>CM057833.1:96470814-97670814 GCA_030068075.1 Paguma larvata | reverse complement strand
GGTGCGCTGCCTGGGAAGTGCCGATTCCAGAGAGCGCAGCCTGGCGGGGGAGGGGGGACTGAAGGCGTGTGAAGAAGGAAGGGTGTTATAATCCTGACAGATGATACCAAGAGCGGAGGCGACAAATCGAGGCCTGGCCTTCCACGTGCCAGATCCAGACACCGGACCTGGAGCGCCTGTGCCGTAGCCCCCCCCTCCCCACCCCCTGCGCCCCGGGGGGTGGGAGAAATCCAGTCACGTTCCAGGGAATTGCAGATCGGCCTTTCTGCATCCTTCCACCTGCCCTTAGGTCTCCATTTTTATCAAATAGTTTATTGCATTTTGAAGTTTTGGGTTTTTTCCTTCATCTTTCCCTTTCCCTTCAAGTCCTTTAATGTTAAGAAAACAAGTAAAGTTTGGTGCAAGCTAAACTTTTTTAAGTGGTGTGGAAATGCAAATAATACCAAGTAAAGTAATACAGATATTATTAAGATTTTTGGTTTTGAGGTGTTGTAGATAAATGTATTTATGTGCCTAGTGGGGAATCCAATATTATGAATATTAAAAAAAGGGGGCAATAAAAAGGGTATGTAAAATATGTATGAAGTAAAGGTGTATAAAAAATTTGCCCTTATGCACGGAACTGTTTCTAAGTGCCAAGCACAGAAAGCCGCTAAATAAAATCTTTGCAATTGTTTCCTGTGTGTCTGTATGGAAAAAAGCCTCTGCATTTATGTGATGCTTTGTAACAAGCACAGCACTGTCATCTGTACTGCTTGACGTGATCTCCGTGTAGACCTCACGAAGTAGTTATTACTGCGCTCATTTTAGGATTAGTAGCTGAGCTCCAGAGAGATAGAGCGGCTCGTCCGGGATCACAGAGCCTGTCAGGGAACCAGGTCTGACTCTAGTGGGATGCTGGCGCCCTCGTATTCGCTGCAGATGTCAGGGAGTCTAACCACGATCCTCTTCCTGGCTACGTGCCCTGCCTTATACCGTTCTTCACATGAATATCTCATCTCATCCTTCCGCCCTTCTGTGAGATGCTATTTTGTCATGTTTCCTAGATCTGGAAACAAGCTTTAAAATGGCTCAGTGCTTGATTAAGGCTCTCAGGTAGCAAGCGACTGAGCTGGCAATTTGACCTCAGGGTCCTGCAGAGCCCCAGCAGTCCCATGAAGCCCTCTGGCAATCAGGAAAGAAGTTCTATCCTAAAGGAGTGAGGTGAGCGTGCCTGTGGGGCTGTTTAATCATAAATGTATTCTCTCCCCTTTAAATGCACCACCATAGCCCCGGAGGCGTGATTTTGAGTTCTCATGCACCAAACGACTGATAAGAGACCAATAAAGTGCCTCGGGCTGTTCCACTTACAAACACTTCCCCATAGTCTCTCATTTAAGCCTCACGTGTCCAAGCACAGGGTAGGAAGTATTGTTTTTGCAAATGGGAGACGCGGATTCTAAAGGTTGCAATTCAAGGTGGCTGGGAAGCAGCAGAGCCCAAACTTGAAATCCCCTGTGCTCCCTCTATCCTGCACCATTTCTGGTAGACAGTGACAGTGGGAGCCCGCTGACCCATTTCATCAGGGCTTGATTTGGAGGGTCAGGTTGTCCATTAGCACACCCATTTGCTGGAAATGGAGCTTGGTTTAGGGGAGTAAAAACTTCAGTCAATCATTGCGTTGGTTTTATAAATAACTTCAAAGACTGGCATGCCAGTTAATTCCATTAGCTCTCACATGGTTGTTAAAATAGCTGGGACAATGGCTGGAGCTCCACTGGGCTGGAGCCCCAGTCACCCTGGATTGTGGGCACCTTGTATCTCAAGACTATTTAAGGCACTATTTACTTGGAAATCTTGCAGTCAACCCTTGGCTTCATAATGGTAGACAGAAAACAACCATATATAAAGCTTACAGTTAACTTCTTTCTGATTTAGCAACATACCAAATATTATGCACTGGCCTAATAGTGTTTGAGGTTTTAGGTAACAGATAATCATAATATGCCAAGGAGCAAACTTTACATAAAAATTGCCATACTTTCATTGAACAGAATAATAATTTCAATAATCATTTAAGAGTGTTAATTACAGAAAGTTGCTGTAATTTGTATGAATTAGACAGTCCAAATCAGTTATATCTCAATTATGGCATATGTTTCTATCTATAAATGAGAAAGTAATAAAAATATTTGTTTTAACAAACTGGGTAAACAATTGTCAAGAATACGCTCTACCCAATTCTCTTTAAGTAATGGTGAGAACTCCTTATAACTGGCACACTGATTGCATACAAAGAGCTAGTAGAAAGCTATTCTGCCCTTGTTCATGTTTCTGGAGGAACGGCTGTCTTGTTCCTCTTTGACACGTATAAAATCTCAATACATGTCATTCTTACTGCTGAATTTGTCGACCAAACCCATTTTTCAAGGGTAGTTGCAACATGGTTGCATGGCTGAATTCTCATTCACTCCAAAAGAATGGCCCCAAATTAATGAAGATTTATTCTCCATATGGTATTCCATGGCAGATTAGCATAAATTTAATTTCAATACTAGCCTGCCAGCATCCACTCTACATAATGGAGTGGTAAAAAGAAAAAAATGCACACCATAGTTTCTTTCTTGAAAGGCTTTGCTTTTCAGGCAGTCGTGCACCTTGTGGGGCAAATGATAAAAGACTAAAAATTCAGAGGAGATGCTCAGTGTAAGAACTGTTTTCACTGGTGAAGCTTTGAATCATGCTCAGAATTTTTATAGAAGGAATGACGGGTTAAGAATCAAATAAGTTAAAAGTCAATGAAATAAATAAGGTTTGGAGGAAAAATGATAGCATCTCAATTCAAACCTCGTAACTTAATAAAACAAAACATTCAGAACCTTCTTGTAGCCTGTAGACTAATACCCTCTTCTATGAAATCTTTTATCATTAGTGGGAGTATAGAGGTGGAGATGAAAGGGCACAGCTGCTTGGCTGATGCTAAATGTTTGATTTATTGTTTAGTACTTGGAGGATTTCTGAGAAGCACTGCTGTACCAATTTGCATTCATTTCCTCCTAAGGAAACCCAGCCATGAAGATAAATTTCCACAAAGCTTTTGTGCTTACCGTTGTCAGTTGGAGATCTGATTTCCAGAGAGGGCCATGCCTGTGGCGGCTTCATTCATTCATCTGGTTCAATTTCAGTAAGCATGTATTTCACACGCATTCTGTGTCAAGCACTGTTCTGGACATGAGGATGTAGAGGTGAACAGTTAGACATGTTCCTGCCATTGAGGAGTTCATGGTCTGGTGGGAGATTGCTATGGGACACACTAGCAAACAAATGAATAATGTGATTTCAGGCTGCAAGAATCATTTTAAGGTAATCACAAGTAAGAGGAATGTTAGAGAGTAATTGGAGAATGTGGATGGAGACTCCTCTAAATAGGGTTTTCTGTGCAGGCTGCTCTAAGGAGATGACATCTGAGCAAGTACAAATGGGGAAGTTGCCTCAGAGTTTGCTTCTCCAACTTACACCGAGGGCAGCCATATCCTTACCAAAAGACCTACTCTGCTAGTCTTGCATCCGTTGAGGCTGGGTATTTTTGTTCTTCCCAGGGCTTTGTAGTATCATTCCTTATTTGCTGAAGGCTGGCTGCTGGTCTTCTGGGACTGGGACCATTTAGAGACTCCTCAAACCTAAATCTATCTTCTACATGGCCCCAGTAATGTCCTATTTTCATGACTTCCTTGGCGGAAGATGAGAGTCATCCCTTCTATCTGACTTTGTTAAAAGGTTAAAACAAATGATCAATCAATTAATTAACAATCAGGTAAATGGTGAATAACAATTAATTAAAAAGTATTAAATATGGCTTGGTATTCTAGAATTTTCTCAGAACCATTCTATGTAATATGGAGATGTAGAAAATGTCTACCTTCATGAAGATTTCAGCTTAGTTGAGGAGTCAAGATAATATGCATGTGAACCAGTGAACAGTGTGTACACCTTATTGTAATGTTCATTACATTTGTGGTAAAGACCATGGATTCTGCATAAGTTTAGAAGGAAACACATTTTTAATGAGTTTTTATCACATGTTACGCATTGTGCAAGTTTATCCTATAGTCCTTACAACTACCCTACAGAATTTGTATTTCAATCCCTATTTTATAGATGGGGAAATAGAAACTCATGGAGTTAGCAATGCGCACAAAATCACAGAGCTCGTAAGTAACAAAGACAGGGCTCCAGCCCAGGTCTTTCCACTACTATGTTTTTCTGAAAATGAGATTCAAAGGGACTCTAACAAAGAGAGAAGCGTTCATGGAGAAGGCTGAATTTGAATTGTTGTGTGGAGAACTGGCAACCGTGTAAACTGAGGAGAGGGGTGTCGAGGTGTGAGCATGGGAAGCAACACAGTAAAGACAAGTCTTTTCTATATGGGACAATGAGTTATGGCAGTTGGCAGTGGGGAGAGGATGCTCACCTTCTTAAGTCACATCTCAAATCTCTTAAGTCAAATGTTGTCTCTCCTGCTCCTGGTACCATGAATCTGGATTTCCTTTTCGTATATGAGCTGTCCTGGCTCCGTAATGTGGGCAATTTGGGATTTCCTCCAGTGTCTCAGTGGGAGCCTTCATCCTCGAAAGAACTGGTGGGGGCTGGGAGGTGACAGAGGAGTCAGGCTACATCCCCCACACCCGCCAGGGCCCCGAGGCAAAGCTTACTGCCCTAGTCCCAGCCTTGAGCTCTGTACAGAGCCCCTCGCTCCACCAGCCAGTCATGCGGTGCCACGTGGGACTGTGAAAGGGGATCTTGCTGTTTAAGGCCGAGAAAACATTCATCATGTTTTCCTTCTTAGCTCATTTTACTGCTCATAGCACTCATCTTTTATGGGCCAGCCTAATGGCATTTCCTACTTCAGATGCTTCCTACTCACACTTTCTGCTTTTATTAGACCTTACTGCAGGCCCTGCAGAGGCACGGAAAACCAAAGAGGTTTTGAGTCCTTTTTAGAATTTTCACCCAGTGAAACTGAAGTGGACAAAGGGGACTGCCAGAGGATTGCCAGGTCAACACTCCAGCAGTTCTCATTCTAGGAGAAATTTCCGGACTCCATGAAGAGGACTTGTGGAGTTTTCCCCCTTCTGCACATCCTTCCTCCACCTGTGGGCAGGGAAAGCCTCTCCTAAGTTGTCTCTGGATGGTGTGACAGCTAAACTCTCAAATAGTAATGCATTATTGTTTGTTTCTCATTCATCTTGCGATCCAACCTGGGCTTCCTGGTTAGGTGGCTTCTTCTCTGAGTAGTGATTCCAGGAACCAGGCTCCTTCCAGGCTCCACTATCTTCAACACATAAGCTTGGTACCTCTCCATTCAGGTAGCAGATGGAGAAAGAATGGAAACTTGGACATGGAAGATAGTTATAAATCGGACCTGGAACTGGTTACATGACTTTCCTCCTGATTCTGTAGTTTGAACCCTGTTGGCCACAACTTACCTGCAGGAGAAGCTGAGAAATACAGTCTAGTTGAATGCCTAGGAAGAGAAGGAAACAGATTTGGTAGGTATCAGGGAGTACCTGCAAGCATCTGAGTGATCCAGACTCACTTTCTAAGATCTGCTCTTCCTGCAAACCCAGCTGGTAAAGGTAAGTCTAACTTCTAGTCCCAACTTTCTTGAATGTTTGGCAAAACTATTTGGAGCAGTTGACTTTACCCCATTGGAGGTCAGTTCATCAGTAAGATTATCTTTCAGTAGGAGTTCTTTCCCATTCTCTTAAATCATCTTGAGGATGAATGCAGTGCAGAATGAGATTTTCCCATGTGGTAGTAACTGTAGAACAAGAAACATTTATCAAGTGCTTATTATTACACGTCAGCAATATTATTATTGTTATTGTTATTATATGCTCATATAATAGATCAGAGAAAAATTACAGAGGCTAAGAATCTTACACAAGGTCACATTCAGGCTGTCCCATTCAGAGTTTGTACTATTAATTAATTAGTTAATTTACAGCAGGCTTTTTGTTTTTATATTTATTTACTTGGGCAGAATGCTGAGAATGCTATAGGTAAGTCATTTTCCCTTCCCTAAGAAAGCTTATAGCATAGAGCTTATTGTTCTTATTGTTCAGTTCTCATTGTGTTTCATCCAGAAAGATCTCAAGCATAACACTGTAGTGTTAAGTGCCCAACAATTAGCTTTTTTTAAAAAATTATAACGTAAGTGCCTCGTGGTAAGCTTTTGATTGGTGAGGCATCCGTTTCAAAGATATCCATCTCCAAACATATTGCAACTAAAATAAAGTCCATCCCACCCATGCCCATGAAGTTCCTCATTCTAGAAAACCCCACTCGAGTGAACCTGCTTTTCTTTTCCTGTGTTTCAGTTCCTGCTTTTATGTTTTGAGTTCACCAGTAAAGAGTGAACCTGTGAAACCCTAGGCACCTCACCTGCAGCCCCAGAAAAAGCAGAGCCTCAGGTCAGGTCCATGTCCCCCACAACCTCACTGTGTGGCTCTGGCAATGCCATGTACCTTCCAGGACCTGGAGGTTTATTCAGTGTGCCCTGATGGTTGTTTCTGAGGTGCACCATGCAATCATAAGAAGAACCACAAGGGCTTGTCCAGCCACAAAATAGGCTCCAGTCAATCGGAGATATCTGGGCATTTGCCAAGAGTTGTAAGGACTCAAGTGAATGCCCTGGGCATCACTATCAATAGGCTGAGGCAAACACAAAATGAACATGGATATGTAAGCATCTCTAGAGTGTCAGGATCATCTTTTACTCAGCTTGTGGTTTTGGAGGTCTTCAGATGACAATTTCTACCCCAAAGTAGGAGCATGGAAAGCCTTGTCATGTAATGTTCTGGGCAATCCCAAAAGAGCCAGTAAAATCCTCCTACATGACTTCCAAACTGGGTTTCTGGAACTAGGCTTTGTCTAACCCTGTGACGGCACCAGATTTTGGCCTCAGAATACTGCCAGTGATGCCCATCAGAACGCTCATAGAGTGAGGCACCCAGTACAACAAGCCAACAACCATCTTGTCCCCTCACCAGTCAGTCTTCTTTTCAGAGAACTAGTTTAGCAATCCCATCATCCAGAAATGGTTCCCAGAAATACCTATGCAACCTGCCACAGGTTCCATATCCTGCTGGTCTGTGGAGGATTTAATGTTTCATCAATAGAGACTTTTTCCTAAATGTTGGTTTTGTTTCTTTGCAAGGTTATGGGGGACATGGCTCTGCCTTTGCTGGGGCTGCAGGTGGGGTGCCTAGGGTTTCACAGGTTCACTCTGTATGGGCTTACATACATCTTCTCATTGAGGTCTCCAGGCCCCACCTGGAATTGGGCTCATTCTCCTGAAGCATGGCCATGGAAAGGCTTCCTTAACCATTCAGAATTAGAGAAGATTGAGGCCCTAGTAAAATAATCAGGGCAAAAGCCAGAAAGTCCAGAATCGGAAAGACTCATTTTTCTACTCCAAGCATTAGGATTAAGACTCCTTGAGACTTAAACACTCAAGGACATCCTTTATTATGTAGCTGAACAGAGCTATCCTCAAGCAAACTGAAGGTGCTGAGATCGGCAAAGATTATCTCTGGGGCTCCCAGTCTGTATCGAAGACTGAGTACGCTTTTGTGGTAGCGGTGTGGCTGGAAAGTTGATATAGAGGGCTAGGGGTTCATAAGTCATATCAGATATTTTGGTTTGATAATGTCTGTGAAGATCAGCAGAGCCATTGGGGAGGATTTAAGGAAGATACTGTCAGAGAATATTGAACTGTACACCAAACTAAAGGACAACCCAAAGTGGCTGCTAAATTCCTTGTCTCTTACAAGGTGAAAGCATGGGCAAAGTCAGTCATCTCCCTCAACATGACCTATCCACAAGACCTGATAAATTAAATTACCCTTTGAGTGCTAAACTAATTAGTCTTTCTGTAGTGACAACTTCAGTTGGCTGTGTGTTCTTCTATTTGAACGTCCACACAAACCATACTTAATGTACCATGGGACGGTAATAATGAGAACAAAGCAACTTTCTGAAATAGAAGTAATTCACAGGCCTGGAAATAATATTCACCCAAACTCATTCAACCAAACCTTCAACATGAACAACTATTTTGTGCAGTACATAGTGCTAGGTGTCAGTAATGCATAGATAAATGAGAGCTAGCCCATACTGGAGCTCATAGTTCAGTGTGGAGACATATCATAAATAGAAACAATTGTTGTAGTGAGGATATACCATGATAGAGACAAACATGGATGCTATGGAAACACAAAAGAGAAGCAGTTGGGTCAGTCCAGAGTTGGAGGAAGACTTCTTGGAGATGACGATGGATGGTTGAAAGTAAGAGTGCTTAGCTTAGATATAGGAGAAGCAGAGGGCCAATGCTTGTCATCAGATTGGCCTATAGTACTGTTCCAAGGAAATTCAGGTGGCCAGTGCCACTTGATGCAGTAGGCCTGTGGAATTCTGAGAAATTTCATATCAAAGGAAATGGCTCCAGAATGGTAGAAAATAACAACACATGGTCTAAGATTTAGAGAAGGGAGTAGGCACCACTGGATATGTGGAAGTTCATTTTGATAAAAAGTACGGGGCAGCTCGAAGAGCTACAAGAGGCAGAGTCATGGAGAAAAGGTAGGCCATACATCATCTTGCCGTATCTTTTTAATCCATAATGATCCCAGAAAAGATGGCAGGAACCAAAGCAGAACTTCGACCCCTCTTGCATATCTGGAGAGCAATACCATTCATGACCACGTCATCTTCACACCACGAAACTGATGACGCAAATGTGTGCAGACACTTAACCCACCATAGAAAAGCCAAGCACAGAGTGAAAAGGTCACTTGTGGGAAGGTGTGAGATGTGCGAGGGAAGCCAAATCACAGAAGAGTTACCCATGCAAGGGCCAAGTCAAGCAAGATTCAACAGGGACCGTGGTGCCTGTTCAGGCATTTCATAAGTCTACACTCAAGAGTGCTAGCAGGACCCAGAGATCCAAAATTATGAGTTATTTAACTTGGCCTCTAGCATGACTAGTTCTTTTGTGACTTGGCTGTTCTTGGGGATGTCACACCTTGATTCTGTTGCACTTTACCAAAGAATATTTTTTTAGGTGTATTTTATACTTTCAATGACATAGTCCTTTCTGTTTAGGGAAATAATTAAAGAAGAACCAGCAGTAGGGGATTTATTCATTTCAGCTCATTATCTGAGAAAATGCTGCTTCGAAAAGAGTTGTACTGTAGGAGCATGAGGTTTAATGGGACCTGCTGATGCACACAAAGCCATCCTTTTTCTCCCACTACGTTAACCAGTAGATCTCATCAGTACCAGGAGACACTAAGGAGGAGATGGGGGGGACGGTAGTGTAACCCTTAGACTTAACTGAAGCACATTGATTTTTGTTTTCATCTCTCCTCAGAGGCCACCTCAAGAAGCTCAGAGGATGGGATTTATAGGATTTTTAAGCCTGAGGCCTATAATCTGCTCCAAGGGAGCCCAGATTTCACAGACCGTCCCAACACAGAATGGAGTGCTGCTATGATTAGAAGAGAGCAGGAAGCTGGCCTGAAGACAAGACCCAGAAATCTGGAACATTGAGAAATGAGCAGAGACTCTTGTAGAGCCTGGAGGCAATGACTCTCCAGGAGTCTAGTCTTCTAACTCACTTTTATAGGTCAGGAGATGACAGAATGAAATGCGCTCTTATTTGATTTCCATTGACTCCCTCCTGGAAGCAGAGATTTTATTAGCATGTTTTGCTTCTAAAGAAGCTACAGTCTTTGGGCCATATCCAATGTTTCTTTTCTTTTCTTTTCTTTTCTCCCCCCCTCCCCTGCTACACGGAAGGCAGCACACAGGGAACATGCCCTAGGCATATTTTTAAAAGGCCTGGATTTGAGCCTTCAGTTCTATCATTTATTAGCTGTAAAATGGAGATCATAATCTTCCTAGATTGTTAAAAGATAATGTAATCAAAAGCCCTACTCTCAACGAGGGCTGTACAATAGGCACTTAGTAAATAAATGCGAGCTGTGCTAGTGTTGGTCCCTCTGTCTTCCTGATAGAAAATAACATGATAACAAAAGCTGTTTCAATAAAGACATGATTAGGAGAGAGTGACCGCTTGCTCCATCAAAGCTGGGCTGGGGGACTTTGCACCAGTGAGGATCTTGCCAAGGTCAGACTGCAACTGGTGGAAGCACCTACTTCGTCAGCTGGGGTACCTTAGAGTGATATGTCACTGGGCCATTCATGAAGATGAATGGGCTGAAAAGGTAGTAGATTCAAGTTCTAGTCCTGCCACTGGTCAGCTGTTGGACCGTCTTTAGGCCCTTCTGTGCCTCAGTTTTCTGTCTTAAAAATAGAGATGTCGCAAGAGGCGATTTTTAGGGTCTCCACCATCTCTAGTGCTCCGTGAAACACGGCTGGATCTCGTCTATGATTTTTAGTCAATCTTTGCAGTGGCTTCTGTTTAAAGAAATAAGTGAAAATCAAGATCAACCATAAACTGACAGATTTCCCTTGTGTAGAAAGTCAGACTTGACAACTCGGGTGTCTCCTCTCCCTCAACAACTTCTAAATGCTTCTTGATCAGTTTTTATTGAAATGTATTTTCTTTTTCACAAAGAAGACATTTACTTTACTTAAAGGCATTTAGTAGTAAAGATCCCTGGGTTTAGAGCCAGAACTCAGTTCCCTCCCTTGCGGGCACTGAGCTTCCCTGAACCTGAGTTTCCTTCAACTGTGAAAAAGGAATAACAATCTCTCTCTTTTACGTATGAAATAGGAAGGACTCAATTGCTTGGGTTTGAGTACTGTTTATAAACTATTCCTACATTATATAGGCTCTCCTAGTAAATTATAATAGTCAAGGACAGGAGGAGTTTTTCTTTTATATATATATTTTAAAATATAATTTATTGTCAAATTGGTGTCCATACAACAGCCAGTGCTCATCCCAACAAGTGCCCTCCTCATTCTTTTATATTCTTGATGGCATATAGCACAGTACTGGAGTCATAATGCATGCTGTAGTAATTATTAATTGACTTATTAAGAATTAAATGTTTTCAGGGCACCTGGGTGGCTCAGTTGGTTGAGCGTCCAACTTTGGCTCAGGTCATGATCTCGTGGTCTGTGAGTTCAAGACCTGCGTCGGGCTCTGTGCTGACAGCTCAGAGCCTGAAGCCTGCTTTGGATTCTGTGTCTCCCTCTCTCTCTGCCCCTCCCCAACTGTTGCTCTGTC
This sequence comes from Paguma larvata, assembly GCA_030068075.1. Taxonomy (NCBI): domain Eukaryota; kingdom Metazoa; phylum Chordata; class Mammalia; order Carnivora; family Viverridae; genus Paguma; species Paguma larvata. The sequence continues at coordinate 97,659,575 of CM057833.1, read as the reverse complement.
TCTCTCTCTCTCAAAAATAAATAAACATTAAAAAAATTGAATGTTTTCTTTTTTCCTTAAGAATTACTTTCTTTACATATTCACCTTTTTAATTTACAAAATTATTCTTGCTTGCTGTAACAAAGTAAAATGCAAAAGCATGTATTCAACAAAATTATTTTTCCCCTGGCTCGCTGTTATTAATTGTTTGGTATGTATCTTTCTAGATTCTTTTCCTAAAACTCTTCAGCCCACACACTCCTATGTCTGCTCACACTCACACATGCATTCACATAGGTTTTAATTTTCTTCAACTGTTTTTAACCTAATAATGATAATACCATACATGCTATTCTATAAATAGCTTTTAAAAACTACTTTAATTTATTCCACAACTGGCTATATACTATTTCATTAGATGAATGCACTATAATTTATATCCAATTCTCTCCAGATAAACATTTGGTTTGTTTCTATTTTAGTAATCAATCAATTAATTAATTTATTTATTTTGCTGATACAAACAATGCCGAAATAAAAATTTCAAATATATTTTTTGGCCACTTGTAGGCATTAAATCTTAGCTAATCCTAGCTCTAGCCTTTATGGGTTGAGTCTGCTGGAAAATTATGTTGGATTCCAAAGATAGACTTGGCTCTTAGCGACTTATCAAGGCTTCTTCAACTCTCTCATAATCCTCAAATGAGTAAGGATTACTCAACAGCTGCCACCAGCCCTGGTTTCCCCAAATGGGTCATCTTGTGGGCTTCGGCAGGCCTGACCGTGAACACATTGAGTGCTGGCTCCAGTGACCTCCCCTCTCTTCCACAGATGCCCAGGCCCGCACAGGGTTCTGTCTCTAACCATACATAGACAATTTTAGCAACTGCTTGTCTGGCGTCTGTTTCACTGAGTTCTTAATCTCAGCACCATTAGTAATTGACACCATAAATAAGATCACCGGTGAGTGCCTGGAATCTTGGGATGGGCCAGGAATGTGACCTGGAGATTCTGGGGGATCCGACAAGAGCAGTCTTGTGGTAAATTAATATCTGTGGCAAAAAAAGGGTGACTCTAGCACATAGCTGAGTGGACACGCAGGCTTCCCATCCCGGAGGTACTCCATAAATAAGATAAAGTTTCCTGACCTATCTCTGGGATTATTTGTAGTCATGGCTACAGCATGTGGTAACTACAAGTCCTTTCTGTGACTCGGGGTGTGGGGCTTCAGACTTCAGGCTTTAGGCCAGAGATTGCAAACTGCTGGTACACTGTTTTCAGACATGTAAAATGCTAAATATTTAGAAAATAATTTGCCAATATTTAAAATTTGGGAGATTTTTACATAAAAGTCTAGATTTTTGGTATCTCTTGGGAAAAGCCAAAGAAAGATTTGGTAACATTGAGGTCTCGGCTTCACATGGGTGCCAAGTAGGGCCATCCTCTCAGAAGGGTCATGGCAGGGTCTTTATCTGGTCTGCTCCACTGGTATTTGAGTCTATCACTTCTGGCCTCTGGCTTGGATGTGATGACATTTATAGCTCAGAAATTTTGCTGCTACCTATTGCTAAGCAGAAGAGCTAACCACTCACACAGTATGAATGTAGAGGCAAACTTCAAACCTCCCAACTCTTGAATATTTCTTTTTCCATTTACCTAGAGGGCAAAAATGCCAACATTAAGATTCACTTGCTGATAATTAAGAGCCAACATTTATCCTTAGAGAACCATTATCCCCATCCTAGAAATAAATGGAGGCCCAGAGAGGTTAAGTAAATGCCAAGGTCACAGAGGTAGTAGGTGGTCAAGTTTTTATTTGAATCACTCTCTAGATGTTGTGCTGGGAATCATCATACCTCGCTTCATCAGTCCCTTCCAAAGACGAAAATGCCTCCCAGTAAAGGGAGATTTGGAGTGCTCATCATCTGATGCCAAAGGATAGTTGGTTGAAGGTCATGGTTTTAGATTATAAATCCATGAAGGCACAGAATGGGCCTGAAGGAAGACGGATGAGGCCCTGAGGTGAATCTTCCATTTGCAGATTGGCCCTGCACAGAAAGAAGGGCACGGAAAGGGCCCTGATGTTAGGAGGATGAGACTCAAAGAACAGTGTCTATATAAGAAATAGGGACTTCTGATAAAATGCAGAATGTGTATCGTGAGGTCCCAGAGGAACCAAGGCTCACCGGCATGATCAAGGGAATTTTTGGTGAAATATGGGGAGTCAGGTTGGGGTCAACATAAAAGTGGAAGTTGAAACTGTGAAAAAATGGTAAAGCTCCTTCTGTTAGAACACGCTCAACTATCTGATGAATGCTTAAAAGGTAAGGACAGGCATGAGAGGGAAGAAAGCATCTCAGTTTCTGACAAGTTTCCATTTTCTTCACCAAGGAGAGGTGTCTGAATACTGTGAACTGCAGAACAGACAGAATTCCGAGGGAACTGAAGGCCAAGCTAGGTGGGAAGACTGGAACCAAGGCTCAGAATGAGCCCCAGTGAGAAGGTAGGTATGGCTCGGTGGGAAGAGCCTGAGTTTTGGAATTGAACAGACTTGGGTCTGGCTCCTGACTCAGCCTGACTCTGGTTGTGTAACCTTGGTCAACTCTCGTCTCTGAACTTCTGTCTTCATGGCTGGGATTAAATGAGGTGTGTGTGCTAAATGCCTGGCACATGCAGGCCCTCGCCCTCACTGCATCGCTGAGTGGATACGCAGGTTTCCCATACTGGAGGTGCTCCATAAGTAAGATAAAGTTTCCTGCCCTATCTCTGGGACTATTTGTAGTCATGGTGACAGCATTTGGTAGCTGTAAGAGCTTTCTGTGACTAGGGGGTGGGACTTTAGACTTCAGTAAGTTCAATTCTTTAGATACAAGTGAATCGTACCCTGGGTACTGGAAGAATTTACAGATGAGATTAAGCAACTGTCATTAGTAATGGTTAAGAAATCATGGATATTGAGAGAATTCCTAGAAAAACTGGTGAAGGGCAAATGTCATTATTGTGAAAGGGGAGTTGGAAGGAAGAGGTTTCAATTGTACACGCCCAGGCAACATTTTGGCATATTAAGTTTATTAGCAGACAGTTTGAGAGAAAGACAGCAAATGGTTTAGAAAAGACAACAGACGGTTTAGGAAGGACAGCAATGATTACTAGGAGTCAGCTAGAATTGCTAAGGAAAAAAATGATTCCAAGGAAATACCATTTTAACTTTTTGTCAAAATCACTAATTGATTTAGGAGGATGCTATGGATTAATCACACCATTGATGTAACATTTGGCAAGGCTTTCAAGATATTTCATGCACAAGATGGTGAGACTAGATTGAACAATGTAGTCCAAGTGGGTAGAACTCAAACACTGAAGCTGACTGCTCTCAATTCTTGAGGGAGTCCCCAGGGCCACACCACAGGGTTCTTTCTTTGGCCTTCTCTTCATTGACATCGTCATCACCAATTTGGATGAAAATAGATGACATGTCAGAAAGATGTGTAGTTCATATGAAAACTGAGATAGGAAAATAATATAGCGAACAAGAGAATCAAGATTCAAAAATAATTGCCAATCTTCAAAATGGGGTCATAATGAAAATTTGGAATTACAATAAAATAACTTAATAAAAATGTATTCACATATATATTGCCAAACTTGAAAATGGGCCAATAATGAAAATCAGCCAACTCATCAGAGGTGCTTATTTATTTGTACTTTGAAATTCCAAAGTTTTCAGTTCTTCAAAGTACAGGAAGGGAGAGGACTATGTTACAAGAAGCATGTGCACACACACACACGCACACACACATAAATAATAAATCTGTTTTTCTCTTTCTTTTCAGAGTTGTTGACTGGAATTTCAACATAAGTCCAAGTATGCTGTGACTCCTCAAGTAGTAGATTCAATTTCAGGCTGGAGTGACTAGATCAAGTGAGCTAAGACCTTGGACTCCAGTCAGACTATGTCTGCGGTAGGAGTAATTGCAGAAGCAGTAGTGATGGAGGTGTCTGCTAGTGGTAATGGTAGCTAATATTTATCAAGCACTTTCTCTATACCTGGCACTGTGGTTTTACATGAGTGGATTAGCCTAATATACATAGTAGTATTTGGTGAATGGCTGAAATAACCCTAAAATCTTAGTGACTTAATAAAATAAAATTTTATTCTTGCCTATGTCTTACAGGGACAGAGGAGAGTCAGGGGTGAGGGGATGCAGTCATGCAGAGACTCAACTTCTTTCTATCTTATGGCCCCCATCTTCCTCTAAGTCCTTGAAATAATCCTCATTCAGCAGGCAGGTGGAAAAAGACAAGGAAGATCACACACAAGAAATGTATTTTTTTTTTCCTTTGTGGGGAAATAGAATATCTAAACGTGGTAGGTATCACTTCTGTCCATTTTTCACTACCTGGGACTGTCACATGGCCTTGCCTAACTTCAAGGAAGACTGGAACATGTACTCTGGCTGTGTGCCGAGAGGATAAATAACACAGACACTGGTAAGCACTAAAAGTCTGGATTATTTCTTTAAATATTCAGCACACTCCTAGGAGGAAGATACTACTGGTGACTTCATTTTAAAGAAGAAACAGATTCAGTGGTGGCATCATTCAGTTCTGTGTATTAATCTTAAAGAAGAATAATGGCAAGTTACGTAATTCAAAGAAATAGGAAAAACCTCTCTATAGATGTCCTGTGAGTTTGGCAGAATTGTTTACGTGTAACTTGGAAAGGAGAAGCCAAACGGATGCTAGGATAAATGCCTTCAAATAGTTAAAGAGTTGATTTGAATTTGAGGTAGAAGAAATGATTTTTCAGAAGCAGGACGCACTCTATGAAGCCATGATTCCTGGCATTGCTTAGAGCTCTCTGCCCCCAGAGAGTTCCTGTGGAGGCAGAAGGAGTAACTTTGAAGAATATTGTTGAAGTGACTCCCAGATTGGACAGAAAGTTTGGTTCTATGATTTCGTGGGGAGAAAAAAAGACACTATGCCTATTTAAAATTTTTGCCATGGGCCTCCAATTTCTCAGTTGGCATCATGGATGGAAACAGGCTCCTACAAATTTACCATGCAAACACTGTAAAATTTCTTTAATTCTGGTTAACTGAGCAGGGTGTGTATGTGTGAAGTTGTGGGGGTGGTGGCGAAGAGGAAGTAGGAGAGAAGGAGGCTGGTCTGAATTAGGTACTAAGAATGAATGAAATAATATTTGAAATTTGCTCTTATTCTTATTTTCAACTTGATTAAATCATTTTATATCTGCTTTTGGTGAATAAGCCTAACTTATTGTGTGTGTATCTTCTTTGACAAATAAATCAAGTTTCTAAATGAGTAAATGGTTTTTAGCTTTCATTCAAGTGGGTTAATAACAAATTCCCTCCTATTCTTGTCCCCCTCCCCCTCCCACAACTAATTAGTTTAGACCATCTTTCTTAACGTGTACAAGAAATGTCAACTAGGTTTCAGGCCCTGTTTTAAAACATCAAAACCTCTGACCTATGAACATTTGAGTGAATGAGAAACATATATTACAATTACTTTTTTTCCTTAAGGCAACTCTTTGAAGAATTTCTACTAAAACCTCATTTAGGTGAGAACAACAAAGTAAAACAGAATTTACTTTGGAAACATTACTTTAGATTACTTAGATTCATGCCTAGTTAGGGCCAGAGCCTTGTTGTCTCCTTCTTGCCTCTTCTGCTCTGCCCACCATTGGTTGTTTGACTATGTTTTTTGGTGTGTGATTTTTCCCTTCTCCCTCCCATGAATGGGCTCCAGAGCCTAAGAAAGGTTGAGAGGAAGTATATGGAGCTGGGGGAGGACATAAAAATGCTAGAATAATGACTTGTTGGAATGACTAATATTTTCTATGAATCATTTGAAGGACTTTATTGGTGTTTGTTGGTGATCTTACTAGAGGAGGGCAGAAGGCATGGGCTGAAGTTCCAGCTGGCCTTTCATAAACTATGAAACTCTGGGAACGTGGTTTAATTTTTGTGAATCTCAATGTTCACATTTTTAAAATGAGAATAATAAGATCACCCAACTTACCTCACCCACTTGTCAGAGCAATGGGTCAACATTGTAACACATGTGAACATTCTTCATAAGTTAAGAAGCTGCTTCCCTCCTCCCTCACCCTTATGTCCTCCTTTATTTTCTCTTCTTTTACTAGAAAATCATTTTGTGGACCCTAACAGCCAAATAATATTTCACTTTTGAGCATTTTATTTTTCTGAATGACCCTTCATGTATGAAAAGAGTTATGTCTCTATGGCTGAATGAGTCTCCTCTTCCGGGCTCAGGAGATGAGCTGAGCATCAATGGGGGCATTCTGTGGAAATATTTTGCTTCCTCCAAGACAGGACAAAGGCATCTTCAAGCAGATAGATCTTCTGTGTCCAGTACCAGGCAGAGTTGCAAATTCCACCAGAAAACTGTTCTGATCTTCAAGAAAGCAATGACTCAAGAATAACTTCTTTCACATTCCAGGAAGATATTAGATTAACTGAATTCCTTGCAGGTAAAAGTCAAGGGTGGATCCGGCTTTGGCACCAACTCGATGCGAAGTTTGATGTGGGAACTATGAAAATGGACTATGAAAATGTACAACCCTCCAAATACAGGGAAAATAACTGACCGAGGGCCTAAATGTTGCACCCTGAAACCCACCACCTCATTCACATGGAGGCCACACTTCCCATGAGCTGCTGTTAGGATATTAAGGCAAGCCCATTTCTGGGAGCTGTGGGACTCTGATGACAAATGACTCTGGCTGGCTCAGGTCTCCCAAGTGGTCTTAAAGGATCTTCCTTAGATGGTACAGGAGTTTAGGACACCCCCATTCAACTTTTTCTCACTCTTCCTTTCACTCAGAATTAGGTTCACTTCCTGCTCTGAGGGCTTCGTGGTCTGACAGCTCTTCCATCTTTTTTCTGGCTCCCTTTCCATTTTACTCACTTAGGAGGCATTTCCCTAATAAAATCTTTGGACACATAATCCCAGCTTGACTTCTGCTCTTCAGAGGACCCAGAATAACACACTTGGCAGATCATTTAAACTTTTCAGTTTCAATTTTTATATCCTGCAACTTGAGTGAGTTGGGGGACAAGAGAGAAGATCTAGAAGAGAAGACGGGAAAAGACTTAGTGATTACCATGTGCCAGACGCTATCATGCATTTATTTTACACAATTACATCAACTTCGATGTGGCAGGTAGCACTACTATTTTACAGAAGCAGCTGAGGATCCCAGGAGTTAACTCATGAGCCTAAGAATTCTGCAGAGTCTAGACTTGAACCCAGAGCTCTTCTAACTTCAAGGTTATGTCTCCTCCACCACTTCCTCTTCTTTTCTGATTGCTTAGTTGTGAGGCTCACATGAGATAATGGATGCGACAGCACTCTGAAATGGTAAAGTTTTGTTCAAAACCAGAGATTAGCCGTTTTTGGCTGCAGTCAGGATCACTACATAATATGCAGGCTAGTGCAAAAAGAAAATTTGGGGCTCCTTGTTCAAAGTTCATTGAGAATTTTAAGATGGCATGGCAGAACATTAAACCAAGTGTGGGCCCTTCTGAGTGTGGGATCTATGAAGCCAGCCCTGGTAACAGATGAATTGTCAATACAGGGACATTTAAGCTGAGCTCGTAGGAAATTTTCTGGAAGAATCACTCAAACATTTAATTGTTCATAGAGATAACATAGAAAAGAAAGCCCCAGATAGATCCTTAGGACTCTCAGTGCCACAGAAATGATCTCTGGTTATCTTTAGGAGAAGTCACATACATTCCAAACAAAAACAGAATTCTGAGCTGAAGGGATTCAGTAATGTTTATGGCAACATATGGGCCAGAGGGCAGGATGTGCCTGTAGTAATTCTTTACCAGCTCCAGTGTTTCTGGTGCTGGATGCCTAGGTTTCTTCTGAAGACATCCAGAGGCCTCTACTCTAAGCTTCAGCTCATGGAAAAGCACTGGGCCCTGCCACCTCCCCCACTGAACTATATAAAGCCATGCCTGCTAAATCAGTTCTGGGTTCAGTTTTGGAGGCAGCTTGCTTTCTTGAAGGCAGTGCTGCTTTCTTCAAGTGTGGGGCAAATCCTAATTCTGGTCTAGCGGAAATTCACACTCACTTTGCTCAACCAGATGGGTGGCACCATGGTTTTGTGGAGACGTTATATTCAAGCAACCTCATTAAGGATGGCTGGCTATGGTATGATTACGAAACTTTAAGGTAGGCACAAACCAGTCTGATTTCTGGAACCATGGCTGGGGGTGTTGTTGGTTGGGTCAAATATCTATCATCAGGAAAAACCTACTGCCTCTTTGTAAGGCAGTATGAAGTGTATATGCACATTATCTCGGCCCTTGGTGCAGTTAGTTTCCCGTGAACATACGGATCCTCTTAAACTGGGCAGGGAAATCCATCAGCATTGTCCTCATTCCTGCTTGGGTCTGACCTTCCACTTTGAGCTTTTGACATGGTTAATAAGAACTACTCTGTCATTTCATGGCATAAAAGCTGGTGACAGCCTGGAGGAAAAGAGTCATGAATCTTAGAGTTATTGAATTGTGGGGACTTCAGTAGTCCACCCCCGTGCCTTTGGGCAATCTAGCACCAGCCTCTTCTCTCACCACTTCCCCCACTTGTTCTTTGTGCTATTGCCATCCTGTTCTACTCTTGTTTACTTTTGTGAAATTCATTTAGTTGGGCTGGAATGCCCTTGTTGGTCCACAAGAAGAACACTTACTTTTTGAAGATCTTGTTCAAAATCTCAATTGCTTGCTCCATCCTCTGGGCTCCCATTCCTTCTCTTAGTACTATGCACATATGTACTAACTCACATGTGGTCACCCTTCACTTGCATGTTGCCCTCCTAACTAGTCGGTGTGTATCTAAAGAACTGGAATTGTCCTTCTTGGTCTTGATAAGCTTGAGGACTACAGTGTCCACACCATAGTAAATTTTCATTAAGTCATTGATGAACAAGAAGTAAATGAGTGAATTTTTTCCATATCCAGAGTGTCTTTCCCAGCATCCCGCCACAGAACAAAATTGCTTCCTACTCCCAACTTTCTCTTATGCGGGTTTCAGTAGAAATGTAGACACCATTTCTGTATAACAAACTGTAGGCCATCCTCACACTTCACCTTTCACAAGAAACAATCCTTGTCTCTTTAATAAAGTCATGCAAGCCCTAATTTTTCAACCACTCAGCTACATCCAATGCTCTTCCCAGAAACTTCTATAGGATAGAGTCGTACCAAATAGCAGTGTTCTTTCTTCCAGTTTAGTCCTCAATATTCAGGAGGCCCGGATGCAATCAGCATGGCATGACAGGACAAGGAGAGTCCAGCTGTATAAATTCTCCCAGGTATTATGTAAATTAGTTTACCTTGGCCCAGAAAAAAATTTCCCCAGAAGTTCAAAGGGGATCTATTTCTTAAAGTCTAGGATAAGATGATTCAGTGTTATTAAATAACATGACAGAGCATAATAGTTTAAAAGTGTTAAATGTAATATAGTAATTTATGATTATCAGTTATAGATTATAATAGTTTATTATAATAAATAATACCTATTATAATGGACTATGATATTTTATAATAGATTATAAAAAGGCTATAATAGTTTATGGATTGCCAGAGCCCACCCCCAGATTATGTTCTTATATCATCCACTCCTTTACCCAGAAATGTTCAGAGTCTGTTCTATCTCACTCTCTCTGCTAAGGATCAGGGGGAAGTCATTTTATAAAAGGGGATGCTGGCACATCACCTATGTATCACTTAAGATTTCAGAGGAACATTAAAGATGATATGTAAGACTATGGCCAAACCTGTAACAAATGGAAGAAGGGTTTCAAAGGCAGAAACATTTTATTTATGGATATTTTGAATGGAAAAATAGAAGATTATGATGGAAACAAAGAAGAAGAAAACCCCTAAATTTGTGACTAAGAAAACAGAGATGGCCGCTTCTCCAGCCTGTAAGTGTCTTCAGCTTGCATGTGCAGTCACCTCCTGTGTCCTGGGCACTGCACGGTAAGGCTTTAGCTCTTCCAGACACCCAGATGTGTCGGTATAGCAGGCTTTGGTCCGTTCTCATGGCAACAATTATAGGGCGGGTGGGCAAGATCTAGTTATTTATATCTTTACCCCATGAATCAGTGTTACGACCCCGTGGAGGGAGGCCTCTGCAGGGATGTGTGAGCTCCCTTCATGCCTGAGCAGCTGGCCTCTTAGTGGGTGATTTCTGTGCAGTACAGCAAGCAAGACTCTGGGAGGCCAGGTGGTATCAGCGGCACCAGTCACACAGGGTTCTAGTAAGAGGCTGAAAATCTGTCCTGAGGCTGACCTGAACAAGAATGGAGGCAGGGCTGTGTATAGAAGATTCAGATTTGTTCAGGTCTGTCCTGACTTCAAATCTCTTGTCTCATTTTTAGACTATGGGTCAGCTCACATCGTCAGATTTTTAGGTCAGAAAATATGATTCTGACCAATGTGGATGATGCAAAGGGCACCGTCTACCCCTCAGATGAATGCGTGCTTCTCCCTGAAGGATATCTTTGAAATCTGGTATCTCAGAGGAGCAGCACATTAGGTCTCTAACACTTCAGAGTAGCATTTCCAAACTCCTTTCCAAGAAACTATTAATAAGAGTGTTTTTTGTTTGTTGGTTGGTTTTTTAAACCAGAGTGTGGTTTAATAAATATTGGGAACATCTTTACTCAGGGACTTCTCCATGAACTGTAACTAAGACAAGGTGTATGGTATTTTCCAAATTTACAGCTCTGGACCTGTGCTGGTACAATCATTCAGAAGAACACTCTTTAGAAAACATAGTTCGGAAATAGAATGTTCTTATAATTTGTCATCCAAGCCAGGAGAGTTTTTAGAGAAAGGGGGCACTATTATGTCTGTAGAACACGTGTGTACTAGAACTGTCTGAGGTAAGCCTCTCCCAGAATCGGCTGGCTGGGACGGCTCTGGAGCCTTGGGGTTTTCTTAGGGAGGAGGTGGTATTGATAGAGACAGTTGCTGGCAATGCGGGAAGCAGCAACAGCAAATTCACAGTTGACTTACAGATTCTCAGAGCACAGTGAGGGAGGAGGACTTTGGGAGGCTCCTTGGCAGAGCTGCAAACAGTAGCCATTAGTAATGGAGGTGGGAAATGCGTGGCCACCCTCGGGCCAGGACTTTCTGCCACTCAGCTGACCCTACCCGAGCCCTGCATTTCGGTGGAGCAGTGTGCTCACCGGTGGCATCAGGTCTCCGCGTGAGTGCCTATGACTCCGACTTGTAAAATGGCCAATTGCAAAAACAAACAAGCAGCTTCAAGGACCCTGGGAAAAGAGGATGCCATTTCACCCAGGATCTGCCAAATAAAACAGTCTGGGAAAAACAAAATAAATAACTTTCTTAGGCCTAATGAGAAACAGCAAGTGTTTCTAATTCAGGCTTCCTCTGGGCCTCCTGTCTCTGATGTGCCATTGGAACCTGGTCTTGCAGAAGTTGCTGCTCTTCGCCCATCTGATTGGGCCTCCTTCACGGCTGGCTTAGTTGTCCTGGGTTTCCTCTGAATAGCTGCACGTATTCCATGTAGCACAGGGTCCACTTCCTTCTCCAGACATCAGACAATTTTTCAAATCTTTCATCAGTTAAGATCTTCTGTTGATTTTGCCTGACTCTAGCCCTGGAGCCTCAGTGAGAGGAAGATTAGCAGAAGGCCATCTCAACCTCCCTCTGTGCCTGAATCAGAAGTTGGCAAGCTCTGTGTCATTCATGAATTCATTATTTAAATACATCTCTCTCTCTCTCTCTCTCTCTAATATCAGGGAGTAAGTGACATAATTGATTTTTTTTTAATTTTTTTTAATGTTTATTTATTTTTGAGACACATGGAGACAGAGTATGAGCAAGGGAAGGGCAGAGAGAGAGAGGGAGATACAGAATCTGAAGCAGGCTCCAGGCTCTGAGCCATCAGCACAGAGCCCGACGCGGGGCTCGAACTCACAGACTGTGAGATCATGACCTGAGCTGAAGTCGGCCGCTTAACCAACTGAGCCACCCAGGCGCCCCCATAATTGATTTTTAAAAAATTTCTGTCTTTTTCTGACTGACTTATTTCACTTAACTTAAAGACAGATACCATATGTTTCCACGAATAGGTGGACTTTGTGAGACTAAGCAAAAACCAGGGGGAGGGCTAGAGGGGAAAGGAAAAAAAGACACAGAGAGGGAGGGAGATAAAACCTAAGAGACTCTCAAAGACTAAGAACAATCTGAGGGTGAGGGAGGTGAAGGAGGGGGGAGAGGGGGTGACGGATATTAAAGAGGGCACGTGTTGGGATGAACACTGGGTGTTATATGTAAACCAATTTGAAAATAAACTATTATAATAAACAAAAAAAAAGATAAAAAAAATAAATAAAAAATTTCTGAATAATCCTCAAGCTGCAGCAGAAAGGTTGGAGTTCTGGGACAGGGAGTTCCAGCAGGGAGAATTTTGCAGGAGTCCATCCCCACTGTGCCAGAAGTTGAGAGATCCCAGGTCCTCCAGCATTCAGAGAGATTCTCCAGTTTCTCTCAAAGTTAGTGAGAAAGGACCAAAGTTGCCACCCTGTAACAAAGGCTTACATTCGCATGGAGATTAGAAGCACTTTCACAGTTCTCCAATGAGACCTTCACAGCTATCTTGTGAATTTGGAAGTGAAGGGGACAGTATTTCCACTGCAGAGATGGGGGAAATGCTGCTGATGGCTGACGACAGAACCAGGGCTAGAATCTAGTCTCCTCATTTCCAGTCCTGAATGTGTTTTACCTGAGCAAACTCCTCATCAGAGAGCTGATGTTTGGGGGTTCTTGGTATGAGTTTGGAAGGGGATATAGCAGGCATACCTCACCACTCTGTGATGTGAAAATGTGTGTCCTCTGTGGCAGGGAGGCACAGGCTCTTGTTTCCTTAAAATGACAAGGTTAGTCATTATATTGGGTTGAACAGTGTCCCCCCCAAATCCATGTCATTCTTGGAACCTTAGCATATAATCTTGTTTGGGATTTGGAGTCTTTGCAGATGCAATTAGTAAGTTAAGATGAGGCCATACTGGAGTAAGGTGGGTCCCAAATATGACTAGTGTTCTTACGAGAAGAAAAGACACAGACACAGAGACACACCAAGAAGAAGGCCAAATGACATGGGAAGTGTAGATGGGAGAAATCCATCCACAAGTCCAGAAATCCCAGAGACTGCCAACTGAAAGCAAGGTCAGGGGCATGAAACAGACTCTCCCTCAGAGACCTCCAGAAGGAAGCAACCTGGTTGACATCGTAATTTTAGACCTCTGGCCTCCAGAATTATGAGAAAATAAATTTCTGCTGTTTTAAGCAACCTTGTTTGTGGCACTTTGTTACCACAGCCCTAGGAGGTTAATACAGCTACGTTCTGGAAGAGTGGTGTCCAATAGATGTACGTGACTCACATATGCAATGTAAAATACTTTAGTAGCTGCATAAAAAGTTAAGGAGATAAATTAATTTCAATAATATATTTTATTTAACCCAAGTTTCAATTATGCAAGAGGAGTAAATTTTTGAGATCTGTTGTAAAACATTGTGCCTATAGTTAAATACGCTATATTATACATTTGCAATTTTGGTTAAAACAGTAGGTCTCATGTTAGGTGTTCTTATCACAAAGAAAAAACAAAACAATAGCAAAACAAAGGGGCGTGAGGAAACTTTTAGAGGTGATGAGTATGTTTATTACATTGATTGTGGTGAGGATTACATAGGTGTGTGCTATGTCCAAACTCATCAAATTGTACACTTAAACAGGTACAGTTTTGTGTATCAATTATACCTTAATAAAGCCGTAAAAAAGATTAGGCTAAAAAAATGGAAATACAATTATTTAAACATGTAATCAATATAGATTAAAGCTATTTATTTTACAATCCTTTTTTCACATCAAGTCTTTGAGTATGATGTGTATTTTACATGTATAGCACATCTCAAGTTCAGACTAGCCATTTCAATTCTTCAACTGTCACACGTGACCAACTGTCACATAGTTGGACAGCACAGTGCTGGGCTTTCCTCTCCCTGTGTCAAATCAATGTGCTCTGTATTGCATTGCTTTAGTGGAGGCAGGAGAGGGAGCAAGAAAGGAAGGCCTTTGCCCTTTGCCCTGTGCCTTCTGGTACTCTCGCAATTCCTATTGATTTGTCCTAAGCACACAGTCCTGCAAGGGCCCACTGCTTCTCTACCAGGGAGCCTCAGATCCAGGCCTGTCCCTGGTGCCACCAGTGCATCTGGCATAGATGGAATGGGGCAGAATTCCTTTCCAGACATGCTGCTTCCTCACTATTGTTCCAGACATGTCCTAGGACCTTCTCCTTGGCCTGCCTGAATCTTGCTTCAGCTTTCTGTTGTCTCTCAGGGACAAGGAATTCTCAGGCTTCTTGGTTTCTTCCTGGAGCCCCGAATATCCATCGTCTTGAAGCATCTACTGTATTTAAGCACAGGTTCTTCCTTCCCTCCCTTACACTGTTGCCTGGGAGTGAGGCAGCAGGCGCAAGTCTGAATCTGACACTGACGGATTCTCATGCTGATTCCAAAGAGATGCTCAAACCAAATGTTACAAAGATAAACCATATGGGAGCTCCAGCACTCTGGGCCATTAATAGGAATTTTTAAATGACTGTGATTGATGGTGTGGCTCTTACAAGTCCAAGATCAATGAAAGTGCATCTTGATCTTTTGAACTCCTTCGTTTTTCCTTAGATCCTTTTCCTGTACAATGAGGCCCATTTCTGTGATGCCTGAAGGCATCTGGGAGCCCCTCCAAGGGATTTGCCATCCATGCCTTTGCCAGCCAGCCTGTCGTTGGAATGGCAGAGGGTAAGGTGAAGGCCTTGGAAACCAGAATTCTCATCATGAGGTTAAATGCCAAATCAGGACTTTCAGAGGGGAATTCCATCTCATGCCTATAGAAGAGGACTTTGGACCAAATAAGGAACATTATCTGGCTTGTCACAGACCAGGGGGATGATATTAAGGTAAGCATTTATGTTCCTGAGCTTGTTTTTGGCATGCTTATCTACCTGGGCATAAAAGGAACTCTTCTCCTTTGCTCTCCACCTAGAACTAAGGTATTAAAGAGAATTTGCCTTACTTTGGAGTCTGAAACACTTCCTCATATCTGGGGATCCCTCTGTCGAGAATACACACATGAACACAATTTTGCATGCAATTTCAGGGCATCCGTAAACCTCCTGTAACCAATGCACGGATTCCACATTAATGACAAATGGTGCAGAGTGGCTATTATGGGATCGAAGTGAGACAGTCAGATTGAAGTGGAGTACTATAAAAAGGCAGGAAGCCATATCTTTTTCTTGTTTTATGCATTTCTCAGAAAGCCACAACTATGCTTTACAAAAATAGGTTCCTTGGTAAAATGAGTTTGGGAAACACTGTATCCAGTTCTCTCTCCACTCCCACTTTGGAAATTCACAATGCAAAATAACATATTACACGCTCTGAAAAATCCCGGAGAAATCCCAGATTAATTTGACCAGGGAATCTTATATTTTTAACACCTTAAATATCTCCTAGAATATAGTGTGGAAAATATTGACCGACATTATTACATCTGGACCAATGTGTAAACCACTCCACATTTTGGTTTCTCCCAAGGAAATCCTGGGTCCTAGTTTTCTCTCCACTTCAAACTATGGTGTGTCTCCTGTCTTTGCTGTGTCCTGGGTAGCATGATCATCTATGTACGTGGCTAAGGGTGAAGAGGTAGGACCATGAATGAGTATAGCATGGCTACATTTTTTGCATATCCCAGGAGGCATCATGCAACTGTACTTTCCTATAGAAGGTGCCATTCTCATAGAATACAATGTTCAGAGTGCCCCCTGGAGTTGTGCGGTGGGGTGGTACTGGAGTGCAGACTTAGTTCTCAGAGGTGCTCACTTGCATTTGCTCTTTCTCTGGTTTGTGGACAACTAGGATTTCTCTTTGGTGGCGGCCGTCTGGAGCCACCCAATAGGAATCACAGTTGTCATGCTGTGTGGGAGACACAGTTGAAAAAGGATCAAAGAAAATGTCTCCAAGAAGTTGGCATTGAAGGCGCACCTTGAAAGACATGAAGGTTGAATTCAGCAGTGAAGGGCCTCCTTGGCAGAGAGGACAGCATGAGCAAGGCATGGAGGGGTGAATCTCAGGGAACCGGTAGTCTGTGAACACATACTGGGAAACAGATCTACACAACCAAGGGGCACCTGACTGGATCTTCTGTGGTTCACATTTTGGCAAAGGCTGCAGCTGTATACAAACTCAACTTCATTTGAGGCTCCATAGTTGTGGTGTGGTAGAAAATAAAGGACCTGACAAAGCTAGGTGTTTGACAGAACATCCAAAATCCTCCTTCAAGGGTTCTGAGTTGGACAATTGCCAAACATGGCTTCCCTTCCCTTTCTAAAACTTTTTCTGTGTGTGTGTGTGTGTGTTAATTGTTAAACCCTGGGTATTCTGTAGGAAACTTAATCCATCTGTTTCTGATTCTTTTACACTTGACTTTTCTAAACGTTATTTTGTAAGAACTTTTGGATAGCCAACCACCTTTCAGAACCATTTCCATAAGCCTTTTAAACCTATTTACTTTGAAGCAGGAAGTTGCTATTTTGCCAAGAGAACATGGATCTTGGGCCTGAGAGCCCTACTGTAGGACATGTGCCGACCTCACTGGGTTCCCCACCTGGCCAAAGCGTCTGCCCATTCTGGACATGAGGCTGCAGGGCTTCCCCCAGTTCTTTGACTTTACAGGCAGAATGGATCCAATATTTTCTGTGTTTGCCATGCAGGTCATTGCACCTAAGAGATTGATCGGTTTCTTGGCACCTTCAACTTGCTTAAAGCACCAAAGGAAGTGAGCTCAGCATGCAATTTTCAAATGTTCCTTCCAAATCTGATTTCTTCAAAGAAGATAACTCATAGCAACATGTGGATACCTATTTAGAGGGCAGCTGCCTCTCCAATTTCCTTTTGGCCATGATGTCAGGAACCACTTCTTACTTATCTTTGAATCTCCAGTATTTATCGCAGAGCTCAGCATAAGATAAGTCTTCAGGAAATGTGTGCTGACTGACTGCTGGCTAAGGGGTCACTGTGTGAGAACGAAAATCACAGAAGTTCTCTTCAACTAAACTAAAGTAAACTAAACCTTCTTCTTTTTTAATCCCCAAGGGATCCTTGGTGTATGGATATTAAAAAGCATGTATCAGTTCTTGGAGACAAATTTTACCTCTGCTATATAAAGAAAATAATCAGGGCTTCAAGGAAAAGAATATATGTTTCCCAGCATCCCAGGCGGTTTAGTTTCTATAAGGAAAGATACAGGGACTTGGAAAATCTAACTTTTTTTTTCCTATGGAAAGTGAAAAACTTGTTAGATTGTATTGGTTCATGGCCACCAGTCTTAAGGCTTTTTGTCATAATAGTTGTGATTGGCTTACTCAGAATTTCCAGGGGAATTTGAGACTTTGAAATATAAAGGCTTCTGATCTGAGGGAGTAAAACACTGAGCAAAGTAAAATCAGGCAGGAGTTATGGACAGAGGCAGCAGATAGAGGTGTTTGCCCCCTAAGACTGAATTTGATGATAACGGCAAACTCTTATTAAGCACTTCCCAGATGCCAGACACAGTCCTAAGTGTCTAATTTGTAATATTTAATTTAATTCTCACAACAACCCATGAGGGACCATTACTTTCTCCATGTACCAATGTGGAAACCAAGGCAAAGACATGTCGCTTGCAGGAGGTCACACAGGAGAGGCAGAATTTGATCCCAAGTAGCAGAACTCCAGACTGTGTTCATAATCCCTGATTAGTTGCCTGCACGGCTTCTGAGCTAAGCAACACTGAGGAGGCATTTTGAACCCTTTGACCCTTGGTACTCAGGGCTACGATGGGAATAATAATAATAATAATAATAATAATAATAACAATAATAATAATGATTGCTTTATCATATCTATGTCGTAGAACAATGTTTTGAATTATCGCAGGTAATGAATATGAAAATATTTATAATAAACCCTAAGACACAGGCGTGGCTCAGAATAATGGCTCAATAAATATTTTCTGAGTAGCGAATTGAAGAACAGAATTATAATAAGTGACATTCTCCCCAAGTGTACTACGGTAGTTATTCACACCAGGTCTTTTAACAGATTCAACACACAAGAACTCTTGAAGGCAAGCCTTATATCTGACATAAAAGTAGCACACACCTAAACGTCTCTCAAGGATGATCTGCATTTCAGATGCATGTCAGGGTCCTTCTGTCTTGAAATCATCTCATTGAATAGTGAATGCCAGGTAAGGCAGCCATTTATGGACTTCTGACTAGAGAGAGGCAAGATTGAGACTGGGTACCCCGAATGTTAGTGAATATTATCATTGAAAAAGTTAAATATATATTTGCTGAAAATTATGAGAACTCAAGAGGTCAGTATCTCAGTGAAGAGCACGGTGAGCTCTATGAGAGCAAGAAATGTGTCTCTCTTGTTCAGTGTTGAATTGTTAGAGCCTGGAATAGAGCCTGGCTCATAAGAAATGCTCAAATACCTACTGAGTGATGAATTCAGTAGCGGTCATTGCCCTGTCCTCCCCTTCCAGCTAGAAATGGGAGCTCAGGAGGAGGTCAGAGTTGGGGTCAGAGCAGCAGTTGGCAGTACCTGCCTGAGCAGTGCCGTCCGAGGAGGCGTTCATCCCAGGCTGCTGACCCGGGGTGCGGGGGGCCTTCCTCCTCAGCCACAGGGAGATGTTTTTCTCTTCATGAATTTTCAGACTTCGTTACGTACCCAGAGGTCTCTTTCAACAACCAAGAGCCAACTGTCTAGTGACTGGTGAAAGGAGCTTGAATAAAATCAAGGTATTATATCATACTCGATACATCCACATCCACATGTATACAACACACACAAAGCTATGAGCTTGAACTGCACTAAATCAGGAATCCCTGGCAGAATTACTGAACTTAAACAGAAACCACCTCTGAGTCTCCTTCAGAGCCTTGGATTGAAGCTTCTCCTACAATGATTAAAAAACTGCCAACACACACACACACACACACACACACACACACACATGCACACACACGTGTGCGCACTCACACCAAAGAAATAAAAATACTCCTAATGAAACAGTTTGAACTAGAACTGAGTCTCCTATTTATAAAAACTGTTGCTCCTCTAGATCAAAATATCACCCAGAGAAACATGAACCAAACTCCTATTTCATTTATTTAAATTCACTTACATACAACTGCACTGTATTTTACGTACAAGGTATATCCAGGGAAAGGTGTATGAACCTAGTGTTTGTGAACCGGCATATTGTTAACAGTAGCAGAGAATAGGATAAATAAAATCCTATTTTGAACAGTTTTATAGAGAAAGATTCCATTTGTAACAAGAGGAACTGGATGCTGGTTTGTATCTTAAATCAATTTAGATCTCCATACTCCGCCAGCACACACATGTAGATACACTTCAACATCTGGATCAGGCAGAGTCTTGGTTTCCATCATTCCTTTCAGCCTACCTTGTCCTTGAACTCCTACTTTTGACGTACTTTACAAAGCCAAGTCCAAAGAGTTTCCACAAGTATGGCCCCCTGTCCAGGTTTCTGGTTGAGGTGTTGGGGACAGCACAGCCACCTGAGTCTTAGACCACGATGTCACTGTTCCCAAGATGTGAGCTAAAAAATGTTCAGATACCACAGTGGTGGTATTGCCTCCAGCCCTGATACAGAGGGAGCTGCTGTAGGACTTTGTGAACCAGCTGGATGATGGTGGGATTCGGGCTCCTCCCAGGACACCCCAGGGATGCTCATAGTATTACACCACACGCAGAGTTGACTTTTAGCCCCTAGTCAGCTCTCGGTGAATCATATACAAGTGAGTATATAGTCTGATTGCCCCACAATGAAATGTCTGTTCAGAGATCTCTTGGACAATGAAACTGTGAAATAGAAACCTTTTCTAATCGCATTGCTCAATAACTGAAATTCACCATCCTGACTCCTTCCTTTCTTGAGACTCCCTCCTACACACACTATTTTCTAAACTTTGTGAGTTGTTACATAACATCCGTCAACTGTGATTTCATGAGGTTAATGTGCTTTTCACTCAGTACTATCTAGACACTTTTCCCCACCACAAATAGTTTTCAAACTATTCAAACAAATTTTCCTTTTGATAGTTTTGTGATTGCAACCTTAAAAACAAAACTCAGGTGTTTTAGCAGTAAACATGGGTTTAACTGGGACTAAGAGAGAATTGCATCCAGGACATGCAAACTGCAGTAAAACCATAGGCAAGGCAGGAGAACAAAACAGAGGAATGGTCTATTATAGAGGAAGGGCAGAGTTGGGAGGGGCTGTAATATGCAAAAAGTTCATTGGAGTGAACTAGAAGTCTGAATAGTAGTGGGTTTTCATTGGCTGAGTTGTGACAGTCTCTTAAGGGGGAGGGAGGGTGCTGTTGTCAGGCAAGGAGAAAATCTTTCTTTCTGTTGCTGGAGTAGTAAAGTAGGGTTCTTCCTGCTGGGAATGTAAGTTACTTTGTTCTTGCTGGGGTCTGCAATTGCCTATGCGTGGTCGGGAACGAGAGCTCCTGACTTCTTCTGGACTTCTAACTCCAGGAAGGTTTCCTTTCACTAATTTTCGCATGATCATTACATCCCTTTTAAAACAATTTCCATTAGAGTGTATATCCTCAACTCATCTGTAAAAATTCACTCCAAGAATTCTACTGAACCTACCTCTTTGCTGTTTCCCATTGTCCAAATTCATAGTTTCTGACAAGATTTCCCCAGGAATTTTTTCTGGGTCTCTACTAGAGGATCGCATGTATGTGATCTGTACATAAAAGAACCGTATATAATTTTCAACCTTCAGGCAATCAATGTTCAATGCTTATTTCTACTGTGCTGAAAGCATTGGTTCTGGAATTTTCTCTCCATGGTTTTCATAAAAATTAACTATGCACTTAAAATATTTAAAAATTCTTGCTGTTAAATATTGAAATTATATCTTTAATAAAAAGTTATAGGGTTCCTTCTTTCTTCAATTCCTTCTCAAGATAGATACTTCTAGTGGCCCCTGTGCCTAAATAGGTACGTTTGTTTGACTTGTTATTGTGAGCATTTCCAAAATACGAACCCTTGGCTACTCATTGGGTCTTTGCAATAATTATTGATCTTTTAGCTGAAGTAAATAATCATCACTAATACCACCGTCTTCTACCATTTAACCAGCGCCTATCATATGCTCAACACTAGTTTCTTTAAACATATATTTTAAACTAAGTTTTATTTGTATTATCTACATTTAAAGATGAGGAATATAAGGTTTTTAGAGGTTAAGTAATTTGTCCAAGGTCACATAACTAGTAAGGGACAGACCCAGCACTGGGGCTTAATCTACTTGACTCCTAAAATCAATGCGTGTAGCAGTGGTATGATGAAGACAGCTTATACTAGCTTGTGACCACTGATTCTGGTTACTTCTTCCCAACTCTATCTTTAGTGATATCATGTATTTCACTGTGGAAAATCTGCAAATTCTACAAATGGATGCTTTTGTTCCCTTTGGAGACCTGATTTTCACCATTCTGTATGTTGTATTTTGCCAAACTACTCCTCGGAAGAGGAAGACCATAGAACTAAGCCATGGGAGTGGTGAAGGGAAATAGTTTCCAGAAACCTTTGCCCAAACCGTCATACTATTTTTTGCGACTGAATGAGCTATAAAAGTTCTACAGCTAGGGAGCTCCCATGGACAAGCACTCCACCTCTATCCTCCATCCCCCATAAAGCGCTTCTTATAAGTTGTGTCAATGTTTGCACACACTTAACAAGGCAGCGTCTGGACTCCTGGTTCTTTATCATCTCCTCTGAGTTTCTCACAGGCTCATAGGTAGAAAGGGGATTCTGCAAATCTAGTTAAATCAAATCTTCAGGGACTGATTATACAGGTCATGGATAATCCAGGCTCTCTTACCCCCTCCTCCTCCTCACCTTCTGGCCTTTTTACTGCTCATTAGCACCTCTGCCAGAGACCTGGGCTGGGGAAGGAGTGAGTGGGTGTGGAACGCTCATCAGCCCTTCTGGCTCCTTGCCAACAGCTCTTATGTAGGTTTCCTTGGGAGGAGTAATTTAGAGACAAGGTAGCGAATCCCTAGCACATGTGGATTTTGCTCAGCTGAGCCCCCCAGCTCCGCCTCCCCCACTGCCAACACTCCCTACTCGGATGCCACTCATCATTAAGTGTCGGTTGCATTGACTGTTGTCCTGCTCTGTGGCGCTTTTCTGCACTTCAGTACATGTCACTGGTGGCCAATGTAGTTAATTCCATTAACTGGATCTGGCCAAGCATTGTGCAGGGTCAGAGTGAAGATTCAGATTAAACAATGTTCCCAGGGTTGGCCTCAGGATAAGTAAAAGGCAACTATGGCAAGATTTCAGGGACATCCCGTTAGGTGCGGCCCCTTAATGCTTTCTGAAATTGCACTCTAAGGATAAAACAGATTTATCATACAGCACTCCACACCCCACGTACATCATTATAAAATAGAACCCATGCTTAGTTACGAATTTGCCTCTTTGATGAATGTATTTACTTATCAAATATATTTGAGTAATATAAGCCAGATACACTGCTGGCGATGTACTGCTGAATAAAACAGACGCGGTCACCGTTCTCACACTGCTTGCATTCTTCTTGGGAAGAAAACCAAGCAAATCAGCTAAATAAAGGTAACGACAAGTTGTATTAAGCACTAGGATGCTAACAGGGTGCGGGCTATGCAGAAGAACGAAGGCTTCTCAGCGAAGAGACATTTAAACGGAGACCTGAGGAGTGAGAAGAGACCAGCCGTGTGAAGAGCTGGGGCAGAGCCCGAAGACTGAAGAAGCTGCGAGCTGCAGAGGCTCTGGGGTGCGTTTCATATGCTGAGGAGCTGAGAGAAGGCCCGTGTTTGTGAAGAAGGGGGAGTGGCAGGCAACTCTACTGGAGAAGCAGATGTGGACAAGGGTGGGGTGGGGGCCAATTACGCAAGGCCTCGTAGCCCATGGTAAGGAATTTTGGCTTGGTATTCTAAGTTCTTGGTATTCTTTTCTTTTTTTGTGAGGGTGGAGAAGGAGCAGGGAGAGGGAGAGGTAGAAAGAGAGAGAGGAATCCCAAGAAGGCTTTGCACTGTCAGCCCGATGAAGGAAGGACTCGAACTCACAAACTGTGAGATCATGACCTGAGCCTAAGTCACATGCTTAACTGACTGAGCCACCCGGGCGCCCCAGGCATTGAAGAATTTCAAGCAGGGGAGTGACATGAGGTGTATTTTTTAAATGCTTATTTATTTTGAGAGAGAGAGAGAGAGAGAGAGAGAGAGCATGTGAGCGCACATGAGTGGGCGCGGGGAGGCAGAAAGAAAGGGAGAGAGAGAATCCCAAGCAGGCTCCAAGCTCAAGCCCGATGTGGGGCTTGATCCCATGACCCTGGGATCCTGACCTGAGCCTAAATCAAGAGTCAGACCCACCACAGACTGAGGCACCCAGGCGCCCACAGAATATTATTTAAAAAGCCCACTCTGGCTGCTTGTATGGAGAATGTCATATAGGGACCCGGAGCAGAGATAAGATGGTCAGTTAGGGGGTTGTTGGGAGCTTCCAGATGAGACACGATGGTGAGATGCACCATGGTGATAGTGGTGAGGACGAAAACAGGTGGATAGGGTTGAGATTCTTTTTGGAGGCAGCATTTATGTGACTTACTTGATGAATTGTTTGTGTCTACGTGGGAATTACAACTCAGGACGATTCCCAAGTTTCTGTGTAAAGGGTGGTGCTGTTTCTGAGGTGGGGGAAAGCTGGGTGGACCTCACTTAGGTGGCACAAGGGAGAACGGAGTGCCGTTCGAATATGTTTGCTTGGAGATCCCTCTTACCTGAGCTCCCAACTCCTCATGCCCTGCGATGAAAATATTAGGAAAGAATTCCTGAAATGAAAATAAAAGAACAGCTTTTAAAGACAGTTGAAATGTCTGAACTGAAGTATGCATGTTATATATCGTGGGTGAACTTAGACTGGTTTCCGGTGACTATTTTTCATGTGAGTACTCATAATAATTGAATGCACACATCTGTTCTAGAATTGTTAGAAATCGTTGTTTTGCTCTCTTTGAAGATTAGTTAGTATGATTGTCTTTACTCTTTGCCATTTTTCTTATATTGTGAACACAGGTAGAATCGCCAGAGGGGGTTCTGAGCTCTCGTCGGCCATATCTTTCAACAATAATGAGAGTTACTCATATGCACTGGGCTTACCATGTGGCACACACTTTTCTAGGAGTGTGACATGTGTTGCTCATAGGCATACATTGAAAATATTGTGGGTTTGCTTCTAGACCATTGTAATACTGCAATAAAGCAAGTCATGAATTTTTTTGTTTCCTACTGCATATAAAAGTTCCGTTTACACTATATTGGAGTCGATTAAGTGTGCACAGTAGTATGTCTAAAAAACACACAATGTACACACCTTAACTGAAAATATTTCATAGCTAAAAAATGCCAGCCATCATCTGAGCTTTCAGCAAGTCATAATCACTGATCGCAGATCACCATAACAAATGAAAATAAAAGTTTCAGAGAGTGGGAGTATTACCACAATGTGACATAGAAACATTAAGTGAGCAAATGCTGTTGGAAAAATGAGACCCATGGACTCGCTCAATGCAGGGCAGCCCCCAAACTTTCAATTTGTAAAAAATGCCACGTTTGCGATGCAAAATAAAGCAAAGCATAATAAAATGAAGTATGCCCGTATTTCAACCTTACAACAACTCTGGGAGGTTACTATTATTATCCCCATATTTAGAAAGAGAAATCGAGACACAAAGAAACTTATTTACTTTTCCAAGTTCATGCAGCTAACAAGTTATAGAGTCAGAATTCTATCCTGGATTGTTAGGACATTTTATATCCTAAGAGATCCCAAACTCTGAACCGTCAAGTTCTATTGCCTCTTGAGGAGATGTTTGGAGAGTAATCCATGTGAATTTGCCATTAGACCATTTTAATCTTCTGAGTCAATGATTCCAAAAGCAGCTGCTCCTCAGAATCACCTTGAGAGCTTGTTAAAGTAGGATTCCCTGGTCCGTCCAGACCCAAATCACTGTGAGGCTTGGGGCTTGGAATCTGTGTCTTTAACACGTTTTCCAAGTGATTGTTTTGTAGCCAATCTATGGAAGAACATTTGGGAATGAGAGATATAAGTTATCTTTTATTGCCTTCTCTCTTGAGAACAATTTCCTTCTTTTTTTTTCTTTTTTAATATTCCTTTATTTTTGATAGAGAGAGCATGAGCAGGGAAAGGGCAGAGAGAGGGGGACAGAGGATCTGAAGTGGGCTCTGTGTTGACAGCAGACAGCCTGATGTGGGACTTGAACTCACGAACAGTGAGATCATGACCTGAGCCGAAGTTGGACACTCAGCCAACTGAGCCAACCAGATGCCCCCAGATTTCCTTCTTCATGGTGCTTGTTCTATTGTTCCCTGTTTTCAGAACATTCTCCTTGATTATAAGATAGAAGATCAACAGGAACCGAGAATTTTGCTTTCTGCATTCATTTCAGACTCTTCTACAAACTCTCCACTTATTCAAGGTACAATTTACAGCTGAGGAATTGCATTTTTACTTTCTGTTACTCATGAAACTGAAAGTTAAGATTTCTCTGAGAGATTTTCAGTGGCTCCACTATTTCACCACAACTACTGGCGAGTTGTTTTCCATTTAAAACAACTAAAATGAAGAATAAAGCCCTCATCTTATTTTTTCTTGTCATGAGCATCTTAATTTATCCAGAATAAGGAACGATTTTGGATATTGCTCTCATTTTGTAATTTTTATACTTTTTAGTCCCAAAGAATGTAACAGTGAAAGCTTTCTTCAGTCAAGACCTGGGCCCCAGGTGAAGGAGTCCGAGAGCATCTTATTATGTTGTTTTAGATAGCAATTCCATGCCACTCTCCAGGCCTGTGCCTAAATGGTGAGCCAAGACTTGACTTGGTGTGCTCTAAAAGCATGACCAACCTTGACTTACCTGGGGCCAAGGGGTTTCCTGGATGTGAGATTTTCAGTGCTAGGCGCTAGGATCTTCGGTGCTAGGAGGTCAACCCCCAGGACAGGCAGTTACTCTACCTTTAAAAGGACCAGCAGAAGAAAGGATTACTATTCTTTTTTGTGTCCTTAAGATGCTACTAGCAGGTATTCCAGAGTAAGAATAGGCTTACATTCTAGGTCTGAAAGATGGCAGTTGTTAAATCCATGCTTGGCCAAACCACTATTCAGGTGGGCCTGCTTGGACAAAAGGCAGTTGAGAACTGGAGAAATTATCCTGAAAAGACCCTTGTTTTTACTTTTACTGAGAAATAAAATGCAGTTTCTTGGTGTATATCCATTTGAAGGGTCTGGTCAAACCTTTCTGTTTTAACTTGAGGGCATTCCCATAGTTCCCGTAAACATTTCCCACCCCCCCCCTTTAATGTAAGCTCTATGCCCAGCATGGGGCTTGAACTCATGATCTTGAGATCAAGAGTTACGTGCTCTTCTGACTCAGCTCGGCAGGCGCCCCAGTTCCTTGAGCATTTCAACAGCTGATCCATCTTTCCAGAAGATGGGCAAATCTTTCGTAGAGGGCCTGAGCTCTCCCCTGCTTAATCTTGATAGTCTGGGCCTAGCTTTCTGGCCTTTGCTGCCCGTATTTTCACAGCAAGAATCTGAGGGGTAATAGCTGAGTCCCTACATGAGTAAACACAAGATTTTATGCCCTTGTTACTCAAAGCCAGAAGAATCGACAGGGTGTCCTACGTAATTGCTCAACAAATTCCTCTTTTACCAGCTAGTCAAACATGGACTCCTGGAATGAAAAGTGCAGTGCATCTTGGGGGAGAGTTCTTGGGAAAGTTCATCTCCTTGGGTGCTTTCGGGAAAATGTTTTGACCCATATATAGATTCTACCCCAGGGACTTAAAGGGTAGATGCTTAGTGCATGCCCAGTTAGGCTCTAAAACTTGGCTTTCCTCTTTACAATGATGGTTTTCTCAACTGTTCCTCTATATATTCTTTTATATATGCTTTAAAGCGGTGATGTACGTGAAAGTAGTATTAAATGGTAAGGGACTGAAAGTGAGTTGGGAGATGGGGATGGGAAATCATCTGAAAAGCTAAGTGTGGCATCTGAGGTGAATTTAGATCTCTCCCATGAAGTGGACTGGACACCCTTACTGGCTTTTCTTATGTCACTCCTCAGCCACCCTCTCGCACCCTGACATAATCTTTTTAGGTAGAGTTTGTATCACGGACTGAAAGTATGTATTTACTTGTGTGTCCATATGTTTAGTACTCGGCTCTTACTTGGCCCCCTCTGAGCTGGTCCCAAGCACTTTACAGCGCTGGCAATACTTCTCCAGGGTGCTAGTTACTTAGTTCCTTCATGTTTGTGAGACCATATACCAAGCCCCCCAAAATGAGAGTTTAAGTTTATTTAAGAAATGGAATTTATTAATAAGCCCCTTAGAGTTTATTGTGTAAGTGTGTTGAGGAAGTGGGGTGGTGTGGGCAAGGTATTAACTCCTTTGGGGCAAGGGTTAGATATAAAATAAATTAAGGCTCTTTGGGAGCTGTCAGAGATTTTAAATGTCATCTTTTCAAACATCCCCTCTTCTGTTATTCAATAGACACATAACCTTCTTGTCATTTTCCTTTTCCTCTCTTTGCCTTAACTTTTCTGCTTCTTCCTCTTCCCTGCCTCTACCAAGTAGGGCGGGGTGGGGGAATGGCTGGGCCATTACACTGAAGAGCAGTCTCAGGTCATCCTCCCTCAGCCCACTTCCCATATCCCGTTTCAGTGGCTCTGCCTCTAATTCCCACCACCCCTATTCCATCTCTTCTTCTCTTTTTTAGTATCTATTTTTTAGGGAGGGAGTGCGCACATGTGCAAGAGCATGTATGAGTGGGGGAAGGGCAGAGAGAGAGGGAGACAAAGAATCCAAACCAACTCCAGGCTCTGAGCTGTCAGCACAGAGCCCGACGCAGGGCTCGAACCCAGGAACAATGAGATCATGACCTGAGCTGAAGTCGGATGCTCAACCAACTTAACCCAGGCGCCCTTTCAACCTCTTCTTCAATGCATATCCGAAGACTACCTCTTCACTGAAGCCTTCAAATTAGAAGCCACAGTTCTCACTTCTTATTTTCTGCAGCGCTTCACTGCTGCCAATCCGATTCTAACTCCTTCTGGAGCCATCTGCCGGCACAACTCACCTCTCCTGTCTTGTGAGAGCCTTCAAGCCTTTACTCTTGTGCTTCTCCATCTGCACTTGGCACAAGTCCTGGCACAGACGGGTTCTAGCAAGTGCTTGTTGCTTGTTGCCACTAGGCCGCAAATGTTCTAATTTCCTTTAATGTACTCTAAGATAGGTTGGTTTTCCATGGGCTTTTCTCACTTGTTTTTGCAGCCATTTATAGTTTTGGCTCGAGTCACTTCTTGGGAGTAATGAGTTCCATAATCATAAAATCTGTCATGGAAAATGACATATTTATTTATTCCCTCTAGGTTTGCCTCTTTCCAGCTTGAGCCAGGGGTCTCCTAATGAAAGAGTGTGTGTTCACTGGATGGGCAAGCTTATGACGCAGTAGACTCTAGAATGTTCCCCTTCAGTCTCGCTCAGAAGTCTTCAGTCATCCGATTACCTGCTCTACAGTTCTTCAATCGTTTCAATTACTCTTCTCCAGTTCTGCAGCTTCGTGTTGTGTTTCATCTTGTGGGTGGAGCCTTATACCAGCAATGGCACAGAGATAGGGTGGGAAGAGGTGAGGACACAGAGAGGATGGAAGTTGAGATGACATGTCTTCAAGGAGCTTGCAGGATTGTGGGGATGCTGTATATTTGAGCTGAATGTGCCTCTTCTCTTTCCTGGATCTGAGGTAGTGGAAGCAGAGTAAAAGTGGAACTCTGAGCATTTTGGAGTATAAGCCATATAGAGGTGTCCACTGTTAAAAAAGCAACAAACCCAAAATGGAATCATTTGCCCCTACAACAGCAAACCAAGACTTAATTACAGTTTCAGCCTATCCTGGGAATGCAACTTGTTAACAGTCCATCTGAAATGTCCTGATCAGCACCAGTGAGGTAGTCTGCATGACAAAAACCCTTCCGGTCCTTTCCCCCACAAAAGCTGTCTTGGTCTAAAACAAACCTTTCTTCTCTTTTGCTGTTAACTTCCTTGTCCCACCCTCTTTCCTACAAAAACTTTCCATTAGGTATAAGTACTCGCAGCATCTACTTGCTAGATGGAATACTTCCAGATATATGAATTGTTTAACTAAACCAATTAGATTTTGGGGGCACCTGGGTGGCTCAGTTGGTTGAGCATCAGACTCTTGATTTTGGCTCAGGTCATGATCCCAGGGTCGTGGATGGAGCCCCACATCGGGCTACGTGTTGAGCATGGAGTCTACTTAAGATTCTCTCTCTTCCTCTGCCTCTCTCCTGCTCCTGTGCACACATACGTGCGCTCTCTCTCTCACACAATTAGATCTTCAAATTTACTCATTTGAATTTCATTTTTTTTTTAGATTTTTTTTAATTTAAAATAGTTTATTTTCAAATTGGTTTACATAAAACACCCAGTGTTCATCCCAACATGTGCCCTTTTTTAATGCCCATCACCCCCTCTCCCCCCCCCATCTCCCTCACCCTCAGTTTGTTCTTAGTCTTTGAGAGTCTCTTATGTTTTATCTCCCTCCCTCTCTGTGTCTTTTTTTTCTTTCCCCTCTTCCCCTCCCCCTGGTTTTTGCTTAGTCTCACCAAGTCCATCTATTCGTGGAAACATACGGTATCTGTCTTTTTCTGACTGACTTATTTCACTTAACATAATACCCTCCATTATTTAATACCACCAACCTGTGAAGGTGAGTCTATCTGTATAATGTACTACCTGACCACATATGTGATTGTACCATTTTAGATAATGACAACACCTACAATAGCGATCATTCACAAACCATGGATTTTGTATCAGGTAGGTACCATGAACTTTTTCAGTTTGTTTCATTAAATTTTCTACAACAACACTGCAAGGTTGGTATTACGCTTTGTGTTTTATGATAAACATTACCAATCCTCAGGAAGGTTCATTAATCAGGCTAACTTAGTACCTGAAACAAATGGCAGGCGAAGTCATGATTTGAACTCAGATCTTTATTTTGTTTTTGTTTTTGTTTATTTTTTAATTTTAGAGACAGAAAAAGTAGGCAAGGGGGCAGAGGGAGAAAGAGACTGAATCTTAAGTAGGCTCCATGCCCAGGGAGGACCCAATGTGGGGCTCGATACCACGACTCTGGGATTATGACCTGGGCCGAAATCAAGAGTCTGACGCTCAACAGACTGAGCCACCCAGGCGCCCCAAACTCAGATCTGTTTTAAATCCAAAGTCTAGGGGCACCTGGGTGGCTCAGTCAGTTGGTCGTCTGACTCTTGCTTTCAGTTTGGGCTTTGGTCTCATGGTTTGTGGCATCAAACCCTGTGTGGGATTCTCTCTCTCTCTCTCTCTCTGTCCTTCCCATGCTCTCTTTCTCAAAATAAATAAATAAATAAATAAATAAATAAATAAATAAATAAATAAACAAACTTAAAAAATTTTAAAACCAAAGTCCACGATCTTTCTAATATACAATAAAGCATTTTGCCCTCAGGAACTAAAATGTGAAAGCTGCAATTGAGGTCTTTTCCAGCAGAGATAAGGCTTTCAAGGGCCTGTTTTCCCTGAAAAATCTTTCCTAGATGGGCAAGACATCTGATGAGTTGTCAAGACTGAAAGGAAATTCACTCAGCCTACTCAGTGGTAACTGTCTGGCCCTGCTTGAGGAGTGTCCAACCCGCATATTCTTTTTTTTTTTTTAATTTTTAAATGTTTATTTATTTTTGAGAGATAGAGAGAAAGAGAGTGAGAGTGGAGAAGCAGCAGAAAGAGAGGGAGACACAGAATCTGAAGCAGGCTCCAGGCTCTGAGCTGTCAGCACAGAGCCTGATGCAGGGCTCCAACCCAACAGTCATGAGACCATGACCTGAGCCGAAGTCCAATGCTTAACCGACTGAGTCACCTAGGTGCCCCATATTCTTTTTTTTTTTTCTTTTTAATGTTTATTTATTTCTTTTGGGGAGGGTAGAGGCAGAGACAGAGAGATGGAGATGAAGCCGAAGTTGGCTGAAGTTAACTGACTGAGCCGCCCAGGCGTCCCCCAACTTGCATCTTCTTTAAAAATACGTTAGGGGTGCCTGGGTGGCTCAGTTGGTTAATTGTTCAACTCCTGATTTCTGCTCTGGTCATGATCTCACATTTCATGGGATCGAGCCCCACATCAGGCTCTGCACTGACAGTGTGGAGCCTGCTTGAGATTCTCTCCTTTTCTCTCTGCCCCTCTCCCACTTGTGTATGTGCGCACATCCTCTCTCTCTCTCTCTCTCTCTCTCTCAAAAAATAAATAAACATTATAAAAAGCAAGTTAGACTTTTTGATTGAAATACATTTACTCTTTCAGGTCACTAGAGAAACATTTAGATAATATGAGAAACCAAATGATATGAAATCAATATGTAGATCAAAATCTACTGAGTAACACTGTAGCCTGGAGGATACAATGAAGTTTAGCAGGGATCATGTTCAGTCGGGACACACTAGGATGGCTGAGGTCCACTCTCACTGGTTAGTTTCTCTATTGTCCTAGCTGTTAAATATTTTGAATATTACCCCTAGGTATTATACATAATTCCCATCCTCAAGGGAATTATAATCCAATTGGGGAGATGAGATATATAAAACTTTAAATAACGACAACAGAATTCGATAAAAACATAAACAACTCTGTCCACATAAATTCGTTTTATTTTTCTTCTGAATCTGTATCCAGATGAACAAATTTTATATTTGCTTATTTTCTTATTGTGTACTGCTGTCCCTTCAGCATCTATGGCACTGCTTTGTCCTGCTGAATAAATGAATGAATGTGTAAGTTCTTAAAACAGAAGGTATGGGTAGAGTGGTCGAGAAGAGTGTCATGGGGGAGTAGAAGCAGGAGCAGAGTCTGGAAGGAAGAGGCAGTTTTGGAGAGAAGAGGTCTAGGGCAGGGAGAATGATATGGACAACAGTGTGGAGTTTAGGTAATATATGCTGTGAACGTTTTGTGAGAAACCCACTTGGGTTGGAACAAAGGGGGCCTTTGAAGTGGCCAGTTTACATCCAAAAGTATGACGCACAATCTATAAGGACTCCTTGGAGCATTTAATTTGAACAATACTGGAAGGCACTGTGGAGGTGTAACCTGTAATGGCTACCACCAAAACTTCCTCCCTCCTTATCTCTTTGCATAAAGAAATAGTGTGGATTAGGGTATCATTTATGGGAAACAACAAATGAAGGTTACAGGTCTTTCTGAGCTGATGCTTAGAAAAGAATGTCACCCTCAAGAAATGTGCAAATGGGTGGAGCTGATGGAGATTTTATGAATGTTGCAGGAGATGCTAAATTTTCAGATTCAAGTTCTGTTTTCTCTCGGTGTCCCCCTTGTGGTGTCGTGACTATTCCATTTAAAATGGATCAGTTTCAAATCAATTTAAAGACAGACACGTGCACACCTAATTGTGCACTTGCACGAGTATGAACACGTATGTGCCCACAGCACGTTTTCACACACACACATTTTCACACACACATGCTCATGCTCCCAGGCACACAGCTTGCTTCAGCCTAGCTTCTATTTCCTCTCATCTGGCAGCTTTCAGAATAATCTCACCCACCTGTTAAATCAGAGAATGTCAAGTTTAATTTATAACAGTGAGTAGAAACAGGATGCTACAGAAAGCATTTTAATTAAAATCCTTTAATTGGATACATGCTTCTTGTGAAAAGGGAGCTGTGGAGAGGGCCTCTTTGTCGGCACCTTTCACTCCAGTTGCCAGAGATTGTTGCAGGAATGGCCTTGCAATTGGAACCAGCCCTCTGGAGCAGTGGGGGTGGGGCAGGGGCTTGAAGGCCAAGAGAGGGAAATTGGGAGCAATAGAGAAAAAACAAAGGGGTGAATGGCCAGGGATTTTGTGCAGAAACACAGCCTTGGTGTTTTCTGGAGGCATTTCTGCTGAAACCTATTGGTATCGTTTCAAGTTGGTTTCTCCTTAATCCTCTCATCATCTTTAGGATGGGATGGTCTCCAAGGGGAACCCACAAATACCCCTGACTTCAGGCACTGGCTTAGGAGATCTTGACAGCGTAGGTCAATTGGTGAGTGTGGGAGGTGGACAGATGACAGTATGGGGTTGGGGGAGGCCCAGCCTTTGCACCTGGGGTTCCTTAAGTGACAGCACTTAGCACTATCCAGCCCACACTGCAGGAAAGAAAATGTTGGACTCAATTAGAGCTCAGGTTAAGGAAGGGACTGTGTGCTAAAGTGGGGGGCCCAGCCTGGAAACCATCCCGAGAGCTCATGTGGGGTGACAGCAATAGAGTGTGCCAAGAGAGCAGAAAGGCATGGAAGTACTTTACTGGAAACACTCAAAGTAGCTGAGAAAAGTGGGAACTGGAAGTAGTTTGAGTGTCATGTATGTTGCCAAGGAAACAGAAGACCCTAAACTGAGCTCATTAAAGATCGAGGAGGGTGAATGGGCTTTTACCTTCTAGGTTTTGCTTCCACTTGCTGTGCCAGAAGGTGATTCAAGAGGGTCTAAATGATGCTGATTCTTTCTTGTGAGCTAAGATAACCAGTGCTATGACCTCTTGGTACAGAGAAGAGACACACCTTGAAGGATTTTAAGATACTATACATCCATTGCTACTGTTGGGCTCATAGAGGCCCTGGTTACCGAAGAAAAGATGGTAGATCATTCTATTTGTTTACAACTTTTGGTTGCTTCTATTGGTGTGCTGGTGAATGTTTAACAACTGGCTCCTGGTTGGTGAAAAAAGAAAAGTCTGATTTGTAGCATTTTCCAGCTTCCATGCTGTAAATGTTTCCATCATGGCTGATTTCAAAATACTGATGGTTTAACAACCAGTTGGACAAATTCCCGACGTTAAAAAATTAGCTGTTGCATATCAGTATGAACTGGGTCCAACACACCATTGGTTCTTTCCTGCCCTGTTAAGCTTTCCTGTAAGAGGTTTTCAGTTTCCTTTTCCATTGCCTTTGTGATTGGCCACATGGCTTGTGTCAGTCAATGGAATATAAGTGGATAACACAGTCCATATCCAAGCAAAGGTTGAAATGTGCTTGTATGGTTTGGCGTTGCTGTCTCCACCTCCTTTGAACTTCTGCCCTCTACTTTGAGAATAATGTGTCCCAGTTAGTGGCCAACCCTTCAGCCTGGGTCCCAGCATGAGAAGACACATGGAGCCACCTAAGTTGAGGTGATCTCAGGATAGCCTGGCAGAGATACAGGCAAGATGCAATCCTTGTGTGATACGAGCAAAGAAATGAATGTGTGTTATTATATGGCACTGAGATTTGGGGGTATGAATCACACAGAAATCTTCACCTAATCAGTAAACACTGAACAACTGTTGGTACATAGTAAATACTATGGAATTATACTCAGGTCATGTGAAAGGATTAGAGGCCTATAGCTGTGAAAGAAACCTCAAAGCACAATCATTTCAACAATCATATGATGTTAGAATGCCCTCTAAAACACCCCTGCCAAATATCTGTCTGTTTTAATTGTCCTCTTCATACATGAAAGTCTCTCCAAAGATGGAGACCTTGGTACTTCTTGAACATGTCCACGCCATGTTTGACAGTTCTGCATTCTGGAAGATTCTTCCTATGTGAACCAGAAGCCTTTTCTTTTTCACAGGCATCTAGGATCCCTAGCTCTACTGCAAGGTGCCATGGAAAGTGTAATTATTCTACAGGAGAACTCTTCAGATATTTGAAGACAACCTATATTATCCACGTTTCGTCTTCTCTGCATGTCAAAGTCCTCAAAATTTTGAGGAGGAGAAATGTAAACTGAGAACTCTTTACCTAGTAGAAGCGTCATTAGTTCAAGAATGGGAATGAAATAAAGATTTTTCCAGACCCCGAAACCCCTCCACTGGACCGGATTTTGAGACCTATCACCATCCTGGCTCATCCCGTCTCAGCATCTCAACCTTATACATACTGACATGAATGACTTATTAGAATTACAGAGGACTTTTAGACTCAGAAATAGGCCCAAGAAATGAGAAGCTGAAGTGGTGGTGACACGTCAGGCAATATGAGACAAAACTGTAGCCTCATGAAAGCAAAGTGCAAACCCCCTGCATAAGGCTAGTATCTGGAAGAGTAGAGATGAGGATATTGTCCAGAATGCAGCATGGAAGGCTAGAATGTATACGGAAGGCTACACATTAAAAAATGTGATGGTTAGAATTAAAAGGTAATATATATCTAATAGGAGTTTGAAAGAGATAAAATGGAAGACTAGGGAAAGGTAATATTCAAAGATAAATAATAGCTAAAATTATTAGCTATTAGAAGCACAATGAGACTTCAGCCAGACCAAGAAAAAGAAGTCCATACCTTACAAGTTTTTCCTACAATAAAATGTATTACAAAGAGTAAAAGAAACAATTAAATGTAACCAGAGACCTAAGAAGTTGCTTAAAAGAAAAACTGGATAAAAAGCTAATAGATTACAACACTTAAAGAGCTAAGGAAAAAACCCCAGAAATTGTTTCAGCCTAGAATTCTAAAGTCTTATTCAAGAGTGAGTATCGGTCATATGGCCATATGTATGCTTTTTAGAAAGAAGGAAATCAGAAGGTAGGGAAAGCTTTAAGAAGAACACAAGGCAAACAAATTAGTAAACATGTAGATTAAAAAAAAACTTGCAAAATAGAGGAGTAGGTATCATACTTAAGGCACTCAGGGTCCTGCATTTTTCTGAAGGATACAGATATTAACTTTAGACTGTATGTCAAATACACATTTTTTTAGTATTTATTTTTGAGAGAGAGAGAGAGAGACAGAGAGACAGAGAGAGAGAGAGAGAGAAAGGAAGAACAAGCGGGGGGGGGGGCGGAGCAGAGAGAGGGAGACACAGAATCTGAAGCAGTCTTAGAGCCTGATGCGGAGCTCGAACCCACAATCTGTGAGATCCTGACCTGAGCTGAAGTTGGACACTCAACTGACTGAGCCACCCAGGTGCCCCATCTCATGATGTGCTTTCGTGCTTTATTCTATCTAGTTCATGTTGATCTCTGCCCTATGCGAGCCTAATTTTTGTACTACAGCTGATGTACTAATCAAGGTCATTTAAAAATCTTTCTTTCCTTCAAGATTGTGCAAAGACCAGTTTTCAAAGACAGAGTTTTCTATCAAAACATCACAGATTTCACAAATTATACTTCCATGCTCCAGTTATTATCTTCCTACTAATTGCTGTACTAATTACACATATTTGGAAATACTGGTAAGTAGCTTTCCTTCAATGTGGAACCGTTTTGTTAGTTTAAATGTTATTTTCTATAGGAGTGAGAGGGTTTTATATACATGCCTAGCTAAGTGTTGTCTAGAACGCTCTGTGCTAATAATTAGGAACTCTCCTTATGGTACAATCCTTTCAGATGTCCTCCTGGCTGTAGTATTCAGTTAGTGTTTTTTCCCTGAGCTTTCTATAAATGACTTAATTTTCACCAAAGTGTGGTTTCCATCTATCTAGTGGGAGTCTATGTAATTTATGCAGGAATACGAGCAATGTTGATGGTCCACCTCTCAGTGTAGACCAGAAATCCAACTGGAGTCGGAATTAATCCTAATTGTTCGTACTCTTGGCTTCTCTCTTTTTACCATGGAGAGGTAGCTTTCAGTTGAAAAAAATATCTGGGGGAAAATTCTATGCATAAAATTCTTAAGCTTAAATAATATTTACTGAAGTGGGTGCCTCATCTGGAGATTTTACAGCTTGCAAAGAGGTCTTTTTTCCTGAGCTTCCTTTATGGAGAAAGAGTAGTTATTTCTACTGACACATGTCTTTATGATCTAATAAATACTCGAAGCTGGAACTCTTAGGACGAGATTTTTTTAAGGGAAAAATGCAAGATTTAGTCTTATGCTAAAATACTAAAAAAATATATCAGGGTTGACATTTACTCTAACCCTGAACAATCATACAACAGCTACTGTCCCACACTTCCCAGTGTTGAGTTGTGTCATTCCCTTCAAATGTAGGAACGGATGTCCACATAAACAACACGTGTAACTTGGGACCAGAGGGTCATTTTTCCCCCCTTGAATCACCCATTAGAGATAGAAGTGTATGAACACTTTGTATCTACATGAATAGTTACGTCTATCTGTTAAAGTGAGGTGACCGTGTCCTCGAGGTCATAAACAAGGTGAGATCCAGCATAGACTTGTTTTCTAGGTTTTTCATTTTGTATTCCCTCCCTTAGCTCTATGATTCTTGTAGCACTATCTTGAGACGCTTCCAAGAGGTTGGTCTCAGGGTAGCATTTATAGTATATTACATATATAGGAATTATACATAAAAATACATACATATAATTTTAAATGTTTATTTTTGAGACAGAAGGAGACAGTGCAAGTGGGAAAGGAACAGAGAGAGGGAGATGGAGAATCCAAAACAGGCTTCAGGCTCTGAGCTGTCAGCACAGAGCCTGCTGCAGGCTTGAACCCACTAACCACGAGATCAAGACCTGAGCTGAAGTTGGATGCCCGACTGACTGAGCCACCCAGGTGTCCCTATATTTTTTGTAATACAAATTTGATGCTACTATTCTGAATTAGAGATTTACTTCTGATGTTTAATGAAATCTAAACATCTTATTTGAGTCACAGCAAAAGCAGCATTCTATATTTTACTGGGATTTTTCTCACAGTATAGGATAACCAGCAAGTCTTTAATCCTGCTGTGGTTCACAGGTTTAAAGACCAGAAATCTTGGGCCGGCCAGAACAAGATGCACCTTTTATGGGATCTAAATTTAAAAGTCAGTTTTAGTTTTCATAGGCTTATTTACTAATGTTCATAGTAATTAATTAATGTCCATGTTAACAGTAATTTCTAAGATCTGTCAATATTCTGACATATTTTGAAAATCATAGCAGGTGCATCTGACAAAAGATTGACGGCATTATGGAGAGCTCTCTCACCTATTCTTATCTATTCCATGATGCCCAACATGGATACAAACAAAGGAAAGATAATTTTTACTCCCAAGAGTTCTCCCTATACATATTATTTACTGTTTGGCTCCCCTGTAGCAACACTGCTCTACTACCCACATTACTTTATCAAGTCCTAGGGGTCCTTAGCCAACTTCAGAGAAAGTTAATTCCCACTTTCTACCAGAATAGATATGTCTAGGAATCATCAAAGCAAACTGATTAAAAAGTTAAAAACTTCAGTCAATTGATCAGTCTTTTTGAAATCCAGTGCTTTGCTGAATCTATTCCTCTCACTTTCCTTCTCTCCACCTCATTTAGCTGGTAGGTATGGCCACTAAGAAGAATGTTCAAATTTCAAATCTAATAAAGCCTATCTCTTTCAATTAGAGGGTATTAATAGATGCTATTTCTTTCCTAGAAGATCTCGAAGCACTTAAAATTTTCACTGTGATCAAATACAGACTCTCATTATTAGAATCATCTCAACTTCCACCACATATGTCTATATTAGAGGTGAAAAGTGGCAGCTGACCCCCAAGAAACTTCCCAGCACTTGAAGACAGAGAATGAAGAAGAATTCTGTATCCTAATCCCTCGATGGTTTCAAGAGACAGAGCTGAAATATGTTGGTGCCAGATTGGGATCTACCTAGCCTTCTAAACTAGTATTTCCCAACCAGTAAGACTTGAATAAATGCAAACGATCAAGGTCTTGTTGCGTAAATTTGTAGGGGATAGAGAAGAGGGGATTCTAGCTGCTTACATTCCTCACTCAGGAAGTATGGAGGTCCAGAAGCAATCAGAAGCAGATTTCATTCCGTTAGTACATACAGGAGGCTGACTGGTGAAAGCTGATGGAAAGAGTTCAGGGCTCTGGATAGAAAGACTTGGGAGTCCTTCATCAGTGTGAAGATAAACCACCGTAGACGAATTCCAGGAAATGGAGTCTCATATATCTAAATGGACAAAATCCAATTAAATGGGAACTCTTGGATCTGGGATTTTTCCTTAAATTTAATGTATTTTTTGGTTTATTCTCTGTCTTTTTTTCCACCCTGTTTCCCTAATTGAAAAGCGATACGTTATTCTGGAAAAAATTTTTAAAAATTTAAAAACAAAACTCTCTACCCCACTCTCCAGAGTTAATTGTTAGGAATATTTGGATAAATTTCTTTGTAGGGTTTTACATGCATATGAAGAAAAGAAGTCCTCCATATTTGTGATCTGTCCAGGCATAAGGAGGTAGAAGGTGACTGGGGTTGTGAAGCTCTCCATCATCATCCAAATATAATGTTTTCTTTCACAGAAGACGAATTTAGGAGCTAGAACATATGATTGATGATAATAATTTACAATGAATTATGTGGAGAATTTTCTCAGTTCTTCAGTCCCCTATAATAGGCCTGTTTAATGATTTTGTAAGTGTTTATGTATTGGGACTTGATTGGAATAAAAACAAGGTAAGAATATCTTGAAGCTCTGAAATAGTGGGGAAATTATGATTTCATTTAGTATAGATAAACACCTGTATAATTATACAACTTTCTGACATATCACTCTTTATCCTTATTTTCTCATTTCCTTTTGGCGCTTTTGGAAGGGGAGGTGGTAGAGGAGAGATGGTTTTATGAAACAGTACCGCTTTAGAGTGGCTCCATTTTAAAAATTAATCGTATCTGCCTCTTACATTTAGCATTTAGACCTTCTGTGTCCTTTTTAGTTCTGTCCATCTGTTTAAAAGGAATACCTGGTAGATACTTCTCTTTTTACCATTTCGCCCACAGTGAATTTAGCTGTAACAATCATAATTAATCAGGAAGACAACAGAGATAATGTGTTGATGACAGCTTAAGCTAATTATAAAACCTCAGAGATGCCCCTCAGGGTCCTATTTTATCAGATTCTTATTATGCTAAACTGAATCAAGATGTTCACCCATCATCTCAGGTGCGGGTAAATGCGCTAAATGGTGTGGAATTTTATGACTATAAAAGGTCAAGTTTCAAGAGTTTTATTTTTAAAGGAAATTTCATGGAATTTAAAATGTGAAGTCCAATCATACTGAATTCATTGGCAACCAGACCTGCTTAAAGGTGAAACCTCATTTCCCCAGGGGTTTCAAGTCCGAGAAGAGAAAGTCCCCTCAGGTTGCTCCCCCTTCTGCCAGGCTTCAGTTATAACAGAGAATCTTTTCACAAAATATAGTCAATTTATACTTCAGGAATTTAAAACATATTTCATTGGCTCATCTGGACATTGGAAAATCTTATATTCTTTCCCAAGTGACTTGGCACATTACTTTGGCACACACTAAGAACTTACACACCTGGCAAGCCACCTCTACTTTCCTGACGCTCAGAAGGAGGTCTCCAAACCTACAGGGATCTTGGATGGCGAGCTGTGTTCAAGGTGCCCAAATCCAAGAAGCATGAAAACAACCATTCACATACAGACATGGGGAGATGGGGGGCTGAGGAAGGGAGAGAAGGAAGACAGAGGCCTGCAGGTGAGAAAAGAAGAAGAGATATAGATATACTCCTTTGGCTAAAGTTTAATAAAGTCAAAGACTTATTCCCAGTGAGTTTATTCTTGATTTTATTAATGTTCATTCTCAGATATGCAGTCATCCTCTGTGACTAACTTGGAGTCTGATATTTTGTTGAAGCCTGGGAATATGACTGGTCTAATCTTCTAACATTAAATAATACCAAACCAATGTTTACTCTGGTGGGGCCACAATTCTGCAAACACAGGCAAGATCTGGGACTTGATAGTTATCATTGTTTCTATTAGCTGTGACTCTGTTGCCACTCCATTGGCTTCACAGCAGGTAGGGGGCTCTGAACGTGTGAAGAGCTAGAGGGCTCTCTAGGACATGCAGACCCAATGTAATAAAAGTAAGGGACGTGGTCCATGCTCCATACTAACCGTAGTAACGGTTCTGTATGACATGTGGAAAGTGTCCGATATAGTGCCTGGCACACAGTAAAAACTCAGTAATGTTGGTTCCTCTTTAATCATCATCACTGCAAATGGGATTCAGCATTAGGAGTAACTTGGCACTTTAGCACTAGGAATAAATTCTTTTTTGCCAGATTTTGATTACTGAACTATAACTCCTGGAGGTTTCGTAGTGAATGTGTCTTTGAATCAATATGGATAATATCACAGAAGTCATTCAATTATTTGTTGAGAGAATGAATGGACTAATACATGAATGTATGAATGAGTGAAAGCAGAGCTTGAGTGGGGACACAGTAAGGCAAGAAGTTCACCCCCCTGCCTCGGGCTATAGTTTCTCTTGGACATGTTTTAATTTTGCTCTGGATTTGGAGATAGAAAAACTTTTATCTTATCTGTGGGGATCAGTAGGGACTGGTAGGGAGTTGGGAAGGGAGAAGGGAGGTGTCTGGGTATCTGGAAATCAGGTCCAGTTAGTAAAGATATGGGAACGAGTGTTTGGAATCTAGGTGGATCCTGGGTTTAGGGCTAGATGTTTGGATTTGGAAAACAGGTTTTCCATAGAATTTGTGGGGTAGCAAGTCACAGTTAAGGGGAAGAGTCATA
The DNA here is from genome assembly GCA_030068075.1 of Paguma larvata. Classification (NCBI taxonomy): domain Eukaryota; kingdom Metazoa; phylum Chordata; class Mammalia; order Carnivora; family Viverridae; genus Paguma; species Paguma larvata. The sequence continues at coordinate 97,617,734 of CM057833.1, read as the reverse complement.
CTACATTGCATTAACCTATTGATTATTTATCTACCTTTATTCATTTTGTAAATATTTGTCAAGTATTTATCATATGTTAGGTATTTCCTTACTTACCAAGACACAACAGTGAGCAACACATGGTCCTTTAAAGTCTAGTTGAAGAAAAAAGGGACACTGTTGTTCCTACATTGAGTTCTGCATTCCCTAGTCTCTTGTCAGAAACAAATATTTTACAAGTACTGTCTCCTTTGCGAAGGGCTCTACTGAGGAAAACACTCTTATCTAGGCTAGCACTCCACTTAAGAACGTTTCTTTTCTTTTCCTTTGTGGGTGTATATAATTCCTAACTATATAAATGGATTTTCCTCTAAAGTCAAAACATAAAACATTTGGCTGCATGGTGCAGTATGTAGGCAAAATTGTCCACGAGAACACTCACTGGAATGACAAAAATGATATCCTGTGGCCATAGCTAACAAGGAGAGAAGAGATGGAAGCAGTTTTTTCTAGCATAAAGAGAGAATATGGTAGCACGGTTGGTTCTGGCAAGGAAAAGGGAGACATGGCAAAGGAATTAAGTATTACAACATCCACATTTTGGGAAATTATAGTCTGTGAGCTCTAGATCTTAAGTCATAATTAGTTCAAGCAGGGATTACTTCCTTCGGATGGTTTTCAGGTATTTGGGAGCGATCTTAGGTAATATTTGTTACAACCAAATTGCAGAGCTTTGGAAACATTCAGACACCTCTCCATGCTTCTTGAAACTCATTGTCATGGAACTTGACCTAAAAACACTTTTTACTCAGCAGCCAGCTTTGAGTCATTTGGGGGAATGCATGACAAGGTTGGCATATATTTTTTTCTTCCCATTTGGGACACTTCCAGGTGATATAAAGGACCAGTAGAAATGTGGCAGCAGTAATTTATTTATGGTCCAAGTGTGGTTTGACAACTGCGTTTCCATAGAACTCCATGCCTTCTGCTCTGTTTCTGTCCTCTTGGTGATACTGACTTATGTAAGAGCTATTAAAGTTTTAACACAGCACAGCAGCATGCATGGGGAAACCATTCATCGAAACGCAAAAATAACATAGTCCCTAAAAATTACATTTCTTTCAATTACTAGTTCCTAACTGCACTTTATTTTAGGACCCATTACTATTCTTTGGCTACTATATCTTACTTTCTGTAATTCTCTCTTTAAACTGCTGTAGTTTAAGTATGGGTCCTGGAAAAATGGTGATGTCAGTGATTCGACTTCCACTTCCCTGGGAGCCTCTCCCATAATTTTTTGTAGAGTCTTTCCATTTTCTATTTGTTGCCCAACCTCTATGAAAGTTTCTTCTCAGGAAAAGATCTGTCACCAATCATTCACACCTTGATGCAAATTTAGACCAGTATGTTACCTTTCCCTGGGGTGTATGCACTTTTAAGATTTTCCTTTAAATATATAACAACATTTTGCCTGTTTAAGCTCTGTTCCATCAAGCAGTGGGATTAGTATTTTATTAGGTAAGAGCCTTCCTTGATGACCCTGATATTCTACCAGGCAACTCTTATGTGTAAGGCTGCTTCTTCCCACAAACTATACATCAGTTTCCAATTTAGATATATACTAAAGGCCTGAACTCATCCTAACCTAGGTGCAGTGGTACAGCCACTTTGAAAAACAGTATGAAGGTGCCTTTAAAAATTAAAAATAGAACTACTCTATAATCCAGTACACATTACTGGGTATTTACCTCCCAAATACAGAAACACTGATTCAAAGGGATGCTTGCACCCCTTTTATTGCAGTTATTTACATATGGAAGGAATCCATCGACAGATGAATGGATAAAGATGTGGGGGGTGTGTGTGTGTGTGTATGTGTAATGGAATATCATTCAGTCAGAAAAAAGAATGAAAATCTTGCCATTTGCAATGATGTGGATAGAGTTAGACAGCATAGTGCTAAGTGAAATAAGTCAGTTAGAGAAAGACAAATACCATGTGATCCCAGTCATATGTGGAATTTAAGAAACAAAACTAATGAGCAAAGGAAAAAAAAGAGACAAACCAAGAAACGGATTCTTAGATATATTCCCCAGTTATCCAAGGGGAGGTGGGTGGAGAGATGAGGGAAATAAGGGAGACAAAGGAAAAAAAAAAACACTGTGGATTCCATTTTGGGAATACTCTTTTGCTATCTTCCCGATTGCTTATCCGAGGAAAAGCTAGCTGTCATGTTAAGATACATACTTATGAAAAGACTTTGATATAAGGATCATGTAAAAAACAGGTTGGGACTGGAGAGAAGACTACAATCGGACTACTAATTGTTTTTATGTTCAAATGAAAACAAAGTCCCCAAACCATGAGGCCAGTTCTTCCTGAGGACAGGTGGACAGCCTTGGCATTTGCTGAGTCCTCTCCCGCACAGGGGTTCTCACTGAGTTAGTGGACATTGGGCCTAGCAGAATTCTTGGTGTGAGCGATCGAGTCCCGCCAACAATCACTTAAATGGAAGTGGATCCCCCACAGGCAAGCCTGCAGAGGAGACCAAAGCCCTGGCCTGTGACAGCAACCTCATGAGAAAATTGAGCTAGATCTACCCATCTAAGACAGGTCTGGATTTACGACCCAACGAAGCTGTAAAGTAATCAATGTTTGTTGTTTTAAGCTTCTGATTTTTAGAATAATTTGTTACACAGTAATAGAAAAATGAATATAGAGGACAAGTGAGTTGAACTCCCAATAGTGTCCTAAAAGGTGGATTTACACTCTTTGCTTTATACTTTCTGTAAAATCAAGACTTACTCCTGACATTGCATGATAATTCACCAAACTGGCTCACTGGGGTTCATTACCAATTCTTCCCTCTTCCTTCCCTCTGCTTCCTTGAGCCAGTCATACCCTAACTTAACATGTTTCTTATTAGAAACCCACCCTCTTTCCCTCCATCTACCTCCTTCCTTATTTTTATTCGGAGTGAAGGAGGGATAAAATAATCTAAGTTACAGTGAGGCATTAATGCCCCTGAACAGGTGCACTTGGGAGTGAATGACAGAATGTTCAGGAGAATGTGCTGGAGCCCTTGGAGTCTGGGACAAAATGTGGCTGATGATCACCCAAGATGGCATGCAGAAGCTGAGAGCTAGGGGTAAGGGACCCAGGTGACAGCTGTTGTTTTTATGGCCTCCTTTTGTTGACACTCTGGGAAGGATCTGTTCTGCTGAGTTTTTGGCAGGGGGATGGTGGCAAGGATTTAGGTTTGTTCTTAGAATACAGAATCTTTTAGATTAGCAGTATAAGCTGAGTTGAAACTGATTCTCTTTCTATCTCCAGCATCACTTCTGTTCTTCATTTCTTGGGTCAAGGGCAGGAGTGGCTGCTGAGCGAACATTTGTGTCTCCACTGAACAAATTCTGAAGGACGGAAAAATGCCTACTGGGGCAACACACCCTGACTTCCTTTGCAAGCTTCAGAACATATGTCTTAAGAAAAATACTTCCATTTGAAACTACTGAAAAGTAAAAGAGGGACTCAACAATAGTTGACAAGGACTTTCAAAAGACACAAGGCAGAAACTCAGAAGGGCAGAGTTTACTAACAACACTGATACTCCTTGGTGGAAACAACCTCTAATCCATGACCTTACCACAGACAATCTTCCATTAAGGGATTACAACAAGGATCAATGAGCTGGAAATTAATAAAAGTAAAAAGACTGCACACTGATCAGGTATCTCTAACTGGGCTCGAGTTCTCAGGACACTGCATACAGAAGTAATCTCCTTAAGAAGGTGGCTCTTTTACTTTCTCTGAACGCAGGGCTGGATGAACACTTTTGAATATATCACAGGATAGTGACGATGCAGGGCTGGCTGAATGAGGCAAGCTTCTTCCCCCACAGTGTGCTGCAAAGCACCTTGCCTTTTACATTCAGTTGGCTGGTCAGATTCTGTCTGATTGAAAGGCTCTGTCCTATTGGCTAAAGCAGGCAAGTGGTCTGTCTCTGCATACTATATAGCTTCTGATTTTGGTTCCATCAATAGATACACTTCCTTTCTATCGCCCAACCGATAATGACAATCATTCAGAACAAAATAAGAAGTGAGGGTGAAGCCAGAATAAGAGAGACACAAGGCAAGACCACAGTAGCAGAAAACTGCATGCTCTTCTCCTTTCCTTCTCTCCTTCCATCTAGGGTAACTTTCCCTTTAGAGTTCCCTTTGAATTCACAGCATAATAAAAAGGCACTCATTCTAAGCCTCACGAGCTCTTACGTATTTTAATTCCTAGCAAAGAGGTATTTGATAAAAAGATGATATAAAAAGCAGGGTGTGACTGGAGAGAAGACTGAGTAGTTGGACAAGCAGTAGTTTGTTTCAATAACAACAAAGTCCCCAAATCATGAGGCCAGTTCTTCCTGAGGACAGATGGACAGCTCCCGCATTTGCCAGGTCCTATCCTGCATAAGAGTTCTTACTAAGCTAACAGATATGGGCTTACCAGAATCCTTGCTGGGGCTGGGCGTGGGTGCAGATTAAAACACGGAGTTTAGTATGCTCTAAGGCCACCTGCATCTCAGCTAGGGAAAACTAGGGGGACACAGGAGTATACATGAAAGACCTTCTGTGTAGAAAAGCATTTTCATATTTGGAGTCCAGCAGAATGATTAGACTTAGATTACTTAGATTTCTTTTGATTTAAGGCTGACAAAAGTGATGAGGTCCCAAGTAGGCTATGACTGGTGCTTAAGAAAGTAATCAAGAAAAACAAACAAATGTACAAACAAACAAAGCAAATGAAAGTAATATTGTGGCATGAAGAACAACTTTCACAGAAGTGAAAGGCCTATCTGCTCACTCAGGTGTAACCTATTTGCTGCAATAGAAATGGATTCTAAGCACAAATGTATTTTAAAATTTCTAGTAGCTCCATTAAAAAATAAATGAACAAGTTAATTTTAGTACTTCATTTTATTTAACCTAACATAATAAAAACGTATAATATCAGCATGTTATCAAAAGCAAAAAAATGAGATATTATATGTTGTTTTTACACTAAGTCTTTGAACTCAGTGTGTATTTTACACTATGGTATGCTTCAGAGTGGTCGAATTTCAAGAATTCAATACAACATGTGGCTGTGGCTATGGTAGTGGGCATCTTGCCCACTCACCCTCTACATGGCCTTGGCTAAGCCATTTTCTCTTCTTATGGCTCATTTTTTCATATCCACAGAAAAGAGGTTAGTCTACGTCACTCTTTTTTAAAGTTTTTAGGGCAGAAAACAATATGGATGGAGAAGATATAAATTGTAATTATTAGCCAGGAAGTTGTCACTTGTATGGCTTGTTTGTGAATTATACAATCTTTAGAGTCCCTCTTAGAGTCAGTGTTCTCTTTAATAACTGGCACACTTTAAGTTGTGCCCACATTTGTCCCACATTAACCACATGCCCGATATTGATCACATCTTCTCCAATTCTGACGCTTTTCTGAACCAGAAGAGGGAAAGAAAAGCAAGGAGTGGGATATGAAGGAGAAAGCTGGAGCGGACAAAGACAGCAGAAAGAGAGAGAAAAGAAGAAGAGTGGGAAGTTTGAGAGTGGAGTGAAGAAAGTACTTTACACCTGCATGAATATTATGAAGCCAAATTAGAACCACCAAGAAAAGAAGAGGATCGTGCTCCACCTCATCCCACCCTGAAGCCTCAGTGACCCTTTTCCAATCCTAGACTGCTGAGAACCACATAATCTAAATCTATGTTTGCGAAAGAGACACCTTCCTTGAATAGTCACTCTCTCCTGTCATTCTTCTGTTGTGTTACTCAACAGATACATATTGCTCATTCATTATAAAGCAGTCACTGTGCAGGTGCTGGTGGTAGATGTTTGTAAGGAGTCGGCCTACCCGGCTCATCTCGTCTCTCCCCATTGCATCCTATCTTAATAAAGAATGACATTACTGAATGTTTCCATCTGGGTGGATCGTGCCGCAGTTATGTCTTCAGGACCAGAAAGTGGTTTGCTGAACGTGAACGGGGACTTCTAATCATGGAGTCCCATGGGACTATGAGTGCCCACCACCATCCCTGTGCTCTTCTGCACTGCCTAGTCTCTCCTACAGTTACGTGGCCATGTGACTAGTATAGCTGATGGATTATGAGAAACGGTGGTTGTCACTTCAGGGATGACATGGCGAGTATCTTTATCAGCTTTCTAGACTCTCTGTCCTCTCATTTAACCATTAAACCATGCCTGGGCCACAAAGGGGAGGAAACCTGGATCCCTGAGCTATGCTTAAAAGAGAGCCACTCAACCTGCATTGGACTATGATATGAGCAAGAAATACACTGTACTCGTGGTAAGCCACTGAGAGTTGGAGGTTTGTTACAGCTGGTGGTGTTATTACCCTGATGGATACAGTGACCCATGGTTGGTGAGCTTGTTCTGTTCTAAGGGACACACTGTACTTGGGTGGCAACCTGAAAATGATCCTGAATGTCAGGGCTATTACTTTATTTCCATTGCACTGAGTATTTTGAATAAATCCTGACCAATACCTATAGCTGAAGTTTTCTATATTGATGAGCAAGCTTCCTAGTTTTTCTTAATGAACAGGAGTGCCGTGTTCAGAGGCAGACAGTCCCTGAGCCAGAATCCATATGCAAGGGATACTCATATCAATGAAGGAAATGTAGTTTTTTCACTGGACCATATCAAGGGAAGATTCCACAGTTTTTAAAGAGAGCACAAATTATACCTTACATTTTTATTGTTCAAAGTATATTCCTATCTATCATCTGAAGTGATTCTCACCAGTAGATGTGAGATAAATAGGACAAGTAATATCAGTTTTAACAGATGGAGAAATTGAGGCTTGAAGAAGCTAAGTGACGTTTTCAAGATCATACTGAAGTTGGGATAGCTGAGATTAGCATTCTGTCTGAAGTGCTACTGTGCCCCTTATCTTTAAGCAGTGTGTTTATTATGCTAATTTAGGATTCTTCAGCAGTGTGTGTAAAATTATGTACCAACAATACCTTTTAAGCTTCAAATATAAGTTATTTGTATGTTAAATTGTATCATATACCTATTAATGAAAGCTTACATTATATTTACCCAGTAAATTAGTTTTCCACAGAACTTTCATATTTGTTGTCTTGTTTAATCCCTATAAAAACTCTGCAAGGAAGGCAGCAAAGGTATCATGCCCATTTTATAATTGAGGAAATTGAGGCCACAGAAGTTAAAGACAAGGTGGGCAGAGCCAGGATTAAAATCTGTCTTTTAATTCTAAACCTAAAGCTTTTTCCTTTTTTAAGTTTACTTTTTTATTAGAGAGAGAGAGAGAGAGAGAGCATAAGTGGGGAGGAGCAGAGAGAGGGGGAGAAGAGAGAATCCCAAGCAGACTCTGCACTGTCAGCACACAGCCTGATGCGGGGTTCGAACCCACCAACCATGAGATCATGACCTGAGCTGAAATCGAGAATTGAATGCTTAAGTGACTGAGCCAGCCAGAGGCCCCAAGCTTTTTCCCTCCTGACATGCTGCTTTAAGACATATGAGAACATCTGTTCTATAAATAATAAAATATATTTTTAAATACCTAATGAAATGAAATGAACTCCCTTGGCAAATTCTTCTGAATATCTACTAAGTCCCTGGTATGTTCCAGGCCTTCTCCAAGTGCCCGCTACTGCCGAGTCTGGGCTGTCCTGTACCATTTGTCAGTTTCTGGAAGCTTGATTCTGTTTCAGACGGTGCCAGCTTTCCTTGAGGAGGTAATTCAAAGCCCACTCAGTTCAGGCCCCACACATCCTCAGAGGACTGAAAGCTCAGCTCCTCAAGAGGCTGCAGAAGGACCGGTGCGTTCAGGTGGGAAAGAATAGGAGACATACTTAGGGAACACTCTCATGAATAGCCCGTCATGTCATGGGCAATGGAAAGGAGCTACCTGCGTGGTTATAAGGAGCTTCCTGCAGATTGTACCTAGGTCTCCAGAGACGCAGGTGTAGTACTGCTCTAAGACTGTTTCTTCATCTCGAAATTGGCCTGTCTTACTTCACATTCCAAAATGACTAAATAAACAAGATCTGGTCACTCATGAAATATTACTGAATATATGACATACTGTACTAACCTATACAGGTGTGCAAATAAGCTAGAATTTGTGTTTTTTTTTGTTCTGTTTTGTGTGTATGTGTGTGTGTGTGTGTGTGTGTGTGTGTGTGTTTTGCTGGGAACTTTCTAGAAACACTTGTAGTAACACTTTCATCACAGGAAACACTCCAATATCAGGAATATGACATTTGAATTATTCATTGATTCAATGATTTTTTTAATGAATGCTGATCAGGTATTTAGCTGACTGACCACTGGGCACAAACTGGGAGCAAATGTAGTCAGGCTTTCTGAAGTATGGCTCATGTTTTCGGAGTAGCAAGCCTTTTGGTATCTTAGGAATCATGTAGTACAGCAAGTTATCCATACTGTCTTGTTGTAGGGCAGTTCTGCAAAAAGGATGTGGATTGATGGCTTAAAACATGTTTTGGCTTTACATTGGTTCTAAGAACCCAATAAATGCTTGCTGACCAACTGATCCAAACCTCATAATAAGTTACATGAAGCCACACTAGAGCTGTCTTTTTGTTTCACTTCTCGACAGTACTACATACATGTTTACTTAAACATGGGGAGAATAAGTAAACATTTGAGACAATAAGGTATGGTTGTAAAGGATACCTTAAGTGACTAGAGTCTCATCCAACTTTGCCCCCTTTTCCTAAATCAACTGGATAATTTTCTTAACCCTCTCAAAGACTCAGGTTTCTGAGACGGTGAGGTGGAAGGTGGGTCTGCTCTTCATAGACTCTGGTTGGTTATGTTTTGCAGGGAAAGGGGCAGTCACGTGCCAGCAGCAATTTTTCATCATTTCCTCACGGCGTGCAGTTCCGAGGCCTGTAGAAAGCTGTGCGTGACCCAGGCCTTTCTGTAAGTCGGCTAATGATCGCCCAATCCACTGGAGAAAATTGATTGTGTCAAAGCTCATGAAGAGCTGTGGGCTGATCAATGTCTCAGTGAAGTCAAGTTTCACACAGAACTGCCCAAAGCTGGAATTAAATGTCAGGTACAATTTAGCACTGACACCCTAGTGGTGTCTTTGGAGAGGGAGCCTCGCAGCTCATTCTGCACGTCAGATTAACTCCCCCGTGGCGGGCTCCCCTGGCTAAGGGATCAGGGTCTGGCAGGTTGCCACACCACGAGTTTCTCTGTAAGATCTGCAAAAGTGGGAACTTGGTGCTCAGGCTGCTCTGTAGCCGTACCTCTTGTCAGAGTCAGAAGGGAAAAGTCTTGGGGAAGAAAGGAGAGAGGTGTTGGGTGTCAGGCCTGATTTAAGTAAGGCCATGGCATTGAGTGGGGAGCCATAAGCAGAACTTTCTGGAAAGAATCCTGTTGGAAAGAAGGCTAAACGGGGAGCTGGAGGAGGGCTACTTTGTGCCATGTTATGACCAGGCTTTAGGACCTTTGTGCTTTAATTGTGCCTGGCTTCTTGCACTGATGGCCTGCTAATGTTCTTGACATGCCTTCCAATCAAGTCAAAGAGCTAGTTTCATATACCAAAGCCATGTCTCCCCTGTACTTTTGCTTTCTTTTTTCTCTTTCCTCCCTCCTCCACATATCAAATCCTACCATCCTTCAATGCCCAGATCAAATGCCCATTTCTACATAAATCTTCCATTGATTCCTCCAGCGTAAAGGATTGTCTCCTCTCCTGAAATCCTATAGAATCAAACTCTATAATCTTTTATGCCATATTAAATTTCCATTCTCTATTAGGTCAGAGATGATTTGAGAATAGGATCCAGGTCTGATTTATTTCCCTGTCCCCAAATTTCTACACAATATTTTCATTACTTCTAAAATGTATATCATACTGTTTAATAATGGGTTTATGATACTGAATTTCTATGTATTTTTAAAATAATTCTTCCGTAGGGGGGGTGTCAGTCAGTTTAGGCTGTTATAACGTAGTTCCATAGGCAAGGTGGCTTATAAACAAGTGAACTTCATTTCTCACTGCCCTGGAGACTGGAAATCCAAGATCATGGTGTCAGTATGGTTGGGTTCTGGTTAGAGCCTTCTTCAGGATTGCAGATGGCTGACTTCTTGTATCCTCACATGGTGGAAAGAGTGAGCTAGCTGAGGCTCTCTGGCCTCTTCTTATAAGGGCATTAATCTCATTCGTGAGAGTCCCACCTCTCGCCTTAACCACTCCTGAAGGTTCCACCTCCAAATATCATAACATTGGGATTAAGGTTTCAATATACAAGTTTAGGGAGGACACATCTGGTGCACTGTAGAGCCCAAGTCCCTTATTGCCCAATTGAGAGCATCTGTTCTGTCATTCTGATTAAGCTTCTTCTACATATTTATGGCCAAAATCTGGTTTGTAAATGAGAGACTTTGTTCTTTTTGATTACTTGTGGACAAGGTGGGAGCACATGGCTTATTTTAGAATCAATCTTGTATTTCTAATAAATTCAGAATATACCTTTTTGCTTCTTCTAGAGTCAGTTTCTTTGTCAGCATATTTAATGCTGATACACTGCTAGATGCAACCAAAAGTCTCAAATATGAAATGTGCACCATCTTCAAGGAAATCGTCAAGACCAACCAGCAAGAAGTCGGTAAGCACCTACTCGCATCTCCTCACTCAACAAACTGAAATAGGGTCTTTATATGTGAAGGACTCTCACTGAACAACTTTGACGGCCTTTTAGTCCCTGCTTGCATTTTCCAACATGATCGTTATGACTGCTGTGTCAAATAGTGGAGAATATGGGCACACATGGTCTGAATTGTTTTAAGATACTGTGGCTGGTAAAGAAGAGATTAATAATATTATTAACTGCTTTGGGGCTAATGAAAGAACAAAGGGACCACTGAATGAGCCACGTTCACTGATGATGAGACAAGAGTAGAAGAATGACAGAATTTTCATCTATGTTGTCTCTTCTTCATGTGAGGCCTTCCATGACTGCATTAGGATTCCAGAGGACTGTTTTCTTCAGAGTGAACTCAAGGCATTTCTACCCATTACTGAAACATACTCTAAAAAAGTGAAGATTTAGCACCATTCCTAAGTAATTACTACATTCATATTGGAATTCTGCATCCCCGAGAGCCTGTCTATAATACTGCTACTTAAAATCCTGCCTGTCAGCTAGGTTGTTAAACAGCATCCATGTTGACTGCATTTATTTTGTAGTTTTTTGATCTTCAAAAATCTTTACAATCAGTTCCACTTCTGGTTGAAGTTGTCTTGGGTGTGCAACAACTGTGTTGTGTTTTCTTTACTCCAAAAGCATGAAGACATCATCAAAATAACAGTGTTGTGAAATCCACAGCAGAGTTTACTACATTACCATCATGAAAAAGATCCAATTTCCCTCATAATACTTATTTGCCATTGTATATCTTCCTCGTTACAAGAAAGCAGAATATCTAGATCCTTATCCAAATGATGTATAAGGTGAGAAGTCAGGTTATACTCCACCATCTTGCTTAAAAAAAAAAAAAGTCTGCTTCATTTTTATCTTTATTACTTCATTCAACCCCTTCCTCAAAAGTGATGTTCAATTAGTATTTCATTGATGCTTGAATGACGAGTGGTTATAAAGTCTCAAAGTTCTCTTCCCCAATATGTAGAATCCATAGGACTGAACTGAGCCTAGATTGGCCCAAACGTGTAGAAGCTGAAGGCACAAGAAAGGCAACTCTCACACCCTACAAAATACCTCATTTGTTAGTTATCTATCAAGCAGGGAAGAAGTCCCCACTGGAAGGAGGAGCAGTTAGAGTAGCACAGACTATGTTTGTACCTACTCAATCTTTGTTTAGCAGTTTACCTACCAAAGCACAAACAATTCCGGAGAAGCTGATTTTGCTTGTGTTAATCAGTATCAATTATACACTATCTACATTTGAGTTAGAGCATTGTTATATTAAACCTTTGAACGGTAAAAGAAAAGGAAGAAGGATGAAGGATAAAGTGAAAGACAGGAAGATGAAAGTCAAGGAAGAGAGGACCATGAGACCAGCAGCGAGGTATTTAAATTGAAATTTTGGCTTTACCTCTGACTTGTGGTGTGACTGTTCGCAAATTCTGTAACCTCTCCAAGACTAGCTTTCTTTTCTAAGAATTGGCAATAATAACCACATGGTAGGCTTGTTGTAAAGACTAAATTAGTTAATGTTTATAAAATGTTTAGCACAGTGCCTGGCACCAGGTATACAGACTCAAAAGTGATAGCTATTTACTGAATAAGTGAGTTTTTGGATACAGTAGTGTATATGTGTACATTGGCTGCTCATTTTTCAATTTTGAGAATAACACATTTTTCAGCAATTTCGTGAGAAAATTCTCATGATCTTAGGAAGAGAGAATGTTTAACTTGTGTGGACAAGCCCAATGAAGGATTTTCATTGCACACTAGAGCAATAAACATTTATTTTGCACTTAATATTTCCAGGGATAGGCATCATCTTATTTAATCCTTTACAGTGACACCAAGAGGTGGATGCTATTAACTAATCCAATCTTCCAGCTAAAAACTCCAAAGTTTAAAGAGATTATGTTCCTTGCCTAGAGTCAGCAACTAGGTCTGGAAAGGGAATACAAAGATCTCTAACCTCACAGCTGGATCTCTTATAAAAGAAACTCAGTGTCTACCTTCTAAGCTTACAGTTAAGGCTCCTTGCATTTACACATTGTTTAGCAGTTTACAAAGTGATTTCATACAATTCTTACTTGGTCCTTCTAGCAACCATTTTAGGGAGTTAGTCTACTCTTAGGAATCAGTCGATCATTCAGGAAGTAAGACCTAGAGACACTGAGGTCTGTTCAGGTAGCATAGCTGGGAAGCAAGCAGCAGACCTGAACTCAAAGTCTGGACTTCCAACTCCAAGTCTACGGCTCTTTTTACTAGCCCACAGCTGTTCATGGGTTTTAGAACATGCATCTAACTTGGAATTGATTTTGAAGCCTGAAGAATAATTTTCAATGTTAATGGAATAAAAGATTATTCCATGGGAAGCACTCTTAATCTTTGTAATGTCAGTGAACCTAGTACTGATCAAAATGAACAATCCTGGCTTAGTTAAACTGGAGGCATGACTTCAAGAGGTTGGTTTTGCACGTGTGTGTGTGTGTGTGTGTGTGTGTGTGTGTGGCTTGTAAAAAGAGGTTTACAAAATGCCTTGGAAAACAGCAGCATCTGGGGGTTGATCAAGGCTTCTGGCCAAGAAGTGAATATGTCGCAAGTTAGTTTTATAGAGTGGACCATACTCTTGCAGGAGTGGCCTTAGTATTTATCAAGTAATCTATTCCATTGTTGGACAGACACAGTATATAGTATATTTTTACTTGAAAGTTATCTGAGGTGTGAAAGAAAGGTTTCAAAGAGTAGAATAAAGCAGAAGACAGACTTTGCCCTTGTGTGGTTTACAAGGTGGGAAACAAAAGACCAGAAAATCCAGGAATAGAAAATTTGATCATTCCACTTGAATTCTCTAGGATAGTCCTTTTGTCATTTGCTCCTGTGATCATATATCATGGTTCGGATCATTGGCCACTCAAGTACTAAACTTCAGTTCCTTGCTTGCTTTCTCAGGTTTGGGATTATTGGGGACAGGTGTGAAGAGACTTTAGCTCTGGGAAGGAACTCTCTGCACTGGATCCTAATCACCATGGACAACTGCCATGAACACTTTCTCTTTTTCCTGCTGGCACCTGTGGGAGAGACTACTTTCTGAAGCCCACTTATGCTGGGCTGCATGCTGGCAACGAATCTACAGGAATTCCTTGTAAAAATGTGCAGTTGTTACTTCTTTAGTTTAAGATTTTTATTGCTTAAGAGTTTTAACTGTGAATAAATTATTATATAAAAGACATATATATATACACACACACACATACATATACACACACTTTAGAGAATAATGATAAGGCAAACATCTCACAATCACCTCTCAATTTAAAAATTAGAATTTTATCAGCGAATTTTGAAAAGCCCCTTCAATGTCCCTTCCTGATCACCAGAAATAGTCACTATCTTGAATTTTGTGTTAATATTTTCTTGTTTTTACATAATTTTATCACCCATATATGAGTGAGGATCTCCATGAGGCAGATCCTTTAGTTTTGCCTGGCCTCAAATTTTATATGAACTGTATCATATTGTGTGTATTCTTTGTTATTTGCTTCTCTCTCTCTAAAACTTTTGCTTTTGAGATTGATCCATGTTAATGCTATGGATAATTTATTTCAACTATTACATAGAGCTCTATTTAATGGATAAGCCACAATTTATTTATCTATTCTATTATGTAAAGAAATTTTGGTTTTTCCTTTTTGTTACTATAAACAATGTTGTTTTGGACGTTTGTGCATGTCTCTTCATAAACACATGTATGAGAATTTATCTCTACGGTGTATACAAACATAGAACTTGACTTTCTAGTTACGAAGTATAAGTATGTTCAGATTCACTAGATAATGTCAAACGTTTTCAAAGTGATTGTACCAATTTACACTCCCTCTTCTAATAAGGAAAAATTGGTTTACATCCTTGATGCCTCTTGGTGCTTTCAACTTTTCAAGATTTTGTTAATCTTGGGGGGATAAAAATCTGATATCACAGTGGTGTTTTAATTTGCATCTTTTCTGATGATTAATGAAATTGAGTATCTTCATATATTTAAGGATCATTTGCATTTTCTAATCTGTGAAATTCTGATTTATGTTTTTTACCCATTTTTAATGGGGTGATCATCTTTTTCTTTTACTTGTTCAAATACTCTGATTACTAATATTTCACCCACTTTATGTGCTGCAAATATTGTTTTCTAACAAAAAAATATTAGTTTCCAGCTGTATCTATCTACCGACACCTAAACCAATGATTATCCTGTTTCTACTTTTATATGCTGTGACTAAAACTCTTGCTTTTTTCTGATCTGCTACCTGATTTACATGGTCATGTTAAGTAGGGACCTTCCAGTTCCCTTTTTTGTTGCACTGGTTCTAGTACTTCAGAAATGGTTGGGCTACCAACAGAACATGGATCCTGGAACTCGGTTTGGATCCAGTGTCTACCATTCACTAAGTGTTATTGAATGTTGGGAAAGTTCTTGTTTTGTACCTAATGTGCCAATTAAATCGACTTTAGGGGCACCTGGGTGGCTCAGTCGGTTAAGCACCTGACCTCGGCTTAGGTCGTGATCTTGCAGTTTGAGTTCGAGCCCCACTTTGGCTCTGCGCTGACAGCTTGGAGCCTGGAGCCTGCTTTGGATTGTGTCTCCTCTCTCTGACCTTCCACTGCTCATGCTCTGTCTCTCTCTCTCTCCTTCAAAAATGAATAAACATTAAAAAATTTTTTTAAATGTACTTTAAAGGGATGTTGTGTCCTAGGGCTGTATTTTATAGTTAGGTGGAATTGACATATGCTCAAACAATATTTGGTGTTTAGATTTGCCTTAAATTCATTGGCAGAGGCAGATGTGATACCTATCAGTAAGCAGAAGAGTCAGTGCATTTGACTGATAAAAATTGTAAGCTCTATGACATTTTCATAATTGAGAATTTTCAGGCTCACTGGAATCAAATTCATAAATGAAGTACCATGAGGGATCCTAAACGAATAAGGCACAGTCTTCTCCATTAAGGTATGAATGTTTTAAACTGGGTATCTGGGAGAAATAGAAGGTAAAATTTTAGATATTTAAAGCTTTTTCCATCCTCTGCATAACTGGACACAGAAAATTGCCTTGAAGCAGAGGCTCAGGGCTGAAGAAGTCACTGAAATTGCTCCTCTTAATTATAGAGCTTTATTGACGATATGTGCCTGTTACTTTTTTTCTATATTATTTCCTGTGTCACAAATGCTGCCCTCCCCACATAGAAGACAGCGTTCTGGAAGAGGGTGGCTTTGGGAGTCACCCTCCACTTCTCATTTCCCTTATCCTCATATATCTGGACTCTGACCAAATCCTCGCTCCTCCCCTTCTTTCACTGTTTCTCATTTAGTTCACTCTACTGTATGCCTGCTGCCACTGCTTTAGTCCTGCCTTTTTCATCTCGTCGAAAAACTAGAATAGAATCCCAACAGGTCTCCCTTCCTCCATCATCATACCTCCTCCAATTCATCCTTTATCTTGCTGCCGGAGAATGTTTTAAAATAGAAATCTCATTATATCAACCTCATTGTTTAAAGCCTTTTATGGCTCCTGGGGCCCCTAGAAAAAAGTCTCGTGTTCTTAGGATGGCACATGAGACCAGTCTTTCCCTGCTCCTTCCTCATGCGCCATGTCAAACCTATCTACTGATGGCCTTTGGCCCCGCCATATGGTTTCGTGCCCTGTTCTCTGGTTTATGCTCTCCTCGCCACCTTGTATGCCACTTACCACTTCACTTGCCTAGCAGATGCCTGCTTATTCAACACTTAGCCCAAGTGCCAACTCTTCTTCGAAACTGCTTCTGGATCCTTCAGATCACATCGACAATTCCTTTTTGGTCCATTTCACTGTGTAAATATTTCTATTCAAATCAGTCTTACTCGAGTATATTTTGTCTCCCCATTCACTACACTGTGAGCTTCTTAAGGGTGGAAGCCTTACCTCCTCCTCCCTTGCCATTAATGTGGTTCCCAGAACATGGGAAAAGCTCATCACATATTTGTGGGTAGAATGGATGGATAGCATGGATGCTGGTTTCAAGGGGAAAGTGGGTTTTGAGCTGATATTTAAGGATACAGAGTATTTCAATGGCTGGAGGGATTTCAGATGGAGCGTGGAAATCCCTGGAGGCAGTGCAATTCAGGGAGGATGTGAGTTATTAGTGAACCTATAAAGAAAAATAAGAACTATGGATTCAGGTTAGGTGCCGGAAGGCTGTAAATGACAAGTTTGGAAGTTTGAACTCTATTTGGAAAGGAAAAGCCTTTATAAAATATTTTTGAGGTGAAAACAACATGATTGAAATTTTACACTCTAAAAAGAGTTATCTGGAGCTTTATATAAATTGACTTCGACAAGAGACAGGAGGCAGGCAGATAAGTAATCACGCCGTTGCAAGAGCCCAAGCAAAAGGTAATGAGGTCCAAACTTCCTATCTTTACATCTGACACAGGGCTCAGCAGAGCTCCTTGCTCATGGTAATTGCAAATGAGATGTTCTGACCAAACAAAAGGTTGAGAAAGGAATGAAATCAATTTAACAGAGTTGATGTTTAGGAGTGTGAGGCAGTCTAATAAGGGCCTGTTGTTCTTCTTATTGGTAAAGAGAAGAGACTGGTTGAGGGACCAGTCAGAGTTTGCTGTGGCACAGAGAGATTAGAAAAGCCCGGTTTCTTGTTGCTAAGTCTGACTCCATGAAAATATGTCAGCGTCTCCTGTTTCCAACCAGTTATCTCTACTACAAAGATGCACTTGGTCAAGATGGAGGAGAGCATCTACTTTATTTTACGACTAGTCAAGGAAGAGGCAATCAGAGCCAGCACTTGTGGTGCCAGGAATAGTTTTGTGAATTTTAACATTTTTCCTCATTTAGTCCTCACTGCAATGCTCTGAGGATTCTATGATTACTTTCTTGATTTAACAAATGAAGAAACCAAGCACATAAAGATTGAGTATTTTTCCTAAGTTTGCAGAGTTGAGATCTGAATTAGGTAGTCTAACTTCAGTCCCACTCTTAACCTAATGCTAAAAAAGACAGATGGTGAAAATGTGATTGGAGCCTTCATAGCTTGGTACTAAGAAGCTTTTGAAATATTAACCATTTCCATTTTTCCCTTATTCTCCAGCCCAGCCAGTCACCATATCATTTCTCACTCTTTTCCACTTCTGGGTTTTCACAAAATTTTTTTGATGGGTTATGAGTACCCTGCTGTTTCCTTCTGGTTATTTCACGTTTGAGTTCTCCAAGAAGCCTCTTCTGACTAGTTTCTGATCATTCTGGTCCCTAACTTGTTCTTTCCTTGAAGTTTATAGGAAGCTGGGTGGTAAGGGCACTGAAGTAGCTTGGGTTTGGTGGCAGACAAGGCTGTGTTTAGATCACATTTGCCATTTATTAACCATGTGACAATAAGCAAAATATTTAACCTCTACACACCAGTTTCATAAGTTATCTTGAGGGAATAATACTTATCTTGAAGTCTGCTGTGAATTTAAATAAGATAATGTATGTTTAGTGCCCAGTACAAAGTGGGAGCTCCCTCCACCCCTCCCATGGCTCACATACTCACTGCATTGTTTCAAAAAAATGTTTCTTGTAGGCCTACTATCTGAGGATAATACTAGGCATAAAATAGGGATGATATTCATCATAGAGGACTATGTCTTTCACAGTTTGGGATACCTACCTCCTAGATACTATGTAGATAAACTTGCAAAGAATTTTCTTTCCTGAACTTCTTTTTTCATTTCACGAAGGGAAAAAAAGACCATATAGCTTCTTGAAGAGAGGTGTTTGTTTGTTTGAATCAAATGAAACACCAGATACAAAAAATAGCAATCCCTTTTCCCATTCTTATGTCTTAATTCCAACCACTTTCAGTTCTTTTAGTTGTTTGTACTGTTATTTACCTCCGTGTTATTTACCTCCAAATGTCCTTCCACTGCTATTTCTTAGTTTATTAGTATTTCACATTACCTACTGACTCCCTCTGGTAATGAGACTGTAGTCTCTTTCACACACCTCCTCTACTTTCTTCCCTCCCATTTTTCCATCATAGTGATGTTGCAATTTTCGGCTAAATCAATAACTTGGAATTATTGTATCATGATAATATAAGTATTGTTTACTATGGGGCCAGCCATTTTATGCAAATGTTTGATTTCCTGGAATTAACAGGTGCTTTTTGAAAAACAAACTTTTGATTTTGGAATAATTTTAGATTTCCAGAAAAGCTGCAAAGATAGTAAAGAGTGTTTCTATATATCTTTCATGTGGTTTCCACTAATATCATCTTACATTATCATGGTACACTGTCAATACTAAGAAACCAACATTGATGCATTGCTAATAACTCCAAACTTTATTAGGGTTTCAAAAGTTTTTCCACTAGTGTCTTTTTTCAGTTCCAGAATCCCAACCGAGGTGTCACATTGCATTTAGTTGTCATGCCACTTTAGTTCCATCTGGTCTATTATAGTTTCTCAGTCTTTCCTTGCTTTTCATGATCTTGACAGTTTTGAGAAGTATTGGTTAGATGTTTTATAAAATGTCCCTCAATATAGATTTGGTTAAATTTTAAAGACTGGGGTTATGGGTTTTTGAGATGAACAGGTTTAGAGATAGAGTGCCCTTTTCATCATATTAATGGATATAGAACACATCAACATGAATTATCACTGGTGGTGCTAACCTTGACCACCAGGCCAAGGAAGTATTTACCAGTATTTTCCAGTATGAAGTTACTATCACTGCTGTCTATAATCCACTCTTTGGAAGTAAATCACAAGGCCTGGCTCACATTCACAGAGGAGCATAACTAGGCTTTATCTCTTGAAAGGGAGGGAGATATCTACATAAGTTATTTGGGTTTTTTCTTTAAGAAGATTTGTAACTTCTATTTATTTACTCATTTATGTCAGTATGAATTCATAAGTATTTACTTTATACGTCAGATTATATCACATACTGGGTTATTTATTTTATGTTCAAATCATTCCAGCTTTGGCCATTGGGAGGATTTCTTCCAGGTTGACTCCTGCATCCCTTTGACATGATCCCATGCTTATGTGTTTTGAGTACTTTCCTACTTTCTGGAACTACAAAATGCTCAAGTCTCATCTTATATAATTTCTCCTTCTTGGCCTTAGCAGCAGCCGTTTCTCTAAGAGTTTTGGTTCCTTTTAAAGGAGAATGGTAGTTAGAAATCATTACCTGAATGTGGGTTGTTTTATGTTTATTGGTTGGTTTTCTATGTGTCTATCACTGATTTTTCCCAAGTGTTCCAATGGATCTGCCAACTGCCTTTTAATTTTATTTACAAAAGTTCAAACAATCATATAAGCTGTCAGTTCTATTTCCCCTAAGATACCAGTCTCCTAGAGTGATTAGAGTCATCTACCTGATTACATTTTCCTTTTATTCCAGGCCTGCTGCACTGCTGCCTTCCTGGACTTTCCTCCTCTGTCAAATTGGACTTTTCTTTGTTATCAAATTGTAATAGAACTTCCATCTCCTGGATTCCAAATCTCACTCTGTTTTGGTTTGACTGGAGTGTGCATGTGTATGCTGGGTAGCATCCTTTGGTAGATGTACCTCAAAAAGTATGGAGGAGATAAAAATTTTGACCTATGGGCCTGAAAATGTGTTTATTCTATCCTCATATGAGATGGATAGATCGGATGTGCATCTGAATGTTTAGGTCATTATTCTATTATTACATTTGCCTCTATCACTAGCAGTTGTTGAACTAAAGTCATTGCAGTATTCATGTAGATTTTTTCCTTCTAGCAATGCTTCTGAATTTTCCTGATTACATGAATTTTTCATTCATAGTATTGGTTTCTTTTTCCACCTATAATAAAGTATAGTTCTCACCTAGAGGCTCATGTCTTTCAGTTTAAGAAGTTGTATATTTTTGATTAAGGGGGCCAAGATGGTGGACCAGCATGAAGTTTTTTGCATCTCTTGTCCCTGAAATGCAGCAAGATGAACACCAAACCATCTTGGACACCTAGAAAATTGATCTGAGGATTAACACAGCAATCTGCATAACTTGAATCACAGAACTCAGCAGGTACACAGTGCGGAGAGGTGATCTGGAGGTAAGACAAGCCGTGGAAGGTAGGGAGCTATTTTTGCTTGTGGAGGATGGAGACAGGGACGGGGAGTATAGGAAAACACTCTCCCCAAAGGGAGCTGGAGAGAAAGAGAGAGAGTGGAAAAACCTATAAGGGACTTAACAAGAAAGAGAGAAAGGAATAAGGAGAAAGGAGAAAGGAAAAAGGAGAGGGTTTGGATAACCTTAAGGCTCTATGAACAGGGGAGTGCAGAGTCTGAAACTCTGCAGCTTGATACCTGGTGGATGTCTGGTGGGAAGGGCAAATCCCCAGGAGCAGACAGTGAGGTCTGAGGGGCCCTCGGGTCACATGGGGAGAGATGATTCTCTTGCTGAAAGGACATTTGGTAGAGGCTGTGCAGCCTCCTCACAGGCAAAGGTCCCAGAGGACCCTGGAGAACAGCCACATTTGTTGGTGTCGGAATAAGGATGTTAAGGGGCGGTGAAGCCTGGTGGCAGATGTGTATTGTGATTTACCATAATCCCTGATACGCTGCTGCTACATAATCCTGTGAACTTTTTTGGGGGTGAGCTGGCACCTGGCTGCAGGCCTGGCAGGCTGATGACTTGGTTGTGGACAGGGTAGAAGCGGGGAGTGGATGGAGGCCAGAGACAAAGGAGGGATGCTTGACTTCCAGTCACCAAGAGCATAGAGCTCTGATATCAGAGACAGGGTAGCTGGCTGATGCCATTTTCACCCTTCCCATGCATGTGCATACACTTGTACAAGCACCACAACGATCCACCCCAGGAAGCTAAGCAGTGCCATTTAGTGTAGAACAGAGCATCTATACCAAGTCCCATCCAACTGTGCCAACTGCTCTCTAGAGGAACACCACAAGTCTGTTCACCTGCTTAGTTTACAGACTATAAAGTGCTTCATAGTTTGACTTCTAGGGGATGTAATTTCAATCATATTCCATTCTGTTTGCTGGTCCATCGATTTAATTTTTTTCTTTTCTTTTCTTATTTGTGAATACAGAAAGAAAAAAAACAATTTTATTTTCCATTTTTATAAAAAAGATCTTTATTTAATTTTTTCTACTATATTTTTTACTTTTTTGTTAATTTTTTCATTCTATTTTATTTTCATTATTTCATTTTATTCTTTTTCATTGTATTCACTTTTTTAAATTTTGAAACGTTTTCCTTTTTTTACTTCCCTTTTTTCCTCAATTCTATCAAGTTTCTTTAAACAACCAGACCAAAACACACCTAGGATCTGACATCTTTTATTTCATTTTTTTGTGTTGTTTTTTAATTTTTTAATTTTAATTATAATTTTATTAATTCTTTTTCTTCCTCCAAAATGATGAAATGATGAAATTCACCCCAAAAGAAAGAACAGGAAGAAATGACATCCAGGGTCTTAATCAACACAGATACAATAAAAATGTCTGAACCGGAATTTAGAATCACGGTAATAAGTATACAAACTGGGGTTGAAAAAAGCATAGAATTCCTTTCTGCAGAGAGAAAAGAAGTAAAATCTAGACAGGATTAAATAAAAAATGCTGTAACTGAGATGCAATCTCAAATGGATGCCACGGTGGCAAGGATGGATGAAGCAGAACAGCAAATCAGTGATATAGAGGACAAAATTATGGAGAATAATGAAGCAGTAAAAAAAAGAGAGAAACTAAGGCAAAAGAGCATGATATAAAAAATAGGGAACTCTGTGACTCATTAAAAAAGAATGACATCTGAATCATAGGGGTCCTAGAAGATGAGAGAGAAAAAGGGTAGAAGGTTTATGTGAGCACATAACAGCAGAAAACTTTCTTAATGTGGGAAAAGACACAGGCTTCAAAATCCAGGAATCACAGAGAATTCCTATTAGATTCAACAAAAACCGACCATCAACAAGGCATATCATAGTCAAATTCACAAAATACACAGACAAGGAAAGAATCATGAAAGAAGCAAGAGAAAAAAAAGTCCTTAACTTACAAAGAAAGCAGATCAGGTTCACAGCAGACCTATCCACAGAAACTTGGCAGGCCAGAAAGGAGTGGCATGATATATTCAATGTGCTGAATCGGAAAAATATGCAGCCAAGATTCTTTATCCAGCAAGGCTGTCATTCAAAATATAAGGAGAGATAAAAAGTTTCTGAGACAAACAAAAACTAAAGGAGTTTGAAACCACTAAACCAGCCCTACAAGAAATTTAAAGGGGGATTCTCTGAGGGGAGAAAAGATGAAACAAAACAAAAAAGACCAAAAGCAACAAAGATGAGAAAGGACCAGAGAATACTACCAGAAACTCCGATCTACAGACAACACAATGGCAATAAATTAATATCTTTCAATACTCACTCTCAATGTCAATGGACTAAATGCTCTAATCAAAACACACAGGGTAACAAATGGATAAGAAAATGAGATCCATCTATATGCTGTTTACCAGAGACCCCTTTTACACCTAAAGACACCTTCAGATTGAAATAAGGGGATGGAGAACCATCTATCATGCTAATGGTCACTAAAGGGAAGCCAGAGTAGCCATACTCATATCAGACAATCTAGATTTTAAAATAAAGATTATAACAAGATATGAAGAAGAGCATGATATCATAATTAAGGAGTCTATCCACCAAGAAGACCTAACAATTGTAAACATTTATGCCCCCAACGTCAAACACCCAAATATATAAATCGATTAATCACAAACATACAGAAACTCATCAATAATACAATAGTAGTAGCGGGCTTCAACACCCCACTTTACGGCAATGGACAGATCATCTAAACAGAAAATCAACAAGGAAACAATGGCTTTGAGTGACACACTGGACCGAATGGACTTAACAGATATATTCAGAACATTTCATCCTAAAGCAGCAGAATACACGTTATTCTTGAGTGCACATGGAACATTCTCCAGAACAGATCACATACTGGGACCCAAATCAGCCCTCAAAAAGTACAAGAAGATCGAGATCATACTTTCAGATTTTCAGGTGCATATTTTCAGGCCACAACGCTATGTAACTCGAAATCAACCACATGAAAAAAATTTGGAAAAGCAACAAACACTTGGAGACTAAAGAACATCCTATGGCCTAACCAAGAAATTAAAGAGGAAATTAAAAAGTACATGGAAGCCAATGAAAATGATAACACCACAGTCCAACACCTCTGGGATACAGCAAAGGTGGTCATAAGAGAGAAGTATATAGCAATCCAGGCCTTCCTAAAGAAGGAAGAAAGATCTCAGATACACAACCTAACCTTATACTTCAAAGAGCTGGAAAAGAATAGCAAATAAAAGCCCCAAACCAGCAGAAGATGAGAAATAATAAAAATCAGAACATAAATCAATGCTATTTAAATTAAAAATAAAAACAGTAGAACAGATCAATGAAATCAGGAGCTGTTTTTTTTAAAAAAAGAATTAACAAAATTGATAAACCTCTAGTCAGTTTGATCAAAAAGAGAAAGGA
Organism: Paguma larvata; assembly: GCA_030068075.1. Taxonomy (NCBI): domain Eukaryota; kingdom Metazoa; phylum Chordata; class Mammalia; order Carnivora; family Viverridae; genus Paguma; species Paguma larvata. The sequence continues at coordinate 97,593,464 of CM057833.1, read as the reverse complement.
AAGGACCCAAATAAATAAAATCAAGAATGAAAGAGGAGAGATCACAACCAACACTGTAGAAAAACAAACAATAATAAGAGACTATTATGAGCAATTATATGCCAATAAATTGGGCAATCTGGAAGAAATGGACAAATTTCTAGAAACATGTAAACCACCAAAACTGAAACAAGAAGAAATAGAAAATTTGAACAGACCTGTAACCAGTAAAGAAATCAAATTAGTAATAAAAAATCTCCCAAAAAACAAGAGTCCAGGGCCGGATGGCTTTCCAGGGGAATTGTACCAAACATTTAAAGAAGAGTTAACACCTATTTCTTTGAATCTGTTCCAAAAAATAGAAGTGGAAGGAAAACTTCCAAACTCATTCCATGAAGCCAGCATTACCTTGATTCCAAAACCAGACAAAGACCCCACTAAAAAGGAGAATTACGGACCATGTTCCCTGATGAACATGGATGCAAAAATCCTCAACAAAGTAGTAGCCAGCCAGATCCACAACACATTAAAATAATTCACCATGACCAAAGGGGATTTATACTTGGGATGCAGGGCTGGTTCAATATCTGGAAAACAATCAAGAAAAGAAAAGACAAGAACCACATGATCCTCTCAATAGATGCAAAGAAAGCATCTGATAAAATATAGCATTCTTTCTTGATAAAACCCTCAAGAAAGTAGGGGTAGAAGGATCATATCTCAAGATCATAAAAGCCATATATGAACGGCCCACCGGTAATATCATCCTCAATGGGGAAAAACTGAGAGCTTTACTCCTAAGGTGAGGAACATGACAGGGATGTCCACTCTTGCAACTGTTATTCAACATAGTATTGGAAGCCCTAGCCTAAGCAATCAGACAACACGAAGAAATAAAAGGCATCCAAATTGGCAAGGAGGAAGTCAAACTTTTATGTCTTTGCAGATGACATGATACTTTATATGGAAAACCCAAAAGATTCCACCAAAAAACTGCTAGAATTGATCCATGAATTCAGCAAAGTCATAGGATATAAAATCAAAGCACAGAAATAGGTTGCATTTCTATACACCAATAATGATACAACAAAATGAGAAATCAAGGTATCGATCTCATTTACAATTGCACCAAAACCATAAAATACCTAGGAATGAACCTAACCAAAAAGGTGAAAAATCTATACACAGAAAAGTATAGAAAGCTTATGAAAGAAATTGAAGAAGACACACACAAAAAAGGAAAATTATTCCATGCTCATGGATTGGAAGAAGAAATATTGTTATAATGTTGATACTACCCAAAGCAATCTACATATTCAATTCAATCCCTATCAAAATAACACCAGCATTCTTCACAGAGCTAGAACAAACAATCCTAAAAGTTGTATGGAACCAGAAAAGACCCTGAATAGCCAACACAATCCTGAAACAAAACAAAACTGGAGGCATCACAATCCCAGGTTTCAAGATGTACTACAAAGCTGTAATCATCAAGACAGTATAGTATCGGTACAAAAACAGACACTCAGATTAGTGGAACAGAGTAAGAACCCAGAAATGGATCCACAAATATATGGCTAACTAATTTTTGACAAAGCAAGAAAGAATATCCAATGGAATAAAGACAGTCTCTTAAGCAAATGGTGTTGAGAAAACTGGACAGTGACATGCAGAAAAATGAACCGCGACCACTTTCTTACACCATACACAAAAATAAACTCAAAAATGGATGAAAGACCTAAATGTAAGACAGGAAACCCATCAAAATCCTTGAGGAGAAAGCAGGCAAAAACCTCTTTGACTTCAGCTGCAGCAACTTCTTATTCAACATGTCCCTGGAGGCAAGGGAAACAAAAGCAAAAATGAACTATTGGGACCTCATCAAGATTAAAGGCTTCTGCACAGTGAAGGAAACAATCAGGGAAACTAAAAGGCAACCAGTGGAATGGGAGAAGATTTTTCCAAATGACATACTGGATAAAGGGCAAGTATCCAAAATCTATAAAGAACTTACCAAACTCAACACCAAAACACAATCCAGTGAAGAAATGGGCAAAAGATATGAATAGACCCTTTTCCAAAGAAGACATCCAGATGGCTAACAGACACATGAAAAAATGCTCAACATCACTCATCATAAGGGAAATACAAATTAAAACCACAATGAGATATCATCTCACACCTGTCAGAATAGCTAAATTAACAACTCAGGCAACAAAAGATGTTGGCGAGGATGCAGAGAAAGAGGATCTTTTCTTGCACTGCTGAGGGGCATGAAAACTGGTGTAGCCACTCTGGAAAACAGTGTGGAGGTAACTCAAAAAGTTAAAAACAGAACTACCCTATGACCCAGCAATTACACTACTAGCTATTTATCCTAGGAATACAAGTGTGCTGTTTTGAAGAAGCACATGCACCCCAATGTTTACAGCAGCACTATTGACAATAGCCAAAGTATGGAAAGAGACCGAATGTCCATTGATGGATGAATGGATAAAGAAGCTGTGTGTATACACACACACACACACACACACACACACACACACACACACACACACAGAATGGAGTATTACTTGGCGATCAAAAAGAATGAAATCTTGCCATTTGCAACTGTGGATGGAAGTAGAGGGTATTATGCTAAACTAAATAAGTCAGTCAAAGAAAGACAAATATCATACGACTTCAATCATATGTGGAATTTAGGATACAAAACAGATGAACATAAGGGAAGGGAAGCAAAAATAATATAAAAACAGGGAAGAGAACAAAACATAAGAGACTCTTAAGTACAGAGAACAAACTAAGGACTACTGGAGGAGTTGTGGGTGGGGGGTTGGGCTAAATAGGTAAGGGGCATTAGGGAAGACACTTGTTGGGATGAGCACTGGGTGTTATAATAGGGGATGAATCACTGGAAACTACTCCTGAAATCATTATTGCACTATATGCTAGCTAACTTGGATGTAAATTAAAAATAAATAAATAAATAAGTAAATAAGTAAATAAATAAAGAAGTTGTATATTTTTGTTTGATAATTTTATCCCCCTCCTTTTCTATCTTCTGTTTGTTTGGAGCTACTACTAGTTGAAAGTTATTCTTAAATTTGTTAATTTTCTTTTATCTATTGTCTTTTCTTTTGACTAATAAATCCCCTATCTTCTAAGATATTTTCTTGTCCTTATGTTCCAGTACTTATTTTGAGTTATCCTAGTACCTTTCTTAAAAATTCCTTTAAATAGTTCTTTCTATTTCCCTTTTGTTCACTTAGTTCCCATTTTCATAGCATCCTGTTTTTGTTTTACGGATGCATTATCTTTTCTCTCTCAGGATACTGATGGTACTGTATCATTCTCCCATCACTCTAGATAGGTATATTGTTTCTACACAGAAGTCCCAAGTTGAAAATCACTTTCTTTCAACATTTTTAAGGCACTAGGCTTCCTTTTATAGCTTCATGGGTTATCGTTGAGAAGTCTAATACTATTCTGATTTCCAATTGTTTGTAAGTTATCTAGATTTCCCCTTTTTACTAGACTCCTTTCTTTTTATCTGGTATTCTGAAATTTCATGATTATATGCCTTTTTCAGCCATAGTACAAGACACATGTCAGTGCTTCAATTTGAATATGTATTCTATTAGTGGAGGTTAATAATTCCTAACATTTATAGAGTGCTTATTATAAGCCAGACTCCGTGTAAGTGTATCACACCCCAATCAGTCATATGATATAGGTATTATTATGATTTTAAAGAGGAATAAACTGAGGTACAAAAAGTTATTTAACATATCAAAGATAAGGTAAAGGAGCAAGATAAGTTTTCTGAGTGTAATGACATAGTGCTTATAGCCACTATCAGGTTTAGAGTCTCATCATCATGGAAGTGATCACCTCACCAAGATGACTTTTCATATCTTTATTATTATATGTGAATTCTACAGTTTAATTCTCAGATATTAATCTTAATGCTAACATCTTGGCAAAGGAAGTGTGTGAGGTGGAGTGGGGGGACCGTGTCATAGGAAACTTTAAATATGAAGCAAATATTAATGAAAAATCACTTTATCTTTGGGGAAAAATTAAAATGTGAATTTTCTTTTTCAAAAAGATTATGTTCAAACACCTAAAACTCTCTCGTCCCAAGAAGCCTGCAGGTATAAAGAGCAGTAGGTGGTAGTGATGAGAGAAGTATGAAGAGTTTTACCTCTGTCTTGCTTCTTAAGTGAGCCCTCTGTTGGAAGCACCTTAACATGGCTACTCACAGAAGTTGTGCCAGCAACACAAGAGCCAGTCAGAGAGTGATTCAGATATCTGAGACATTTTTTTTTCAGGGGTCCTGGTATGTATGAGTAAATTAATCTCTGGGGAGACAATCCTTTTAGATATTAAGGATTCTACAGAGAGGGGATCTAGGAGGAAGACTGGAAAGGAATCCATTTCAGTCAAGGGGTGACTGGCCCTCCTGAGTAAAGCTTTTTGAACGTAAATCAAAATTACTAGGAAGTTAATGGCACTTCTTTAGAATAACCTTTGAATTATCCAAAATAAGCATTTACACGCAGGCACTTAATTCTGAGTAATTAATGTCTGTCTATATAACCCAGCAACTTAATGAGCTGGGGTGTAGCAGGGGCACACTGAGTCACTGGAGAACCCCAGAGGACTGGCTGTGAAAAGAGCCCCTCAGCTTGCCAGGGTTTTTGGTAATAGCTGGAACATTTTTATAGGCGCATCATTATTGAGTTCCAGCCTAAAGGCGTATTGGCTCTAGGCAAGGTTTCATGTACCCTATTATATTGCAGATACAAATGCATCTCTAGATTAATTGTGACAGTCAACTCCTTCATCTTCTATGGGCAAAAATTTTGAAAGCATAATTCTCTGTACTAAATTAGCCTTGAGCTGAGAGATAGATTTGGCCTAAAAACCAAAATCATCAAGTGGATAATCTTTGATGCCTCACTTTGTGGCCCTTTTCTTTCCCTTTTAAATCATCTTTTGGCAGACTCTCCAGCCTCCAGTATTTTCATCCTGATCTTGGTCCCTCTAAGAGAAATGCTTTAATAGTTTACCAATAATAACTGCCTAATTAGTATTACATCATGGTATTATATCCAAGAGTATATGGATTTAAGAAGAAGCTTTGTAGGAAAGGAATCCAAAGAAATGATGTGTGGTAGAATCTCAGGCACTATATTCATTCATGGAACATTATTTAGTTTTCAGATGCTGGGAAAACAAAGATTAATATGATGTGGCTCTAACCTTTGAGACTTTCACTGTCCTGTAGGGGAGACAGAAACATAAAAAAACTAATTATATAATAGAATTGTGATTAGTTTTAATCGTAGAAAGAAGATAATGGGTTGATTTATTGTATTTGGAGTAGGAGGCTGAATTGAGTAAAGGAAATCATGAGAGACTTCATGTAGAAAGTGACAGTTCAGATAAATAATCTACAGTAATAAATAATGGGGGAATTTTAAGCACCCAATACATTTAAAGGGTGAAGCGGATTGTCTTCCAAGAGGGGAAAGAATTTTGAGCCTCAGGACTCCCTTGGACCCTGTTGAATCACGTTGGGTAGAAGAACCCTCTTCTGCCTGCTCTGAAGCAGCACCAAGAGCAGCGAAACCTGAAACTGACAGCAGAGCCAGGAATGACAAAGAGCAGGAGGTGTTTTACTTAGCTCTCTCTAAGGGAAACGGCAATGTCCATAACATTAAAAAAATGCTGGGAAGGCTACTCTATGCCCTCATAAGTCCAGATTTATTAAGTGCACTAAAATGGTGCTGCCAAAAGGAAATAACTGGAGAATTTTCTGGAGCCAAGGCGGGCAGAATGTGCAGTGATGAGAAGTTGGAAAGCAGCATTATCATTTTCCAGACTGGATTTCACTTTGTTCCACTTCAACCAATGGCCACCTTGGTCCAACACAAAATTTAAAACAAGACCATAGCGTGCCTTTGTTCCAAATGAGAAGATGGAAAATAACACATACAATAGAAGTAAGGAAATCCTTCTGCAAGCTTCCTTGGCAGGAAAAGGTGCTAGGGCAGGGCCGGGAAAAGGTGGAGGAGTAAAGAAGGAAAAAGACTAGAACCGGTGGCTGTTAACTTTTACACTGGGGCTTTGTGTGATGGTTGCGTACATTGTTGAAAAGCACAATGGTCAGTTATTCCTTATTCAGAATTGACTGTTTACTTGGCTAATTATTTTAGTAATCTGAAGACCCCCCATCCTGTGATTGAAGCAACACTATGTAGGAACAAAATGATGGAAATGGGTGCCAACAGAAAGGTAAGACTGTGAACTTGAGCTTCTTAGTTTGTGACACGTGGGCTGTATCTAAAGGAAAGCAAATGTGGAATCTAAAATGGTTTATCTGCAGTTTTTGGCCACAGTAACTACTAAACAGAGAGGCTGCACAGATGACCTGGCTTTTTTGGACTGAAGATGGTTGAAGAAGTTAAAGACGTTTCTGAGGAAAGAAAATTATTGCTCACAAATTTGGCTTATGTACCTATTTATGCTTGCCAAAGCCAAGCATAAATTATTTTCTATTAGCAATTGTTTTGTTCAATGCATTCCTTATGTTAGGTTCTCCAAGATGGCTTCATTCACTAAACAAATGTCTTTTTGAGCATCCACTATATTCAAGCACTATTTTTACCAGTTAAGATGGTATAAATATAAATTATAGGTGCATTTAGTTTTCAAAGAGATTAATGTGTAATAGAAGAAATAAGTAGAGAGCAAGGTAGACAGTGACACGTGCCTTGAAAAGAGTATAGTTCCTCTGCTACCAACATTCGGAAGAGATTTATTTTACTTGTGATGTTCAGAGAGATTTTGTGGGTAAAACAGGGCTAACTTTAGCCTTGAGTGAGCCTAAATGCATATAGATGGAGCTGAGTAGGAAGGTCATTTCAGTGGAGCACAGATGATATGAGTAAAGGCAAAGACACGGGAAAGCTCAAGGTGAGAGAGAAATGATGAGTAGATAGTGACTTCATGGGAGCAGTCATCCAGGGAAATAGTGGGGCCTAAGTAAAGTGAAGAAGGATACCAACAGGCTGTAGAGGGCTTTGAACACTGGGTGAGAGAATTTAAACATTTTTTCAAGTCTCTTGGAAGAAGTCAATATAGTTTTCTTAGTTTAAATTTTTTTATTTTATTGTGCTAAGAAGACAACACGAGATTCACTTTCTTAATAAATTTTAAGTATATAATACTGTATTAACTACAGGCCTAATGCTGTATAGTAGGTCTCTAGAACTTATTCATCTTGCATTTCTGAAAATGTATGCCCACTGATTAGCACCTCTCCATTTCTCCCTCCCCCTGGCCCCTGGAAACCACTATTCCGTTTTCTTCATCTGTTTGAGTCTTTTAGATATATCATATATGTGTAAAAGTGCAGTTTTGTCCTGCTGGGATCGACTTATTTCATTCAGCATATAATTTCCTCCAGGTTCATCCATTTTGTCACATATTGCAGGATATCCTTCTTTTTAAAAGTTGAATAATATCCCATTGTATGCGGACAGCTTATTTTCTTTATAAAGTCATCTATCATTGAACATTTGAATTCTATTTGAATTCTACTACTGTTAGGTGGACTGTTCTGCATGTTTGTTAGGTCCATTTGGTCTACAGTGTTGTTCAAGTCTGCTCTTTGTTGTTGTTGTTCTGATTTTCTGTTGGTTCTTTTATCATTATTAAAGGTGGGGTATTGAAGTCTCCTACTGTTATCCTATTGCTCTTTGTTTCTCCCTTCAGTTCTGTCATGTTTGCTTTATATCTTTAGGTGCTCTGATATTGGGTGCATATATATTTATAATTTTTATATCTTACTGATGAACTGACCCTTTTATCATTACATAATGTCCTTTTTCTGTCTCTTGTGCAAGTTTTGACTTGTCTCTTTGTGCAAGTATTGTGTCTGATATAAGAATAGCCACCTCTGTTCTCTTTTAGTTACTATTTGCATGGAATATATTTTCTTATCCCTTTACTTTAAGCCTATGTGTGTCTTTATTTATGTGTTTAGAAATAACTAAAATAAATACCTTGCAGACAGCATATAGCTGTATCTTGTTTTTCTAATTCGTTCAGCCACTCTATGTCTTTTACTTTGGGAGTTTAATCCATTTTCATTTAAAGTAATTATTGGTAGGGAAGGATACACTATTGTCATTTTAGTTCATTGTTTTTTGTTTGTCTTATAGTTCTTTTGTTCTTTTCCTGTCTTGATACTTCTCTTTGTGCTTTGCTGATATTTTTCTATTTTATATGCTTTGCTTCCTCTCTTTTTACTTTGTGTAACATCTATAGGTATTTTCTTTGTGGTTACCATGGGGCTTACATAAAATATCTTGTAACAGTCTATCTAAAGCTGATATCAACTTAAATTCAATAATATACAAAAATTCTACTCTTTACTAATATCCTTTTTATACTTTGTTATTGATGTTATAATTTATATCTGTTTGTATCACATATGATATATATGAAACATATATATTGTATATAATATATTCTATATCCATTAATATATTTTTAGTCATAGTTATTTTTAACAATTTTTTCTTTTAACTTATACACTAGAATTGTCTTTTAACTTATACATTAGAATTACCCACTGCCATTATAGTAATACAGTATTCTGTATCTATCTATATATTTACCTTTGGCAACACATTTTATACTTTCTAGTGCTATTATATTGCCTGTTAATGTCCTTCCTTTTTTTTTTTAGGTTTATATTTAAATTCTAGTTAGTTAACATTTAGTGTAATATTAGTTTCAGAAGTAGAGACTAACACCCAGTACTCATCATAACAAGTGCCCTCCCTAATAGCCATTATCCATGTAGCCCATCCCCCCACTCACCTCTCTTCCAGCAACCCTCAGTTTGTTCTCTATAGTTAAGAACCTGTTTTATGGTTTGCCCCTCTCTTTTCCTCCTATGTTCACCTGTTTTGTTTCTTGAATTCCACATATGAGTGAAATCATACAGTATTTGTCTTTCTCTGACTTATTTCACTTAGCATAATACTCTCTAGCTCCATCCGCGTTGTTGCAAATAGCATGATTTCATTCTTCTTGATGGCTGAATAATATTCCACTATATATAATATTATATATGTTATATATATAATTATTATATAACACATATACCACATCTTCTTTATCCATTCATCAATCAATAGACATGTGCATCACTAGACCTGCCTTACAAGAAATGCTAAAGGAAATTCTTCAACTTGAAATGAAAGTGTTAATTTAAAGAATTTTCTTTACCACTTCTTGTATGAGAAGTCTAGCAGTGATGAACTTCTTTACCTTTTGTTGGTGAAAATGTTTATTTCTTCATTTTTTTAAGGAGAGTTTTGCCTGGTACGATATTCTCGGTTGGCAGTTTTTTCCTTTCAGGACTTTGAATATATCATCCCTTTCCCTCTGGCATGCAAGGTTTCTGCTGAAACATCCACTAATAATCTTATAGGATTTCCCTTGTGCTTAACAAGTTGCTTTTCTCTTGCTGCTTTCAAAATTCACTCTTTGTCTTTCTTTATCTTTTTACAATTTGACATAATGTATCTCTGTATGGATTTCTTTGGGTTCATTTTATTTGGGATTATTTGGGCTTCCTAAATCTGGATGTCCATTTCCTTCCCAAATTCGGCGTTTTTAGTGATTATTTCTTTGAATAATTTTTTTATCCTTTTTCTTCCTCTTCATCTCCTGGACTTCCATAATATGTATATTGGCCTTCTTGATGGACAAGAAGCCCCTTAAGTTTTATTCATTCTTTTTGCTCTCTGATTGGATATTTCAAATGGACTGTCTTTGAATTTGTTGAGTTTTTGTTTGTTTGTTTGTTTTTCTGTGCTCTAGTCTGCTGTTGAACCTCTTTATTGAATTTTTTGGTTCAGTTACTTTATTCTTCAGCTTCATGATTTCTGTTTGGTACTTTTTAATGTTTTTTAATGTCTTTGTTGAAACTCATTTTGTTCCTATATGGTTCTCCTGAGCTTCTTGAGCATTTTTATGATGGTTATTTTGAATTTTCTGTCAAGTACTTCATATATCTCTGTTTCACTATAATCGTTTTCTGGAGTTTTATTGTATTCCTTTGTTTGAATTGTGTTTCCCAGTTACTTCATTTTCCTTGACTTTGTGTTGGTATGTACATATTAGAAAAAGCTGCCACTTCTCCCAGTCTTCACACATTGGCCATGTACAGAAGCCCTTCACCAATCAACCTGGCCAGAGCTTGTATGGGCCTCTCAAATCTTCATGCTAGTTCAAAGTGCCATTTTTGTTCTTAGTGGCCTCCAAACATCTAGATTATGCCTCTGATGGGTTCTGTCAGTGCTTTGCATTGGGCTTTGAAGAGTGCTTGTATTCTAATGCAAGCCACCTTCTTTGTTCTCAGTGGATCCCAAGTATCTATTTTGGATTCTGTTAACATTCCAAGACAGAAGTCATTCCTTGGGCAACCCCCGGAAGTTTGAATGTTTGACATGTGGTCTGACTCTTTCTCTCCCCAGAAAGAAGCTGAGAGATTTTTTTTCCTCCCACATGCTTGCTCTGTGCTGAGCCAGGACTCCTCCTGTGGCAAGTGTCTACTCCCTAGTTCAAACTACCATCATTGTTCTCTGTACACCAGGTCCCATCAATGCTCTAATTCTGATTCCCATCAGTTCCTTGGGAATGATCTACAAAATCTGAGGTCCTGGATATGCAACCTAACTCTTTACTTTCTCAAGGAGAAGTTGGGAGCTTGGGGTTTCTTCCTAATTATATGGCATTGTTCTGGGTGTGGAAAGAGAGGATGTCTTACATTTTCCTACCAGTTTTAATGTGGATGCTTTCACATTTGCTTGGGATGCAGGAGCCTCTCAACTAGTTTCTGTATTTCTCACAGAGGGGATTGATCTGTGTACTACTGTTGAATTGGTGTTTTCATGAGGGAAAGGAGAGTTCAGGGCTTCCTATTCTGCCATCTTGCTGTAGTCATTCTCAAAGGAGTTTTTAAATCAAGGTATTGATATAATCAAAGAGACAGTTTCTGAATATTTACCTGTCATGAGTTTTATAGGTGTACGAGCAAGCATATTGGTGCAGATGAGCCACAGCTAGGTGTGGGCACCGTAAGTTTTGTTTTTTTTTTCCTTCAAAATAAGATTATAGAAAGTACCTCAGTGTCATTGGTCTTGATGTACACTAATCATTAGGGATGGTCTATACAATGTCTAGAGATGGTTTTTACTTCATCTTTCTTTCCTTCATCCATCCATCCAAGTCAACATTATCTCAAAGAGATTAATACTTTTCTTTCTTTTTTTTTAATATTTATTTATTATTGAGAGACAGACAGAGCATGAGCAGGGGAGGGACAGAAAGAGAGGGAGACACAGAATCTGAAGCAGGCTCCAGGCTCTGAGCTATCAGCACAGAGCCCGACGGGGGACTCAAACTCATGGACCACAAGATCATGACCTGAGCCAAAGTTGGACGCTCAACTGACTGAGCCACCCAAGTGCCCCTGGTTAATACTTTTCTATGTGGCCAAAAAATATATTCTCATTATCCCAATTCCTTAATCATGTAAAATGGATATATGATTTCTAGGAATTTATAAACATAAGTAAATAGTATCTGATTAATAGGATCAAGCTTGAAGGCAAAATCAGGGGTCCCAGTTAAAAGTTTTCTCAACTTGAACATCTCAAATTAACCAGATAATGAATAAATCAACTCTGATTTTCGGCTATGGAGACTCCAGGTCCATACCAAACAAAAGGAAATAGAGAATTAAGGCAATTCAGTCTCCAAATAATTTTCTTAAGATAAACACAGATTTAAAAAAAAGTATTTGAAGAGGTAAGAATTGTGGATCGACTAAATTTAGCTAAATTAGTAATATCTAGTAATTATTTACAGAATTATAATTCCTCATTAAATTTTCCCCATGTAGGCATTACAAATAATAAAATGCTTATTTAGAGAATTTATGAGTTTTTGACATACCTGATTTTCTAACTATGGAAATAGTCATGTGCTGTAACTGTCATTTGGTCCTTTATGGGTCAGTAGCTCCAGAATGTCTCCTCATACCCATCCTCTAGCAAACTCCATTAATATGGCCAAGGTTTTCATCTGAAATGTCCCAGGATCAGGCTTTGAACATCTTTTCTTCTATAATAACACTTAGCCTCCAAGTGATTTTATCTAGTTTCATAGTTTTAAACACTATCTATATGCTAATGACTCCCACATTTTTATCTCCAGTTTAAATCTCTGTGAAATCCAGAGCTGTAAATCCATTTGTCTACTTGACATCTCTACTTGGATGTCTCAAAGGCAACTATAACCAGTTTGGCTTTTTTTTTTCTTGAATCTTGCACTTCCATGCACTAAAAATATTGTACCTCTATTCATCCAAATGGTCAAAACTGTTGTCATCCTTGTTTCCTTTCTATCCCACGTTCAGTTCATTACCAGATTCTCTCAGTCCCACCTTTAGACACTATCAAGAAGTGTTACCACTACTTCTACTGCTACCATCCTAGTTTAAACCATTACATCTTTCTTACCTGGATTACTGCAGGGCTGTTGACTGCTCTCTATGCTTTTTCCCTGGACCCCGACAGTCTTTTACAACTTAGTAGCTAGATTGATTTGCTCACATAGAATAGCTGTAGGCTTCTCATCTCTTTAATATAACTTTCTTCCTCTACAGAGGCTACCTACCAGGCTCAGTTCTGGTTGACACATTAGGCCTGGATTGGTGTGGCTCTGTGCCCAGAGCAATCTGGTTTTATTCACCAACAGCAGTTTACGGTTTCATTTGTACCATTACAGAAAAATGTCTGGAACTTCCCAAATAGCATAATGCTACAGCGTATGAAAGGGCTGCAGCATTATCCTTTCAGAGCCCTCCATATGTGGGCAGCTAGTTTAATGACTCTTGGTCTGTTTCATTGAGGCTAAGCTATGAGTTGGGTGGATAATTTCAAGAAGCCAAGTTTTGTTGCTCATTGGCTGTATTCACTTAGAATGTATTTGAATACTGTGATTTTCTATTAGCTGGTGTCTTATATCTGTAACATAGGATTATTAAACCTGTTTTTCTGACCACAATAACCTATGTCAGGAAGTTCTCTTGATATTTATTCTCAGGAGAGGTAAGATTGCATTTGCTTCTCATTCATCTTAGTAAACTATATAAATGGCAATTGTGGTGTTCTGTCCCGCTGTATGCACCCAATTGTGTGGTTGTATGCCATTAACCATGGGAATATATCTGTTTCTTTCATGTTCAACACGAGTATTTTCTACTAAGTAGAAAGTCCCTTTCAGAGTCCCTTGAGATGTGGTGTCAGTTGTAGAACACATAAGTCTGACAGGAGAGTGAATATCAATCAATCAAATATTTATTGAGTGCTTACTAAGTGAAAGGCACTGTGCTAAGCTGGGTTTAAGCAGAGTATTAAGAGGAGTTGGAGGAAAAGTGTTCTTTTTTTAGAAACTCAGAGGTTCAATGTCAGACAGAGAAGGGAAAGCTGTGTAGAATAATACTTTTTCAGACTATGCAAAATTGTGAATTAGGTGTTTTCACCTCCTTGTTTTTACTTATTTCTCTTTCTTGATTGCTCTTCCTTCATATTTTTTCCTGTTTACCTAGACTCTTCATACTCTCTCCTCTTGCAAGTGTACTACCTAGTACCAGCATTATTTTCTTAAGCTGTAATTAGGCCTTTGGGGTGGGAGTGGGGGCCCACAATCACACTTATCCAAATGTCTTATTTCTTCAATGCCATCCCATCAGGTTACAACCTGCTCCCATAGTCTCGTTAATGTATTAATGATCAAAACCATTCAGTACATTTATTTACCAAGGTGATTTACATTTTAATAGGTATCTTATACATGACAATGTTTACTTAAAAAAAAAAACAACTCAAACCTCTAAAGATGACATTAAAAACACTCTGGCAGATTAGAGGGGGTGACAGATTTTTCAGGTGTGTATTTCTGGAATCCTTCAAATCACACTTCTGTTGGCAGCCACCTATTTCGTACAGAGGTATAATTAACTGTATTCACTACTCATTTACTTTTTTTTCCCTATGCATTCAATTTGAAAGAAACTTGCAACTGCTTAAATTACCTAATTTCCCTTTCACATTTTCATTTAGCAGGTTGTTGAAAAGAAAAAAAACTTTGCATTTTAAGCTCCAAGAAACCTAGAGTTGTTTTTTTGTTTTTTGGTTTTTTTTACTATTCTTCATGTATTTAAATGTATTTGTTGATGTACAGGTGATTGTTTCTTTAGATTTTCAAAAATTGCATCTGCATTTCCCACATCAAAGGAGTTCTGACATGAAGTTTGTGCTGAAAAACTGATGGGACTCTAATATAGGTTTTAAAACTATCATGCTTTGCTCGAAACTGATTATAATTCTAGAAAAAGAAAAAAAGATGAAGTAAAGTAGGCCAGCTACATGATGCCTGAGGGTGAAGAGCCACATGGAAAGATGGCAGCCAGAGAATTCCTGGCCCCCCGAGGTTCTTCAGTGAGGAAGCCCTGCTGATGTACGTGCACGTCCATCTTCCTCTAGATCTCTTGTGTAATGGACTGAAGCTGTGTAAGAAGTATGAATGAAAGAGGGACTCTACTTCCCTGACTGTGAAGGGAAATTCTGAGCTGCAGAAGGAGGAGAGGACAGCCTGGAACACAGAAACAGATAAGGTCCTCTCTAAAGAAGTAAAGGCCATCTGAATGTCCTCTTTGGAGAAGTGTCTATTCATATCTTCTGCCCACTTTTTCACTGGATTATTTGTTTTTCGGGTGTGAAGTTTGGTAAGTTCTTTATAGATTTTAGATACTAGTCTGATATGTCATTTGCGATTATCCTTTCAATGTTCATAGCAGCACTTTCAACAATAGCCAAATCATGGAAGCAAACCAAGTGCCCATCAACTGACGAATGGATAAAGAAGTTGTGGCACATATATACAATGGACTACTACATGGCAATGAGAAAAAATGAAATCTGGCCATGTGTAGCAACATGGATGGAACTGGAGGGTATTATGTTAAGTGAAATAAGTCAGTCTGAAAAAGACAGATACCATATGTTTCCACGAATAGGTGGACTTTGTGAGACTAAGCAAAAACCAGGGGGAGGGCTAGAGGGGAAAGGAAAAAAAGACACAGAGAGGGAGGGAGGGATAAAACATAAGAGACTCTCAAAGACTAAGAACAATACGAGGGTGAGGGAGGAGAGGGGGTGATGGATATTGAACAGGGCACGTGTTGGGATGAACACTGGGTGTTTTATGTAAACCAATTTGAAAATAAACTATTATAAAAAAAAAGAAGTAAAGGAAACAAGGCATTATGAGTTTTGATGAAGTCTTAAAATGTTGAACTTTCCTACAAAACTCTGAAGCCCAGAGACCTCAAAGAAATCCAGAAACTGAAGATAAGCAATACCAGGAATATAAGAAAAGGCTTCTCAGAGACAAGGCAAGGATAAAAGTTAAAAGTTAATCATAAGAAATCGAGAAAATATGAACACGACTAGACCGTAGTATTTTCTTCCAGTCTTTCTTCCTGTGGTCTTTTATGTAGAATATTTTAAAACCATGTGAAAACTAACCAGCAGTTTTATAGAAGAAACACTGCTAACTGGATTTTGTGCATTTTCTCCTTTTCTGGGTCATCTATCATGGCCATGTTGGACCTTGACTCTCACTAACAGCAAAACCTGGCCTCATATAGTGGCCTCAGAATTGGAGAAATAGCAACATACGAGCCAGCACAACACATATCTAGATTTGCTTTGTCAATCTAACTAGTAAAGGATAGTAACCTAAAAATCGTCAGAACACTACTACAGCCAGTGTTGCTGGCGGGCACATTTCAGATATAAATTGGAAAACTTTAAAGCATCCTAGTTAGTCAGAAAAACATCCTGGCATCCTGGTGTTTGTGGGTTTGCAGATGCCTGGCACTGCTAGTATTTGTCCCATTGCAGGGTGGTCAGGGCTAATGTCATGCAGATTAACAAATGTGTTTTTCATTCTCCTCTAACAGTCTTCTTGAGACCACAGGCTTAGACCACAGGTCAGAAATCCAAGACAGGACTCGGAATGTGTGTGCGACTGGCTTAGAGGCATCCTGTACTGAGGAGCCGGCTGTTCTTGTGATTGAGCAATTAAAAAGAACTTTCTCCCACATGGTGAAAGAGCCAACTCCACCAGACTGAAGGCTACATGTGATAGTTCATGTCTTAGGTGCATTTTGATTTTAATTGAGTGATTTCTTTTACTATTTTGTCAGAGATCTAAATATGTCCTCTCGCCTCGCCTCTTAAATTCATTTATCCTATAGTGCTGCTTACAAATTCCTCAAGTTATGTACTTAGTTGAAGAGTCTGCTAATAAAGGAAGTGTAGGAAAATCTGCCTCATAGTTATTTGGATTTGTGATAATGAATGATAAAGCGAGCAATGTACCACGCACAACTCTCACAAGATAGTAGATACTCGAATGGTGGAGAAAAATAGTTCTTTTCCTACCCTTCAACTCTTACTTTCCCCCATTTCCTAAGATGATCTCTCTCTTTTAATTGGCTCTTCACATGTGAAATAAACACACCATTTGCTAGCCTATTAAACAACCAGAAATGAATAAAACTACAGACCGGGATTGTTCAGTTTCATCACTGTTGACATTTGGGGCTAGATAATTCTGTGTGGGTGTTTGTTCTGGATATTGTAGTATGTTTATTAGCATCTCCGGCCTCTACCTACTAGATGCCAGTAGCAACCCCTGGTCATGATATCCAAAAATATCTCCAAACATTGCCAAATGTCCCCTGAGGGGAACAAAATAGCCCTTAAGACACTGCTAAAGACCAAGCGGATTAATCACACCCATCCCTTTTTGTCTCTCCTCAGCTCTCTACTTTTGGGGGGGGAAAAGCAAATGACAACAAACAAATGAACATCAGGCATTTGTTTAAAACAATAATAGGAACATTGCCAGCGAGTATGGTCTCTCCAGGGGATCTCATTCACATTGTGACTGGCATTCCGGAGCCAAGTTTTCAGTGTGAATGGTCTCCCCTGGGCTTGGGCAATGCTGGGGCCCTCAGAGGATGACTTGAGACCAGGACACAGGCAGCCCAGTTCTTTACACCTTCCATTTGGAGTCCTGGGTAGTGAGAAACAGTGAGACATCACGTTTCCCAACAGCAAGAAAACTCCATTATTTTCATGATCCTTTATGGAAAATCACAGGAAATCATTTCCAAAAATGTAGATGAGAATTGCAAGGGTTCTCTGGATAGTTTTCAGTTTACCAGTTAGTATCCTTTAAACAGAATGACTCATTCCCCGAATATTCCATTTATTTAAGAGAGTGGTTACTGTCTCAATAATAATTGTTCTCCTATGATATTTTGGCAAACCATGGAAATAAATCCTGGTTTTGGAATGGGATAGTTCATTGATTGACATTTGTTCCAGGATAAATTACCGTCTGATAAAGTCCACAATTCTAAATCCCACCAGTAGTTTCAGATACATCTGTTTGCAATTATCCTATCATTTGCTAGTTATTTCTTCTGATGGTTCACAGCTCTCTATATTCTCTGAAGGTGTTAAAAGCCAATGGCTATCCCTTAGCTTGAATTTTCCTTCTCTTTAACTAGTCCCATTCTTGGCACCCACGTGAGCTTCTTTAATATATTAAGCTCTTGGGTCAGTGGTCTAAGTAACATTCGAATAGCTCTCAGTTCTTTGTAATCTACAACCCTGAGGTTGTAGGGCATCTTCTTTTTGATATTTAATGGGCTATTTACCTTATTACCATTTTGCCAAGTATCTACAGAGCCCGAGTTTAAAAAAATTTCCAAAACTACACTTACGATGCAAGATGATTATTATTATTTTGTTATTCGATATTTTAAAATCCAGGTTTTATAGTATGCAAAAGCAGCCAGGTAAAGACCCAATGACTTAAGCTTACTCTCCCTGAAGAATCCTTTCCCTCCATTTTTAACAGTGCTGTATGCAAAAAGCCTTTGAACTGTATTCATATTGCCTTCATTCCCTGAAAATTTCTAGGGATTTATTCACTGCGAAATGATCAGTCATTTTACATTGGTGAAATCCAGATGAGCTGGAAGAGGACAGCAGCATGATGGGGAGGTTGGGTGCTACTCACGTATGCATGAATGTAAGGGGTAGAATTAAGTTTCATAGTAGATACTGAGAACCAGAGTATGGTGGGAGTTACTTGGAAGGTGAGAGCAGGAGGGGCTGACTTCAGAGATGTGATTTTCAAGCTGAGTTGTGATATGGGCACAACTGTACAGCTCTCCTATTGCCTAGCTTCATCTCTGACCACTCCATTTGCATATTTAAAGACCAGTGTGTGTGTGTGTGTGTGTGTGTGTGTGTGTGTGTTAAATGTTCCTGCTAAATGTTTATTTCTTTAGTGCACTCTAAACACAATGAAAGAGAACAAACACATTGTAAAAGCTACTTTTTTGTTTGACACCAGAGCATATCATCCTTGCTTTTCTTTAAAACCATCATTACCATCATTGTTTTCATAAAGGGAGAGATTTATTGCATGACTACTATTTGTAGGCCACAGTACTAGGCTTGGTGACTAGAACCCCTCATTGACTTGCCATTATGCTATAAATAAGATGTTTTAATACTTCATGATCTCTTTTAAGGTACCATGTTAGTATGAAGCCATTTTTTTTTTGTAATTTCTTATCCTCCCATCCTCTCTTAGCTAATTTTAGGCAAATCTGTTCAACAATTTCATTATCCTAATCCTGCTCTTAACTCTTTCATCCTTTTGCTTTGCCCATTGCCTGGAATGTTCCCTTTTTCCCATGTTTTCTTCCAAATAATTCTTGATTTACATTCCACAAGGAGACTCTATGAATAGTCTTAGATGAGTTTAGATGGCCCTAGTGGTCACCCTCCAAGGATGTGCAGAAGAATTAGGAGACTAGAGGTTTCCATTCTTGAAGATCTCATGTGACTTGTAAGACTCAAAAGGGCAACATGCTATTGTTGCTGAACATTGTTCTGGAGTGAGAGCATTTTAGAGATAGGCAGCACAGTACTAGAGCTGATTGAGTGTGTCCGTGACCAACTTGATTTTAGTCTGAACGTGTAGTAAGGAGATGACTCCTTCATTCTACTGGAAGCAAAGTGCAGGCATAATGGAAATATAATACATATTGGTTATTTCTTTTTCGCATCCATTGTTTGCTTAATTTTCATATGTAATACTTCATGCATTTTTTTATTTTGTAAACTTTCCCAAAATAAGTTTGTACTTTTCCCAAAACAGGGTGATAGACAGATAATGTGTTTTGTTGATGATGCTATTTGACTGAATGATCCTTTCCTATTACTGTACTGCTTATTGACATTGATCACTGTCCACCATCTTTTGCTCCTGATTTTTATAAACACTTCACAAATTTAATTTATTCAACAAACATTTGGCCATAGGACTTAGAAACTCTGGTTCTTATGAGGTCTCTCAGGGAAACATACCGAATACATGTGACAGTACTACTAACTCCATAAGGGTATAAATGGAGAACCAAGGGTAGTGAATTTGAATTTGTGATCCGGAAACCATGAATTCCATGGTGGCAATTCCAGCATTCTTTTGTATGACAACTAAAAATAATTTAAGCTCTCTGTGACTCTACTTCTTGCCACTTCCCCCACCTTCCATATAAACAGGGAAAGTATGAGACAAGTTCCTTAATCTTTCTGGGACTCAGTTTCCTCATGTGTGCAATGGAGAGAATAAGAGAACTTACTTCAAATGGTCATTGTGAAAATTAGATGAGTTAATATACGTAAAGAGTTTATAGTACATTGTATATAAGAAGTGCCAAATAAGCGTGTGCTATTATTATCAGGACTACCTCTTAGTATGAGGTAAATATTAGCCAAGGAAATATCTCTAATTGTCATTAAGTATTCTTTACCTTTGAGAAGAGGGCCCTGGCAATTGAATAGCAATTAGCTATTTCTCTAAAGAAAGGACCAGTCCTGTACTGGATTAGGATGCAAGTCCTATTTACGTGTAATGGCCAATGGCCAATGTTATAGAAATGCTGGGAATATTTACTAGGAAGTTTTACCTAATGAGTACAAATTGCAGTAAATGTAATAGAAGTTGAAAACATGTGCTGTGTTAATGATGCAGGAAACAATTTTTAAAAATAAGCCTTGGGAAAAGTATACTGCAATGATCTAAACACAGAAAGTCTCTGAATTTGTGTTGTATCACACACAGTAATTCCGTGGAGATACTTTTTGGAAAAACATCGTCACTACCATAAATCATTAAAAATAATCAGTGGAAAGTTTATTTACTATAATATGAGGAAGGAGCAGTATGTAGCACTTTTAAGCCAGTATTTGCAGAACAATTTTCCTAAAGTAAAGTATTTAGTGCTGTAGCTACACAATGGACTATCGTCATCTTAGTCTCTTTAACGCTGTTTTGCTTTGCTTTGGGGAGACACAAAAACCTATATATCAAAAGACAGAAAAATGAATATTTTAAGGCAGAGACAAACAGGGTGGAATGCTAAACGAAGGCAGAGAAAAAGTCAGTAACAGACATGCCATAAGGCACAGCATGAATATGAACTGCAAATTTGCCTCTGAACTTCCTAATGGCCAAAATAAAAGGAGAAAGTATGAACTACAACATTCTTTCTGACCATATAATAAATAGACCACTGAGTTGTTAAGAGAAGTAAAGAGTTTCCTGGTACCGAGGTCTAATAAAAAT
Organism: Paguma larvata; assembly: GCA_030068075.1. NCBI lineage: Eukaryota > Metazoa > Chordata > Mammalia > Carnivora > Viverridae > Paguma > Paguma larvata. The sequence continues at coordinate 97,572,611 of CM057833.1, read as the reverse complement.
TACTCCTGTAGGTTTTCACAAAGGGGATACTGGATACTGTGGTGGATGTTGTTTTTGGTCACCTAGCTACCATAAACACAATAATGTTGTAACATTCTTTACTGTGTCCCTCAGAGAGGCCAATGGCAGAACATCAACTCACTTCAGTAGCAGCAACTCTGCAAGAGATCAAAGTAAGGAGGTCTGGGTAGATGTGATACCCTGACTGGGTAACCTGGACGTTACTTCTTGTGGCTGAATTTTAGGGAATCCCTGCAGACTGATGAAAAATGTACTGAACTAGGAGGAAGAAGACATACACTCTGTCCTGGTTCTGCCTCTGAGTAGAGGTTATATCTACTCTTGCCCCAGGTGGGTACCCTAGAAGCAAATTACCAGACTCCTATTTGGGTACAAGTGACCTAGTATGAAGATAATTTTGTAAACAAACAAACAAAACAAAACAAACAACTCAAAAACCCGAACTCTGAACTTTGTACCCTTATACTGGCTAATTCTTGGCTGTCCTGGGCTGGGAAGTGAGGGAACCAAAAATCAATTTCTCCAGGCTCTCTGTAAAAGGCAAGGGCTCTGGGCCCCAAGAGCAATCCTCTAGAGTCCCAAGGGCAAACTGTTGACTACCAAGCAAAATTAACCCCCTCCTGTAGGGCATCAACAGGCTCTGCACCAACTTCTCTTCTTTGGGCCTTAGGGCTTCGTCTGTAACACTAAGTGGTAGGATTTCATGATCTCTATGTAGTGTCCGGATGTGGTTATAAATTCTGCAGATCTAAGCCTACTTTTTATCTCTCCTGGGAACACTGTTTCAATTATAGCATGGCTCTATACTTTAAACAAATTGAAAAAGACTTCTAGTTTAGTACAAAAGTAGAGGTGATACCATGAACTGGCCAGACTGCTGTTTGTCAATGTGGAAAGGCATCCAAGAGGCTTTCTCTCTCCTGGCGGATCCACAGAGGGAATGAGTGTGATACACGGGAAGTTACAGGCTGGGGAAGAGCCAAGACTTGAACAGTTGTCAGAAGACAGAACTTTGTAAACTGGCTGGAGAGCCAATTGTGGAATACTGAATAAAAACTACTCAGCCTTTATGGCCACTGTGGCACCTGTTCAGACCAACTGATGGGAGTGTTTTTTCTCTCTTTCTTGGAAAAGATTTCATCCACCCTTCTCTAACAGCACATAACAAACCTACCTGGAGGTTGTACAGGGCTACAAAGCCTCCGTAGCCCTTGACACCCATACTCACTGTGCATCCTCCCCATTCTTCTTCCACGAAACCCAGGAGGAGGGGAGGTAGTAAGAAAGCTTCTTTGCACTTAATCCACATTCTTTCAGTTTGAGTCTCTGGGAAAAGGCATATTTGTTTATCCTCTAATCTCCAACTTTAGAAGTAGAATTTTAATTCCTAATTAAACACATAGATTATATGACTATGGACAAGTCACTTTGTTAAGCTTCAGTTTTCTTACATGTTAAAGGGAATATCATAGTATCTATCCCATATATTTGTTATGAGGATTAACTGAAATGTTGCCTCTCCACCACTTCCACAGATAGAACAATTCTTGGCCAATATTATGATGGTCAATATTGTCATCTCAGGTGGCGTGATGTTTTGAGATCTGGGCACGGTGGGTGACTTTCTCTCCTACAGATGATACCTGCTAGAATAAACACAATCATATTTTTTTTGGTGAATAATTTACAAACTTTTAATAAAAATGTGGTGGGGTTTTTTTGTATTTGCATTTATTCTTGCAGCTATCAATACAGAGAACAAACAGGGTTGCTGGAGGGGAGGTGGGTGGGGGGATGAGCTAAATGGGTGATGGGCATTAAGGAGGGCACTGCTGAGGTGAGCACTGGGTTCTATGGAAGTGATAAATCACTGGGTTCTATTCCTGAAACCAATCCTACACCATATGTTAACTAACTTGAATTTAAATAAAAAAAATTAAAAGAGAAAAAAAAGTTGGTGAATTATTTTATTTGACCTAACCGCTCTAAGATGTCTCTTTATAGATTTAGATCTTCTTCTTAGTGTATATCTTATATGTCTAACTTTTAAAACAGCTGATGGTTGGATTGAGCACAGGGTGTTGTATAGAAACCAATTTGACAATAAATTATTAAAAAAAAAACAGCTGATGAAGATAAAACCGCAAAGTAAAATAAATAGCTTACAGAAAGCACCATGAAAGCATAATAATCAAATATATCAGTTGTTACACTAAACTGAAACAGACTGGATCCCTCTATTAAAACACAGAGATGATCTGCTTAGGTTAAGAAACAAAACTCAGTTATAAGTTATTTACAAGTAACAACTCAAAGTGATGTCGCAAGTTTGAAAATAAAAGAATAAAGATACCAGGTGCATGCAAATAAAAAGAATGAGTCATAATATTAACATCAGAAAGATAAGTTAAAGGATATAAAACAGGATAAGAAGAGACATATATTTGTTAATTGGTGAAGTTTATGAACATATATCACAATAAAAAATCAATGCGTACCAAATCATGGAGATAAATATGCAAAGCAAATGATTAAAATATAAGAAAATTATGAAAAATTAAACTTGCAGTGGGAGATATTGTTATCCTATTTTAGGACTGATGAATCTAGTTATCAAATGTTACCAAGGGCACAGAAGACTTGAATCACACTATTACACACTGAATTTAATAGATATGTATACAGTGTTATATCCAAGGATTTCAGAATATCTCTCTGTATATCTCAGTGATTCTCAAACTTTTTGGTCTCAGGACCCCTTTACATTCTTAAATATTATTGCAGTCCCCAAATAGCTTTTGTGTATATATATATATATATATATATATGTGAGTTATATACATATATATATTTTGTATATATATATATGTGAGTTATATACATATATATATGTATATATATACTGGTATATATATGTTGTATATACATATATATATATATATATATATACATATATATATACTGGTTATATGTGAGTATATGGGTATATATTAGAATATATGAGTTATAATGTATCTATATTTACCACATTAGTAATTAAAACTGATAGTTGAAAATATTTACTTATTTTAAATAACAATAAACTTATTACATGTTAAGAATGATAATATTTTATGAAAAATAGCTATATTTTCAAGAACAAAAAGTACAGAGTGATGATGCTTTGAATTTTCCCTTATATTTAAGGTCTGGCTTAGTGGAAGAAAAATGTATTCTCCTATTCCACTTCTGCATTCAATTTGTAATTTGTTTGAAGTGAGGAAAATCCAACCTCATACAGTCTCAAATGTAGTTGGGACAAGAAAAGTGTTAATAGCTTTTTCAGATAATTATGGATACTCTTCTTTAGTACTACACCAAAACTTGGCAAGTGGTGTGTTCTTAAATGTTAGTTGCAATGTGAAATCTGAAATTATATCAATGAGCCTTATATACTCAGTTTACATTGACATCCATTGATTGCTTACGCACTTAGAAGGGACCTTTTACCCATGTATTGTTTTGCAATATCATGCATTGGTAATGCGTTTATTGAGTCTGCAGATCTTCCAAATGTTGACAGGTGATTTTATATTATTCAAAAACTAGATTCATTAATATCATCACCAATTTCATCAAAAAAATCTTTAAGTATTAGAAAGGGGTCAAGCTCCAACTATTTTTCAAACTTCTACTTTTGTTTAAAAGTTGTATTTTATCTTTAGCAAGAAATATTGTCTATTATTTTCCTGTGTATGTGTGTATTGAGTAAATCTGCTCTCAATTCAATCATACAACTGATTTTCCTTGAGGCAATCATCTTACTTTCACACACAGCAGAAGTACTTTTTGCACATTTTGTATTTCATCATACAGAATATTAAAGAGATGTCCTCAGGGTTAAGTTTTAATATAATTAAGTATTTTTGCTGCTTCATCAGGATATTCTTAAGTGAAACAAGCATTTGTTGTTTTATTGCAAGTGTGTTTCAGTGAAGAAAATGACCTCCATTACAGTTCCCTTGATTTGTGTTAAACAGTTTTACCCCCTTTTCTTTTGCACATTAGTGCAAATGCCAACACTATAAAAATGCAAAGGCTTTTAGGAACCCCCAGGGCTTAGAAGACCATATTTTGGAAACTGCTGATTCTATATGTTATATATATCATATGTAACATGTGTGTGTACAAATTGCACATATATTACCCATATACACACATATATTTTACATACTAGTTATATCAGGGATCTTATTTCCCTTTATCATGTTCCTCTGCCATTTCCTAGGGCACTATCATTACTTGGTCTCAGCTGGGATTCCATAGTTTCCAGCTGGTATCAAGGGGCAATGAAGCACAGAAAAGGCATGACCATTGTCTTAAGGCTCAAGCTGAGATGTTTGTAATGTAACTTGGAATCAAAATTCTAGACAATATCAACCCTGTGGTCTAGGAGTGGAAAAGGCCACAGAAACATGAGAGCATGTTAGAGTTACTATCTCATTGCGAGGAAGATACAGAGAGTGATAAGTTTGAGAAACATGATATTTGAATCTAGGGTTGAGGGCAATCTCTGAAAATAAAAATAGAATGTAATAGAGTTTAAACCATTAGAAAAATGATTGTTCTCTTAATTAGATAGCAATAAAGGAGAAAAACAACAGAAGTCTGGGAAATAGAATATGTGAAAAGAGATGGTAGTAATATAACAGTGATCGCAATAAATGTAATATATTTAATGGGCTAACTTCAACAATTAAAATATAGAGACTCTTAGTTTGGACTGGAAAGAATCTCAAAAAATGTCATTCAATGTCCAAAAGATAGAATTTAAAACAAAAGGATTTAGAAACAGAAAAACAAAAGAAGAACAAAAAATAACAAGAGTGTTAACCAAAAGATGATGGGGTGGAAGGCATCTTAAAATGTGATGAAATAGCAAAAATAAATACAAAGATGAAGAAAGAAGTCATGTTCTAATAATAAAGTAAGAAGATATAATAGTTACAAATATTTATATCTAATACTATAACCTTAAAATACATAGCGCAACTATTGTGGGGGAGAAACAGATGAATCAACTGTTATATTTATAGTTTTGACATAATCCTCTTGGAATGAGGCAGGAAAAAAGAGCCAAGATATAGAAGCCCTGGAAGATGCAATTAATAAGCTCAAGGTACTACATATAGAACTCTCAGCAACACTGAATACACAGTTTTATGCATTCATAAGAATATTAACAAAATCTGACCATGTACAAAGGAAACCTCAATACATCCCAAGGAATAAATAATGATGAATAAAATGCGCACGATAACTAACAGGTTTAGAATGTTTGAAACACAGTTCTAAATAATTAGAATCTTCAGAGAAATCTATCTTATGAAATAGGTCCATATTATTTCCATTTTACAACATGAAAGCTAGGTAACTTGTTCAATTCCCTCAATCGTGCAATTGTTTTTAATCATTATGTTACACTAATAATCTTATGGCCAATGAATTTGATAAGATGGATAAAATGACATTTCTGAATGCCAAAATTAGTTCAAGAAGAAATAGAGAACATGAACAAATCAGTAGGTATTAAAGAGACATAAATGGTAATCAGTGTCAAACAGATTATATTCGTCCACTATTAATATATAATCCTTGGGTTAAAAACAAAATTCTAAGGGAAACTGAAACATATTTAAAACTAAAGAAAATTTAAAAGACTATCTGTCAAAATTTGTGGGACAAAGTTAAGGTAATTTTTATAGGGAAATGTGTAGCTTTAAAATATTAGAGAAGAAGAAAGGTTGGAAATGAGCTAAGTTTTTAGCCTAAAAATTTGGAAGGAGGGAGAAGAGGCAGAGAAAAAAGAGCACAGAAAGAAAATGAAATGTGTATTTGATTGGGAAAGCACCGACCAACATGAAATAATTGCGGGAGAAGCTGGGAGAATAAAGGTTTTTTTTAAATTTTTAAATTTATTTTTGAGAGAGACAAGAGAGAGTGAGCTGGGGAAGGGCAGAGAGAGAGGGAGACACAGAATCTGAAGCAGGCTCCAGGCTCTGAGCTGTCAGCACAGAGCCCGACGCGGGGCTCGAACTCACAAACTGTGAGATCATGACCTGAGCTGAAGTTGGACAATCAACCGACTGAGCCACCCAGGCGCCCCAATAAAGTTTAAAAGGGAAAGAATGGAGGATCAGAGAGAGACCAACCCGGGCCCACAGAGAGGAGGTGGTCAAGTCTATGGAAGGCTGTTGCTTGCTTCCACCTTATTGGGAGGTTGGCCTTTATGAGAGGATCAAATGAGCTGTGATTTGTGAAAAGTGCTTTGGACAGGACCTGGCACATAAAAAACGTGCTATTCTTAATCTACCTTTAATAACAATCATCAGTCACAAAAAGAGTTGGGAAAATAGGCTAATGTTAACATCTCCATTATAACTAAGATTAGAAAATACCTATGAATAAATTTATCAAAAAAAAGTACTAATAAGTAAAACCATAGAGTTTTACTCAAAAATATAAATCATGGTTTCAACCAGATATCTGCTAACTTTTCTGTAAAGTACGAAATAGTAAATAATTTGGGCTTTGTGGCATGTATGGTCTCCATAGCAACCATTCAACTCTGCCACTGCTCAACTTCAGCTGTAGAATTATGGCAGCTATAGACAAGATATAAATGATGGGCATGGCTAGATTTGGCTAATGGGCTGTAGTCTGCTGACCCTCAACTTTAAAAAATGGAATTACATGCCTTATTTTTTGGTGAAACAATTTAACAAGTATAAAAGTCCATTTTTCTAAAATAATGAATAAAAAGAGATATTTTATAAAGATAATTGTGTTTAAATAGCTAAAAAAAAAATAGTGCAACTGAGAAAGCCCAGAAACAATTTTTGTCTCTCTCTCTCTCCCCTGTTCTCTTTCTCTATCCTTACCCAGTTAGCAGAAAGTGTTAAATATATCTATGCTTGGGATAAGCAATTTTTTTTGAAGTTTATTTATTTATTGGGGGGGGGAAGAGAGAAGGGGAGAGAGAATTCCAAGCAAGCTCTGCACTGAAGGCACAGAGCCCAATGCGGAGCTTGATCTCATGAACTGCGAGATTATGACCTGAGCCAAAATCAAGAACCATACACTTAACTGACTGAGCTACCCAGGCACCCCTGAGACGAGAACTTTTAAATCAAGATAGAAAATCTAGAAGCCATAAAAGGAAAGACTGATTGATTACATGACAGTTAAGAATGTTTGTATAGTAAGAGATACCATAGCAAGATATAAGGTAGAGAGTGAGAATAACTTCTCTGCAATGCATCTGAGAAATAATATTTAAATATACGTTTTTTACATTGCTATTAAAAAGACAAATACATGATTACAATGGGAAAAACCAATTCAAAGAAATACAGATCCAAAGGATTCATTAATATATGAACACATGCTCTGCTTCCGTGGTAGGAACATCTCTCCTATCAGATGGTAACACAAGGATGTGTACTGCAGCTGTCTTTGCGATAGAGGGAAACGCAGAAACAGAGCACATGCTTATCAGTCTGAGAGTGGCTGAGTATACTGTCAGACATCCAGAATATAAATATTACAAGGAAATTAAAAAGAATGAGTTAGAGTTTCTAGTTTAGCTGAGGGATTTCTAAATGTACAGAGAAAATAAGGATGCATGTATGGTCTCCTCTTTTTGTAAACAATGAACCTCCCCAAATCTAATGTGTATAAGCGTGTACATTTATATATAAGCACAAAAGGGTAAAAACCATTGATTACTTGAAGAGATGGTGATGTGGAGGGGGTCGGAAGAAGCGAGGCACATGCATGCACACAGTTTGTAAGGGAAAAAAGTGCTCATAATTAAAAAAAATCTCGCTTATGTAAAATTTTATTTATATATCCAGAGGTGGCATTAAAAATATTTAACAACCGGTATGGCACAGGTACAGACCAATCAGAACAGATGCTGGCTGGTACATTGTACGGGTGTGTGCTCACTGAATATTGGCCCTGTTATTTCCCGACATACTCGTGCCTTTATTTCTGTGGGATAGATTCCTAGGAGTTGGATTGCTAGGTCAAAGGGTATGTGTATTTCTAATTTTAAGAGAAATTGCCAGATTGTGGTCCAAAAAGACTGTAGCAATTCACATTTCTTCTAGCGATATGTAAGAGTGCTTTTTCCCCACATCCCAACAGCAGTGGAGAACATATCAATCACTGAGCAGGGAAATATTCTAAGATAGGCAAGTATTCTGTCTCTCAGCTGGAAGCCTCAGCTGTTGAAAAGAGTGAAAGGAGCTTGTGGTTTTAAAGAAGGTCTCTGACATGCTAATCTTAAACTCTGAATACTATGTGCTCAAGGTAGAATGTCTACCAGCTGCTCCGGCCTTCCCCCATGTTAATCCCCACCAACTCCAATTTAGGCTTGTCCCTTCTTCCTAACCTGAGGTGATAATTTTATTGCAGCGGATGTTCCTATCTTTGAGATATGTGGTGCCATTTAAAGCTTTTATCACTAAACCCACAGGATTTGGTTCCCTCAGCAAATGGACACCATAACAACTAACTACTATTTTTAATAAACCAAAGTTCAAATCAGAAAACTCAAATGACAAGGGCATTGGTGTAGGTAATGCAGACTCATGGTGTCTCATAAACTTGTGGGAAAAAGATAAGTGAATATGGCATATAAAAATTAGCCTTTAGAGTTTTTTTTTTTTTTTTTTAATCCCATGAGGTGGGGCAGAATGCTTAAAGGTAAATATGGCTCAATTTTCAGCATGGCTGATGGGATGAATAATGATATTATTTATAAAGAACAAAGGTGAAGAAGTACTTTAAAAAAAAGGAAAATTAAATTCAGTTTTGAATACTGAATTTCATTTACTAACAACATTTATTGAGAGCCCACTATATTCTGGGTGGTGAGGTGACACCCACTGTATTCTGGGTGATACAGCCTAAGCCCTGAAGACACTCTAAGTCTTTCTAGATCTATAAGTGGGCAATTAAAGTCTGTGGTGTATATTTTAGTTAAAATAATATTCCAAGATAATACAGAAGAAAAAAAAAGACACGTAGTTCTAACTAAGGGGTCCCAGGAGTCTTGCTGGTAATGGTGACACCCGAGTTTATACTGGGAATAGTGTGTGTCCAGTGAGATGCAAGGGAAGGGCATTCCAGGTGGAAGGAAAGCATTTACGTAGGCACAAAGGGAGGGTGAATGGAACAGGTGTAGGAAAATACAAGTGGTTAGGTACAGCCAGAATGGGAGTGAACACAGGGCAATGGCAAGAAATGGGTTGAGTACGATCACGAGTTGAGGATCAGCCTTTCAATCCATGCTGAAGAACTGGGTTTTACCCTGTAATTGGGCAATGAATCATTGATAAAGGAGGCGAATGATGACCAAATGTGTATTCAGAATTGATCATGGACCTCTGTAGGGAAGGTGGATTTGAGAAGAGGTGGTGGGACTGGAGACGGAAGACCCTGTCAGAAGGGGCTGCAAGCATCTTAGCAAGATCCTAAGGCCACAGAGACACAGGGGGATGCTCTCCTTTGTACCAGATGTATGCATGACATTTCTAGTGGTCCCAGACTGCCCACCTTCAATTCTGCCTGTCTCTTCTCATTTCCCATTCATCTTTCTGTCTAGCAAAGCCTATCTTTGTTAGATACTGGAGTAAGCAATCAATTTGATACTGAATGATGAGTAAGTCATACGTTTATTTTAGGAGAACCACTTTTAATTCTAATCTGGTAGCATTTCAAGTAAGGTTACTTAGTTAAAAGCATAATTTTTGGCTATGTGACAGTCATTTACACTTCATAGCTAGCCACCTGCTCTGCCTGCTTATAAAACCAGCCTTGTGCATCATACAGCATGGTCAGAGGTCAACAAGTGAGATTTTTTCCCCTCTACCTTTGACAGTGTCTCTGTATCAGCTTCTTTAGTTATAGAAACCAAAAGCAACTCTAGCTAACTTAAGCAAAGGTCTGTTGGGGATGAAGCAGGGTGAATTTCTTGGAAAGATACATGAGATTTCACAGAAGCAAAAGGAAAAAGTGAGGAATGAGGTTGGGGAAGTCAAGTGGCTCCAGGGATACTTGAGTCAGAAACTGAAAAGTGTCCCTTTGGGACATTGCCTTAGAGGGGACTTGACTCCAATTTAGATTCCATAAAGAAAGCTCTTGATTGGCTTAGTTTGCTTAATATACTCATCCCTTGGTGAGGGCAGGATGAGGGTGAAGGATGCCATGGTTTATTCTCAGGGAAAGTGGAGGTCACCAGAAGAACAGGAAAAGGATGCCCAGCAGGCAAATACAACAGATATCAACTATAGTATAGCTTTGCTAACTTATCACCTGAGTGGACTAGGAGATTCTAAACCTTCTTCTTCCTCTAAACTTTGGATTTTATGAGTCGAATATGGCTAGGTACCCTTGTATACCCTTATAAGTCTATAGATACACATTACCAATTCTTTCCTCAGTGAGACAGTTTCAGTTTTAGATGCTTGGGTACATAAGGTCTGAACGGAATTACCAATGTTTGCATGCTGGATATTTCCAATTGGCTTATAGCAATGGAAAGGCTAGTGTTTAAAAAATAAAGTTATGAAAGAAATCTTCATAAAGGTTATAGGAAGATAAATGTTTCATAGCCTCCCCATAGCAGAAGGCTATTCCAGGAAATTAGCTTTGTTTGAAATACGTGGAATCTTTAGTTCTTAGGGATTTCTACTTGTCTTTCCATTTCGAGACCAAGAATGAACAAATTTTAAGATAGTTAAAAATAGTTTTTCCATCTCTGACCAGACAAAATGTTGACCAGAAAGTTAATTACAGCAGAAGCTGCTTAATTAGTCCATGTGTTAGTGGTGTGGGAACTGCCATAAAGACATTTCCAGAGACCCTCGAACAGTGTTCTTCCTGGGCTCGGGAAAGCCTGGGTCTCTGGCTTGCGAGGCCCTGGCAGCAGCCTTCACTTGCCTTTTTACAGTAATAACAGATGGTTGGCACCAACTGATGTTTGCCACCATAAGTTTCTTTCTACTCAAGACCATAAGATACTTTTTGGCTGTGTTCTGGCTTCATCGTGGAACTTTTTCTCCTTCATTAAAGATGGGCAGGATCCTAGTGATTTGAGTTCTGGCTTTGATTTGGGAGGTAAATTTCGAGGAAGAATGGAGTGTGCGCCTTTGATTTCTAATCTTTCTTTTTACTTGTATGTGACTCAAACTGAAATTATAGCCTTCTATTATTTTCCCCTTGAATGATTTTTGACCTGCTTCTAACAAATAGGGAAAATAAACTAACCAGCATGAGAAAACCAGTGTCAACATTAGAAAAACATGTGTAACAGCAAATGGAAAACCAACATTCACGACTCATAAAAATTAATGGCAGGGTGTGGCACACAGCTGCCCACTGATGAGAAAAAGCTATATTATGATTTGGTGGGGAATTAACTATTGTAAGAGGAGAAGCAGAGTAATAGTGATTTGACCTGGTAACATCAGTGGGGGGATGGCAGGGAAAGAAAGATTTAAGCATTTGCCTGAGAGTCGGTGGTTTTTCTTGAAACACAGATATTTTTTACTATGGAAATATGCATTCAGGGATGATTGCAGTGGTTATGACAATAGACGCCAGTGAGAGGAAAACTAGAGTGTTCTAAGGAAAAGAAGATTTAGATTTGAGACATCTAGAAGTGCTCTAAGAGGATCTCATTATAGACAGGAAGTCAGAATTTTATTCATTCATGAACACTGGACACACTTAAATGATGTAAGTCAAAGGTGAAAAAAAAAGTGAAACAAGAAAAGTTGAAAGCAAGCTGTTTATCACACACACCATATATCACTTCTGCTCATATTCATTGGCCAAACAAGTCATGTGGGCAAACGGATCATCGGAGAAACATGTTCTTCCTACCAGGAGGGCTTGGTGAACACACGTAGCACATGTTTTATTTTATTTTATTTTTTATTAAGAATTTATTGTCAAATTGGTTTCCATACAACACCTAGTGCTCATACCAACAAGTTCCCTCCTCTGTGCCCATCACCCACTCTTCCCCCTCCCAGACCCCCTTCTCCCCTCAGTTTGTTCTTAGTCATTAAGAGTCTCTTATGTTTTGTCTCCCTCCCTCTCTGTGGCTTTTTTCCTTCTCCTCTTCCCCCCCCACCCTGGTTTTCTGTTAAGTCTTGTAAAGTCCACCTATGCGTGGAAACATATGGCATCTGTCTTTCTCTGCCTGACTTATTTCACTCAGCATAAAACCCTCCAGTTCCATCCATTTTGCCACACATGGCCAGATTTCATTCTTTCTCATTGCTGCATAGTATTCCACTGTATATATATATCCCCTTCTTCTTTATCCATTCATCAGTTCATGGATACTTAGTCCCTTTCCATGATTTGGCTACTGTCGAAAGTGCTGCTATGAACATCAGGGTACACGTGCCCCTATGCATCAGCACTCCTGTATCTCTTGGGTAGATTCCTAACAGTGCTATTGCTGGGTCATAGGGTAGTTCTATTTTCATTCTTTTGATGAACCTCCACACAGTTCTCCAGAGTGGCTACACCAGTCTGTATTCCCACCAACAGTGCAAGAGGGTCCCTGTTTCTCCATATCCTCGCCAGCATCTACAGTTTCCTGATTTGTTCATTTTAGCCACTCGGACTGGTGTGGGGTGGTATCTCAGCGTGGTTTTGATTTGTATTTCCCTGATGATGAGTGACTTTGAGCATCGTTTCATTTGTCTGTTTGCCATTTGGATATCTTCTTTGGAGAAGTGTCTATTCATATCTTCCTCCCATTTCTTCACCGGATTATTCATTTTTTGGGTGTGCGTTTGGTAAGTTCTTTATAGATTTTAGATACTAGTCCTTTATCCAATATGTCATTTGCAATTATCCTTTCCCATTCTGTTGGTTGCCTATTAGTTTTGTTGGTTGTTTCCTTTGCTGGCAGCACATGTTTTAAACAAATATTCAATCAACCATATTACTAACACGATTTTGTCTAGTTATCATAGATTTTTAATTTATTTATTTTTCATTTTTTTAGTTTTATTGAGATACAATTGAAATACAACGTCGTGTAAATTTAAGGAATACAATGTGATGATTTGATAAATGTATATATTGTGAAATGTCTAGTACAATAAAATTAGGTAACATCCTTTACCTCCAACAATTACTGTTTTGTTGTTATGGTGAGAAAAGTTAAGCTCTATTCTCATAGCAATTTTGGAGTGTACAATACAATATTATTAACTATAGTATCCATGCTATACCTTAGATCTCTAAAACTTATTCATTTTACAATTAAAGTTTTTACTCTTTGACAAATATTTCCCTAATTCCCCTACCCCTCAACCCCTGGAAACCACTATTCTACCCTGTTTCTGTGAGTTCAGTGAACTCCGTATATAAGTGAGATTATGCAGTATTTGTCTTTCTGACTTATTCCAATTCAATAAATGAAGGATGGCTGTCATGTCCATCCATGTTGTCTCATGGCAGAATTTCCTGCTTTTTAATTACTGAGTAATATTTCACTCTGTGTATGTATGTTTGGGTGTACTTCTTTATCCATTCATCCATTGATAGACACTTAGGTCTTGGCTATTGTGCATAAGCTCCTATGAACGTAATAGTGTAGAGCTCTCTCTTATTTTCGTTTCCTTTGGATATATTTGAAAGTGTGATTACTGGAACATACTGCAGTTCTCTTTTTAATTTTTGGAGGAACCTCTATACTGTTCAATTTACATTCTCAACAACAGTATACTAGAGTCCTTTTTTTTTCTCTACATCCTTCCCAGTATTTATTATCTCTTGTCTATTTGATAGAAGGCATCCTAGCAGGTGTGAGGTGATGTCTCATTGTAGTTTTGATTTGCATTTCCTCAATGAGTAGAGATGTTGAATGCCTTTTCATGTACTTGTTGGCCATTTATATGTCTTCTTTGAAGAACTGGTCCATTCAATATCTCTTCCCAATTTCTTTCTTTTTTTAATTAAAAAAATGTTTGCTTATTTTTGAGAGAGAGAGGGAGACAGAGTGTGGGCAGGGGAGGGGCAGAGAGAGATGGAGACAGAATCTGAAGCAGACTCCAGGCTCTGAGCTATCAGCCCCATGCCAGGCTTGAGCTCCCACACAGTGTGATCATGACCTGAGGCAACAGATGCTTAATTGACTGAGCCACCCAGGCACCCATTTTTTTAATCTGATTGTTTTTTTGCTATTGACTTGTAGTAGTTTCTTATACATTTTAAATGTTAACCTCTTATCAGGTATGTGGTTTGAAAATATTTTCTCCCATTCAGTAGGTTGCCATTTCATTTTGTTTTTTCTTTTACTATACAGAATTTTTTAAGTTTGCGGTAGTCTTACTTCTTGAGTTTTGCCTTTGTTACTTGTGCTTTTGGTGTCATATCTAAAACAAATGAACAAACAAACAATTGGCAAGACCAATGTCAAGAAGTTTTCCCCAATCCTTTATTAGAGAAGTTGTACATGTTTAGGTCTTAAGTTTATGTTCTTAAACCATTTAAAGTTAATTTTTGTGACTGGTATAAGACAGAGGTCCAATTTCATTCTTTTGCATATGAATATCTAGTTTTCACAACACCATTTCTTCGCTTCTTCTAGTTTCACGACACCATTTCACGAAGACAATTCTTCCCCCATTGAGTATTCGCAGCTTCCTTGTTAGATATTGGTTGACCAGATAGGTGTGGCTTTATTTCTGGGCTTTCCATTTTGTTCCACTGGTCTGCGTGTCTGTTTTTATGTCAGTACCACGCTGTTTGACTATTATAACTTTAAAATATGCTTTGAAATCAGAAAATGTAATGCCTCAAGCTTTATTCTCCTTTCTCAAGATTGCTTTGGCTATTTGGGGGTCTTTGTGGTTCCTTATAAATTTTAGGATTGTTTTTTTGCTATTTCTGCCATTGGAATTTTGATAGGAATTGCATTGAATCTATACATGGCTTTGAGTAATATGGACATTTTAACAATATTAACTTCTTATCCATGAACACAAGATATTTTCTGTTTATTCGTGTCTTCTTCAATTTCTTTCATCAATGTCATACAGTTTTCAGGGAGTAAAGGGTTTATGCTTCCTTGGTCAAATTTCTTCCTAAATATTTTATTATTTTTGATGTTCCTGTAAATGGGATTTTCTTTTTTTTTTTTGTTTTTTTGTTTTCTTAGTATCTTTTTCAAATACTTCATTGTTAGTGTATGGAAATGCAACGGATTTTTGTAAGTCGATTTTGTATCATAAACTTTTACAGAATTTTATCATTAGCTCTAACAGGTTTTTGTTTGTTTTGTTGTTGTTGTTTTTGGTGGAGTCCTTAGGACTTTGTATATACAAGATCATGTTATGAACAGAGACAATTTTACTTCTTCCTTTCTGACTCGAATGTCTTTTATTTATTTATTTTTCTTTCCTAACTGCTCTAGGCAGGCCTTACAGTACTATGTTGAATAGGAATGATGAGAATAAGCACCCTTGCCTTGGTCCTGATCTAAAAGGGAAAGCTTTCAAAGTCTCATCATTGAGTATGATGCTAACTGTGGGGCTGTCATATATGGCCTTTATTATGTTGAGGTATGTTCCATTTATACCCAATTTGTTGAGAATTTTTATACTTTCATTTGAATTTTGTCAAATGACTTTACTAAATATATTAAGAATACCATATTTTTCTTTCATTCTGTTAATGTACTGTATCACATTTATTGATTTGCACATAGTGAACCATTCTTGAATCCCAAGGATAAAGCACACTTGATCACGGTATGTGATCCTTTTAATGTTCGGCTGAATTCAGTTTGTTACTATTTTATTGAGAATTTTTGCGTGTATTTTTGACAAAGATATTGTCCTGCAGTTTTCTTTTCTGGTAGAATCCTTATCTGATTTTGGTATCTGGGTTGTAAAGTAAGGTGGGGAGTCTTCCCAACTTTAGGGAAGAATTTGAAAACAATTGACATTGATTTTTTTTCCCCCAGTGTTTTGTAGAATTCACCTGTGAAGTCATTTGGTCCTGGGCCTTTCTTTGTTAGGAGATTTTTTATTACTGTTTTGATCTCTAACTCATTATTGGTCTGTTCAGATTTTCTTTTTCTTTGTGATTCAGCCTGGGTAAGTTGTATGTTTCTAGGAATTTCTCTTCATGTCAAATTGTTGATCTTTGTTGGGGGACAAAGACTGGGGTCTCCTACTTTACATCTTAGTTATGTATAGCAAACTTGTCACTTCATCCAAGTTTTTGAATTTATTAAAATAAAGATTTTCACACTATTCTCTTATTTTGTCTTAAATTTTGACTGTATATCTACTATGCTCTCCCTACTATTTGATTTGTGCCTTCTGTTTTTTCCTATAACTAATTTTTCTGTAATTTTACCTACTGGCTTTTCAAAATAAACGGTTTTATGGTCCCCCCATGATACTTCTGATTTTTATTGTACACATTAAGTTGTCCTTATCTTTATTGTTTTAGCCTAGTCTACTTAGACTTTTTCTAATTCCTAAGTCAATATGTAACTATTCAATTTTCACTTTCCCCTATGTAAGCATTTAGCATTAAATTTCCCTTATTTGCTGTCTCTCACAAATTTCTGGATGTAATAGTTTTACTCAGTTCCAAATATTTTCTAATTTTCATTTGACTTCTTTTATCTTTGGGTTTGAAAATATATTTTTAAATTTTCTGAGCAGATTATCGATTTTTGTTGTTTTCTAACTCGATTTAATTTCTAACTTAAATCCATTTCATTTGATTATTATATTATGATACTTAATATTTTGATATGTGTGGATTCTTGCTTTATTGTCTGATACAAGGTAAATTTTTGGTAAGAAGGGTGGACATTATATAATTGCTAAATTTGGTATTTTAAATATGTACCTTTATTCAACATCGTTAATTGTGTTCTTTACATATTTTATATTTTTAATTCTTTCTTATATGTAAATCTATCACTTCTGATAGAAATAGATTCAAATCACTCACTGTGAATCTGGACTTGTGATTTTTTCCTCATAATTTTCATTTTTAGGGGTCCCTGGGTGGCTCAGTTGGTTAAGTGTCCAACTCCTGATTTCGGCTTAGGTCATGATCTCATGGTTGTGAGATCAAGACCTGCATTGGGCTTTGAGCATGGAGCCTGCTTTGGATTCTCTCCCTTCCTCTCTCTGTCCTTTTCTCTCTCTCTCTTAAAATAAAATAACATTAAAAAATAATTATTTAAAAAATATATTTTGCATCTATGTTATAACTTGCATATAAACAGGATTATTGTAGCTCCTTGGTGAACTGTACTTTTTGTCATTAGGTAGTGACTGTTTCTGCTGATAATGTTCTTTGACTTAAAATATATTTTGTATAATATTAATATAGTTTCTCCAGTGTTATTTAACTTAACACTCTGGGGGACATAGTTTTCATCATTTTATTTTGAATTTTTTTGTGTTTTTTAAAATGTTTTCGGGCTTTTTTTGTAGCTGGATTTTGTTTTTGTATTCAAGCTGAAAATTTCTTTTAGTTTAATTGATTTAGTCCATTTACATTTTTTGTGGCTGTTGACACATTTGATTTTTTCAACTGCTTAATTTTGTATTATTTTGTTTATTTGTTTGTTTGTTGGAGGTAGAGTAAATGACAATCCAAATCCATGTGAAGGTAAATTTATGATTATGAGAAATCATCTGAGCTAAAACATACAGTCTTACTTTTCATCTTCTTTGTCAGTATGCAGATTTTTCTTCCAATCTATCCTTTCATTAAGTGCCTTTTCAGGAACCTAAGCATTATGTATGTTACTTAGTTCTCGTTTTCTCATTTTGGCCCAATATCTTCTTTTCTGTCCCTGTTTGGCTTCTAAAATCCAAATCCATATGTGTTTGGCAAATGCTTCCAAGACCATAAAGGTCTATTCTAATTTTCAGCTTTCTCTTTGTTTTTTGGCCCCTGGACATTTTCTTATTTTAAGTTCAGCTATAAACTTAAAAGGATATGTGATAGATTTTATCTTAAATTTCCAGGTGTTTTGAGGTAGAAAGTATTTCTTTAGAATACCTTATCTGGTCATATTGCTGGAAATGGAACTGCTACCAGTTTTTTTGTTGTTCTTTTTTTCTAACTGGAAGGGTATCAGTGCTTCTCATCTTTATGCTACCTTTTCCCTGGATGTATACATCTTTTAAACTCTTCTACTCCAGCTGCAGCTGCAGGATCTTTGAGAAAACAGACTTGGCACATCATACCAACCTTTCCCACGCATTTAACCAAACAAGAGCCTGTATATGTACGTGTTCAATTATGAAAAGATCTTTACATATTTATAATGTTGGTATGAATTTATATTTTAGCACCACCACTTAAGCTGTGATATAAATTTTATTTTTCCAAATGAGTAATATTGGAATGGTACCAAAGTCTGAACCACAAAAATTTAAAAACAAAGATATTTTTATAAATTAAGTCATGTATGCTTTTCTTTTCCAGTTTGCCAAAGCTTAAATTTGATTAGAAATTTTGAGGATCTGTGGTTCTTGTTGTATTTAAGCTGCAAATTTGATGACTGGTAACAACTATTCTAGTTTGTATGCATAGTGGGATAAGTTATTTTTGTTGCAATTTGCAAATTTAGCAGTAATTTCTTAAGGCTCAACTTTACATGAAACTTTAAGATGTAATCTGAATGACATGAATACCAAGTATAGCAATTCATATTGACGAGGAAGTCTAGAATCAAATGAACACGCTGACTTTATCAGTAAGTGGCTAAATGTAGAGTGAAGGTCCATAACCACACAATTGCCTAGCTTCCTTTGTGACTTTACAATATCAAATTTGACCTTTAACAGTTACATCATAGTCTAAGCTTTATAAACAATCAAGCATTAGCAGGTACAGCAACATTTAGAAGGCCAAACACAGACTTTGACCACTTAATGGTAACAATAACTACGATTTTAGTGATCAATTATTGAGTGGATGCTTTGTGCCAATAACTCAACATATGGTATTGCTTATCCTTTCTGTAACTCTGCAGATAAGTCAAGAGGCTTAGGAAAGGTTAGTAATGTCCTGCCT
Source organism: Paguma larvata (assembly GCA_030068075.1). Classification (NCBI taxonomy): domain Eukaryota; kingdom Metazoa; phylum Chordata; class Mammalia; order Carnivora; family Viverridae; genus Paguma; species Paguma larvata. The sequence goes on along the minus strand of CM057833.1, from coordinate 97,553,456 downwards.
TTCCTGCAGAACTTCTTTTTCTAAAATTAAATGGCTAAATTTTGGGGAGATAAAAGTATATGACAGAGTCTAACCAAGATATTGTTAATGTACTTTCTAACTCTACAGAATTGAATGGATAACTATAAACTTTGAAAGAAGCTGATTGGCTAAGGGATGACGAAATAACTTTGGGTTTCTATAATTACATGGCTATTACCATACACAGTGTTACCATGGCCACGGTTAGATGTTCACTCAAGTTCATCTACTATTTTCCTTTAAAACTCATAATAATATGCTCTGAATCTCACTATGTGCCTAACTAGTACTAAAAAAGTAGAATTTAGAAATTTTGTGACTGCTGCATAACATCGTGTTAGGATTATCTTAGATTAAAATATGCGTAAGTACATTTCTTTCTTAGACAGTCAGTGTTTGCTTGCTTAGATAAGTATTTCTACAAGCTCCACAGGTAATTTTGATGCAGTGGCCAGATGGCTGACACGGGTCATCTAACATACATTATTTCATGCTTTTAGACAGGATCTCTTCATTGTAAACATTAGGTGTGGAAAGAAAATAAAATTTCACTTGGCTCTAACATGAAGTGACATTTCCTTGTTTAATCTGAAGAAGCCAAGTCTATGAAAACTGATATTAATTTTTACTTAATTAATGATTCTGATTCCCCTGCCATTTTCAAAAATATGATATAGAAACTTATAAGCAAGTTCAGGTTCTGTTTAAGGTTTAAGAAAAATATTATATATATTTTTTTGTCTGTCAGTTAAATAAGGTGTGATCACAAGGTAATGAGAAATATTCCATAGCTATATTGAAAAAAATGAAAATAAAATAATTTTCTTTATAGCTGTATCCCACACATATGACACATGTCTTTTTACTCATGTCTTTTTGAAGTTATTTTGTGAAAGGTGACCTCAGTGGCTGCCCTGAGAAAAGAGATCACGAGATTCCCAGGCAGTTGATGTTAAAGCTTCCTCCATTTCTAGAATATTCACAGAAAGACAGGGCCATTACGGTGCCAATATTTCATACTGTTGCATATCTCTGTTAGCTGTGCTTTTCTTGAAGACAGTCATCTTAAGTGCTGATATACACAGACTGATCCTGTGAATACATATTTCATTCTTGCCACAAGAGGTGCTTTCATTCTTTCAAAATCATGCAAGCCTGAAGGCATTACCGCTAAGTGGTACTGTTGTTTTCCATTAACGTCTGAATAAGGAAACTGTGTTCTGTCTTAATAGGGATGCCCTTAGCATTGACACGTTGTATTCCTTGCCACAACTGGACATTTGATGAATACTTTTTCTGTAATCAATGCCTGAAATGCCACAGGTGAAACCCTGTCTTCTTTATCATGGTAATCCTGAACTGGACCTCTTTGCTTTTTGAGCAAAAAAGTTTCTGCACGACTGAAGGCGAAAATTGCAAATACTATGTTAGCAGTGGGAATCATTACACACAAGTTCCATCTTGTACATATGTATCTACTGGGCACTCTTCTGAAGTTTTTGTACAAAATTCCTCTAGATTACATTTGTTTTTCTTCTTTCTACAAATGTATTCGGCAGGGAGAAAACTACATCACTTGCAGTAAAGTCCCAAAGTACAATTTATTTTTATTTTATTTATTTATTTTTAAATGTTTGTTTATTTTTGAGAGAGAGAGAAAGGCACACACATACACACACAGAAAGAGAGAGAGAGAGAAAGAGAGAGAGAGAGAGAGAGAGAGAGAGAACGAGCAGAGGAGGTGCAGAGAGGGAGACACAGAATCTGAAGCAGGCTCCAGGCTCTGAGCTGTCAGCACAGAGCCCGACTTCGGGCTCAAACTCACAGACCGTGAGATCATGACCTGAAGTAAAGTCAGACGCTTAACCGAATGAGCCACTCGGGGGCCCCAGGACAATTTACACATGCTTTCTTTTAAAATCTGACAGTACGCGTTCTCTTCACTTTCTTTTGCTGAGCCATCCCTTTCTTTTCCCCCACCAATTTGTTACCACATTGCTCTTTGACAGCACTGACCATGGACACGTCATTGAAACATTCCAAATCACCGGATACCCAGTCAAAATCATCATCAAAACAATCAGAGAGGAGTCTGATCTACCTGTAATACACTTCTCCAGACTACACGTCTAGTATCACTTATTATGCGTCATACCAATGAAATGATGTATTTCACGAGCAACCCAAACGGCCTCTATGACCATATTCAGTACCCACTGAGAAGCTGCAGTTGTTAAAAAAGATTTCACCCTCAGAGTCCATATTGGCTAATCCCAAAGAATGCTCATAAACATGATATACAAAAAATGTACAGATCAAAATGAGGCTTAGGAAACTAGTGTTTTATTTGTCAGTCTTGGAATGTTATGAAAATTAATTCTTTTGTGTCGACATTTATTGGATTTGATTCTGTCTGCATTTCCATAGCAGCCAACAGGGACAATGGCATTCAGAGGCTCATGTAATGTATCCAGAAAGTTAGTAATAATCACTGTTTCTCTCACACTCAGACGCACTGTAACTTGTATTTGTGCTTTACTGTCTACTCCTACCTCCAGACCTAAACACTTTTTATAATATGTGTGTTCTTAAAATCAGGAGTTGTGTCCTTAATTTCTTCACAGAACTTTCAAGTCTGGTTGTCTACATCCTTATCAGTTAAGCCACTAGCATCAGTATAAATTGGGACCCTTCTTAGGTCAAAGGCAGAATGGAAGGAACCTCAGAATCTGCCCCTGAGATCCTTGAAGTAGGCATGGAAAGCATCCATGGACTTCAAGATCCAATTACTTGCCAGAAGCAAGTTGCTGACTGTTGAGGCGATCCTTGCCTGGTTCAAGGAAGGCCTCCATGGTGGGTGGGGTGGAGGTAAGCAGCGGGGGCGAGGTAGCCATGCAGGGTCTGCCCCAAAACAGGGGTGGTAGTGAGAGGGGCATTCCTCTGGGCGGGGCCTAGGGAGGTGCTTCAGCAGAAGAGTTGGAAAGGTGCCAGATTCCAGTTGCCACTCAGCTCCCGACAGTTAGAGCATAGCGGAGAAGAAAGGCCAGCTCCTATCTCTCATGGTGCTCTCATTCTGCAGGAGGAGGGAGAGAGTAACTACGAAGTCACCCTTTTTGTTACAGTAGAGAAGCATCGCGAGGTGCTGGAAGCATTCACGAGGAGGGTATCTAACATAGTAAGGGAAGGGCTGGATAGTAATTAGGAAATCAGTCCTGAGGAGACAATGCTGGAGCTGAGCTCTGAAGAGAGCATTTAAAGCGATCAAGGACAGAGAGCTCCAGGGGCCAAGATGGAAGATCCCCAGTAAGGCCCTGAAGCCTAAAGGAAGAGGGCACATCAGAGATTCAAAGTCGGTGAGAGAACAGAAAACACTTTCGTGCGAATCAGTAAGAAGGTGGTCTACTTGATCCACATACGTAATTGTTTTGTCATTTTCAGAAGACTGAAATATCTCCTTTGCCGTCTTTATCCTTGTTACTCCCATTTTTTAAAATCATAACTGAGAATATTTCTTACCTTCTTTGGATCACATATGATGGAGCCTAAAAAGTCACTTAGATTTGGATTTAAAATGTGAGTCTAAAACCATGTTTTTATGAACCCAGGCAAAATATGAAGGAAAAATTTCTTATTCAGGATTCAGACCTGTCAAACTCTTGATCACCATTTATGTGGATATGATTGGGTTTAGGCAGATGAAATTTTTAAAAAAAACAATTATTCCCATATTAAAGAGAACTTTTAGAAATAAATTTTATGTATATTTCCCAGTGTAACCAATGTTACAAGTAAAGCTGAGGGAAAGGAATGGCAACATAAATCATGGGAAGGCATAGAGCCTTCTTTCTGGATGCTCACATAGGAGATGCCACCTTCCTTCTACTACTTTTGTCACTAAATTATCAGAATTAAAGTCCTATACATGCTGGCTATTTGTAGCCTCATGAGAACCCTCCAAAGGAAACTCAGCTGGTGTCAGGTAATCATCTGTCATTCGAATCTTAATACTTTTTCTCCATCTTGCCAAACCGTTTTGCTGTGTCCTACGTGGTGAAAGGGGAATTGTAGATACCAATGCCATCCATCACTGCTGCAAATCGCTGAAGAGGGATCCCTCTGCTTGTGTTTATCTAGCAACCAAAGTTGTGTTGCTAGTGTGAAGGTTTCCCTACATGAACCCATCAATCATTGGGCAGGACCTTACAGCCTCACCATTAGGACTGAGATCCAGGAAACACCTTAAACTCTCCCATGGTTCTAGGAGAGTTCATGGAAAGGAAAACAGAGGAGACGCCCTCCCCAGCCCATAACTATATGAAAACCAAGCCCATCCCCTACTCTGCACATCTAGCAAGGGCAACAGGTCTGTAAAAATATTTTGAAAAATTAAAAAAAATATGCTATTTTTTAACCAATATTATTTCAGGATCATCTATGTAATAACAAATATCAGGTATCCTCTAGATAAACTGCACTATGTAAATTGTTATGTTGATCTAGGATTAAGTAATTCTAATTTTAATCTATATCCTATTTCTTCTTGTAAGACAGAACTCGTGCCTATCATTTAACTACATTACATGCCCGCTCAAACGACATCCGAATCACGCTACTCTCTTCCCTAAAACCATTCCGGGGTTCTCATAACTTACAGGTTGCAGGATAAAGTCTGAATTTCTTAGCATGGGATCAAGGCTCTTTATCTTACTTCTTTATGAATAATGCCTCTATGTTCTCCTTTATAGGACACTCCTCTTTCTATATGCTGCCTTTTCCACCCTTGGAAGCCTTCATATTTAACTTATTTGTCACTTGTTTGTGGTAGTATACATCAAATATTTGTCACTTGCCATGAACTGCCTCACATTTTGGTGTTTTCAAAAAAATGTGTGCATGTCACGCCTGCAGAGAAGGCACCGACCATGTCAGTGATTTTTGGTATTCTTCACAGTACCTCACACACTCTAGGTATGTGTTAAGTAACAAGGACCAGCAGTGTAGTTAGTCATTTTGTATACCCTATAAGAATGCTTAATAGTAGTGGGTCAACATCGGCTGACATTTCCTTCTCGTCTTTCTCTATTACTGAGTGTTACACATCAGTTACATTAATATGCACCTAGTTATTTGGAAAACAATGCTTTTCCCTTCAAGTATTAATAGAACATTAATGCGTACATTTAAAATAACAAATGTCCTTAGTGTGGTACACACCGTAGGGACATTGGTCACTAGATGGCACAACACAAGCTCCTGTGGGGCAGTTCCACAAGCTAATAATCTATTTTTTGAAAAAGGATTGCAAAGATCCAGAGCAATATGGTTTGGGAAAAATTATACCAGAAGTGATATTCGGTAAGTTTGTTTCAAAGTAAAAATTAGATTTAGAATACATAAACTTATACGACACATGTGAAGGTACACTATAAATATAAATTATCAATAGATATATTTTTTTTTAAAAGAAACTGGGTACTAGATGCTGTGTCAGGCCCTGAGGGAGATAGCATGATGAGAAAACCTGGGCCTGGCTGGGGTTTAGCAGAGGAACTAAGAGCAAAAGCCTTCACTCTACTTTCCAAATGGTACTTAAAGAATAAACCTAACAAACGAATGGAAGATTGTCTAACTCCTGTGGAAGAAAGTAGATCAGATGAATGAAAACTTCAGGTAACCAGCAGTGTATTTAAATATCAGTGAAAAGAGTTTTCTACACTCATGTGCTCAAAGTCAGCACGCAGTGTCACTGAAGACTTATGCCCATTTTAGACTGCAAGTACATAGGACTCCACAGTTCTCTGGGCAGAACTTTAATCGCATCCCTGATGTAATCTGTACATAAGATGTAAACAACTCACAGTACAGTAAGTCTGAAGTCAAATGTCCAAACGGACACGTTGATACTTAGGCACGGTGTGACTTGGCCATCCATCCAGAAGGAAGCATTTCGCTCCTCTGCTCAATGCTACATTCATGGAGGCAAATGATCCCTATGTCCTCCATCACATGACAGCGTCACACCAGGGCTGCTCCACAACCAGCCCTCTGTTCTCGTACAAATGCCAGATTTTCATGGCTCTCAGGGCCCCAGTCTCCTTACATGAATGACTCTTGACATTCCCTTGTGGTTCCTAGGTTAAAATGCCCACTGTCCATTGCCTTTATCTTCAAAAGCTACTTACTCCTAATTTACTACCCATCTCACTCTGTTTTCCCTCTCTGCCACCTCCCCAGAATATCTATCTGATTCCCAGTTATCCCTCATAGTATGGTAATTGCTATAACTCATTCTTAAAGAAATTCAAAAAGTTGTTAAATTTTTCCATCATAGAAGTGTGGAAATTTTTATAGACCTGTGGAAAATCAAGCAGAAAAAAATTTTAAATGGTCATTCTTTCGTCCCATATTAGTATATTTCCTGCCAGTTCTTTTTATAAACATATTTTTTCAATCATGATAAATCTTTGCATGTTTTTGTTATATTTAACAAAAAATATTCATTTTCGGCATTTTTAACAAATCTTGATCAAAGCATGCCTGCATTGTCCAGTTTTTATGAATGCTACGTCCCAGAAATATAGCTCTGCATTCACGGCATAACTTGGCCTATCCTTATACATATAACTACTTGGGGTAATTGTTCTAAGTATTTTTTTGGCTACTATAAATCACAAAATGATGATTATCTTCTGCATCGAATTTTTTCCCTTCTATTTCTGACTATTCCCTTTAGATAGATTTCCAGAGGTAAAATTTTTGATATAGGATACAAACTTTCACACTTATTTGTAGCCTGTTTATATCATACTTGTCTCACATAATTCCATATCATATTTATGTAATAACTAACTATGATCGGGTCTCTTACTCTTATGAGATTGCGAGTTCCTCAAAGGCAGAGTCAGTCTTTCGTCAGCTTTCATACTGCCTCGTCCCTAGCACAGGTCTTTCACATGGCAGCACAAGGAAGCACTTGCAGTTCAGGAAGGGTGGATATGGACTGTTAAATGGCAGGTGTGCTGTAGTTATTTTCACGATTTTGGCATTGGTAAGAGAAAACTCTATCTCTAGAAGCTTACCGTACCACTTTTTTCTCTTCCAAAAGCAGCTTAAGGCTAATGCTCTGACTAGCAGGCACTCAGGGCTTAGGTGAAAGCATACTCAAAATTACAGGTGAGACAGTTCATTCTTCCCACTGTTATCATTCCTCTGACTTGAGCTTTGGCTATATCATTTTTTATGTTCGGCAACACTAAAGACTGTATCTATATGATGTAATATTAAAAAGAACGTGTTTTAGATTATTTGAATATTTAGATTATTCCAATAATTGGATGAATTATCTGGTCAATCCAGATCAGCTGTTTAGTGTTTGTTCATGATATCCTAAAAAGAAGAATCTTACCAATGGCCATCTTAATGAGTGGTCAAATTTCACTGGAATGGAAGAGTGATCCATTTTATAGCCACAATATTGTAGTTGTTCTATTAGTGCAGAAATCAAGTATATGCTTACTGCACAGATCTAAATATATCATAGGTCAATTCATACTTCTAATGCTCTGTAGGCATGTAGTAATAGATGTGGCAAACATCAGTCAGTCATAATTTTTTTTTGCTTATTTATGTATTTTGAGAGAGAGAGCATGTGTGCACCCGAGCAAGGGAGGGGCAGAGATAGAGGGAGAGAGAGAATCCCAAGCAGGCTCTGCGATGTCAGCATGGAGCCGGATGTAGGACTTGAACTCAGGAACCGTTAGATCCTGTCCTGAGCTGAAATCAAGAGCTGGAGGCTTAACTGACTGAGCCACCAGATGCTCACATCAATCCCATTTCTATTTACCCAGATAGAGACTGACCTTGTTCATGAGGAGACACATCTTCTACACAGATGGGAGGGAAGGAAGAAGGGAGAGGTACAGACAAAGATACATTTCCAAGTGTATTTGTGAGGGTCCAGCAGGCAGACAGAGGGCCACCCTGGGGTCTTCTACACTTTCTGTGTGGCAGGAGATAAGGTCATTGCTGAATGTTAGAGAGGCAGTGGCCATCCCACTTGCTGTCTTGTGAGCCTCCTCCTACCCCACCTTTGGGACTTGGCTTCTTTTTGCTCTTGTATCTTCAATGCCTTTATCCCTCCCAGTTTCTTCTGTTTAGCCTGTAAACAAGCTCAGGACTCTCTCACTCTTCCCTCTAAAAGTTCCCTTGACTCTCATCCTCTCATTTCTTCTTTCTCAAAACCTTCTCCTTCAAGGCCTCTCCATATACTCTTGATTTACCTTATCCTACCTGACTTTTCTCTTCTCTTTTTGAATTTTTCTCAGATATCGTTCCCCAGATTCTACCTGCTTCTTCTCATTCACTGTTAGAGTCTGCATCTCTGAATACAGGTCTCTCAAGTTTGGCTACTATCCTAAATAAGCGTTGCATGGAATACTGTGTACTGAGTATAATTAAAATTCTCTCCTCCTTTTAGAAATCTTTTTCCAGAAGCCCTCTCCATACTTCCCCTGCATGCATCACATTCAACCCTAAAAATTAAAGTGTATCCCACAAAAAATGTATGCCATTCAAAATAAATCCTATTCCATTGTATAATATACCAAAGTACAACTAGGACCAGACAGATGAAAGTATTTATCACATTATTTTTTACTGCACTTGGCGCATGGGATTAGAGTACTTCACACTCAGGAGGAAGCCATAAAAACAAGAACCAGGTCATCAACTCCAACTTTTGTCAGGAAACTGTTTTTCCCTGGGACATATGATACAGGCTTAAGACAGTATGAAACCTGAACAAAATTTTAAAGTAAGGAGAGATGGTTCTTATCATAGTATGAAATGCAGGGGCATCTACCACACTTGACTTTATGAAGTTTACTCACAGGACAGATAAAGTTGCCTTGTCTTGGATGAGTGAAGCCACGTCAAACTGGTCAGAATCCTGGGATAAAATATAAAAAGGAATGTAAAGATTCTTCAAAAGTATGTCTGAGAAAACACTGAGAACCTACCGGAGTTTTAAATTCAGAATGTAGAAGGTGTTGAAGTCTTGGACAATCTGTTTACTTGATAATGTTTGAGCTGTGAAAGGCATGATTAATTTCCTGACCTCACACAGTGGTGATGACGTCATCCTTCTGTTTTCATTTTCATTCTTCAGTGATGATAATATAATAGGACTTTAATCACTGTGGCTTAAAAAAATAACTCTTCTTTAATTCTTCTGATTGCCATGATTACTCGAAAGCTCTGTAGAAGACCTATTTTTAAAATATAGATGAAAAACCTTGGTATAGAGTCATAGAGACTCTATTGATATTAGGAAGGCTACGTGAGTCAATACATTAATATCTGAGAAAGTTTCCTAAAGAAACCAGGAAGAAAATTGTGGTGTTGATAGGTAAAATTAAACTTAATAATTTCTCTTTAGGTTTTATTATTTGTATTAAGAGACCACCACAGTGGGATTCTTTTAAATGAAGCACATGAAATATTCAAGTAGAAATAGTGAACAAGTCAAGAGGTTCTTAACCACAAGTATGCTATAGAGTCATCAGAGGAGTAGGTTTCCCTACGTTGGTGCCATCTCTGGACATTCTAATTTAACAGACCTGAAGTCTATGTTTTAAAAAAAAAAAGCTCTATAGGAGATTCTGATGGGCACCCCTGCTTGGGAACTACCAGGCTTTGTGGGATATTTCCTGCACACTGGGCCAGCTCTGAAGATTAACAAGTGACACAACTGTGAGAAGAAGCAGAGAGCATAATTTTCAGGTCAGAACACTGGCAAGTTTTCACTGTGGAATGTAAAGGTATATGCAAAATATTGTGAACGTGACAGCAATAAATGAATTAATTAGTTTACTGCATTGGTTCCTAAACTTTTTCATTCCACAATGTGTCTTTTTCTGTCTTGACTGTATCCCAATTTGGTGCAAAAAAAGCCCAACACTTACTGACAGACAAAACTGGGCCTGTACCACCTGGCTATTAATGAGGCATATCATTGCATCTGTTACTCAAGATTCAGAACTGTAAGCAAATAAATGTACTCCAGCTGATTTAAGTAGAAAAGCAATTTATTGAAAACCTACTGGAATCCCCGAAAAGCTAGAGGATAAGACTGGGCAATTTGGCAGGAAATGGGGCAGGTCAGGCAGTCAAAGCCATGTTCAAGAACTGCTTATGGGGTCTCCTTTGTCCTTTTTCTCTGTGGCACCTGCACCCAGATCGAGAGTCTGGGGTGGAGACATCTAATCACTAAATACAGGTCAATGGCTTACATCCATGTCAAATCAGAGGCTGGGAAATCAAGTATTTGGTTTGCCCCCAAAACTTCTATGGTACAAAATTCTTCAAACAGAAAGGAAGTTCGCATACATGGTAGAAAGAAGTGTACTATTTTCTTGTTTGAGAAATATGGTTAGTGAGATTTTTCTGGTTAATTTTGTAAGTTGATATGGTAAATGTTTCTGAAATATTAGTGCATTTTCTACTCTAATAAGTGTGGTAAGATAATTTAATGTTCAAAACCTAGCTCCACAGTTCACAAGCATGTGATCTTGAGCAATTTATGACCTCATTTGACATTAACTTTCTTCATTTGTAAATGGTGATTTCAATAACTCATACCTCTCAGGGTTGTAGCTCAAATAAATTGGTGCACGCTAAGCAATTTGTATACTGAAAACACTAAATAAATGATCATTAAGCATCATTACTATTCTTTTGGTGCTTATGCTCATTATTTTTAGCTTTACACCCTGTAACTATTCATAAGAAGGTATAGGAGACTGTCTTGAAAATCAATTTCTTTCAAAAATTACCATACTTGAAAAATACAAACACTGAATCCTGATTAAGTAAGGTTTAGTACTGTGGTGATATTTTATTATTTAATCTGTGAAATTATTGATTGTTGGAATTTAAGTTTTCTGGTGGTAAGGCACAGAAGTTGCAATTTATTCATTCCCTTAATAAATATTTAAGGCATACTTACCATGTGTCAGGTAGTAGGAATACATGAGGACTAAAACAAGGTCCCTGCTTTCAATGAATTCCCAGTCAAGTGGAAGACAGACAAATAGAGAATTACAACACTGATCCCATTTCATTAGAAATGTATAATTCCAAAAGGTGTCTAAATAGAATACTAAGTTCACTCTACTGATCCAGATTAAAACACAGATTTTAAACACAAATGTATTTCACATGTAAACTGGCATGATGCTGACATTCTTTTGTTTGATAAATCAGATTGCTATTAATTTTGACCTTTTTTTTTACCCTTTTTAAAATCTAATTTTTATTTTTTTATGTTTATTTATTTTTGAGAGAGACAGAGTGTGGCAGGGGGCAGGGGTGCAGAGAGAGGGAGACACAGAATCTGAAGCAGGCTCCAGGCTCTAAGTTATCAGCACAGAGCCCGACACAGGGCTTGAACTCACGAACCATGAGACAAAGTCGGACGCTTGACTGAGTCACTCAGGCGCCCCTGACTTTTAATTTGTAATAACAATATGATTTGCAACGATAGTTATTCAGCTGTGTAACATGAAAACAGTATGCTTTGTAATGTCAGTTAGTCCTGTCCATTTTTTTCTGGTCTAATTTCCTATGAAATCCCTCAGTATACCCTTAAATTCAGTCGCATTTTTTAGACTGTTATTTTCTAAACACGTTATACTCGGTGCCTTTGCCTATGCCTTTGCTTACTCTGGAATTCTCTTCTCTGTCCGTCAAACTCTTGCTTATTCTCCAAGAGCCAGCTCAAATACCACTCCTTTGTTTAGTTTTTTCCAGTCCTTGAAGCCAAAATTTAGAGCTTTCCCCCTTTGAATTCCCAAGAACTTTGCTTATCCATTTACTACGGTATTCATTTTATTGTGCCTGAGATTATAGTTATTGATTTATAATCTAACCTATCCATCAATCCTCATGCCTTCTTAAAGGCAGGGACCATATCATTTTTGTCCCGGTATCCCTTCAAGTATAGTATTTTGTTTGCATTTAACGGAGGAAAGGATTCCAAGTCTAGCGGGGCTTGTTGAGTTAGAGAGAAAAACAGATGGAATTAAAAACAACCAAGGCAGGGCCCTATTATACTCCCTGAGCAACGGGCGTAGGAATGTGGGGTAGGGGAGGGTACAGGACGAGGCAAAATACTCTTGTGACACACATGCCCGGGAGTCATCACTGGGAACAAAGGTTCAGAGAAGACGCTGCCGTTGTGACAGTCCTTTGGGCCATAGAGAATGACCAAATATTTAGGCTCACTAAACTGAGAAGTGGAGGTGGAGGCACTGTACATTTCCTGCCTCAGGAATTGAACTGATGGGAAAACTAGAGTTTCATTTAAGTTACTGATGGGGTGAATCAATGGGTCCTGCTAGTGGTGACCAGCATGTGGGATTTTAAGCAGGGTGGGGTGATATTTATCGCAGTGTTTTAAAGAAAGTGATTTGGGGCAATGCAGAACAGTGAAAGCTTAGATGTAGCCTGTTGGAATAGTCTCAGAATGAGTAATAGCGTCCTAGGTTAAAAAGAAGGCAGTGGAGATAGAGGAAAAGGACTGCAGTTTGAGACAAAATAACTAAGCGAGTGTGTACTATCCTGAAGCCAGTTTTCTTTCTTTCTTAAAAAAAAAAAAAACAAAAACAAACAAAAAAAAACAACCTTGAAAAAGGGTAGTAGGGGTGCCTGGGTGGCTCAGTTGGTTGAGTGTCTGACTTTGGCTCAGGTCACTATCTCGCAGTTAGTGAATCTGAGCCTGGCACTGGGCTCTGTGCTGACAGTTCGGATGAAGCCTGGAGCCTACTTTAGATTCCATGTCTCCCTCTCTCTCTCTCTCTCTCTCTGCCCCTCCCCCGCTCATGCTCGCTCGCTCTCTCTCTCTCTCTCTCTCAAAAATAAACATTAAAAATAATAATAAAAATAAACATTAAAAAATTTTTTTAAAAGGGTTGTTAAATACCAACCAGTTACTTAAATAATCATTCAAGAAAGTGTTTTATAGGTGGCACATATAAAAATATTTACAAATACTTAGTCTTTGAGAGTCTCTTATGTTTTATCTCCCTCCCTCTCTGTGTCTTTTTTTCCTTTCCCCTCTTCCCCTCCCCCTGGTTTTTGCTTAGTCTCACAAAGTCCACCTATTCATGGAAACATATGGTATCTGTCTTTTTCTGACTGACTTATTTCACTTAACATAATACCCTCCAGTTCCATCCATGTTGCTACACATGGCCAGATTTCATTTTTTCTCATTGCCACGTAGTAGTCCATTGTATATATGCACCATAACTTCTTTATCCATTCGTCAGTTGATGGGCACTTGGTCTCTTTCCATGATTTGGCTGTTGTCGAAAGTGCTGCTATGAACATTGGGGTACACGTGCTCCTATGCATCAGCATTCCTGTGTCTCTTGGGTAGATTCCTAGCAGGGCTATTGCTGGATCATAGGGTAGCTCTATTTTCATTTTTTTGAGGAACCTCCACACCGTTTTCCAGAGTGGCTGCACCAGTTTGCATTCCCACCAACAGTGTAGGAGGGTGCCTGCTTCTCCACATCCTCGCCAGCATCTATAGTTTCCTGATTTGTTCATTTTAGCCACTCTGACTGGTGAAGATCACACAATTTTCTGACACGAAGCACATTGGGAGGCAGAGCTCTGTTTCTGAGTCCAGCTGTCTAGATTTGTATCTCCAGTCTGCTACAGTATGATCCCTGGCAATGTATATACACTCCCTCAGTCCCAGCTACTACCGCACTGTGGTGTTGAGTAGATTACACCGCACAGCTTGTGCTGCACTCATCGGCTATGGCCAGGGAAATGGAGTAAAGAAGTTTCAACACGGCTGTGGACAGCCCTCACCTGGGTTCGGGTAATGCTGGTGCACAGAAAAACAGGAGGGAGGCGGGGCCAGCTTCATGGCTGTGTGACTTTTGCAGTCACGCAGGGTCTTAGGCTCAGAATGGCCCCACCCTTGGTTTAATGTTGTCACCATCTTAAAATTCTTAATAATTTGTGAGCAAAGGACCACCTCTGAATTTTCAGTTTGCACTGGGCCTTGCAAATTATGTAGTAGGGTCTGGTAGGAGGGGAGGTTACTGTGAGCTGAGCAGATACATCCTAAAGTAGTGTTTTGTTGTTGTTGTTGTTGTTGTTTTGTTTTGTTTTTTTCAGCACTGACTGAACATAACAATACCCCGGGATCTTCTAAAAAACAGATGACCAGACGAATTAATTCAGGATCTGTGGAGATGAGGTCAACCCTGGGCATTTTTGAGAAACACTGTCTTGGACAGAAAAATTCCTACAATTCCATATGCCACTGCTTTCTCTATATTTCTCATTGTAAAACCTTAATTAGTTTTTCTGACTAATAAAGTATGAGCTTGGGATCCTCAGCCTGGTACTCATGACTGTTTGCAATCTGGCTCCACATCCCATTTCAGTCGCAGAACCTAAACATTTTCAGGTACTCTATGCTCCGCCCTAGCTGGACATCTCACCGTTATGTGAATATTGCCTTTGTTCATGCTATGCCCCCAATTGGAATGTCCTCTGCTTCCATCTACCTATGCTGTTAAGACATTAGTCAAATGCAACCTCCTTCTTAAAAGTTTCTTAGATATCTTCCTTTTCTGAATATTCCTAGGTAATTTTATGTAACATGTGTATTCTTCTTTGGCTTATTTGTGTACATGTCTTACCTCTTCTATAAGTTCCTTTAAGAGTACATAGTGTGTCTTATGAATTTTTATATCCCCCACAATGCCAAGAATGGTTCTAGGGGCTAAGCTGCTGTTTAAATACATACTTTAGTACATGAGTAAGCAAGCCTTTTCGCACTCATTGACTAAACCATGCATTTTGTGTAATACCCAGTGGGCTTTAGTCATCTATTTGCCAATAAAGATCAGTTGAGAATAGCAAAATCATGTCACTTTACTGAGGCTGAAATCAAAACTTCAAATGGCTCCTCTGGGTCTGAATTTTTCAGTAATCAGAGTAGGAGATGTTGCCTTGCAGTCCAAATGCCATTGGGTAAGTAACTGAGCAAGAAACATTAAGCTTGACTGCATTATTTTTTCTTTATTTTCAAAAAGTAGATTAGCACCTAACGATAATTAGAATAATCTCAGGGGCCCTGGGATGACTCAAAATGTCTCCTGTCATAATTTAAGAACATCTGAAGTTTTACACCCTTCCTTTAAGTGAAGGGATTAACTGTTAAAATGCAGACATCCTTGGAAAGGAAGAGCCATCTCTCCTCTAGAAGACGATAATTACCTCCTAACAGGTAAGTCCAGGTCCAGTTTTGCCTCCTTCTGACCTTTTCTACCAGAATGATTTATTGAAGTGTAAATAGGATCTCTATCACCCACTCCGATTAAAATGTTTTATCATCTCCCTATTGCTCTGAAGACAAAGGCCACAATATAAATACCATGAGGGAGTGGAAGGATGACGAAACGTGAGGAAACAAAACAGTAAAATCACTTAATGGTTTTGCTGAGTCTGAGATCTTTGGTTCCATCATTTGTTCTGCATTTGCTCTTTCGAATCACATCAGCACAGCAAGGGACTCCTAATTCAGGGATTCATACTTGCATGTGGTGAAAAACAACAACAGAAGTCTCAGAGGTATTCTACAGCGGCTCTAACATTCTGACAGAGAAAAATTAGACCGCAGAAGGACAGCTGTGAGGTCCTGGGGTGCAAGGTCTAATTTCCAGCATATTAAATGGTCAACCAGAAATTCTGTTTGCAATAACAAAGTCAAATCATTTCCCTTGCTTATGTGTTGTTTTTCTATTGCATCATCTGTGTGGGAACCTAGTGACCCACAGAAAAGTACCCAATGCATGCTGACTTCACCCAGGTGATGAAGCTAAGATGTAGTAAGAAAAATAACTAGGGTCTTAAAAACTATTCTTCATAAAAATTTCTTGGCTTCTGGCAGAAGTGGGACATTGAACACTATTCAGATAATTAATACTTTACTCTCATCCCTGCCATACCCTAAGAATCTCTTTAATATTTTCCCCTCCTCCCTACCTCTCTCTCTTTCCCTCTCTCTCTCCCTCTATGTGTGTGTGTGTACCTAAAGATAATTAGAATAATTACACACACACACACATATACAAGCACTATACACATATCTATTTTTAAAATTGTAAAATTTTTTTAATTAATAGATTTCATTTTTCTTAAGGGGAGCTTTCAGTTTACAAAAAAATTTGTAAAGAAAGTACAGTGAATTTCTAGATATCCTTTTTTTGTCCCTGTACACAGTTTCCCTCTATTATTAACCTCTTGCATTAGTGTGCTACAATTAGTGTGCTACAACTGACGAGACAATATTGATACTTGATTTTTGACTAAAGTCTATAGTTCACACGAGGGTATATTCGATGTCATGTAGTTCTATGCATTTTGACAAACATAAAGTCATGTATCCCTCATTGTAATAACATAGAATAGTTGCACTGCCCTACAAGTCTTTTGTGCTCCACCTACTCCTTCCACCTGAAACCCTAGCAAAAACAAAACACCCACGAAACTGATCATTTATTGTCCCCATAGTTTTGCCTTTTCCAAAATGTCATATGGTTCATTCTCTCTAAAGAACTTCTTTGAACATTTCTTGCCAATGCAGCTCTGCTGGCAAGGGAGTCCCTCAGTTTTTGTTTATCTGAGAAAGTATTTCTCCCTCACTGTTGGAAGACAATTTTGCTGGATACCTAAAGAGCTGCTGGACAGTTTTTTTTTTCTTTTCAACACTTTACATATTTCACCCCACTCTCTTCTTGTTTGCACTATTTTCCAAAGCTATGTCTAATATAATTCTTATTCCTCTATAAGGAAGATGTTTCTCTTTGTCTTTGATTTTCTGCCATTTGAACATGACATGCCTAGTTAAAGATTTTTTTTTTTGGTATTTATTCTGTTTGTCCTTTAGGTCTTCTGCATCTGTGACTTGGTGCATATTATTAAATAAATTCCTAGCCATTCTTTTATATTTTATTAAAAACTTTTTTTTAATGTTCATTTATTCTTGAGAGAGAGAGAGACTGAGAGAGCGTGCTAGGGGCAGAGGGGTAGAAAAAATGAGAGACACAGAATCCTAAGCAGGCTCCAGGCTCTGAGCTGTCAGTCCAGAGCCCAACGCAGGGCTGGAACTCATAAACCATGAGATCATGACCTGAGCCAAAGTTGGATGCTTAACCAACTGAGCCCAGGTGACCCAGCCATTCTTTTTATTTTTTAATAAAATTTATTTGAGTGTAGTTGATACACAGTATTATATTAGTTTTGAGTGTACAAAACAGCTATTCAATGAGTTTATACATTATGCTATGCTCCCCACATGTACCCCAATGCTATAGACACCAGTGCTATATCATTGATTGTATTCCTTACCCTGTGCCTTATATTTCTGTGACTTATTCATTCCATAATTGGAAGGAAGGCTGTATCTCCTGTTCCCTTTCACTCATTTTGCCCTTCAACTCAGACAACCATTGCTTTGTTCTGGTCTGTATTTACACATCTGACTCCCCTTTTTGATTATTCATTGTGGAGAAGAGGCCAACATGGCAGAGGAGTAAGGGGACCCAGTATTCCCCGTGTCTTTCAAACAAAGAAGGACTGAAACCAAAGGACTCTCAACCCCAAGAGTTTAGGAGGAAAGGAGTTGGAGTCTACAAGGAAAAGAATGCGAAATCCAGAAAGCACCTAAAGGAGGTGACCTCAGGAAACAAACCAAAACACACCTAGCCAAAATGACGAAACGAAGAATTCTCCTCAAAAGAAATTACAGGAAGTAGTGACAGCTCAAGAATTGAGGAAAAACAGATATAAGCAACATAACACAATATAAATATAGAATAATAAACATAAAACTAATCACAGGGCTTGAAAAAAGCATAGAAGAAAGCAGGAGGTCCCTCACTGCAGAGATCAAGGACCTTAAAAATGATATGGAGGAACTAAAAAATGCTTTAAATGAGGTGCAAAACAAATTGGAGGCAAAAGTATGGATTGAAAAGGCAGAAGAGAGAGTAGGTGAATTAGAAGATAAAATTATGGAAAAACAGGAAGCAGAGAAAAAGAGAGAATCTGATTCAGGAACAGGAAAGGAGAATTCGAGAGCTGAGCGATGGAATCAAATAGGACAATATCCGCATCATAGGAATTCCAGAGGAAGGAGAGAGAGAGAGAAAGGAGTCGAAGGGGTATCTGAACAAATCATTGCTGAGAACTTCCCCAACATGAGGAAGGAAACGGGCATGGAAATCCAAGAGGTACAGAGAACTCCTCTCAGGTGTAACTTGAATAGGCCTTCTGCATAACACATCATAGTGAAACTGGGAAAATACAAGGACAAAGAGAGAATTCTGAAAGCAGCTAGGGATAAACGGGCCTTAACATACAAAGGTAGACACATAAAGGTAGTAGCAGACTTATCTACAGAAACTTGGCAAGCCAGAAAGGGATGGCAGGATATCTTCAATGCAATGAACAGGAAAGATATGCAGCCAAGAATCCTTTACCTGGCCAGCCTGTCATTCAGAATGGAAGGAGAGATAAAGATTTTCCCAATAAACAAAAACTGAAGGAATTTATCACAAATAAACCAGCCTTAGAAGAGATCCTGAGGGGGACTCTATGAAGGAAAGGTTGCAAGGAACACAAAGTACCAGAGACATCCTTACAAGCATGAAACTTACAGATAACACAATGACTCTAAGCCCATATCTTTCTATTTTAACACTGAATGCAAATGGACTAAATGCTCCAATTAAAAGACATAGGGTAACAGAATGGATTAAAAAACAAGACACATCTATTTGCTGTCTTCAAGAGACTCATTTTAGACCTGAGGACATCTTCAGATTGAAAGTGAGGGGATGGAGAACTATCTGCCATGCTACTGGAAGTCAGAAGAAAGCTAGAGTGAGCTGCACTTATATCAGACAAACTAGACTTTAAAGGATGTAATAAGAGATGAAGAAGGGCATTATATAATGATTATTCATTGTTTTTTAGATTCCATGTATGAGTGAAATCATATGGCATTTGTCTTTCTTAGTATGACTTATTTCACTTAGCATAATACCACCTAGGTCCATTCATGTTGTCTCAAATGGTATAATCTCATCCTTTTTTATGGCTTAGTATTATTCCATTGTGCATGTGTGTGTTTATCACTTCTTCTTTATCCATTCATCTATAGATGGTTGCTCCCATATCATGGCTATTATAAATAATGTTATAATAAACATAGGGGTGCACAGATCTTTTCAAATCAGTGTTTTTGTTTTCTCTGGGTAAATACCCAATTATTGGATCATGTGGTATTTATATTTTTAATTTTGTGAGAAACCTCTATATTGTTTTTCATAGTGGCTGTACCAACTTACATTCTCACCAGCAGTGAGAATTGTTCCATATATTTGCCAGTACTTGTTATTTCTTGTTCTTTTTGATTTTAGCCATTCTGACAGGAGTAAGGTGATGATGTTTCTCGTTTTGATTTTTGATTTCCCTGATGATTACTGACATTGAACATCCTTTAAGTTCTGCTGGCCACCTGTTATGTCTTCTTTGGAAAAATGTTTATCAAGTTCTCTGCCCATTAGAAAATCAGATTGGTTGGTTGTTTGGTGTTGAGTTGTGTAAGTTCTTTCCACATTTCAGTTATTAACCCCTTAACAGATATATGATTTGCAAATATACTCTCCCATTTAGTAGGTTGCCTTTTTGTTTCATTGATGGTTTCATTCATTGTGCAAAAATTTATTTTGATGTCAGAGAGAATACTGCCTGTGCTTTCTTCTAGGATTTCTATGCTTTCAGGTCTCACATTTGAAAGTTTAACCCATTTTGAGTTCATTTTTGTGTATGGTGTGAGAAAGTAGTACAGTTCCACTCTTTTACATGTAGCTGTCCAGTTTTCCCAGCACCATGTATTGAAGAGACTGTCTTTTCCCCGTTGTATATTCTTGTCTCCTTTGTCACACATTAATTGACCATAGAATCATGTGTTTATTTCTGCTATTTTGTTTCACTGATCTATGTGTCTGTTTTTGTGCCAGTACCATACTGTTTTGTTTACTACATGTTTGTAGTTTATCTTGAAATCTGGAATTGTGATAACTACAGCTTTGTTTTTCTTCTCAAGATTGCTTTGGCTATTCGGCATCTTTTGTAGTTCCATACAAATTTTAGTATTATTTGCTCTAGTTTTGTGAAAAATGCCACTGTTATTATGATAGGAATTGCACTGAATCTGTAGATTGTTTGGGGAAATATGGACATTTTAACAATATTAGTTCTTCCAATTCACAAGCATGGAATATATTTACATTTGTTTTGTCATATTCAATTTCTTTCATCAATGTTTCAGTTTTCAGAGTACCTGTCTTTCACCTCTTTGGTTAATTTTACTCATAAGTATTTTATTCTTTTTGGTACAATTTTAAATGGAGTTGTTTTCTTAATTTCTGTTTCTGCTACTTTGTTCAATACTATATAGAAATGCTACCAATTTCTGGGTATTAATTTTGTATGCTGTAACTTTATTGAATTGAAATCATTTATTACTTCTAGTAGTGTTTTGGTGGACTCTTTAGAGATTTCTACATATGGTATACATCATCTGTGAAGAGCGACAGTTTAACTTCTTCTTTACCAATACAGAAGCCTATAATTTCTTTTTCTTGACTATTTGGCTAGAATTTCTAGTACTATGTTGAATAAAAGAGTCAAGAATGGACATCCTTGTCTTATTTCTGGTCTTAGAATAAAAGTTCTTAGTTTTTCACCATTAAAATGTTAGCTGTTGGTTTTTCATATATGGCCTTTATTATATTGAGGCATGTTCCCTCTAAACCCACTTTGTTGGGGTGCCTGGGGAGCTCATGTGGTTAAGCATCTGACTCTTGATTTTGGCTTGGGGTCGTGATCTCACAGTTCATGGGATCAAGCCCTGGGTTGGGCTCTGTGCTGACAACATGGAGCCTGTTGGGATTCTCTCTCTCCCAGTCTCTCTATCTCTCCCTTGCTCTCTCTCAAAATAAATAAACATGAAAAAAATAAAGCCACTTTGTTCAGAGTTTTTATCATGAATTGATGTTAAATTTTGTCAGATTGTTTTTCTGCATCTATTGAGATTATCATATAATTTTTATCCTTCATTTTGTTGAGGTAGCATATCATGATTGATTTGAAAATACTAAACCATTTTTGAATCCCCAGAATAAATCTCCCTTCATCATGGTGAATGTTCCTTTTAATGTACTGCTTAATCCAGTTTGCTAATATTTCATTGAGCATTTTTTTTTATCTTAGCCATTTTTTCTTCATTTATTTTTTCTCCTTCTCTCATTCTTCTCCTTCCAGGATTTCTGGCTCTTGATATTTTAAGATAAAGTTGTTTGAGAGTCAGAAGAGTAATTTTAATGGTTTCTTATTTTCTCTCTCATTTTGTTACTCATTTCTGTGCAAGGATATAGTAACTTCTTTTTGTTTCAATTTTTACTTTAAAATAAATTTCAACACTAATTTGGATGAGAAATTGGTTAAATGGAGGAAGTCCTAGGCTATGCTATGGGATCTGGAATGGAAAGGTAGTATGCAACTAGGGAACAGGGATGAGATGAGACTTAAATTATTTAGGAGACTGGGGTTTTGGATTAGAATGGACTGAATTTTAATGGCTGAAAGTGATCAAAAAGCTGTGGGTTCTGCCCAATATGTTACTAAAAGACAGAAAATGGAGGGAACTGGAAAAGATAAAAATCATTCCATATTAATTCTCCAATATAAAGCTGCTCAGTACTGGTTATATTAAAGTCAGAAAAAAGGAACTTGAGCAAGAAGTACTAGTATGGATAAGGGGGACATTACAACATTATATAATGATAAAGTGAAATATCCATCAACTAAAATTAATTATGAGCCTATGTATATCTAAAAAAGCACTGACACACATAAATAAGAACTGATTAAATTACAGATTCATAAAATTAATAGAGTGAAATTATAATGGCTCTCTGATTGATCAACTTTCCATAACACAACCTACAAGCTGGATATAATTTCTTTACCCAAGGATTAGAGATTACACATTTCTTTCAAAATTACATTGATTATTTATAAAACTTTACCACGTACTAATCCAGAAAGGAAATGTCTTGAAATTTCACACATTCTTTGACCAGTATGTAATAAAATTAAAAACCAAAGATACCCCAAATTGGTGTGTTACAAAATCACAAGGGAAACTTAAAAGAACCACACTTCTATATAGTTCATACATTAATTATAAAAATCGTAGTGAATTAAAAATATTTGAAAGCTAAATGACAGTCAGAGCATTACCTACCAGAACTTGTGGTACATTCTTAAAATAGTATTTGCAGGGAGAATGTATAGGCTGAAAAAGACACATTAGAAAACAAAACAAAAAGCACTGAAAACTAAAAGACTGCTAACTCATGAAGATAAAGAATTACAAACTTAAAGCAGTGGAAAGGAGAAAATGATAAGGATAAAAGAAAATAGTAATGCAAGAGACAACAAACAGTAGAGGTGATCCAGAAAAATAAAATCTGATACTTTAAACAGACAGAAGAGACAAGCCTCAAAAGACAAAACTAATATTAAGAATGAGGAAGGCTAGCGGCACCTGGGTGGCTCAGTTTGTTAAGCATTCAACTCTTGATTATGGCTCAGGTCATGATCTCATGGTTCATGAGATGGAGCCCTAAGTCGGGCTCTGAGCTGACAGAATGGAGCCTGCTTGGGATTCTCTATCTCCCTCTTTCTTTGTTCCTCTCGTGCTTTCACTCTGTCTCTCAAAATAAATAAATAAACATTAAAAAATAGAATGAATAGGGCTAGAGTGTATTATGCTAAGCAAAATAAGTCAGTCAGAGAAACATAAACACTGCGATTTCACTCATATGTGGAACTGAAGAAACAAAACAGGTGAACATAGGAGAAGGAAAACAAAAGAGGGAGGCACACCATACAAAAGACTCTTAAATACAGAGAACAAACTGAGGGTTGCTGGAGGGGAGGTGGGCAGAAGGGATGAAATGGGTGGTAGGTATTAAGGGGGGGCACTTGTGATGAGCACTGGGTACTATATGTAAGTGGTGAATCACTAAATACTGCTCCTGAAACTAATATTACGCTACATGTTAACTAACAAGAATTTAAGGTAAGAATTGAAGAAAAAAAATTATAATAAAACATTAAACAAATGCCAAGGTTATAAAAGTCATAATAGACCTTCAAGGAAGAAATGAAGAATGTTCCAGATTTAACAACACTAGAAAAGCATGACAAATGGAACAACATGGGATCCTGGAATGACTTCTTTGCTATAAAGGAGCTACTGAAACACTGGGAAAACGTGACTGGGATCTCTGGGAGAAGGATATAGAGGACTTCTTTTATTATTCTGATAACTTCTCCAGTGGGATTGCTTACTAAAGAAAATTCATAGATGATTGTCATGGTTAAAAAAAAAAAGAATGAGTAGGGTAACATGATCACACAAAAAGTAGATAATATTAATAATTTCAAAAATATACAATGCTACAAGCACTATATGATCAAAATTTGTAAAATGTGGATGAAATCAATTTATAAAAAACATAATTTAACAAAATTGATTCATGAAGAACTACAAAATCTTAACGATAGAGCAATCATTAAAGACAGACTGAATCAGTTTTCATTTAAACCCCCCTTCCTGAAATAAAGCATTAAATTCAGAGACTTTTATAAACACATTTCAACAAACCTCTAGGAAATTCACACTTTTTATCTATATAACTTGTTTCAGTAGATAAAAAGTCTTTACAGAAAACACACTGATACCAAGTAGTGTTAAATGTATGAAATGCAAAGATGGTTCACATCAGAAAACATACCAATTTAGATCAATACAACAACAGACTAAAGGAAGAAACCATACAATTATCTCAACAGATGTAGGAAAAAGGATTAAGAATTCAAATTTATGATGATAACTGGGGATTGAAGGGAACATTCCCAACCTGATAAAAGTTATCTACTCCAAACTACAGCAAATCTTTTACTTAAAAAATAAACATTTGAAACATTTCCATTAAAGTCAGTACCTCTGGATCCCCTCTCTATCCTTTCTCCTTAACGCTGTGTCCCAGGAAGCCAGAATTTACATCCATGTGCTCCCTCGCTCACTGGTTTCATTGCCATCAGCCAGTGGGGAACCCGAGATCTGAGATTGGAAAGAGAATCAAGTCAGAGTATTTATTCCCCTGTTTTCTTCCAGGTGAAGTCATCCTAGGCTGGCTCTGTCCCTTACTGTAGGTCATTACTCTTATCATGGTAAAGTGCTTTATACGACTATTTTTGTACAGGTATCATTTCATCTCTTCATGCACATACATACATGCTTCACCTCAATACTTTCTGCCTTATACTAATTGGTCTTCATTTATAGCTAATTATGTAAAACTATGAAACCAATTGTGTTCTTAGACATCCCTGATCACATTTGATATATGCTATATTTATGTACATTTATGAGTTATCTACAAGTAACCATACTGGCCAAGGAGACAGTATGATATATTTATATCATATAAATGATATTCATATCAGTGTAGGAACAAGCTAACTCCTGTTTTATCCATTCTGTAGTAAAATAACTTATAAGTTCAAAAGTATTGATGTATTTATACAAAAATATTTGTTTGCTTAGTTTTGTGATTTATTCTTAGTTCCATGTTGATACACATCACTCAACTGCTGATTTGTTGGGGAGTGCATACTTGTAATTTCAAGTTCATCATTCCTGTGATTAAAAAATAATCCTGCACTTCCTCCCCTACCTCTACTCTCACTGCAACCGTAAGAGCTCCAGCCAGAAGTTTCTGGGAGCCTTGCTTCCTCTAGAGAAACTAATCAGAACTTTAGAAAGCAAGTTCAATAGCTTATAGGACATGAATAGTTCTTCAGGGTCACATCTTAAAAATTGTATATTCTGTAAATCAATTTGTTAATCCATAGATAGCAGTATCTAGGTCTAGGATTTAGGGCCACAGACTATGTGTGGTACTTCCAAGTTCAGTTTTCTAGAACCATGTTGGCCCTCCATTCATCAGTTCAGCTTTTCTTTCGAGGTTTAAGTACACCTTAAAGGTCTCATGTAAACCAGAGCCAGAAGGCTGTTCTGTCAATTCCCAATGAGTATTTACTCTTAACTACTGGTGACCATACTACTTACATCTTTCATACTAGAAACTTTGACAGTAACACAGCCCTTTAGGAACTGCTATTGCTCTGTTGTCTTTAAAGTTCTCCATCAACTAATTTTTGTTTTGTCTATACTCATTTCCCATAAGACTCTGGTCTGAAAAAGGATTTTAACCAAATTTAGTAATCTCTGATTTTCCCATCCCAAGAATTCTTTCTACTGCATCTGATAATTTGACTGAATTGTGTTGTAGACACACCCAGAGTCCTCCAAATCATCCACTGTATATATTCTTTTACATCCATGTGAAAGGGTAAGAAAACGTACCAGGATTAACTTCATCCATTCTCCAATTTGCTACCAGAATACTGGGTTATTTTCCTTTCAACAAGGATTTTTCGACCACGTTTGCTATATACAATGCAATATAAGTGTTTGTTACAGAAAGAATAGAAATTCTATCTCTGATTTCAGAGATTATAAACTAGCTGGTAAAATATACGACTATGAAAATCTAACTTATCACTGAAAAAAACAGTGATTTTTAATTAAAAAGATAGCATATTTGTAAAAAAATTCAAACGAAAGTATCTGAAGGAAAATTATACATACACATAATTTTTTTAATGTGAAAATTTACATACATAGTTTTGTTTTGCAACTGGATTATTTGATGCATATCATAGATACCATTTCATGTCAATAAACAAAAATCAACTTATAATGATTTTCTTTTTTTGGCTTAAACAGAAAATTTTTTCAGCTTTACCAAGGTATAACTGACAAATAAAACTATAAGATATTTAGTGTACAATGTGATTTGACATATGTATACATAGTGAAAGGATTCCCATAGTTGAGTTAATTAAACATCTATCACTTCATATATTTCTTCTTGTTAAGAATGTTTAAGTTCTACTCTCTTTGCAAATTTCAATTATACAATATAAGGCTATCGACTACTGTCACCATGTTACACATCTAACCTGTGCACCTTATTCATATTATAAAGGTCTCCCCTGCTATCCAAAAGTAGAATTCTCATGAAACCTTTTGTAGGCCAAAATGGTGTAGCAAAGAAGCAATTACCATTAATTTATATCAAAATTTTTGAGCATTCCCAGAGTCCCCAAATAACCTCTTTTAGGCTTTCCCGATACCATAGGACGCATCTTGCTAATGGATGCACAAAATAAATTAGGATAAAGCACAAAGGCTGACAGACACAGTTCAGACCTATGGAGGCTTGATGCTGAGATGATGAGCATAGTTCTGGGGGTAAGAAGCTTGGTGGCGCCACTCTGGCTGCTCAAGGTGCTTGCTGCCTCTAAAATGGCAGCTGCAAAACAAATGCTGAATGCTATTTTCACTCATCACCTTTTTTTGGTAAAAGCAAAAATCCCCTTCAAATTTCTTTCAGTTAGCCAAAAACAGATAGTAATGCAGGTCTTTTGTAAAAGTGAATTGGTGAAATGTGAACTTTCGAAAAGCAGTGGATAATTTAACTGAAAGTATATACCCTTTAACTGTCCACTCCTTATTTCTCTTGACCCCCAGCCCTTGCAACCCGTTTTCTACCTGTTTCTATGAGTTTAACTATTCTTAGATTCCACATATAATACCATGCAGTATTTGTCTTTGTCTCTCTGGCTTATTTTACTTAGCACAAAGCTCTCCAGGTTCATCTATGTTGTTACCAATGACAGGATTTTCTTCTTTTTCTGAAGGCTGAATGATATTCCCTTATATACGTATATATCCATTCATCCATCGATGGACACCTTAGGTTGTGAATGATGCTGCAGTGAACATGGAAATCCAAATATCTCTTCATGTAATGGTTTTGTGTCCTTTGGTTATATACCCCAAACTGGGATTGCTGGATCATACGTTAGTTCTAGTTTTAATTTCCTGAAGAAGATTCATACTATTTTCCATAGTGGCTGTACCAATTTATATTCTTACCAATAGTGCACAAGGGTTCATTTCCTTTTCTCCACATTCTTGCCAGTATTTTTTATCTCTTGTCTGTCTGATAAGAGACAGCCTAACAGGTTTGCGGTGGTCTCTCACTGTGGTTTTGATTTGCATTTCCTCAGTGATCAGTGATATTGAGCACCTTTCCATGTACTTGTTGACCATCTGTTGTCTTCTTTGGAAAAATGTCTTTTCAGGTACTTTGCTCATTTTTAATTGGGATATTTATTCTTTTGGCTATTGAGTTGTATGGACTCCTAACATATTTTGGATATATATTATCAGATATGTATGTTTTCTCCCATTTGATAGGTGGCCTTTTCATTTTGCTGATGGTTTCCTTTGCTCTGCAGAAATGTTTTAGTTTTAGTTTGATGAAGTCTCACTTGTTTATTTTTGTTTTTGTTGTCTTTGTTTTTGATGTCAAAACCAAATCAAAGTACTTCCTCTTGAGCAAGGAGCTGGCTTGATATATATACACATATATCCACATATGTGTACACATGTGTGTATATACATATATATCCATATATGTGTGCACATGTGTGTATATACACATATATCCACATATGTGTACACATGTGTGTATATACACATATATCCACATATGTGTACACATGTGTGTATATACACATATATCCGTATATGTATGCACATGTGTGTATGTACACATATATCCACATATGTGTACACATGTGTATATATACACATATATATGTAGGTATATATTTCTATATATATACACATATATATCATGGCCAAGTTTATATTGTTAGTAGAACAGAAACTCACTCAAACTTCAAATGTTATGATCTTTTCTTCCTGTCACTCTTCCTCCAATTAACCATTTATTAATTTGTCCATTATTTATTAAGCCTTTACTGGGTGTTATTACTGTTAGATTTCTAACTAGAGTTAGAAAAGATAAAGAAAATAGATTCTGCTCTGGAGGAGCTATCACGTTAGTGAGAATGACATACAAAGAAGAATTATACTTCTTTTTCTGTAAAGTACAATGATATTTATGTACACAGAATTCATGAATTCTCCTAGAATGAGGGAAAAGGCTTTCTTTTTGCCCACCAACTTTCCTTTACTTTGACCATGACTTGGTAAAAATGCATGTAGTGCTGAGGAGAATTAAAATCTTTGCCAGGTACCAAATATGAAGGTGATAATATTTTAGTTATTTTAGTTAGTGGAACAAAGTAAAACAATTTCCTTCCTCCAATTAAACTCAATAATAAATTTGGCTTTTATTCTGAGTTAAATGGGAAGCTAATGTAGAGTGTAAGGAAAAATGTGGCCTGATGGAACCAAGTAAAAGCTACTGCAATAATTCAGGCAAGCGAGTATGGTAGCTTCAACCAGGTGATGGCAATTACGGAGATAAGAAGAAGAGGTCGGATTCTGGACATACTTTGGAGATGGAACCAATAGGATTTGGTTAGTTGAAAGTAGGATGTAAAAGAAAAAGAACAGACAAAGATGACCCCTTGTTTTTTGGCCTCAGCCACTAGGTAAATAATGTTCTATCAACAGATGTGAGTATGGTTAAAGATAGAACAAGTTTGGGGAGAAGGTGTATTGAGTCTGGAGTGTCTACTAGTCACTCAAGAAGAGATGTTAAGTAGGTGCTTATGAGTTTGGAGTTCGGGGGAGAGGTCTAGGTTGGAGAGATATGTTTGGAAGTTGAGAGCATACAGATAATATTTAAAATAATGATACTAGATTATATCACCAAAAGATATAGTCATGTTTAAGTTATGGCCAAATCGATTTGAGTAAACTAAACGGGAAGACACCAAAACAGTTGAGCTATTTCATGTACCATAACCACATAGATAGTGAATAGAACTTAGGAAAAAAATGTCTTATCACTGACAGAGTTCTGTTATGAATCAAACAGGCACAATTCTTTAATGCTTATTTATTTTTGAGAGAGAGAGACAGAGAGAGACAGAGAGAGACAGAGTGTGAGTGGGGTGAGGAGCAGAGAGAGAGGGAGACACAGAATCTGAAGCAAGCTCCAGGCTCTGAGGTGTCGGCACAGAGCCTGATGCAGGGCTTGAACCCATGAGCTGTGAGATCATGACCTGAGCTGAAGTTGACCACTTAACTGACTGAGCCACCCAGTTGCCCCTCAAACAGGCGCAATTCTTAAGTATGTATTAAACCATTTACTCTACTAGGTTAAAGTATGGTGTTAATAAGTCTAGGTCTAATCCTCATTCAGTCCAGTTTGATTCCTTTAGTGGGACAATTTTTCTCATGCAGAGGAAAATGTTCTAATACCATAGACTGTCTTCCTTTCTAGTCAGTTTTATAAATATGGACTATTAGTTATAAGGAGGAGAAAGTCGGTTACCAGTAGAATCACTTTTATAAAGTCAACTGAAAAACTGAAATAATTATAATCATGATTACTACACCATCTAAAATTTTTAGGTAAAAAGTAATTTGAAGCATGACTTATTTAGACAGTTATGTGCGTACATGTATATGCTCTTTATCCTTTTTTACCCAAGATCATCTACTTTTTACTCAGTAAAATCTAAAGTAGTATGTCTACCTTGTAAAAAGATAAAATGGTCATAAATTATTTTCCCCAAGTTTCTCATTTTCCAAAATAAATATTTCATCAGAAAGCATATTTTCTGATGATTTGTGAAAACATATGAGTGGAAAAGAGACTCTTAAATTTTTTTCACACCACTTACAAATCTAGTTAAGTGTATCCCATTTTTCCTGTTAGTTTTTTTTTTTTTAAGGTAATTGTTAACAGCGCAGGACTCCTTAGATACTTTACAACTCCCTGCTTAGCCATAACTCAATATTCCTAGACAAGTATTGTTTTGCCAGTTATCATTTATCCTCTAAAGTAAAACTGTGACTTGCTAAAGCTGATCACTGTTGGGAAAGGAGGGCTAAGTCCTCCACCTCCTCACATATCCACAGAGAATGGGTTCTCTATTTCCCATGCCTGCAGGGGGAGGTATAGGAATGAGGACTTCTGCTTCTTCTCCACCTCCCCCCACTGTCTCCTCCCTCTAGGAGAGGAATAGCTGATCTAACTGTTCAGATACTGGCATTCATTGGACCACATTACAGGTATGTAGGGTTACTGTCCCTCAAAATGTAGAAACCGGTTCCATCCTTTCTTTCCAATGCCTGGTTCATGGAACACTCAATAGGAGCTGGCAATTACTATGTGATCTGATTCTTGTACAGGTCTCTCAGCCAGCAGCTTGGAGGTAGACATGAATGACAGGATTTAGGCATCAAATCCCACCATAAAGTCTGCGTCTCTTCCAAATTATACATTTTAAGAAACAATTTGGACGAATCATTTTTCTTCATTGTTTTTCTTTCTTGATTATAAGGGACAGGCCATAAACCACAACATGTTATTGGAATATGGGACAACTAGTGAAAGGATTTGACCTCACCAACCTGTGACGACTATGACTGAAAGAGAAGAGCAAGAAGTAGACAAGTGATGAATAATAAAATTCTGATATAACTTTTGCCAAGAAACTCTTTGCTCTAAGATGGAACTGTTCTCATATTCAGAGTCGGAGGTGGTCTGAGTCAGTTCATTTCTCATTACATTACACCCTAAGTTAAAAATATAGCTAAGTAACTAGTGAATATGTATTTTTTTCTATTTTTTCTTTGCATTTGGTTTATTACTAAATGAATAATAACTTTAAATGTATCACTTATTCAGATATGTAACTTTTAATTTTATTTCATTTCTGCTTATTGAACATTCTCCTCAACTGATAATGGCACTTCAAAAATTAAAATTCTTCAGTAGTGCCTCATATCTTTTAAAATAAAATGAAAACTCCTTAATTTAGGCACTCTTGGCCCTTCATGATCAGATCCTGCATATTTTCCTCACATCCAGCAAGAGAGAATATTTAAAAACCAGTTCAGACAGCCTAAAATGCCTCAGAAGTAATATTTTTCCATGTCCTTCCTCCTACTCACCTGCTCAGTTTTTTTGTTGTTTGGGTTTTTTTTTTCTGTTTTTACTGGCTCCCTTTTTTCATAGGTCATTCTTGCCCAGGGCTCCTTACCTGTGGCTCTGTAATTGGACCTGGTGTCTATTTATAGCTGTCCTATTATTTTTTAGAGGCTAGTTTATTTATTTATTCATTCAAATGTTTATTTTTGAGGGGGAGTGCAGGGAGGAGGGGCAGAGAGAGAGGGAGACAGAGGATCTGAAGAGGTCTCTGCACTGACAGCTGAGAACCCGATGCAGAGCTCGAACTCACAAACCACGAGATCATGACCTGAGTCGAAGTCACATGCTTAACCCACTGAGCCACCCAGGCGCCCCTAGAGACTAGTTTAGATTTCCTTCTCTGGCGTATGAACTTTGCTCCTCTCTTTGGTCTTGAAATTGGACTTGTTGCTTTGTCTTGTTTTCAGCATTTTCAACAATCCTCTCTGCAGTGAATCCTCCTCGCCTGCTCCCCTGTAGACTTCATATCTCCTGCTGCTTCCCAGCAAAAGGAGTGGAATCAGGTAAGCATGGGATTTTTAAAAAGTGGGTCCCCAAGAAGATCTTAATGGCTGATGTCATCAGCCTATGCACTTATAGAAAGACCTACCAAAGATAATGGATATGATCCTTTGTCCAGGATTCCTCTTTTCTGGACAGAGCTGGAAATACACAGGACAAACTCTTACTTTATACTGATGCTTTACGCTAACCTCCCCGCTGACCAGCTCCTGGATGTTAGCACCTTCATTTTTCATGACACAAGACATAATACAGTTGATGAGGCTATAATTTAGACATGATAATATAGATCCTCTCCTGAGGTCATACACTGTGTACTCTAATTATAATATATAATACGGGTTTCTGGAAGGCTCTCTATTATCCGTACATGCATTGCTTTATAGGCAGCCTTCAGAAAATTCTTTTTTTTGGTGATTTTATATAAAAGGAATAATCCAATGGTAAGCCTTAGGGGTTCTCGTTGTCTTCTTAGGTTCCCACTACTCAGACATACTAAAATACTCCTGAGCAATATCATTATTATTGTATAATATTACAGCTAGATACTAATGAGAATGAGCATAACATTATGTAATATAAAAACAAAAAAAAAGAACAATTTGCCTTGAGGGATATATTCGATAATTGACATAATGGCTGCTGCTTTAGATAGTTTTGTGACTTTAAAATAAAACTGCCAACATTTGTTCTCAGCTTGCTCTCTCCAACAGCTCCTGCCCTGGCTCCATCCCATAATTGTTCAAAAGGGGCTTCATAAATAAGTGTTGTGTAATGGCACTGGCATGTGTTTTGGGACCGCGGGATACTATTTCTTAACTTCGCACTATATTTCATTGTGGACTTTGATTTTTAGAAGAGCAGTGACCCCAGTGAAGCAGCTCCCCAAAGCAGCTCTGATTATTCCAGACTTGGCAAAGCTGACTGCAAGACCTCGGTGTGAGAACCAAGAGGTGAGTTCACAGAACTGGCTAGCAGGTGGCTCCTGGGCTGTGCGGGATGACAGTGGAGATGCAGCCTAATGCCTGTGGCTGGGGTAGGGTGGGGAGGAGGAATAGCTCACTTCTAGAAAAATGGGAGCAGTAAATATCCACATGTCTTTTCCAGCAGCACTGACTTTCTGGAGCTTATGAAATCATCTGAATGAAAAACAAAATAAAGTCTATAAAAGTACCGAAACCACGAAGGAGCGAAACTAACTTTCCAGTCACAAACAGGTCAAGTTGAGCCAGTTGGCTTAGTCCTTAAGCAGTTCCCTATAGCTCTAATTAACTGCTTCTCTTTCTCAACTCTTAAAAGATCTAATAGTTTTTCTTGAAGAGGTAGGACAAGGGAGAAAAGAAAACTTCAAAATAATGTTCTAAATAGTTGTTTGTGAATTTTGTCCCCAAACTTCAATCTAAGGATGAGATCAAGAAGGTGACTTAATTTCCTCATCTCCACTTCTCCCAGGTTAATGGACCATGTTTTGGACAGTGAGGATGGGGTCTGGAAAAAAGAAGTCTATATTTTCAGTTGCTTTTTTCCATCTATATCCTCCCTAAAAGGAGACAGGAGATTATTTAACTTCAGAACTATGTTTAGGCTTGGTATAGTGTTATCTGCATGTGCCAGCAAAACTAAATGAAGGCCAAAGCTTACCAGCCTCATTACTAAACACGGCAACACACTACTAGGCTCTCTTTTCCTGGCTGAGACTTTGCCCAGCATCTAACACGTTGCCTTTGGCACATAGGTGGAGAGACTGTGAAATTTGAGCATAATTGACTCTCAGTCTGTGAGTCTCATTTTCTTGGCTCTGTCCCATAGGCACCCCACTCTCATCTACTGCCCCTCCATCACTCTACTAAACTTACCACCGTCTCTCTACATATTAGAGTTTCCGTAAATTCACACTTTCCATCTTAACAGCCAGGATATACAAATACTTTCCAATTGACACTAATCTTAGACATTTTCTTTTAAAGAACTGCATGGAAGGGGTAAAAGTTGCAAAGACTGAAGCTTAAGATGTTTAAAATTTAAATGGGATAAAGAACAATTTCCTTCCAACTGTATAACTCTCACTATCATAGTAGTACCTGGCTTTTTGATACTCCCTATTTGCACACTGGGGCTCACAGTATTTGAGATTAACATGGGCTTGTTCTGGAGTCGGGATGATGTATGAACCTGGTGAACTACCTGGATATGTGAGATGGTATCAGGGATTTCTTAGAGACCTCCACGTTGAGACCCCAGATTAAATACTTTCTCTTTTGGCTTTCCCTGTCCAGTTCTAAGTAGATCAAAGATGGATACAGAATCTGGGATCTGGGTTATATTTGGGGCTGGCTGAAATATATTTTGAGGTCTTAATATTCTGGCTCAAATTCCTACTCAGAAACGGAAAAAAAAGCGCACCTTACTGGTGTACCCTATGAGGAAACACTGAATAGTGTAGAAAGAAATCAATTCTAAAGAAAATAAAAATCAACACAGACCATGAGATATGCGGTAAACAGAAGCTACAACGTCTTCTAGCATCCCCAACTACTGGGTGAGCCATAGGAAGTATTCTCTCTCCCCTCAACTACAGTCACTAGAAGATACATTCTCATATTTTGGGATCAGTTAGATCACTGGTTTAGCCTTGTTCTCATACTTCATGGTTTTTGATGGAATTCTTCTGCTGTGAGGGCTCCTACTGGAATTTCTGATGATGCCAGCTCTAATGCATATTTATGCAGTACGCAGTATCTTACAGCTCCACCCGAGGTGAAACCAGTGCTCTCCCCCAAGCAGCGTGCGATCTCTGTTAGGAGGGCAAATAACTCTCCCTGGACACTCAGTCTCACCATGGGAATTTCTCTTTTTCCTGTAGTTGTTAGCAATTCCCTTTCTCTTTCCTTTTTTAATGTTGCCTATCTCCAAAGTAGACCTAATATCCTCTTTATTTTTTTAAAAAATTTTAATGTTTATTTATTTTTAAGAGAGAGAGAGTGCAAGCATGAGCACGGAAGGGGCAGAAAGAGAGGGAGACACAGAATCCGAAGCAGGCTCCAGGCTCTGAGCTGTCAGCATAGAGCCCGATGGGGGGCTTGAACTCACGATCTGTGAGGTCATGACCTGAGCCAAAGTCAGACGTTTAACTCACTGAGCCACCCAGACACCCCCTTCTTTCCCCAATATCCACTTTAGATCCTGTCCCCTAAACTCAGTTTTCCATTCTCTAAGGGATATTGCCTTGACCTCCAGATCACTGATGTAAGTAGCTCTTATCTTCTTTCTCTATCCTCAGTTGACGTTTGGAGATGTTATTTGACCTGTTCAGTAAATTTCTTGTTTCAGAGATATAAACTTGACCAACTCTATACTAAAGATTTCCAAATCTATCTCTCTAGCTAAATTTTCCCCCGCACTCCAGATTCATATATGTAATATAGCAGATGCTATCATTGTCTCACTCATACCACCTTGGCATTTATCCTCTATACGGTGAAGGCTACTTTGTAGTAGGAAACAGCTGCTACTCTCCATGCCTTTTTTTGGTGGGGGGAGGGGCTGCAAGAGACCGTGCATCCCACGCATGAGGCAAGCTAGCAGTGCTGCAGAGCTGGGGCAGTTAACAGCTCCAGAAACGGCTCTCATATACTGCTGGTGGAGATTTGGTGGGTAACAACCCCAGCATCTAACCAGCAGGTTGTGGTAACTCTAAGGTATGTTCGTTCTATGCCGTCTTCTAGAGTTTTACCAGTGGTGCTAAATTTTAAATTTCCTGACTTTGGTGGTTGTAACTGGCTCAACAAAGCACATTTTATAGGTTTCCTTACTTTCCCTTCGTCACTTTCCCATTATCCTATTGGTGTTTTCCAGGACCATTCCAAAATATACTACTTGCATTTGAATTCTTATCTCAAGAGTCTATTTATGTGCTAACCCAAAGTCAGGCATCTAGCAAACGACAGGACTGCCTTTTTAAAAACTAATTTTTAAAAAATGTTTATTTATTTTTGAGAAACAGAGAAAGCACAGGGGAGGGGCAGAGAGACAGATAGAGGATTTGAAGTGGGCTCCAAGCTGACAACAGAGAGCCAAACATGGGGCCCCAACGCATGAGCCCCGAGATAATGACCTGTGCTGAGAGATCATGACGCAAGCTGTGAGATCATGACCCGAGCCAAAGTCAGATACTTAACCAACTGAGCCACCCAGGTGCCCCACAAACTACAAGACTTCTTAACCTGGCTATTTCGTTGACAGGTATCTCAAGAATAATTCATTCAAAACAATTTTATATTCTATTTTCAATCTGTTTTTCCCCTTCTATATTCAATTCTCTACCCACCAAGTTACCCAAACTCAAACTCTCTCAAAGCCACTCTGACACGAATCCATTAACTCTACTCAATAATATTTTTCAAATCTGTCCCCTTCTCTTCATCCCTACTACTGGTGGTCCATGGTAGGTTCTTATCATCTCTTACCTGTGTTGTTCTCTCTGCCTCCAGTCTCATTTTTTTGGAAATGAAGCAGAGGAGAATTTAGAATGAATTCCAAGCCTTTGGTGATTTTAGGAAAAGAAATACAGAATAGGCAGAAGGCTTAGAAGGAAAATTGTTGCAATTGTTTTCATGTATTTTTAGTTTGAAGACTCTGTAAGCCACAGTGGATAATGGGCCAGGAGATCCTGGAAGTGGTCTTGTTGAGGAAATATGTGTCTATATTTGAAGTCATAAAAACTCAGGAGGTCATCCAGGAAAAGCATGCAGAATGAGAAAAGAGCTAAAGGCAAAATCTGAGGAATATTAACTTTTAAGGGTAAACAGAAGAACAAGATCTTGCAAGGTAAAACTAAGAAAGAACAATATGGAAAACTTGAGGGAACCATGACAAAGGAGGGAAACCATGATAAAGGAGGAAAACCAAGATGTTATAAAAACCAGAAAAGCGAGCTAGAAATCTTTACTCGGTATGAATTTCTCAATGAAATTGTCCGTTACTATCCTACCTAAAAAAGTGTCCCTCTCCCTACTACCCAGAACTTTCCATGCCTCTTTTCTGTTCTATTTTTTCCAAAGTACTTTTTACCATAAAATGCCTAAATCTTCATTTTAAACATCTTCACAGAGCTATAATTGATATACCAACTAACCAACCAACCAAAACTGAAACAACCACAACCCTGCACTTATTCAATGTATACAACGCGGTGAATTTGAAAACATGCATACACCTGAGAAAACATCACCACCACAAAGTAATAGTCATCTCCGTCATCTCCAAGGGTTCCTTGTGCCCCTCTGGTTTTTGTTTGGTTTTGTTTCTGTTGGGAACACCTAACATTAACTTTTCCTCTTATCGACTTTGGAAATGGGCAACATAGTATTAAAGTATAGGCAATATGTCGTAGAGCGAGCTCTAGAACTGTAACTTTATGCCTAATGAACAACAAAGCAACTCCTCATTAAACCAACCCCACGCCCTGACAGCCACCATTCTATTTCCTGGTTCTACGAGTTTCATCATTTTAGATACCTGATACAAGTGGAATCATGCAGTATTTGTCCTTCTGTGATTGGCTTATTCACTTGGCACAACCTCTTCCAGGTTCATCCACGTGTTGCCCCAAACGGGATGATTTCCTTCTCCTTTCGGCTTGAACAAGATTCCATTGTATGCGCATATCGCACACACAAAGGAAGAGTGGATTGAGCCCCACCTTCTCCGGCTTGCAAAGCACTGAGCGGACGGAGCTGCCGCCGCTTTGGTTTCACCTCCACCCACAGGTGGAGCAAAGAAGAAAAGCCGAGGCTAGTGAAAGCAGACACGTAGTGGGAGTGACTGTGCCGGTCCAGAGGCTGGGTCTGGGGAGGTGGTCTGCCACTGAGTGGGCTGGGGGCCTCGAGTCCTGGCACCTTAAGTGGAGCTGGGGTGGGTGAAAAGCCTGGGTTACGGGTACTGGGCCCAGCTCTCAGCCTGGTGAGAAGCGTGGGCCGGAGTTCGCAGGGGCTGCTGGGAGCCTGGGGCTACGGGAGCCCGCGAAGGCCAGGAGTGGCTGGGCGCTAGCTGGCGACTGGAACTGGCGTCAGCAGGAGCTCGCCGGGAACCTCGTGCGAAGAGTCGCTAGTAGCCTGTTTCTACATGAGTTGCTGGCAGTCGGTGGGGTGGGAGCCTGGGTTTGTGGGAGCCTGGGGCCTCAGGAACTGCCTGGGGCCGAGGCTGCTGGCATGCACTGGGGTGGGTAGTGCCTGGGGTCACAGTAGCCCGTAAGGGAGCCACATAGGGTAGGGGTAGTTGGTGTCGTGCCCGCCGGGGCCTCCTGCAGGGAGTCGGGAGTTCGCCTCCTTCTCCTCCCACAGAAAGGGTGTCTCTCGGCGTTGGGCTCCTGGGCTGGAGTGGAGGGGGAGGGCTGATGGCGTGTAGCGTGTATCTGTCTTCCCACCTCAAGGCACTTTACTTCTGTGTGTCACCCAAATGGTGTAATCGTTTATCAGGAATCCTTGGCTTTTGTGAAGGTATTCTCGTGTGCAGGTAGTTAGTTGTTCATGTTGACGTTCCTGGGGGGGGGGACAAGTGCTAGGAATTCCTGCAGGCATTTTGCTGACGTCACACCGACACTGTATCTTGAAGTTAGGTGGCAATGTTCTTTAACGTCGGTTTTCTTTTGGAAGAGTGCTTTGGATAGCTTCTTTGCTTTCTCATATGAATTTTAAAAGTAGATCATTAAATTTCACAAAAGGGTGGTGGGATTTCAATGGCAGTTGCTTGGACTCCTAGTATAGATTAGAGGATAGTGGACAGTATTCGTGTGGTTTGTCACTCCAAGAACGCCGTTAGTTCTTTTTCAATTTCTCTCAGCAGTGTGTTCCAGTTTTCTATGTAAAAGTCTTGGATATCTTTTGTTAAATTCATTTCCTAGTATTTTGGGTTTTTGATGCTATTCTAAATGGAATTTTTCTTAAATTATTACCAATTGTTTCGTTTTATATAATAAAAGCACTTTTTTTTTTTTTTTTTTTTTTTTTTTTTTTTTAGTAAATTAATCTTGTATCCTGTGACCCAGCATAGTTTACTTATTCATTCTGGTGGTAGTTGTTTTGTGAATTCTTTAGGATTTTGTAAGCAAACATGTCATCTGTAAATGGAGATAGTTTTACTGTTTCATTTCTGATACTATGCTTTTTCTTTTTTGCCTTATTGAAATATCTGGGATCTCTAGAATCATGTTGAATAGAAGTGATGAGATTGAATATCTGGGACTTTTTCTCAAGCTTACCTGAAAGTGTTCACAGTTCACCATTAAGTATGACTCTGGTTGTATACTTTAGAAGATATTTTTTGTCACCTGGAAGAATCTGTCATTCTTAATTTGCTGAGATGTTTTTGTTTTGCTTTTAAAGTCATGAATGGATATTGAATTATTTCAAGTGCTTTTTCTGCGATCCTTAGAAGTGATACCGTTTTTCTTTTTTCTTTTCTCTTTTTTTTTTTCCTGTTAATATGATGAATTACACCGATTTTCAAACCTTGCATTTCTGGGGTAACCCTACCTGATATTTCATGGTAAACATAATATTTTATGTTGACAGATTCAATTTGCTATTGTTTCAGTATTTGTACATCTATCATTAGAAATGTTTATAATTTTTGTAAAAACATTGGCAACTTTTGGTATTAGGATATGCTGCCTTTATAAAATAAATCGATTTCTTCGTCTCTGAGTTTTTGTAGTATCAGTGTTATTTCTTTCTTAAATATAGCATTTACCAGCAAAATAATTGGGCCTGAAATTTTCTTTGCGAGAAGGTTTTTGATAATTATACACAATTATAATTATATTGTGAGAAGGTTTTCCTTAATATAAGGTTATTCCAATTTTCTAATTTTTGTGTCAGTCTTAATATATTGACTTCAAGAAATTTGTTCATTTTATTTAAATAATTATATTTGTTGATACAAGTTGTTCATAATCTCTTAATATATTCTCAATGTGTGTAAGATTTATACTGATAATCCCTCTTTTATTCTTCATGTTGGTAATTTGTGTTTTCTCTCAAACTTATTTTCTTGATCAGTCTAGCAAAGGGTGTTCGATCTTACTGTTTGAAAGAACCAACATTTGTCTTTGCCAGGTTTCATGTTATTATCTATTTTGTTGATTTCTTCCCTTTACTATTCCCTTCCATTTTCTTATTTAAAAAAAATTTTTTTTTCTAGATCCTTGTGTAGAAGCTTAGAAGCTTAGATAATTTATTTTATACCTTTCTTTTTATTAAAAATTTTTTTTAATCTTTATTTTTGAGAGAGAGACAGAGTGCATGTGGGGAAGAACAGAGAGAGAGAGGGAGACACATAATCTGAAGCAGGCTTCAGACTCTTAGCTGTCAGCACAGACCCCAACACGGGACTCGAACTAACAAACTGCA
Source organism: Paguma larvata (assembly GCA_030068075.1). Taxonomy (NCBI): domain Eukaryota; kingdom Metazoa; phylum Chordata; class Mammalia; order Carnivora; family Viverridae; genus Paguma; species Paguma larvata. The sequence continues at coordinate 97,513,243 of CM057833.1, read as the reverse complement.
AGTTCATGATCTAAGCCAAAGTCAGATGCTTAACTGACTGAGTCACCTAGGCACCCTATACCTATATATATATATTTTTTCTTAACATTTATTCATTTTTTGAGAGACAGAGCATGAGTGGGGGAGGGACAGAGAGAAAGGGAAACAGAATGCGAAGCAGGCTCCAGGCTCTGAGCCGTCAGTGCAGAGCCTGCTGCGGGGCGTGAACTGACAAACTGTGAGATCATGACCTGAGCTGAAGTCGGACGCTCAACCGACTGAGCCATCCGGGCACCCAGATATATTGTTTAAGTATAATACAATATTTAAAAATAAATTTCCCATTAAGCACTGTTACATATTTTTGACATATTTTTTTGTTCAGTTTGAACTATTTTCTGTTTTCCCTGTGATTTCTTTTTAACTCACAGACTATTTAGAAATATGTTGTTTATTTCCAAATATTTGGTATTTTTTTTACTAGATAGCTTAATCGCTTGCTTGCCTTTTTCTTTTCTTTTTTTTGTTTTTGTTTTTGTTTTAAATTATTTAAATTCTAGTTAGTTAACATATAGTATAATATTGGTTTCAGGAGTAGAGTGTAGTGATTCAATGCCTACATATAACACCCAGTGCTCATCACAACAAGTACCCTCATTAATACTCATCACTCATTTAGCTCACCCCCCACCCACCTCCCCTCCAGCAACCTTCAGTGTGTTCTCCATAGTTAAGAGTCTCTTTTGTGGTTTGCCTCCTCTCTTTTTTTCCTTCTCCTATGTTCATCTGTTTTGTTTCTTAAATTCCACGCATGAGTGAAATCATATGGTATTTTTCTCTCTCTGACTGACTTTTTCCATTTTGCTCTCTCTCCATCCACATCATTGCAAATGGCAAGATTTCATTCTTTTTGATGCTAAATAATATTCTATTGTATATATGTACTACATTTTCTTTATCCATTAATCAGTCAGTGGACATTTGGGCTCTTTCCATAATCTGGGTATTGTTGATAATGCCATTGTAACTACTGGGACTTCATCAAGATAAAAAGCTTCTACACTGCAAAGGAAACAGTCAACAAAACTAAAAGGCAATCTACAAAGTGAAAGAAGATATTTACAAATGACATATCTGATAAAGAATTAGTATCCAAAATCTATAAAGAACATATCAAACTCAACACTCCAAAAACAAATAATCTAGTTAAGAAATGGGCAGAAGATATGAATAGACACTTTGCCAAAGAAGATATTCAGATGGGTAATGGACCCATGAAAAGATGCTCAACATCACTCATCATCAGGGAAATACAAATCAAAACTACAATGAGATATCACCTCACACCTGTCAGAATGACTAAACTTAACAACACAGAAAACAACAGTTGTTGGTGAGGATGTGGAGAAAGAGGAACCCTCTTACGCTGTTGGTGGGAACGCAGATTTTCCGCTCTGGAAAATAGTGTGGAGGCTTCTCAAAAAGATGAAAATAGAACTACCTTATGACCCAGCAATTGCACTTACAAAAATACTGATTCAGATATGAGCAGTATATTGATACGTACTGATTGGGGCATGTGCACCCCAATGTTCATAGCAGTTAATTGCTTTCTAATTAAATTATTTTGTGGTCAGAGAACATATTCTGTATTATTTCAGTCATTTGAAACTTATTGACACTTAATTTACATCACAACACATACTCTCTATCTTGGTGAACATACTGTTGGTAGGTGTAATCTTTTACAAATATCAATTAGGTCAAGATGCATAATAATATTGTTGACTGTGTCTAAATCCTTATTAACTGTCTATTGATCTATAAATTATTCAGAGTGGTGTTAATATGGTTAACTATGACTGTGTAATTGTCTATTTCTCCCTTCAGCTCTGAATTTTTTCGTGTATTTTGAAAACTTGCTATTAGCTGTGTACATGTTTATGAGTGTTATATGCTTGAATTCACCCTCTTATTATGAAATGTTTCTTTTTATTTCTGATAATACTCTTTATCTTGATGTTTATTTTTTGTTGATGTTAATATACTGACTCTAGTCTTATGCTTCCTGTTTCGTGGTCCTTTTTCATCCATTTACTTGTTTAGAGTTTCCATCTCTCTGCTAACATTACCCATCTGTTATTGTATGTTGCCTACTTTTTTGATTAGAGCCCTTAATATGTTAATCATAGTTACTTTAAATTCCCTTTTTGATAATTCCAACATCTGTCATATCTTTCTGGTTCTGGTGATTGCTTTGTCTCTTCAGATTGTGTTTGTTCTTGCATTGTAGCATGGCTTATAAATTTTTTATTGAAAGCTGGATCTGTTGTTCTAGATAATAAGAACTATGGTAAATAGACCTTCATTGTGAGGATTTACAGTAATAGTAATCTAGAAGTTAGAATATTTAATGTTTTCTGTAGCTGTGTCAGAGGCTTCAAATTCCTCTAGTGTCCTTGTATTTGTCTCCTCTCTTGACTTTGAGCTTCCCTAAGTACTTCTCAAAAGGAGTCTGTGTATGTGTCTTGTAGCTTTTCACTTGTAACCTGCTGTCTTTGTACTAAAGCCCTGTTACTTTGGCAAAGTGTGCTGAAGGGGGAGTGTTCTCTAATCATCTGATTATATCTTAATGTTTTAGTGAGCCTGTATCTTGGGGCTGTGACCTTCAGATGTGTTTATCCAATGATACAATGCTCCCACCCCCATTTTTATTCCCTTCCCAGGCTGTAGTGCTCCCAGCGTATTTCCAAGAGGCCTTGACCTTTGTTGGCTCTTCTTTTTGTTGTTGTCGTTATATGAGATAGGAAGTCTAGAGGTGGTTGGAGTTGGAGAAATGCTTTTCTCCTAACTGAGATGTGACTCTGGGAAAGTCATTTTTTCTGGAGAGTAATCTTTTGTTATGAAGTATGCCATGGGTATACTTCACACTGATTATTTTCTCCCTACCACTTCCAGAACCAAGAGGCGATCTTTCTCGGATCTTCTTTACGAGAACATGGTGGAGTTCCTGGAGGCAAAGCCCATGAAATTGTGCCATTCTCAGGAGTTTTTCACTCTCAGGCTTGTCCACATTTGGTCTCCAGCAAAGTCTCAGAAAACTACATTCAGAGTTCCTACCAGTTTATAGCTTCAGTAGCTTCTGGCCTAGGTAATCAGATTTTGGCTGTGTCTCTCTGAATTCGTCTCTCCAGATTTTGGGGCGGTGGTTTGCTCTGCAACTTTATTGCTTTGATCAGCTCAAGAACAGTTGTTAACATTTAATTTTTCAAACTTTTTTACTTATAAGGATCTGAGTGATGATTTCCAAGCTCTTTACATAGTAGAGCTAAATAGAAGTCTTTCATTCATCTACTTACTTTTATCCTATCAGTGTTTTTATATTTGCAATGCATGTCTTACACATAGTATATATTTGGGTCTTAGTTCTTGATGTATTCTGACAGTCTCAGGTTTTTAATTGTTGATATGGTTGTTTTTAGGTCTACTACATTACTCTTTGTATTTTGTTTCCACCTCTTTGTGGTTGTTTTCCTTCTTTTCTACGTGCTTTCAACTTTGACTAGTTTTTAGAATTCCATTTAACTCTGTTCCTTTTTTAGTTATAACACTTATATTAATTTTTATTGATTGCTCTAAGGATATTAATAAATATCTTTAAATTTATTTATTGAGAGAATAGAGGAAGGTGGTGGCAGAGTAGGGGACCCTAGGCTTGCCTTGTCCTACGAATACAACTAGATAACTATCAAATCATCCTGAATACCCCAGAAAATGTCCTGAAGACTGACAGAATAACTCCACAACTAATGTGAGAGAGGAGGCCACATTGAAGAAGGTAGGAAGTGCGGAGTTGTGAATTAGGGAAGAAATGGATCCGAGCTGCTGTGGAGGAAGGGAGCTGTGGTCAGAAGGGTGTGTTAGAGAGGAGTACACGGGAATGCACATGGAGAATGTTTCCCCATAGCCATTGACTCAGAAAATGAGAGAGGCTGAATTTTGTGTGTTCTTGCAACCAGCAGGGCTTACAGCCTAGAGTTTTAAAGGTCAGTGCCTTTGGCTGCGATAGAGCCCAGAGGGCACTGCACTGCTCTTGGAGAGAAGGCAGGCAGACAACCCAGGGGCATACGGCATGGAAACAGTGATCCGATATGTTGCTGGGACACATAGCAGGGAGGTTATTTGGTCTTCTCAGAGTATGTCCCTGAGAGGCAGCATTCATGGAGACATCACTCCAGAAACAAAGGAGCTATCTGGCCCCATTTACCTCCCCTACCCCTCAGCATAGACACGGAGCCACATGCAGGACACAGGGCAGCATGGACACTGGCTGCGTAACTTGCTTACACCAAGCCCCACCACCCTGTACTTTCACGGAACTGCTCTTCTCAGTCATGCTTACCTCAGTCCCTGCACAGCAGGCTCCCCCCCCCACAGAAGTCCAGCACAAACACTTGCCTAAACTGTATCTCTTGATCACATGAGGTATGTTCCCGCTATCCCTACCTTGTTGAGGGTTTGTATCATGTATGGATGTTGTACCTTGACAAATGCTCTTTCTGCATCTATTGAAATAGTCAAATGGCCTCATTTCATTCTTTCACTTGGGGTAAATTCCTTCATTTTCTCATATTGTATAAGTCTCTGCCTTCTTCTCTACCATTTGTCTCTCAACAGGTCCTATAGTGCTCAGGGCCTGGCACTTCAGGGAATGCCTCCAATGCGTGTTGCATGCACTCTGCTGTTGTGTTCTGGCTGCTCTATCCTTTAGGCCAGTTGTCTACAGAGGCTTTCCTTGCCTCCTGTGGGCAGTGTTTGGTCCCTGGCCTGAATGTGCCAAGTTTTAACCAGGTGTGCTTTGGTCTGATCATAAAATGAGACCTGTCACCATCTCCACCAGAACCAAGCCCCTGCAAAACTCTCTGCTTTGGGTTTTGAGTTTGATAAGTTCTTTTTGGATTTTGGGTTACTAATCCTTTATCAGATATGCTATTTGCAAATATTTTCTCCCATTGTGTAGGCTGCCTTTTGTTTTGTTGATTGTTTCCTTCACTGTGCAGAAGCTTCTTATCTTGATAAAGTCCCAACAGTCTGTTTGCTTTCTTTTTCTTGCCTTCAGCAATGCATCTAGTAAAAAGTTGCCCCAGCCAAGATGCAGCCACTCTGTAGAAGTGTGAAGGTTCCTCAAAAAACTAAAAATAAAATGCCATACAATCCAGCAATTGCACTATTAGATATTTACTCAAAGGATACAAAAATACAGATTTAAAGGGGCACATGCACCCCAATGTTTATAGCAGCATTATCAACAATAGCCAACTGTGGAGAGAGCCCGAATGTCCATTGACTAATAAATGAATAAGGAGATGTGGTGTATATATAAAATTAAATATTACTCAGCATCAAAAATAATGAAATCTTGCCATTTGCAATGCTGTGGATGGAGCTAGAATGTATTATGCTAAGTGAAACAAGTCATTCAGAGAAAGACAAATATATGATTTCACTCATATGTGGAATTTAAGAAACAAAAGAGATAAACATATGGGAAGGGGAAGAAAAGAGAGGAAGGGAATCAAACCACAAGTGGGTAGGGGATGGCCTAGGTAGGTAGTGGGTATTAACGATAGAACTTGTGATGAGCACTCTGTGTCTTTGTAAGTGATGAATCACTGAATTCTACTTCTGAAACCAATATTGCACTGTGAATTAACTAACTAAAACTTAAATTAAAAAAATCAATCAGGGCTGAAGAGTGCAATAAATGAGATTAGGGATATGCTAAATGCAATGAACAGCAGGCTGGAAGAAGCAGAGGAATGAGTTAGTGACAGAACACAAAGTAATGGAAAGCAATGAAGCTGAACAAAAGAAAGAATTATGCAAAGTGAGAATAAACTTAGGGAATTCAGTGACCCCATCAAATATAATAACATTTTTAGTAGAGGAATCCAAGAAGAAGAAGAGAGAAAAAGAGCCAGAAAATTTACTTGAAGAAATAATAGCCCAAAATTTCCCTAATCTGGAGAAGGATATAGACATCCAGTTCTGGGAGACACAGAGAACTCCCATCAAAATAAAAAAGAGCAGGACCACACCAAGACATATTGTAATTAAATTGGAAATCATAGTGATAAAGAAAAAAATCTTAAAAGCAACAAGACAAAAGAAGTCATTAATATATATTCGGGAAAACTTACAAGAGATTCTTTCAACAGAAACATGGCAAGACAGAAAGGAGTGGCATGATATATTCAAAGTATTGAATGGGAAAAATCGCAGCCAAGAATACTGTATCCAGGAAGCCTATCATTCAGAATAGAAGGAGAGATAAAGAGTTCCCCCAAATAAAGGAAAACTGAAGAAGTTTGTGACCACTAAACCATCCCTGCAAGAAATATTAAAAGGGATTCTTTGAGTGCAAAGGAGAGACTAAAAGTGACAGTATAAAGGCAAAAAATGCAAAAGTAGTAAAAATGAATATTTCTTTAAAAAATTAAGGAACTCACAAAAAGAATATATATATAGATATATATATATATTTAAACATATACACACATATGTCTGTATATATGCATATATCTAAAACATGGGGAGGAGAGGAGAAAAGATTGGATTCAATCTTAAATGACCATCTACTTAATATATACTGCTATTTACAGAAGAGGGTATATATAAACCTAATGGTAAGTGTATATAAAAAACCACTAGTAAACTTGCAAATAATAAAGAGAAAGAAATAAAAATGAATCACTGAAGAAAATCAGCAAAACATGAAAGAGAGAAAGACAAGAAAGGATCAGAGAAAATCTCCAGAAACAACCACAAAGCAAGTAATAAAATGGCAATAAATGCACAGCTATCAATAATTACTGGGAATGTAAATGCGTTAGACACTCCAATCAAAAGACATGGTGTCAGAATCAATAAAAACAAAAAACATTCATATGCTGCCTATAAGAGGCTCATTTTAGACCTAAAGACACCTGCAGATTGGAAGTGAGGGGATGGAGATACATTTATCATGCAAACGATGTCAAAAGAAAGCTGGAGTAGCAATACTTAACCTTGAATAAACTAGATTTTTTTTAATAATTTATTGTCAAATAGGTTTCCATACAACACCCACTGCTCAACCCGAGTGCCCTCCTCTGTGCCCATCCCCCACTTTCCCCCCCTCCCACACCCATCTCTCCTCTCAGTTCATTCTTATTCTTTGAGAGTCTCTCATGTCATGTCTTCCTTCCTCTCTGTGGCTTTTTTTCCCCCTTCCTTTCTTCCCCTCCCCCCTGGTTCTCTGCTAGGTCTTCCAAAGCCTACCTCTGCATGGGAACAGATATGGCATCTGTCTTTCTCTGCCTGACTTATTTCACTCAGCATAATATCCTCCAGTTCCATCCATGTTGCCACACATGGCCAGATTTTATTCTTTCTCATTGCTGCGTAGTATTCCATTGTATATATATATACCACAGCTTCTTTCTCCATTCGTCAGTTGATGGACACTTTGTCTCTTTCCATGATTTGGCTATTGTTGAAAGTGCTGCTATGAACATAGGGGTACACGTGCCACTATGCATCAGCAGTCCTGGATCTCTTGGGTAGATTCCGAACAGTGCTGTTGCTGGGTCATAGGGTAAGTCTATCTTCATTTTTTTGAGGAACCTCCACACAGTTCTCCAGAGTGGTTGCACCAGTTTGCATTCCCACCAACAGTGCGAGAGGCTGCCTGAATAAACTAGATTTTAAAACCAAGATTTTTAATGAGACAAGTTCGTTATGTAATAATAAAGAGGACACTCCAACAAGAAGATATAATGGTTGTAAATGTTTATGCACCCAACATGATAGCACCTAGATATGTAAAACAGTTAATAACAAGCATAATGGAATTAATTGTTAATAATACAATATTAGGGAACTTTAATACCTCACTTACCTAAATGGACAGATCATCTAAACAGAAAACCAAGGAGGAGACAATGGCTTTGAATGACACACTGGGCCAGATGGACTTAACAGATATATTCAGAACATTTCATCTTAAAACAGCAGAATACACATTCTTTCCAAGTGCACTTGAAACATTCTCCAGAATAGACCACATATTTGGCCACAAAATAGGCCTCATCAAAGTCATACCATGCACCTTTTTAAAAAAAATGTAATTTATTGTCAAATTGGCTAACATACAGTATATACAGTGTAATCTTGGTTTTGGGGGTGGATTCCCATGAGTCATCGCTTACGTACGACACCCAGTGCTCATCCCAACCAGTTCCCTCCTCAATGCCCATCACCCATTTTCCCCCCAATCGACCATTAATTTCTTGTCTTTATTTAAGAATCTCTTATGGTTTGCCTCCCTCCCTCTCTGTTTGTAACTATTTTATTTCTCTTCCCTTCCCCCATGGTCTTCTGTTAAGTTTCTCAAGTTCCACATATGAGTGAAAATATATGATATCTATCATTCTCTGACTGACTTATTTCACTTAGCATAACATCCTCCAGTTCCATCCACATCGCTGCAAATGGCAGGGTTTCATTCTTTCTCATTGCCAAGTAGTATTCCGTTGTATAGATAAACCATGTCTTCTTTATCTGTTCATCTGTTGATGGCAATTTCGGCTCTTTCCATCATTTGGCTATTGTTGAAAGCGCTGCTATAAACATTGGGGTACAAGTGCCTCTATGAATCAGCACTGCTGTGTCTTTTAGATAAATTCCTAGTAGTGCTTATTGCTGGGTCATAGGGTAGTTCTATTTTTAATTTTCTGAGGAACGTCCACACTGTTTTCCAGAGCACCACAGCAGTTTACATCCCCACCAACAGTGTAAGAGGGTTCCCGTTTCTCCACATCCTTGCCAGCATCTTTTGTTTCCTGAGTTGTTAATTTTAGCCACTCTGGCCAGTGTGAGGTGGTATCTCAGTGTGATTTTGATTTGTATTTTCCTGAAAATGAGTGATGTTGAGCATCTTTTCATGTATCTATTGGCTATCTGGATATCTTCTTTGGAAAAGCGTTCATGTCATAATCATGCCATCTGTCCATTTCTTCACTGGATTATTTGTTTTTCAGGTGTTGAGTTTGGTAAGCTCTATATAGATTTTGGGTACTTACTCTTTATCCAATATGTCATTTGCAAATATCTTTTCCCATTCCTTTGGTTGCCTTTTAGTTCTGTTGATTGTTTCCTTTGCAGTACAGAAGCTTTTATCTTGATGAGGTCCCAACAGTTCATTTTTGCTTTTACTTCCCTTGCGTTTGCAAATGTGACAAGTAGAAATTGCTGTGGCTGAGGCCCAAAAGGTATTGCCAGGTTTCTCCTCTAGGGTTTTGATGGTTCCCTGTCTCACATTTAGGTCTTTCATCCATTTTGAGTTTATTTTTGTGTATAGTGTAAGAAAGTCGTCTAGTTTCATTCTTCTGCATATTGCTGCCCAGTTCTCCCAGCACCATTTGCTAAAGAGACTGTCCTTTTTCCATTGTATATTCTTTCCTGCTTTGTCAAAGATTAGTTGGCTATACATTTGTGGGTCCAAATCTGGGTTCTCTGTTCTATTCCATCTGTCTATGTGTCTGTTTTTTTGTGCATCTTTTCTGACTGCAATGCTATGAAAGTAGAAGTCAACCACAAGCAAAAATCTGGAAAAACCACAAATGCATGGAGGTTAAATAACATGCTACTAACAATGAGTGGGTTAACCACGAAATAAAAGTAGAAATAAAAAAAATACATGGAACAAATGAAAATGAAGGCACAATGGCTCAGGACCTTTGGGATACACCACCCAAAGTGGTCCTAAGAGGGAAGTATATAGCACTATAGATCTATCTCAAGAAGCAAAATATCAAATAATGAACCTAACTTTACACCTAAAGGAGTCAAGAACAACAAATGAAACTTAAAGCCAGCAGAAGAAGGGAATAATAAATATTAGAGCAGAAATAAATGATATATAAACTAAAGAAAACAATGAAATCAGGATTTTTTTTAGAAAAAAGTCAATAAAACTGATAAACCTCTAGCCAGTCTTACAGAGAGGGAGGGAGATAAAACATAAGAGACTCTCAAAAGACTAAGAAAAAACTGAGGGTGAGGGGGATGAGGGAGGGGGGAGAGGGGGTGATGGGCATTAAAAAGGGCACATGTTGGGATGAACACTGGGTGTTATATGTAAACCAATTTGAAAATAAACTATTATAAAATTAAAAACAAAAACAAAAACAAAACAAAACAAAAACCTCTAGCCAGTCTTATTAAAAAAAGAGAAAATGACCCAAATAAAGAAAGGCACAAATGAGAGAAGAGAAATAACAACCAACACCACAGAAATACAAACAAGTGTAAGAGAATATTATGAGAAACTATATGCCAACGAATTCAAGAATCTAGAAGAAATGGATAAATTTCTAGAAACAAAAATTACCAAAACTGAAATAGGAAGAAATAGAAAACTTTAACAGACTGAAAAACCAGCAAAGAAATTGAATTAGTAATCAAAAAACTCCCAACAAACAAAAGTCCAGATTCAAATGACTTTACAAGTTAATACTACCAAACACTTAAAGAAGAGTCAATGTACAGAAATCCATTGCATTTCTATATACAAATAATGAAGTAGCAGAAAGATAAAGTAAGGAATCAGTCTCCTTATATGTGGACCAAAACCAGTAAGATATGTAGGGATAAACCTACCTAAAGAGGTAAAAGATCTGTACTCTGAAAACTATAAAACCTTATGAACGAAATCAAAGAGGACACAAAGAAATAGAAAGACATTCCGTGCTCATGGATCGAAAGAACAAATATTGTTGAAATGTCTATACCACCAAAAGGGATCTACACATTTAATGCAATCCCTATCAAAATACCACCAGCATTGGGGCGCCTGCGTGGCTCAGTTGGTTAGGTATCTGACTTTGACTCAAGTCATGATCTCACGGTTTGGGAGTTTGAGACCCCCATTGGGCTCTATGCTGACAGCTTAGAGCCTGGAGCCTGCTTCAGATTCTGTGTCTCCTTCTCTCTCTACTCCTCCTTTGCTCATGCTGTGTGTCTCTCTCTCTATCTCTCAAAAATAAAATAAACATTAAAAAAATACCATCAGCATTTTTCACAGAGAACAAACAATCCTGAAATTTGTATGGAACCACAAAAGACTCTGAATAGCCAAAGCATCTTGAAAAAGCAAAGCAAAGTTGGACATATCACAATTCTGAACTTCAAGTTACATTACAAAGCTGCAATAATGAAAACAGTATGGTAATGGCACAGAAACAGGTACATAGATCAGTGGAACAGAATGGAAAACACAGGAATGGACCACAACTATAGGGTCAACTAATCTTTGACAAAGCTGGAAAGAATATCCAATGGAATAAAAGACAGTCTCTTCAACCAATGGTATTGGGAAAACTGGACAGCAACATGCAAAAGAAAGAAACTGGATCACTCTCTTACACCAAATACAAAAATGAATTCAAAATGGACTGGAGACATAAATGTGAGTCCTGAAACTATAAAAATCCTAGAAAAGAACAAAAGCAGTAACTTCTTTGAAATTGGCTGTAGCAACTTCTTTCTGTCAAGAAAATTAAAAGCAAAAATAAAACTATTGGGGCTACATCAGAATGAAAAGAGTCTGCCCAGTGAAGGAAACCAACAAAACTATAAGGCAACCTTTGAAATGAGAGAAGATATTTGCAAATGATTTATCTGATAAAGGGTTCATATCCAAACTATATAAAGAACTTATAAAACTCAACTCCCCAAAAGCAAATAATCCAATTAAAAATGGGCAGAAGATATGAATAGACATTTTTCCAAAGAAGACCTACAGACTGCTTTGAGAGCACATGAAAAGATGCTCACCATCGCTTATGATCAGGGAAATACAAATCGAAACTCAAATAAGATATCACCTCACAACTGTCAGAATGGCTGAAATTTAAAAGCATGAGAAACAACAGGTGTTGGTGAGGATGTGGAGAAAGGGGAACCCTCTTGCACTGTTGGCAGAAATGCAAACTGGTGCAGCCACCTTGGAAAACAGATGGAGGTTCCACATAAGTTAAAAATAGGACTGTCCTATACCACCAGGTATTTACCCAAAGAAAACAAAAATACTAATTCAAAGGATACGTGCAATCCAATATTTAGAGCAGCATAATCCACAAAAGCCAAATTATGGAAAGAGCCCAAGTGTCCATGTTTGGTAAATGGTTAAAGATGAGGTGGTAGATATATACAATGAAATATTAATCAGTCATTAAAAAGAATGAGATCTTGCCATTTGCAATAATGTGGATGAGGCTATAGAGTATTATGCTAAGTGAAGCAAGTCAGTCAGAGAAGACAAATACCATATGATTTCATTCACATGTGGAATTTAAAAAACAAAACAAATGAACAAGAAAGACAAGAAAAACCAAGAAACAGACGCTTAACTATAGAGAACAAACTGATAGTTACCAGAAGGGAGGTAGGTGGGGTTGGGTTAAATGGGTGACAGGGATTCAGGACTACACTTGTAATGAGCAGTGGGTGATATGTGGAAGTGTTGAATCACTATATTGTGTGACTGAAATTAATATTACACTGTATGTTAACCAACTAGAATTTAAATGAAAACTAAAAAACTTATTTGTTGGGGCGCCTGGGTGGCTCAGTCCGTTAAGCGGCCGACTACAGCTCATGTCATGATCTCGCGGTCTGTGAATTCGAGCCCCAGGTCGGACTCTGTGCTGACAGCTCAGAGCCTGGAGCCTGCTTCAGATTCTGTATCTCCCTCTCTCTCTGCCCTTCCCTTGCTCACTCTCTGTCTCTATGTCTCTCAAAAATAAAGACGCAAAGAAAATTAAAAAAAAAACTTATTTATTTGTATTACATTTATACTACTTACAAGTAAAAAACTTTACTTATTTCTGAATCACTTGCAGTAAAATTGTATATTTTACACCTATGCACATTATAAATGTCACAAAAATGTAGTTTTTAAAAATAATATATGTAGCTTAAGTAAATTAAAAGCAAACATAATCATTTACACTTACCCAGGTATTTGCCATAACTGATGTTTTTTTCTTCTTCTGATCATACAAGTCTCTGGTATTTTCTTTGGCTTAAAAAATGTCTCCTGGCATTTCTTGTACTGCAGGTCTTTTAGCAATGAATAATCTTTTTTTTAAATCTGAAAATACCTTTATTTCACCTTGATTCACTGTTTTCACTGGTTCTAGAATTTTTGGCTAAGTGTCTTTCCTAGCATTTTAAATATGTTGTTCTACTGCCTTCTATTTTCTATAGATTTTAATGAGAAATTAGCTATCCCCTTATATGTGTTATTTTCCCCTGTATGTAATGAGTCATTTTATTCTGGTTGCTTTCAAGATTTTTACTTTATTTTTGATTTTCATCAGTTTGAACATTCTTAGACATGGTTTTCTTTTCATTTACCTTTGCTTGGGTTGTTGAGCTTCTTGCATTTGTGAATTTATGTCTTCCATCAAATTAGGGATATATACAGTCATTATTATTGCTTTTTTTAACCCCATTCTTTGTCTCCTTTTCTTCTCTTGTGTTGTCTCACAGATTGCTGAGGCATTGTACATCTTTCTTTCAATTCTTGCTCCTTTAAATGTTATATAATTTAAATTTAAATATTATAATATTTATATCCCTTAAATATTACAATTTTGTATTTGTATTCAGTTCAATGACTCTTTAGGAAGCTCAATTTTGCCTTTCTTTTTAAATAAATATTTTACTTATTTTGAGAGAGAGCACAAGCATGGAGAAACAGAGAGGGTGAGAGAGAGAATTCCAAGCAGGCTCCATGCTGTCAGTACAGACCCTAATGCAGGGCTCGAACTCACGAACTGTGAGATCATGACCTGAGCCAAAATCAGGTGTTAGATGCTTAACCACCTGAGCCACCCAGGCTCCCCTCCATTTTGCTTTTAAGCCTATCCAGTGAATTAAAAAAAATTTTAGTTAGTGTAGTTTTCAGTCTTAAAATTTCCACATGAATATTTTTATCATTTCCATTTCCTTGCTGAAATATTTTCATTTCACTCTTTTCATTCATTACAAGCATATTCTCCTGCACTTCCTTGCACATAGTTATAATAGGTCTTGTAGGTCTTCTGAAATGTGTTATATTTCTCTTAAAAGTCATGTATTTAATTTTGTTTTATTATGCATTTAGCTTGGTTAGACTCAAATTTTTAAATCTTGACTGGTAGCTTAAGTTTCCTTTTGGTCATTGAATATAAGCTGAGTTGTTTGGAGTCTACTTTGCACATACCTATTTCAGGGTAAGCCAGAGTGGCTGATGAAGTTGATACATTAAATTTGGGACTCCATCTGTCTCATTTTTCCCTTTCTGAGATACCCCTCTCACTTTCTAGTGGCTGTGGTTTTAGCAGACTTTCCACCTTAGTTCAGCCCAGAAGAATTGTGAATTCTAGCTGTTATGATAGATGTCATTTATGGTTAACACTAAGGCTAAGACCTCCATATAATTGGTTCACTCAGTCCTGAAATCATTCTTCAAAGTGTCAACTCCATCTACAATCTTCCTGATGAGTTCACTCTCAAGTGCTTTTGGGTCTGTTTTCCCTGAGTTTATAATTCTTATCTGCAGAGGGTAGATAAAGAAGTGGAACTATAATGGCTCTTAAATTTCTCTTTGGCTAATTGTAACATCTCTCTCATTCCGAGGGCTGTTTCTGTTGACTGATTTTACTTCTAGCTATTGGTCACATTTTCCTACTTCTTTGCTTTTCGAGAAATTTTAAATTGTTGGGCAATGGGGATATGTGCTATATTTCTTTAAGGGGCTTTTAATTTAATTCTATGAGTCTGTATTTGTCCTCACTGTAACCTTAGTGTAACATTGCTCGTAAGGTGTGGACTTTTTGGGGATATCGACTGAATAAGTGTTTATCATATCTCTCCACTCTGGATGGTCATAGCTTCATCTTCTAGTCCTGTGTGATCTCTGGAATATCCATTTAAAGCAGAGATCTCTGACAGTTTCTTCCAGGACTTGCAAAACCACTCCATGTGTAATTTACTATGGAACCAAAAACTCAATGGTTCTATGTATATTTCTGGAATTCCTTTTCTGCATGGCTCTCCCAACTAATATGCCTTGCAAATTTCATCTGTGCTAATAACATTGAATTCTTATCTTTGTCTCCTAACTTCAATAAAATCACTGGGCTCTCTTTGGGGTATATCTCTCTGGAACATCATCTGGAAAGTGATTGTGGGCAGAGAGCTGATATGTTATGAGACTCGACTCATTTATTTCCTTTCTTTCAGAGCTCACAGTTCTGTACTTCATGTTTTCTAATATGCAAAAATTGTTTTACGTATTTTGTTCACTTTCATAACTATTTATTGTGGAGGTCTGATAACCAATTCTTTTGCCATAGCTGGAAGAGGAAGTCCCTTTTTCACAAAATCTGAACAAATACAAATTATCAGATCTTACCTACAGAGTCTCCGATTAAACATGTTTGTTCAGGGACTCAAGAGTTTCATTTGGTAGTCCTCCCATTTCATGGTAATTTTGATGTAAGTAATTAGAATGTTATACTGGGATAAAGTTAAGATAAGAGAAATAATCCATCTGAAATTTATATTTATTATAATTAAAATCATATTGGAGGGCAAATGTCAACACGGCAGTATCTTGAGTAATTCAGATGAAGTCAAGAGAACAGGCCAGCTATAATAGGAGATACATAAGCATTTTAGAGATGGGGAGGGGTCTGATTAGAATCGGGGACCACAGAAATAAAAATTCTGTTTGAAATATTAACTGGGAGTAACTGAAAACAGAAGAGGATAATCTTCCTGCCAGATGGGAAAGATGCTGGTAGATGCACAGAGTAAGAAGGCTTTGTTCTAGCTTTGGCCTCTGGTCACTGACAGCATAGCCCTTGAGTGCAAACTAAAAGCCAGAGGGACATGTATCCCCTCTGATCTCTGCTGCCACATTTCTCGCCACAAAACTTTGCAGCCAAGTATTCCCCAGGCACTCCAGGTTCTTCTAAGCAGAGCTCCCATGCTTCCTGGAAGATATTACTGTTTATGTCAACCTGGTCTCAAGAGCTGTCTAAAAGAGCAAAGGGATTTACTGCTCAAAGGAGATGAAAGATTGGAAGAGGCCAAAGATCTTAACTCAGAGAAAACCCATTAAAGATATTTTGCCTTGTCAGAGACTGTCTGTATGCCAACTCCATAAAAAGAAACATCTAAAGATGAAGATTTATACAGACAGAATGGCAGGTAAGAAGGCAAACTTTTGTTTTTCCCTAAAGGTACAGGTAGAATTCACATAGCTATGTTGACTGCCATGCAGTAATTGACTTTCTTTCCAACCCTGTCCTTACCATTCCTTACTGAGTTAACGTTTTTCAGTAACTGATTTCCTGAATGCTTGATTTTGTTGTGATTTCCTTTAAAGTCACTGTACCCAAACCAAACTTAGGCTTGGAATACAAAGTTGAAAAGGCAGACCTTAAATAATCTTTTCTACCTTCTAAAATAGCAAACAAGGTCTACTCTTGCTTATCTGCAGCTCCAGAAGGTAACCTCAGGCCTTAACTCTCAAGTCCCTATGGTTTATTTCAGGATTCTTTAGTTCCTTAGGTGCCATTTTCCTATGCATCATTGTCCCTTCAAGGGCCTTTTATCAGATACCAGAAATGCTGGCATTACAGTCCCCTTGTAACACCCCACCACCAGCTCTGCCTTCAAATAAGGGCTGGCTGCCAAACCTCACAACAGGGGACAGATCAGAAAAGGAGGGGCAATACTGCCATGCAGAATCACAAATGAAAATATCAGCCAGCTTTAAAGTCATCAGATTATCTTCCTAGTTCAAATTGGCAGCCTCTGTCAAGGAGTGATGTGGTGTTTCCTGATGTGTTGAAAGCAGCACTGTGATGAAAGGAAGATAGTGCCCTTATCCAGCTGAAATTTTGAACTGGATACCCCGTGGGAGTCTTGTATACAGTCTTTGACTCATCACAATAAAGACTGGCTGCTGACAGCTCATCAACTTTGACTTCTGGCCAAAACCCTAATACTTGGCTTCCTTTTTTACCCCACTCTGAACTCTTCCATTTCTCATTTTATAACTTTTTCCACCCATTATTTAGATATTGAAGGTTTTCATGGGTCTGAAGGCAGCCTTGACCCATTGCAGTATTAGTCCACTGAGTCACTTGCCAAAGCATGTTGTACGTTTTTTTGTCCTACTGTTTGTAATGCAGCTAATATTTATTGATCACTCTGCGGGATGCTAGAGGTGTAGACATAAAGAAACATGGTTACTGCTGTCATGGAGAACTTCCACAAGTGCATTCCTAGATCCACCTACATCAGGACTACTTGAGCAAGCTTGTTAAAAATCTAGATTTCTGGGTCCCAACTAAGATTTACTGAGTAGAAATTTCTGAAGTTAGATGCAAGAGTCTACATTTTTAATTAGCTCCCTGGGGTTCTTAAGCACATTGTAGTTTGATAACCACTAGTAAACACACAAATGCGGAATTAAAATTTATGATAAAGTACCGTAAAGATGAAAGGATGGCATAGAAAGGCAAATTTAGATTGAGACAGTGGGTCAAAAGGGGACTAAGGAAGTCATTTTTTAAAAAAATGTATTTATTTAAATTCAAGTTATTAACATACAGTGTAGTATCACTTTCAGGAGGAGAACCCAGTGGTTCATCACTTACATATAACACTCAGTGCCCATCCCAACAAGTGCCCTCCTGAATGCCCATCAAGGAAGAGACATTTAAACAGACTTGAGAGATAAGTGGAATCATTCAGATGAAGAATTGGGGAAAAACATTCTTCAAGCAGAGGGAAAACTTATGCAAAAATCCTCAGGTGATAATATTGATGTTTTCCTAGCCCATATACATACCTAGTATCTTGTCCTAAAAGAAATATCAGCACATAAAGGCATGCACCCTATAATCTGGGTTTGACTCTTCTTTTCTACTTTGGGCCTAGCCTAAAAATATCCTTGTGCAGATCTGAGTTAACTTAGGAAAGAGTTGTAGGGGGATTGTTAAGATGGTGGAGGACTAGAGCAACCTAAGCCTGCCTTCTCCCTCGAACACAGCTACATAAATATCAAATCATTCTGAACACCAGAGAAACTGATCCGCTGCCTGAGAGAACAAAGCTGCATATCTAAGAGCAGAAAAAATGACCACCTTGTGGAAGGTAGGAACTGCAGAAAGTTGATTTAAGGGAGAAAAGAGCTGCAGGTGTTGAGGAGGAGACAGAGTCCTGGGAGCTGAAGGGAGAGAGGCAAAGAGAGAGAATGAAAAGAGTGAAAACACACATGAGGGATTTCACAGGTGCAATACTTCCCCCAAACCATTGACTGGGAAAAAGGAGAGCATTTTTTAAACAGTGGAGCACAGAGTCTGAAGTTTCAGAGGTCACTGCCATCGCCAAGGACATGCCTCATGGTGCTCTGCTGGGGAAGAAGGGCAGAGACACAGTAGTGGGTAGTATGATCTGGGTCATACGGGGAAAAATAGTTCCCCATCTTGGAGCGCATTTGGTAGAGGTGATACAGCCTTTCCATGGGCAAAAAACCCTGCGGATGTGATTGAGCTACCCCGTTCACAAGCATAGGAACAAAGACACCAGCTGAGGGCAGCAACCTTGGCACCAGCTTTGTATTGTGATTTATCACAAACTAGGAACTACTGTGCAATTATACAATCATTTTTTATTTGGACAAACTAACACCAGCCACAGTGCAGTGAGACCCTCTCCCAGAATATCAGTGTAGGACTGTGTAATGGGGGAGTCTCTGAAGTTAGAGTTTTGAAACCCAGCCACATCTGAGATAAAACACAGGAGGGCAGACAGCTCACACTTAGGGTGCAGGCAAGGATCTGACAGAAGCTGGGGACATGGGAGGGGTGATTGCTCATCTGTGAACGTTTCCTGAGGAGTGGTGGGCATGAGCTCCCCATTCTGGAGATGAGAGAACGGTGTGAAGCCATTTTCACCCCTAGCCCACCAGCAGTGACCAACATCAGTGAGTTGAAGAGTGCCACCAATTGGAGACTGGGGCTGTTACACTAAGCCCCACCCCCTGCACCCTAAAGGCTCATTTCCTGTATGGGCAAGTCAGCCTGAGAATCAGCACAACAGGCCCCTCTCCCAGAAGGCCAGCACAGACTACTCACATGTACCAAGTCTACTGATCATAGAGCGCTGCAACGTTTCAGCTCTAGGGGAAATAGGATCTGGCATTTAAAAAATTTTTTAATTTTGTTAATTTCTTATTTAAAAATTTTTGTATATCAATGTGTGTGTGTGTGTGTATATATATATATATATATATATAGATTCAAAAACTATGTGTGTGTGTGTGTGTGTGTGTATAATCTAGCCCTGTTTTCAAATGTTTATTTTTGAGAGAGACCAAGTGTGAGTGGGTGAGGGGCAGAGAGGGTGGGGAATTAAGAATCCGAAGCACACTTTGTGCTGCCAGTGCAGAGCCTGATGTGGGGTTTGAACTCATGAACCAATGAACCACGAGGTCATGACCTGAGCCAAAGTCAGACACTTCAGCAACTGAGACACCCAGGCATCCTTGGATCTAGATTCTTTTAGCAAGCATACCAAAACAAACCTAGTATCTAGATTTTTGTTATTGTTGTTGTTGTTGTTGTTTTTTCTTTTTGTTTTTGTTTTTTTCTGGGCAAAATGACAAGATGGAGGAATTCACCCCAAAAGGAAGAACAGGAAATAGAAATTATGGACAGATTTTTTTTTATTTTTTTAAATGTTTTATTATATTTTTGAGAGAGAGAGATGAAGCACAAGCAGAGGAGGGGCAGAGAGAGAGGGAGACACAGAATCTGAAGCAGACTTCAGGCTCCGAGCTGTCAGCATGGAGCCCGATGTGGGGCTTGAACTCACGAACTGTGAGATCATGACCTGAGCCGAAGTCAGACGCTCAACTGACTGAACCACCCAGGTGCCCTGGACAGGGATTTAATCAATACAGCTATAAGTAAGATGTCTTAACTAGAGTTTAAAACACTAATCATAAGAATACTAGCTAGGCTTGAAAAAAGCATAGAAGACGTAAGAGAATCCCTTGATGCAGAGATAAAAGAACTAAAATCTAGTTAGGCTGAAATTAAAGATGCTATAACCTAGATGCAGAGGAATGAATCAGTGATATAGAAGATAAAATTATGGAAAATAATGAAGCTGAAAAGAAGAGGGAAAGAATAGTAGTGGATCATGAATGTAGACTTAAGGAACTTAGCTACTTCTTAAAATGCAATAACATTCATATCACAGGAGTCCCAGAAGATGAAGAGAGAGAAAAAGGGGCAGAAAATTTATTTGAGCAAATTTTAGCTGAAAACTTCCCTAATCTGGATAAGGACACAGACATTGAAATCCAGGAAGCACAGAGAACTCCCATTAAATTTGACAAAAATTGGTCATTACCTAGACATATCACAAGCAAATTCACAAAAGACACAGACATGGAAAGAATCTTGAAAGCTGCAAGGGATATATAGTCCTTATTCTACAAGGGAAAACAGATCAGATGTGTGGAAGATCTGTCCACAGAAACTTGGAAGGCCAGAAGAGAATGGGAGGATATAGTTAACATGCTGAATGGGAAATCTATGCAGCCAAGGATACTTTATCCAGCAAAGCTGTCATTCAGAATAGAAGGAGAGATAAAGAGTTTCCCAAACAAAACCAATGGAGTTTGTGACCATTAAACCAGCCCTGCTAAAAATATTAAAGAGGACTTTCTGAGTGGGGGGGGGGGAAAGGACCAAAACAAAGACTAGAAAGGACCATCACTGGAAACACCAACCTTACAGTAACACAATGGCACTAAATTCGTATCTTAAAATAATCACCCTGTGAATGGACTAAATGCTCCAGTTGAAAGATATAGGGTATCAGAATGGACTAAAAAAAAAAAAAAAGACCCATCTATGTGCTGCCTACAAGAGACTCATTTGAGACCTAAAAACAGCTACAGATTGAAAGTGAGGGGATGGAGATCCAACTATCATACTAAGGGACATCAAAAGGAAGCTAGAGCAGCCATACTTATATCAGACAAAGTAGATTTTAACCAACAACTGTAATAAGAGATGAAGAAGGGCCTTATATCGTAATTAATGGGGTCTATCCATCAAGAAGATCTAACTATTGTTATTTGTGTCCTCAACTTGAAAGTACCCAAATATATAAATCAACTGATAACAAACATAATGAAACTCATTGATAATAATACAACCCCACTTACAGCAATAGACAGAACATCTAAGCAGAAAATCAGCAGGGAAACAGTGGCTTTGAATGACACAATGGAGCAGATAGACTTAATAGATATATTCAGAACATTTCATCTTAAAGCCACAGAACACACATTCTTTTCGAATGCACATGGAACATTCCTCAGAGCAGATTGCATATAGAGTAAGAAATCAGCCATCAACAAGTACAAAAAGATTGAGATCATACCATACATATTTTCAGATCACAATGCTATGAAACTTGAAGTCAACCACAAGAAAAAATTTGGAAAGGCCATAAATATATGGTGGTTAAAGAACATCCCACTAAAGAATGAATGGGTTACCCAGGAAATTAAAGAAGAGATTAAAAAAAAGAAAAGTATAAGGAAACAAATGAAAATGAAAACACAAGAGTCCAAAACTTGTGAGATGCAGCAAAGGCAGTCCTAAGAGGGAAGTATATTGCAATACAGGCCTACTTCTAAGAAGCAAGAAAAATCTCAAATACACAACATAACCTAAAAGACCTAGAAGAACAGTAAATAAAGTCTAAAACCAGTAGAAGAAGGAAAATAAAAAAAAATAAGAGCAGAAATCAAAAATAAAGAAGCAAGTAAACAAAATCCCAGAACACATCAATGAAACTAAGAGCTGATTCCTTGAAAAAATTTAAAATTGATAAACCTGTAACCAGACTTATCAAAAAGAAAAGAGAAAGGACCCCAATGAATAAAAGCATGAATGAAAAAGGAGTGATCACAACCAGCACCACAGAAATACAAATTCTCGTAGGAGAATATTATGAGAAATTATGTGCCAACAAATTGGGCAATCTGGAAGAAATGGACCAGTTCCTCAAAACATCCAATCTACCAAAGTAAAACAGGAAGACATAGAAAATTTGAACAGACCCATTACTAACAAAGAAATTGAATCAATAATCCAACTTCTTCCAACAAACAAATTTTTGTTTTGCCAGATGACTTACCAGAGAAATTTTACCATATATTTAAACAGTTAATGCCTATTCTTCTCAAAATGTTCCAAAAAAAAAAAAAAAAAAAGAAATGGAAAGAAAACTTCCAAACTCCTTCTGCGAGACCAGCATTACCTTGCTTCCAAAACCCGAGAAAGACCCACTAAAAAGGAGAATTACAGAGCAATATCCCTGATGAACATGGATGCAGATTTTCTCAGCAAGATAGTAGCAAGTTGAATCCAACAGTACATTAAAAGAATTATTCACCTTGATCAAGTGGGATTTATTCCTTGGCTGGAGGGTGGTTCAGTATCCACAAATCAACATGATATGCCACATTGGTAAAAAAAAAAGGATAAGAACCATATGATCCTCTTAATAGTTGCAGAAAAAAGCATTTGACAAAATACAGCATCCATTTTTGATAAAAACTCTCAGCAAAGTAGAAATAGATGGAACATATCTTAACATTATAAAGGCCATATACGAAACCCCACAGTTAATATCATCCTCAATGGGGAAAAACTCAGAGCTTTTCACCTATGGTCAGGAATAAGGCAGATATGTCCACTCTCACCATTACTATTTAACGTAGTACTGTAAATCTTAACCTCCAGCAATCAAAAAACAAAAAGAAATAAAAGGCATTCAAACCGGTAAGGAAGAAGTCAAACTTTCACTTTTTGCAGATGACATGACATTCTATGTAGAAAACCCAAAATACTGCATCAAAAAAATTGTTAGAACTGATATATGAATTCAGCAAAGTCGTAGGATATAAAATCAATGTACAGAAATGTGTTGCATTTCTATTCACCAATAATGAAGTAGCAGAAAGAGAAAACAATGAACTGATCCCATTTATAATTGTACCCAAACCCATAAGATACCTAGAAATAAACCTAGCCAAAGAGGTAAAAGATCTGTACATGAAAACTGTAGAGCACATAAGTAAAGAAATTGAAGAGGACACAAAGAAATGGAAAAACATTCAATACTCAGGGATTGGAAGAGCAAATATTGTTAAAATGTCTATACCACCCAAAGTAAAGGTCACCCTCTTACACTGTTGGTGTGAATGCAAACTGGTGCAGCTGCTCTGGAAAACAGTACAGAGGTTCTTCAAAAAGTAAAAAATAGAACTGCAATATGATCCAGCAGTCGCACTACTAGGTATTTACACAAAGCATACAAAAATATTGTGTTGAAGGGAAACATGCACCCTGATGTTTACAGCAGCATTATCAACAATACCCAAATTATGGATAGAGCCCAGATGTCCATTGACTGATGACTGGATAAGGAAGATGTATATATACAATGGAATATTTTTCATCCATCAAAAATAATGAAATCTTGCCATTTGCAATAATGTAGATAGAGTGTATTATTCTAAGCAAAATAAGTCAGCCAGAGAAAGACAAATAACCATATGATTTCATTCATTTGTGGGATATAAGAAACAAAAGGAATGAACATGGGAATAAAAGAGGCAAACCATAAAACAGAGTCTTTAGAGAACAAACTGAGGGTTGTTGGAGGGGAGATGGGCAGGGAGATGGGTTAAATGAATGATTTATTCATTTATTAATGAGGGCACTTGTTGGGATGGGCAGTGGGTGTTATATGTAAGTGATGAATCACTAAATTCTACTCTTGAAACTAACTTATTACAGTATGTTTAACTAACAAGAATTTGAATAAAGTCTTGAAACTAAAAAAAAATCCTCAACAAAGAGAAAATATTAGAAACTTTCAAACAGAAGTTACAGAGCTGAAGAATATAAAATCTGAAATGAAAAATGCTCTGGGGTGTTCAGCAGTAGAGTTTTTGAGGCCAAAGATTTTATTAAAAAGGTAGAAGAGAAAGCAGTATAACTCACATAGAATAGCAAACAGAACAAGTAGTTTTAAAAAATGATGATACCAGACCTTTGGGATAACATTAAGTGGAATAACCTTTGCATAATATGGGTCCCAGAAGGAGAAGAGAGAGAAAGGGCCAGAAAACTTATTTTAAGAAACAATGGTCAAAAACTTCCCTTATCTGGAGAAGGAAGCAGACATAGAGGTCCAAGAAGTCCAGAGAGTTCCAAATAAAGTGACCCTGAAGATATCTACATCAAGACATGTTACAATTTAAAAGGGTGAAAGTTAAAAAGAATCTTAAAAGCAGCAAGAGAAAACTGTTACATACAAGGGAAACCCATGAGGTTATCAGTGTATGTTTCAGCAGAAACTTGACAAGCTAAGAACAGTGGCATGATGTACTCAAAGTGCTGAAAGGGAAATACTTCCAAGAATTCTGTGATTGATTAGGTTATAATTCAGTGTTGAAGGGGAGTTAAAGGCTGTTCCAGATAAGCAAAGGCTAAGGAAGTTCATCACTGCTCTTCTGGCCTTACGGTAAGTGTTAAAAGGTCTTTTCTAAGCTGAAAAGAAATGGCACTAATTAATAGCAAGAAACATATGAAACAAAAATGTCACTGCTAAAGATAAATGTGTAATAAAAGTAGTGGATTAATCACTTATAAGCAGGTATGGAGACAAAAAACCAAAAATAGTAAAATTAACTAAAATTATAATAATTAGTTTAAGGATGCATAAAATAAAGAGATGTAAATCATTACTCAAAAATAAAATGGGGAGGGGTGCCCGGGTGGCTCAGTCAGTTAAGCATCCAACTTTAGCAAGGGTCATGATTTCATGGTTCCTGGGTTCCAGCCCCATGTTGGCCTCTATGCTGACATCTCAGAGCCTGGAGCCTGCTTTGGATTCTGCTCCTCCCCCGCTCATGCTCTGTCTTTCTCTCTCAAAAACAAACAAACATTAAAAAATATTTTTAAGTAAAATAAAAGGGGGAGAGAAATATATAAGGGCTTAGACTGTATTCAGAATTAAGTTTCCATCAACTCAAAACATTTATATACGTGGGAAGTTATATGCATAACTATTAAACAAAAGCTTATAGTAAATACACAAAAGAAAAAGGAATCTAAACATAACACTAAAGAAAATCATAAACCTCAAGAGACTAGAGAAAGAGATGATGAAAGGAATAGAGAAAAACTATGAAAACAGAAAACAACCATCAAATTGGAAAAAAGTACAGACCTATCAATAGTTACTTTAAATGTAAGTGGACCAAACTTTCCAATCAACAGACATAGAGTGAGTGAATAGATTTAAAAAAAAAACACATTTATGTGCTATTTCTGAAAAAGATTCACTTTGTATGTAAGAACACAGAGTGAAAGTGAAGGGATGGAGAGATATATTCCATGTAAATGGAAGCAAAAAGCTGTGTAGCTGTGCTTGAGCACACAAAATAGACTTTAAACCAAGACTATAATAATAGACCCAGAAGGATATTAGAAATGATAAAGAAGTCAGCCAAGCAAGATATAGCATTTATGTATGCATCCAACATAGAAACACAAAGATATATAAAGCAAATACCAATGGACTTACAAGGAGAAATTGATAGTAGTAGAGTAACAGTAGGGAACTTGAACAGCTCACTTATATCAATGGACAGATCGTCTAAATGGAAAATTAATGAAGTAACATTGGCCTTAAATGACACACTGGACCAGATGAACTTAATAAGTATAATCCAAAAACAACATAATACACATTCTTCTTGAGTGCATGGAACATTCTCAAGGGTAGACCACATGTTAGGCCACAAAACAAGCCTCAATAAATTCGAAAATATTGAAATCATATCAAGCATTTTTTTGACCACAGTCGTATGAACCTAGAACAATTACAAGAAGAAAACTGGTAAAAAACAGAAATGTGGAGATTAAGCAGTATGCTACTGAACAGCCTCCGGGTCATCAAGGAAATCAAAGAAGAAAAAAAAATACCTAGAGACAATGAAAACAGAAATATGACGTACCAAAAACTTTGGGATGAAGCAAAAGCCACTTTGAGAGAGAAGATCATAGCAATACAGGCTTATGTCTAGTAACAAGAACAATCTCAAAAAAACAATCTAACTTTACATGTAAAGGAGCTAGAAAAAGAACAAATGAAGCCCAAAGTCAGTAGAGGGAAGGAAATAATAAACAACATAGTAGAAATAAAAGAAGACTTAAAAAAATGGAGAACAGTGAAAAACTAAGAGCTGTTTTTTTAAAAAAGATTAAAAAAATTCAGAAACCTTTGGTAGACTAAACCAAGAAGAGAGGGCTCTAATCAGAAATGAAAAGAAGTTATAACTGACACCACAGAAATACAAAGGATCATAGGAGACTACTATGAAAACTTATATGCCAAAAAGTTAGACATCTTGGAAGAAATGGATACATTTTTTAGAAATATACAGTCTTCTAAGACTAAGTCATGAAGAAAGAGAAAATAAGCATAGACCAATTAATTACTAGTAAGGACATTGAATCAGTTGTCAAAAACCTCTCAACAAACAGAAGTCCTAGATCAGATGGCTTCACTGATGAATTCTACTAAATGTTCAAAACAGACTTAACATCTATCCTTCTCAAACCCTTCCAAAAAATTAAAGAGGAAGGAAACACTTCTAAACTTATTTTACGAAGTCCACATCATTCTGATAACGAAAAACAGACGGGAACATCACAAAAAAAAATTATAGGCCCATATCATTGATGAACATGGAGGAGAAATTCTTAACAAAAGATTAACAAATCAAATTCAATAATGCATTAAGAGGATCTTATACCACAGTTGTGTGGGATTTATGTCAGGAATGCAAGGATGGTTCCGTCTTTGCAAATAAATCAATATGGCACACCACATTAACAAAATGAAGGGTAAAAATCATATGATCATCTCAATATATACAGAAAAAGCATTTGACAAAATCAATATCCATTTATGAAAAAGACTCTCAACAAAGCGAGTACAGAGTGAATGTACCTAAACCTAATAAAGGCCATGTATGACAAACCCATACTCAGTGGTGAAAAGCTGAAAGGTTTTCCTCCATTCAGCTTTTACACCAACATCAAGAACAAGATAAGGGTGTACTCTCTCACCACTTTTATTTAACGTAGTATTGGAAGCCCTTGCCATGGCAATTAGGCAAGGAAAAGAAGAAAAACAATCAAAATGTGAAAGGAAGAAGTAAAACTCACTATTTGCAGATAATGTGATATTATATAGAGAAAACCCAAAGAACTCCACCAAAAAAAGTTAGAATTAAATAGTGAATTCAGTAAAGTAGCAGGATACAAAATCAGCATACAGGATTCCGTGGCATTTCTGTACACATAATGAGTCATAAAGAAAGATAAGTTAAGAAAATGATCCCACCTGTAATTGCATCAAAAAGAATAAAATATCTATGAATAAATTTAAGAAGGTGAATGATCAATACACTGAAAAATTTTAAGACACTGATGAAAAATTGAAAGTTTCTCAATCCCTATTTTCATTGCAGCACTATTTACAACAGATAAGAAATGGAAAAAAACCTACAAGTCTGTTGGATGAAGGGTTAAAGGAGATGTGTTTAAAATGGAATACTACTTAACCATGAAAAAGAATGAAAATTTGCCATTTGTGACAACATGGATGAACCTTGAGGGTCTTATGGATAGTGAAATAAGTTTGAAATAATGTGGAGAAAAGACAAGTATCATACAGTTTCAGTCATATGCCTAAGTAAAAAGCAAAACAAACAAAACGAGAACTCGTAGAGAACGGAAACGTGTTACAAGGAGGGAAGAGGTTAGAGGTGGGTGAAAGGGGTCAACTGTATGGTGATGGATGGTAATTAGACTTTTAGTGGTGATCACTTTGTGGTGCATACAGATGTTAAATGATAATGTTGTACACCTGAAACTTATATGGTGTCATATACCATTTTTACTTAAGTAAAAAAAAATCTAAAAAGTAAGTAAATTAAAAACAAAATTGAAAATGTAAGGCAAATGTTAGAACTTCTGAGCGATAATATCTATTGGCTTGGGACACAGTATCTCAAGGAAGAAAGCTGATTACTTAAAACAGTTTAAACATAAGAGAACGAAGCATTAAGCTACTGAGCTGGAAGAATGTCCAAATTGTTCCTTTTATATGCTTTATATTTATGGAAGTCAAATGTATGTAAGTCCAGACAGAAAACTTATACCACAAACATATTAAGGATAATTATTTGCATAATAAGGGAAATAGCCGTGTAACCTAATTTGCAATAAGAGTCTGCATGTTTTCTTAGGGAATCTATCATTGCACTTGAATATTTGTTTAAAGGCTTTCATTATTGGATACAGGACAAATAGAAGCTCAAAGCACAGTTTATCATAGTGTTATTTGTGGTAGCAGGAAGATGATAGCAATCTGGTTTTCAACCCTGGGAGAGTATTAACACAAGGTGAATACGTACGATGGAATATTTGCAGAGACCAGAAAGTGAAAGCTGGATGTATGTATAGCAAAAGGGCTGTATCCTAAAAATATATTGCTGAGTGAAAAAAAGTAAGAAAGCTAGTATCTCTGGCACAGCACTGGCAGTTTCCATTAAATGTCACGTGTACAGCAACCACTCCCATTTTCGAGGCTGTGTCTGAAGGACAGGTTTAAAAACAAGCTTATGAGGGGAGGTGATCATAGGACGAGAACAAGATATGGGACTACAGAATGGGAATGACAAGGGAATAAATTAATAGCTAAGAGGGGTGCCTTGTGCAAACCAGTAGAATATGGTTAACTCAGCTCTCTGCAGTTGGCATCTTTTAAAAAATAAACTTAAATTTAAAGGGGGAAGTCAATGTCAATTGATGACCTAGAAATGAAATGTACTTGAAACTGTGCTGTAAAGGAAAATATCTTGTGCAAAATTTAATTTGCATACCATTTCAAAACAAGCCCAGATGTAATGTGAGGCAAACTGCCTGACCTGTCAAAGTATTGTCTTCTGTTCTTTTGTGCTGCAGAGAATATTCATTCTTTAGTCACAGAACAGATACAGTATCATTCTTCCTCTCCATTGTGTTGCTTTTATACTCTTGTATTAATCTCAACAAAGGCATAGAATTTCCCATTTAGCAGTTAATTGACTCTCAGCTCTATGGAAACTGTCTAGGTTGGGACACACAGTTGGGAAAGACCAAAGAGGTTCTTCTTGCCCTTGTTAATCATAGAAGTGAAGTTAAATAACTCCTTGGTACAAACACATCTTTTTTCTTCGTGGATGTTTAAAGATACTCTTTCTCAGACCTTACAGTAGAAATACATTAGTTTATGATAGTACCAGTGGTAACAATGTTTATGATATAGCAGTAAAAACAATCATAATCCCAACGATAGATTAGGGAGTGGATTAACCCCAGGTCCCTAAAGTCTGACAACTATACAGTAAATCCTCGGGTAGATCTGTCAGTGCAATGATGACAGGGGCTTATATAAGACTGAGCTAATATTTCTTCTGGGCTCTCATCCAATAGCCAGGGATTGCAGGGAAACTTTGCCCTTGGTAATTAAGTCCTAATTTAGTAATTATTTGAGTACGAAAGGGTTAAAATCAATGTTGGTCTTTGCATACTGCAGTTTTTCTATTTTCAGAACCTATCATTTTGGGAAAAAAAAAAGCAACAACACACAACTCTAATGCCCTTAGCAGATGGATCTGTGTTATTGCAGAACGGGACCTGGAAAGTCTCCATATACCAAGTTATAAATATTCCTCTGACATTTATTATCCTCACTTGAGTTCAGGTGCTTAAATACTTGGACTGAAGTCATGTTTGTAGCAGAAAAAAGTTGATCTTTAAGCATACCTTGTCGCTGGCTAAATTATTAGCAACAGACAAAGATAGAGGGTGAGTACGCTGGAGCAAAGGAGTCTCCCACTTAAGAGAGGTCATGGAACCTTTAAGTCAAATTAGTTGAAGTTTAGATTCGCTTGTAGTACAAATTCCCAAACACCTCACCTCAGACAATTTGATGGATTACATCCCAGCAACTCCCACCAACCCCCAGCTTTCCAAATGTGTATCTACTAGTGACATTCTGTGGTCTTGAATTTGAGTCCCAGCACTGCCAGCTGCAGAGGGTTGTAAATTCAAGCTATGAATCTCGGTTCATGTTGCCTTAAGGGAAGTGCAGGATTATGTAAACCAGGAGATAATAACCATTATAAAATCCTTCTAATAAAATAAAATCAAGCTAAAGGTGTCAGCATAGATTAACAGTCCTTCTTTATTTAGGAGTGTGGATTCCTCAAATGTGGCTATTTTGTGGTTCAGGCTAGGATTTAGTAGTATTGTTCTTAATTAGGGAACTACTTAATTCCCTTGGGGATGATTACTTGGAGCCTGGGATAGGTTTCATTCTGAAAGGAAAAGAATCCATGCATGACTTTTCCTGGGATATTGTATAATAAAGTCTTGCAGGTATATCTATCCCAAAGCTCTTCCTGACCCTTGCTCAGGAGAACCCAGAACAGTGTGAAGCTGAAGAAGACCCATAGGCCTCCTCTTTCATCCTGTCCCGCCCCAGCGTGAATGACCCCTTTGTGGCTGTCAAAAAAAGCTGACCCAGTATGATGCTATACCAGTACATTTATAGTGTCTGGAACTGGGCAGCACATTTTAAAGGGACATTGATTGTCAGATTACTTGCCTAGAGAACACTGAAGGGCCTAGATGTTAAGAAATATAAATATAGTCAAAGAAATTAGATTTCTCTTTTCCCAGCTAAACATCAACAGGCATCATAGTACTAAGCACATAGTCTCAGGGGCCAGGCAGTCTACTCTCAAATCTTGATTCTTCTGGTTAGTGGCTGTCCAAGCTTTAGCAGGTTATTTAAGTTGCTATAGTTTTGTCATCTGTAAAAGGGGTAAAATAATAGTGCCTACCTTATAATGTTGCTATGAAGATTAAATGAATTAAAAGTGCTTAGAACAGGATTTGAAATTAGTAAAGACTTTATCAGTGTTTGACAAATAAATAGAAAGGATATAAAAGCTGCGTTTAGATGTTAGAGGGGCTATAATATAGAAGCGTAAGTTTAAGTACACTTTGATTCAAGTTGCTATATGTCAAGCATTCTTAACTGGAGATCCATGGAATGACCTACATAGGAGTTTTGTATATATGCATACTTTTTTTGAGGGAAGGTTTATAGCTATTTTTATATTTCCAAAGAATACCATGACTCTGTCCTTCAAAAAGATTAACCATTGAGAATAAAACAAAAATCAATGGATGAAAGTTCCAGGGAGGTTCACTTTGGCTGGCAGGACAGGACTTATTCTTAAATTTTTAAATGTTTATTAATTTTTGAGAGAGAGAGAGAAAGAGAGAGAGAGAGAGGCAGAGAGAGAAGGAGACAGAATCCAAAGCAGGCAGGCTCTGAGCTGTCAGCACTGAGCCTGACGCAGGGCTCAGACTCACAAACCATGAGATCATGACCTGAGCCTAAGTCAGATGCTTAACCACCTGAGCCACCCAGGCGCATGAAAGGACTTATTTTTAAACTTTAATTGTCAAAACCCAGTGAGTGATCTTGGGAACTTCAGAAGCTCTATCTCAAGAACTGTTTCATCTGAGGCTAAATCAACACAGTTTAAGGCTCGGAGGAGAAACCACATGGACTCTCATTTTCAGAGATCTTAGAGGTGAAACTGTCAGCATGCTTGCCCTATACCCCTCTCTTCTTCTTTCTGCATCACTCTTTTCCTGTAATTGAAGAATATGCAAGTCTCCTGGGTCTTGGCAGTTTTGAAGCTACAAGGTGACATAGTCCACACATAGCACCAGTACTCTGTGATAAATCCACATCACCATCTTGCTGAAAAATTCTGGTGATATGCCAATACTTAGTTAATTCTTTTGCAAAGAACCTAAGTCCAATTATAATGTTGCATCATCTTACCCTTCCAACCATATTCTACACTCTGAATCCTTCTTTCGTATATAATTTAAGTGTTATATTCTCTGTGAAGCCTTCCCTAAGTCCTCTAAAAAGAGTTAGCTACTCTATTATGAACTCTCACATTACTTTATGAAAATCACTGCTCTATCACTCAGGATGTAGCATATCTCCCATATTGGAACATAAACACGTGAAAGGCTGAGACCATAGTTTGTTCAACATTGTATCCCTGTGGTAGATATTGCTAGTTACCTAACAAATTTCCAGCTTCCTTACTCAAAGAATGTTTTCTGGACTCTGTAGAAGTGATCATGTGATGAATGAGACCAATGAGATGTAAAAGAAAGCAACCTGATTGGTACTGGCTAAAGGAGTATGGATACAAGTGTACCATGCTTCTACCCTGGTCGTAAAACCCCATACATCCCTCCAAGAATCCTGTGCTTTGATAGCACTCTGGAACCTCTTTGACTGTGTCTGGACTTATTGTAAATAAAATCCTATTTGAAATCTTTTTTATAATGTACAGCTGAAAAAATACCTGGGTGTTATATGGCAATGATGAATCACTGGGTTCTACTCCTGACACCAATACTACACTGTATGTTAACTAACTTGAATTTAAACAAGGGGAAAAAAAAGACATCATCAGGTCGTGTTTCAAAAGTTTGGTCCGTTACCAGGTGAAGAAGTTCTCATGAGATGAGAGAGAAGCTGGCGTTCGCTTCT
Organism: Paguma larvata; assembly: GCA_030068075.1. Taxonomy (NCBI): domain Eukaryota; kingdom Metazoa; phylum Chordata; class Mammalia; order Carnivora; family Viverridae; genus Paguma; species Paguma larvata. The sequence continues at coordinate 97,480,348 of CM057833.1, read as the reverse complement.
CCCTTGAATATTTCAAATCCTCACGTGTAAAGCAAGTCACTTCCAATAGAGAAGTACCGCAAGGGACTGCTGAAGTATCTAGTGTCTAGGGTGGTTACAGAGGCTTTTAGTTTTTCTTTTATACGAAGTCAGGGATTTTTTTTTAGAGAACTTTAAACACCATTGGTTGAGATCCTTGCCAGACTTCAAAGAGCAAAACAGTCTTAGATCTCCTATGAATAAAGATGTGATTTTTGAGGCATTTCAAACTGAGTCATGGAATATAGACTGTATTAAGAAAGAAGAGTTAGTGAAAAAGAGGCCCTAATTTCTGCTTAAGGCCTGTTGTCCTCCAATTTGTTGCATTGTATCTCATTTCCTATGTATTTATTATAGAATCTAAGATGATCACTTATGTGTTCCAGTGTTTATTACATAATGTTAGTTTACTTTAAAACTCCATCACATATATAAAGGGAGGAGAATCTGACCTCTTTGTACCATAAGCCACAGTATCTGTTGGGAAATTTGGTTGCTTCATCTGGAGGAACCAGACTGTATGGACAACCTAAGTCTAAGTTCAGAATGGTGTATCTGTTTTCTACATGCTTTTAGTGATGAATCATTCAGAAACTGTTATTTGTTATTTATTGTTGATATCCTAGTCTTTGAGAGAGGTAGCTATGGTTATTTTTAATGTTCCATACTTAAGTTTATTTTCAAATAACTGTGTGGTGCTCTACTATGCCTATCATTATTTTCTGGACAGTTTTCCTCGTGTCAGCTCAGAGGTGCTCATTCATTCTTGCTTTCTTTCAGTGGTCATTTTAAAACTATGAGCTCTAGGCCAGGCATTGCCTTGGGGATAGGGACTAAAGAAGAAGACAATATTCCTACCTTCAAGGGACTTATGGTTGAGGAGAGGGGGAGAGGGTGTGATGCATAGCCACTCCTAATAAAGTGTACAAGTTGATGTAGAGCAGACAGGATAGCCTGAAAGTAAAAATATACTGAATTATGGAAGGAGATTGAGAGACAAGAATCTTCATGATTCTCTGATTTTTGTCTTGGAAAACATTGGTTAGTTTTTACAGTCTGCGAAATGAGGAGAATCTAGAGTTAGGTGATGAGTTAGGCCTGTAAGCAGCTGCCCAAGACATCAATCTATAAAAGACACTGATACATCATTATCATGAATCGCAGCCATAGTGTCAGTTAATGACTCCGGTTTCCACACACAAGCACTTAAAATGGTCCTCTTCCAGGTAAATTGGCCCCGGTCTTGGTAAACTAAATAGCATGTGGAAGAGAAATAAACACAAATCTTCACTGACATGGTCCTCTTCCCTCTGAATTATGGGAAATAAACATCCAAGATACAGGGTGTAGTTGGGGTGCCTGAGTGGCTCGGTTGGTTAAGCGTCCCACTCTTGGTTTCAGCTCAGGTCATGATCTCACAGTTCGTGGGATCAAGCTCTGTGTTGGGCTCTGTGCTGACAGCGCAGAGCCTGCTTGGAATTCTGTCTCTCCCTCACTCTCTCCCTCTCTGACCCTCCCCTGCTTAAGTGTATGCTCTGTCTCTCTCAAAATAAATATATAAACTTAAAAAAAAATAAGATACAGTGTGTATTTGCATGTCTTGTCCCCAAACCTGAAAGCAGCTATATGAATCACCCAAGGCCAGCATCTACAATTAGATCAACAACAATTAATATCAACAACAATTGTGATATTAAGTAAGGTATGGAAAGGTGCTGTTTACCTGGGACATGTGATTTATTGTATCTATTTCTTTTAGTAGCTAAAACTTAAACATCCTAATATGTCTATGAAGGGGTTGAGTGGTTGAAAAGAACTAAAAAAAAGATAGCGAAAATTTACCAAGATTTTTTTTTAAATTTCATAGCATGTACTCAGCTTTGGTGAGTAGAAGTGAGTTAGTGAATATATTTTTATTTCCACTATTCCATTAGAAATTTTCTTGAATTTAAAGTGAAAAATGAAATAGAGCAACACCCAGTCTCTGCTCTGTCAGGAAATGTTCAAGAATTTGTTCCTCAACATTGATTGATTGGAAGTGTTCTTTTTGTAGAACTCACACTATAGCACGCACAGGAAAATAATATTTGACTAATTGCTGACATTACTATAATCTTGCTAGGTGGCCTGTTACACTTAATTTAGGAATATGAAACCAAATTATATTGCAGGGAATATATACAAAAATGAACAGTGAGTTTATTTGTCCTCAGGATTCTAATTATAACTGATTCTATGTTTCATATAATATAGGAAAAGTGCTAAGGAATTTTTCTTGTAAATCTGGCTTGTGGTTTTAGGAGCATTTCATAGCTCATTAAGATGAATTTACCTACAATCTTCTACGGACTCTAGATGGATAAAATATTCATTGATAATGTTAACAAAGTTTATTTTCATAGTAATTTTGGTTTACTTTAAAACTCTATCACATATGTGAAGAGAGAGTCTGACCTATTGGATCAAGAAACACCCATGTCAAATAACATCTGACTTATTTGACATTATCTATGTAAAATGTTACTACTCAAAAAGTGGTCATAAAATATTTTATTGACCTATAAATTGGAAAAATAAAAACTTGTAAATGTATTTTAAAAAGACTCTAACCATATCTACAGAAGTGAAACTTCATCCTTACTAATGGTCATTTATTTTAGAGTGATGGAAAGCTATTATAAAGTAAAAGACAATTTCAAAAATATTAAAATGTTATATTATGTCAAAGGATATAGTAAGTCTCTTTATCATGAAATATACATGTTTATCAAATCAATTTCTTCTATATCCAATTAAATATTGAAAATGTAGTTAAAGAATTTTAATTTTAAGAACTCTCTCAATATTAGCCTGCTTAGTGTTAGTTCATCTGGGAAGAACCAATTTTTAGAGAGGGGTGATGAGTCAAGTTTTGGACATGCTGAGTTACAGATACTTAAGAAACATCAAGAAGATATCAGGAATTTATGTAACAGTAGGACAGCCTAATGGTTGACAACATGGACTTCAGAGTTCAGTGTAGACTGTTTGAGGTCATTCCTGCCTTACCCAATTACCAGTTATGTGACCTTGAACAAGTCATATATAACCTGTCAGTGCCTCAATTTACCTTTTCTATACCTACCTTGTAGGGTTATTATGGGATTAAATGAATTTATATTTATAAAGCTCAGTGCCTAGAACATAGAAAGCACTATTTAAGTATTTGTTAAATAAAAATGTGGTGTCTAGAACTTGGAAATGAGGTCTTGGCTGGAGGTAGGAATTTGAAACCCATCAGCATGTGGTAGTAGCTAAAGTTCTGAGATAATGAAGGATAATACTGACTAGAAGTACCATGTTGAGTGACAGAAGTGGGCCAAGAACAGAACAAACTTTAGGAACACTAAACTTTAAGGAGTAGCTACAGCTTGGAGATTCAGTAAGGAGACAAAGAAGGACAAGCCATAGATAAGAAGAAGCTAAGGAAAGAGTGTTATGTCAGAAGTCACGAAAGTAAAATGGAAATGGGAATAGCCAACAATGTCAGATGCCACACAAAGACATTGAAAAGTGTTTACTGGATTTAGTGTTGGGAAAATCATTATTTTACGGAGTGAGTTCATCTAAGTGGGTAAGTGGGGCTAAGACATTGTTGAGGGTGAAGTAGTTGGAGAGGACATGTGAAAGCAGAGAAAGAAGTAGGCTATTGGGAGGAACTTGCTAAGAAGAGAAGCAGGATAGCAATGAGAAAAGAATATTGGATTGATGGAAATATCCTTATTTTTTTCTCTTTTTCTTAAATGAGAGGGACTTGAGTGCACACATGGTCTATGAGGAAGGGATAGTGGAAGGGAAGAGAATATAATTGATGGAGCAAAGTCCTGAAAGAGATAGGGAGGGATCAGATAAAGAGCGCAGGTAGATAGGTTATTTCGAAGAGGAAAAAACCTATTCTTTGAAACTGGAGGAAGAAGGGAGAATAGATGCAGATAAGTTTGGAAATGGGGAACTGAGGGAGTCCATATCTCATTGATAACTGGTTTCCACTGTGTTAGCAAAGGCAGTACCACCCAGTGTGAGATACAGGGTTATGGTCAGTAGCTTACCATGGGATGCTGAACCATGGCGTAGACACGTGCTGTTATTGTTGAGGTAAGCTAACTTGGAAGCTAGGTTGTCAGAAGGGGCATCCACATACACAGTGAAGTTGACTATGATGATGGCAAGAGTTTTAGTGGAAGTGCGATAGATAGATGACAGCATGGAGTGGTAGAGGGTGGCATAATCAGATAACATGAACTTGAAAGGAGGAAGGGTTTTTATGGAGGTGGAGACTTCATGTCTTCAGCGATGTGCTGGTCACTTCTGTGTTTGCCTCTTCCCCCATAAAAGCAGTCTTCATACCCATGGAACCGGTTTTGGGCCCTAGAAGGCTGTCATATCACCTGGGTTTTGATGGGTTTGGCCAGAGAGAGAGATGAGCAGGAGGTTGGAAGGCAGGAGGAGAGACAGGTTGCTCTATTTCTTCTTAGCACAACTTCCAGTAGCAGCTGAATCGTTTTAAGACTGCAGCTCCACTGCTTTGGGTTCTGTGTCTCCCTCTCTCTCTGCCCCTTCCCCGTTCACTCTCTGTCTCTCTCTCTCTCTCAAAAATAAATAAAGATTAAAAAAATTTAAAAAAAAGATGCAGCTCCAGAGAGTAGCCCTTCTCCCACATGTTACACTCTCACTAAGTTCTTTGAAAGGGCTCCCCTTGCCTCTTTAGCCCTAGGGGTGGCAATGCCTTCCCATTTTTGCTAATCCCTGCATGCCTTAACCTGTCTACTTTTCGGTAGCTCTTTGAGCCTACAAGTTTATCTCTTGCCTGCTGGGCTTCTCAGTGATACAAGAGGCAGTCTGGAACTGTGAGAAGTATTACTTGGTGGCTCCACATATGGGAGAGCCAGCATCTTCCACTCCTGGGGTAGGACGGGGAGTGACATCAACATAACGTCAACGTGCTGTTTCAGGAAGAGTCAAAGGCTTCAAGTTAAGTTGGGCATCATTTATTAAGGAGTGACAAGATCAGAGTTTTAGAATCCTGTCTAAATTCGGGGATGAGAGAGGTAGAAATAAGTTAGAAGTATTGACTCTAAAAGTAGAAAGCCAAGGAAGAACAAATAGTGCTGCATGAGTTAAAATAAAAATAAAGAGTAATGACATAACTGAGAAATGTAAAGGAATAAGAACTATCGAATAATTTGAAGAGAATTAACAACAGGTGGTCTTAATCTGCTATGGGGTGGGAACTGGAAATTGTCTATTTTGTTTATCATAAGCAAATTATTTTGGCCAGAAACCAGAGTTAATTTTCTCCTTTCTTTGTTTGCTCAGGTTTCCCAGCCAGCGGGTTATTGTGAAAAGCTGTTATAGTGTTTGCAACCCTCTTTCACTCAAGAATGACAACAGAGTCAGGTTTTTGGGTACTGGATGACAGGATATAGTGAAACAATAGAATGGCCTTCTTTCGGGAAAAGTCAGTGACTGTAGGAAAAGAGGGAAAGGAATTGAGAGTTACTAGTTCTTTTTTTTCCCTTATAAAAGATTTAAGCAAAGTTTTATTTTAATATCTTGACTTTTTTTGGGTAAAAGTTAATAAATATGGAAGTACTGTCAAACTCTCTATCCAATACTCAGAATTAGTTAACGTTAATATTTTGACATTGTTGCTTAGGTATACAGTTGACCTTTGAACAACATGGGTTTGAACTGTGTGTGCAGAAGTTTTTGATAAATACAGTACGGTACTGTAAATGTAGTTACTCTTCCTTATGATTTCCTTAATCACATTTTCTTTTCTCTAGCTTACTTCATTGTAAGAATACAGTATATAATACATACAACATATACAAATGTGTTAATCTGTTTATATTATCGATAGGCTTCTTGTCAACAATAGGCTATTTATTATTAGTTAAATGTTTGGGGAGTCAAAAGTTATACACAGATTTTCAACTGCATGGGGGTTGGTGACTCTAACCATTGTGCAAGGGTCAATTGTACTTTATATATGAAATATATAAAATATTGCTTATAAAATTAAAGTCTGCCTTTCTATTCACATTCCTTCTTTACCCCCAATTTCCCTCATTCCCTCTTTTTTCCAAATTACATAATCCCATCTTTCTCCCCAAATGCTACTTTCGTTAATTTAGTGTGTATCACTCCAGTTCATATTTTTATATTTTTACTATGTATTTAACTAATATCCAAAACCAATATTTAACACTATATTATGTTTTTAAATTTACATGAATGCTTTCATATAGTAATTATCTTATTGCATTTTGTTTTTTTTTTAAAGTTAGTCTTTCTTACTTTTTTTGGAGTCTGTCCATACTAATATATATAGTTCAAGTTCCTTGAATTTAATTGCTATGTAGCATCCTTTCTTTAGTAGGGTTCTTTAAATAAACCCAGGACAATTATTTGAATGGCTCTTTTCTCAATTCTTGCAAGTGTGGTATATAACTAGTATTATCCTAAATTTTTTTAATGTTTTTTTTTATTTTGAGAGAGAGAGAGAGAACATGGACAGGGGAGGGGCAGAGAGAGAGAGGGAGACAGATGCGGAGAGAGAATCCCAAGCACACGCCACACTGTCAGCACAGAGTCCAACGTGGGGGTAAGAAAACTTACGATCATGACCTGAGCCGAAATCAAGAGTCTGATGCTTAACTGACTGAGCCATCCAGGTGCCCCATAACTAGTATCATTCTAAATGTATAGAAGATGTTAATTCATTACATATAATGAATGCTTTAGGCCACTAGCGCGTAAGCCTCTCCTTGACCTGTATTTGAGAAAGCCGGCTGTGTTATCACTACATTACATTTTATTGATCTGTTCTCTATACTAATTGCGTTTAAATGCTTCCAAAATGTTACTTGAACAAATAAACTTCCCTCTGCATATATCCTGGTGCCTATGTATAAGAATTTTTCCAGGATATAAATCTAGAGATAAAATTGTGGGATGGGGACATTCTTAACTTTACTGGAGACTGAAGAATTGCTCTTTGGAATAGTTGTGCCAGGTTGTACTCTTCAGCAGTGTGGAGAGCTTACATCCCTCCCACTCTTACCAGTGCTTGATGTTATCAGACTTCCATGTTGCCTATTTCCTAAGTGTGATATAACATATTAGGAGAGTGTTTTTGGTTATGCCTAAAGGTAAGCATTTTTGTATGTGTTTGTTGACTGTCCAGGTTTCCTCTTCAATGAATTTCCTATTCATATCCTTTACTCATTTTCCCATTAGGTTATTTATATATGTAAATTTTTTGATAGGACTTTCATGTATTAAAACAAATTTTTTGACTGTAAGTTTCAAATATTTTCTTTTGGGGTCTTATATTTTTACTATGTTTCTGCTTTTCTTTTGTATTACAGAAGATTTACATTCTTACATAGTCCAAGTTATCAACCTTTCTTTTTATAAGATGTGCTTTTGTGTCATGTTTAAAAAATTCTTTCCTTCCATGGAGTCATAAAGATATTATTATCTATTTATTCCTAAAGGCTTTTATTTTTATTTTTTAATTTTTTTAAGTAGGCTCCACACTCAGTGTGTGACCCAGTGCGGGTCTTGAACACACAACGCTGAGGTCAAGACCTGAGCTGAGATCAAGAGTCAGACGCTTACCCTGCTGAGCCACCCAAGCACCCCGTGAAAGTTTTTTTAAATGATATTTAGGTCTTCAAAGCATAAAGGATTTACTTTTGAACATAGTACAAAGGGATCATATGTATGAGGAAGAGACTTATTTTTCCTATAAGAAAGACAATTTTCTAAACAACAGTTATGAACTAAATTCTATCCTTTCACAACTGATTTGTAATACTACTATATTATATGTTAACCAAATTTTATATATGATAAGGGCTGCCTCTGATTCCCTGTTGTTCCAGTGATCTCTCTGTGTACTCACGCAATAATAACCTTATCATCTTGTTAGTACTTTCTAATGTCTTGATATCTGATAAGCCAGATTCCCAATCTTCTCTTTCAGAATTGTCTTGACATGTATTTTTTGTTCAATAAATAATTATTTTGTGTCTATGTGTGTATCGGATACTAGAGATGTAGTAGTGAACAAAACACAATTTCTGTTCTCATAGATCTCAAATTCTAGTGTGGTGTTAAAGACAGAAGAAAGAACCAAAAAGTAAGACAGTATGTCTAGTAATGATAAGCACTATGAAGGCAAATGAACAATGTATTTAATTTTTTATGTTTATTTTTTCAAGAGAGAGAGAGAAAAACGTGAGTAGGGAGGGGCAGAGAAACAAAGGGAGATACAGAATTGAGGGAGACACACAATCTGAAGCAGGCTCCAGGCTCTGAGCCGTCAGCACAGAGCCCGACATGGGGCTCGAACTCAACAAGCTGTCAGATTGTGACCAAAGCCGAAGTTGGACGCTTAACTGACTGAGCCACCCAGGTTCCCTGCAAATGAACAATATTAAGGAGATGAAGCATGACAGAGTTATGGGAATTTTGTTGTAGTCAGACCGTTAGCTCCCATATAGATTTCAGAATCAGTGTTTCTAGTTAAAAAAAAATTCTATAGTTATTTTAATTAGAATTTCATTGCCTTATAGAGTAACTTATGGGAAGTTTGATATCTTGTTACTGTTGAATCTTACCATTAATAAACAATGTAGGGTCAGTTCTACTTTTGAAAAGATGGTAAACAGGAAAAATATTTATCTACCTACCTAAAACAGTTTAAAAACCTGGAAATAATGGTTTTTCAAGATGTTAGACACCAGACAATGAAAACAACAGTTCATGAGAGACAGGAGATAAGTGAGGTCCGTTATGACTGCTCCAACTTATTACCTGGAGACAATTTTGAGGCTACAGTTCAGAAAGGCAAGCCCAAACAAACTCTTAAGTTGAGGTGGCAGAATTAAGGATTCTGGGAGAGAAGGGCAACTAAAGCTTTCAGAAGTGAATACTGGAGAGGGGAGAGCTGCACAGACAGGACTCTTGAGAGCTGCAAAGAATACCACTTGGGTATTTGGGAGGATATGGAACACGATATGTGTATGAGAAAACTACCTGAGACTGGAGAAAAAAATCACTTGAATGGATTAGAGAGATCAGTAGCAGGACTTACACAGGGCCAGTAATGGTGTCTGCCTCTACCAGGAAGGATGGGAGATATTATTCACAGGCAATTGGGAAGAGTACCCAAATAGATTTTTGCCTCAGTAATGGTGTATAATAAGCCCCAGGCAAAATATTATTTTTCTACCTTAAAGATTTTAAGAATAAGTGTGAAATTGTCAAATTTTTCCCAAGTAATTTAACTGTGCTCTAGAACAAACTCCTGTTTTATATTTTCTGGAAAAAAGAAATGAAAGTCATCTGTCTTGTAGTAAATGGCACTTTCCTTCTTTTTATGGTTGAATAATATTCCAGTGTGTGTGTGTGTGTGTGTGTGTGTGTGTGTGTTTGACATTTTCTTTACCCATTCGTCCATCAATGAACACTTAGGTTGTTTCCATGTCCGGTCCATTGTGAATAATGGTGCAGTGAACGTGAAAGTGTAGATACCTCTTTGAGATAATACTTTCTTTTTTAAATATAATTTATTGTCAAATTGGCTAACATACTAATACATACCAGTGTGTATGGTGTTCTCTTGGTTTTGGGGGTAAATTCTCGTGGTGAGATAATAATTTTCATTTCCTTCATATACATACCCAGAAGTAGAAATGCTAGATCATATGGTAGTTATATTTTTAATTTTTCAAGAAACCTCTTTGCTACTTTCCATAGTGGTTGTACCAGTTTACATTCCCACCAAAGTGTGCAAGTGTCCCTTTTTTCTTATTCCTTACCAGTCTTTATTTCTTGTCTTTTTGATCATAGCCATTCTAGCAGATGTGAGGTGATCTCTCACTGTGGTTTTGATTTTCATTTTCCTGATGATTAGTGATTTTGAATTATTTTTTATGTACCTTTTGGCCATTTGTATGTCTTCTTTGGAAAAAATGTCTGTTGGTCCTTTGCCCATTTTTAAGTGGATTGTTTTTTCTATTGAATTGTATTAGTTCCTTATGTATGTTGGATATTACCCCTTATTAGTTAGGTAATTTGTAAATATTTTCTCCCATTATATAGGTTGCCTTTCCATTTTGTTGATTGTTTCTTTTGCTGTACAGAAGTATTTTATTTTGATGTCCCATTTATTAGTTTTTGTTTTTGTTTGCCCTTTTAGTGTTATAACTCAAAAATTGATGCCAAGACCAATGTCACGGTCTTTTTTTCTATGTTTTCTTCTAGGAATTTTATAGTTTCAGGTTTACACTTAAGTATTTAATCCATTTCAAATTAATTTTTGTGAGTGGCATAAAATAGGGATCCGGTTTCATTCTTTATCATGTGCTTATCTAGTTTTCCAGCACCATTTATTGAAGAGATTGTCTATTGTCCATTGAGTATTCTTGAATCCCTGGTCAAATATTAGTTAACCATGTATGCATAGGTTTATTTCTGAACTCTCTGTTCTGTTCCATTGATCTCTGTGTCTACTTTAATGCCAGTACTGTGCTGTTTTAGTTAGGATAGTCTTTTAATGCAATTTGAAATCAGGAAGCATGATGTCTCCAACTTTGTTCTTTGTTCTCAGGATTTCTTTGGCTACTTGGGATCTTTTGTGGTTCCATACCGATTTTAGGACTTTTTAATATGTGAAAAAAATGCCTTCGGAATTTTGATAGGAACTGCATTGACTCTTTTGATGGCTTTGGGTGATAAAAACATTTTAACAATATTAATTCTTCTGGTCCAAGAACATGGGCTATCTTTCCATTTATTTGTTCCTTCTTTGATTTCTTTCATCAGTGTCTTTCATCAGTGGTATAGCGATATTTCACCTCCTTGATTAAATATATTCCTGAGTATTTTGTTGTTTTTGATGCAATTATGCATGGGATTGTTTTCTTTATTACTTTTACAGAACAATAATTGTTTATAGAATGCAACTGATTTTTTATGTTGATTTTATATCCTGTAACTTTTGTATTTATTAGTTGTATTAGTTTTTTTTGGTGGAGTCTTTGGTATTTTCTCCATTAAGATTATATTGTCTGTAAATAGAGACACTTTTGCTTCTTCCTTTCTGATTTGGATTCCTTTTTTTTCTTGCCTAATTGCTCAGACTAAGACTTATATAGTACTATGCTTAATAAAAGTGGTGATAGTGGCCTCTCTTGTTTTGTTCCTGATCTCAGAGGTAAAGTTTTCTATCTTTCATCATTGAGTATGCTGTAAGCTGTGGGTTTGTCATTTATGACCTTTATTATATTGAGGTACATTCTATCTACATTAATTTATGGAGAGTTTTTGTCACGAAAGGATGTTAGATTTGGCAAATGCTTTTGCTGTATCTGTTGAGGTGATCATATATTTTTTGTCTTTCATTCTATTTCTGTGGTGTATCACATTGGTTGATATGTGTATGTTGAACTATCCTTGCATCTCAGGAATAATCCTACTTGATCATGTTGTATAATTTTTAAAGTGTCCTGTTGAATTTGGTTTGCTAGTATTTCACAGAGTATTTTTCTGCATGTGTATTCATCAAAGATACTGTTCTATAATCTTTTCCTGTAGTGTCCTTATCTGTCTTTGGTGTCAGAGTAATGCTAGCCTCATAAAAGAGTTTGGGAGCATTCCCTCTTCAATATTTTGGATATTTTGAGAAGGCTCAGCATTAAATCTGTAGAAAATGATAGAATTCATCAGTTAAACCAGGTACTGAGCTTTTGTTGTTGTTGGCTAAGTTTTTGATCATGAATTTGATCTCCTTATTTACTATTTTTCTGTCCAGGTTTTCTTTTGTTTTTAAACAAACAAATTTCTTATATTTTAAAAAATTTTTTAAATGTTTATTTGTCTTTGAGAGAGAAAAAGAGAGAGCGTGCGAGCAGAGGAGGGGCAGAGAGAGAGGGAGGCACAGAATCCAAAGCAGGCTCCAGGCTCTGAGCTGTCAACACAGAGCCCGACGCGGGGCTTGAACCCACAAACCTTCCGCTGTGAGATCATGACCTGAACCGAAGTTGGCTGCTCAACTGACTGAGCCACCCAGGCACCCGTGTTCTATTTCTTCATGATTCAGTGTTGGTAGTTTATATGTTCCTAAGCATGTATCTGTTTATTCTAAGTCCAGTTTCTATTTAAAGTCTATTTTGACTGGTATAAGTATAGCTATCCCTGTTCTACTTTGTTTTTTCAATTTGCATTGAATATATTTATCAATCATTTCACTTTGTGCCTATGTGTATCCTAAAGCTGAAATGAGTGTCTCGTAGGCAACATATTGTTGGGTCTTGTTTCTTTGTTCATTCAGCCTTCTGACTGGAAAACTTAATCTATTATATTCAAATTAATTATTGATATGTGAGGACTTATTAATACTATCTTATTGTTTTATGACATTTTGTAGTTCTCTTGTTTCTTTCTTGTCTCTTGCTATCCTCCTATATGAATTTTGATAATTTTCTGTAGTGATGTGCTTTGTTTAATTCCCTTTTCTTTATCTTTTGTGTATCAACTATAGGATTTTGCTTACTGGTTACCACGAGGCATACATAAAAGATCTTTTAGATGTAACAGTATATTTTATGCAGATAACAACTTGACTTCAATCATGTACAAAACTCTACCCTTTTTATCCTCCTGCCATTTTTGTTTTTGACGTCAGTATACATTTATTTATTTTTTTAAGTAGACTTCATGTCTAGTGTGGGGCCCAGCACAGGGCTTAAATTCATGATGCTGAGATCAAGACCTGAGCTGAGATCAAGAGTTGGATGCTTAACCAACTGATCCATGCAGGCAGCCACAGTTTGTATCTTTTTATATTGCGTATTCATTAACAAATTATTGTACCTATAGTTATTTTTATACTTTTGTCCTTTAACTTTTATACTACAGTTAAGTGTTTAGCATGTTACCATACTACAGGCTTAGAGTATTCTTATTTTGAATGTATGCTTACTTTTACCAGTGTGTTTTATATTTTCATTTGTTTTCATATTCAAATTAATATCCTTTCATTTCAGCTTGAAGACCTCTTTTTGGTATTTCTTGTTGGGCAGGTCTAGTGGTGGTAGATTCCCTAAGATTTTGTTTTTTGGGGGGAGTAAGTCTATCTCTCCTTCATTTCTGAGGGAGTACTTTGCCAGATAAAGTATTTTTGGTTGGCAGTATTTTTCTTTCAGAAATCACTTTGAATATGTCATTTCACTTTCTCCTGGCCTGCAAAGTTTCTGCTAGGAATAAGAAATCCAGTGACAGCCTCCATTGTACTTGAGTAAATGTTTTTCTCTTGCAGTTTAAAAAATTCTCTCTTTTTCTTTGATGTTAGACAGTTTAATTATAATTTGTTCCAGAGAAGATTGTTTTGTGTTGAAATTTTGGAGTGACTATTTAGCTTCTTGAACTTGGATGTCCAGATCTCTCCCCATATTTGAGAAGTTATTAGCCATTATTTTTTAAAATAAGCTTTCTGCCCCCTTTTATCTCTCTTCTACTTTTGGAGACTTTACTAGTGCATAGTGTATTTTCTTCTTTTTTTCTTCTAGTAGAGGCATGAGGCAGATGAGGGTGGTATGGTCTGTGCTGTGCATGAAGGCAGTGGCAGATGGTATTTGGAAGAAACCAGGAAAAAGAGAAAAGGGAGATAGCTAGGGATAGTTGAGGAGGTTGGCCAAAGCTGAAGGTATCTGGAATGCTCAAGTTAAGTTCCCATTTAGGTTGGCTCCTCACCTAACACAACTTAATGATATCATATAATTTGCATATGCTTTCTTTACTCTGTTTCATTCTTTTTTTTTTTTTTATCTCCTTGGACTCTCCTTGGTGTAATTTCAAAAGCCTGTTTTCTACTTTGCAGATTCTTTCTTTTCCAAAGAACCCATCCAGATGGCTAACAGACACATGAAAAGATGCTCAACATCACTCATCATCAGGCAAATACAAATGAAAACCACAATGAGATACCACCTCACACCTGTCAGAATGGCTAAAATTAACTCAGGAAATAATAGGTGTTGGTGAGGATGCAAAGAAAGGAAAACCCTTTTGCACTGTTGGTGGGAATGCAAATTGGTATAGCCACTATGGAAAACAGTATGGAGGTTCCTCGGAAAGTTAAAAATAGAACTACCCTATGACCTGGCAATTGTACTACTAGGTATTTATCCAAAGGATACAAAAGTGGTGATTTGAAGGGGCACATGCACCCTATTGTTTAGTACTATCAATAATAGCCAAATTATGGAAAGAACCCAAATGTCCATTGACTGATGAATAGATAAAGAGGATATGGTATATATATATGATGGAATACTACTTGGCAGTCAAGAAGAATGAAAGCTTGCCATTTGCAACACTGGATGGAACTAGAGTGCATTTATGCTAAGCGAAATAAGTTAGTCAGAGAAAGACAAATACATGATTCCACTCATATGTGGAATTAGAGAAACACAACAGATGAACATATGGGAAGGGAAATAAAAATAAGATTAAAACAGAGATGGAGGCAAACCATGAGAGACTCTTGAATACAGAGAACAAACTGAGGGTTGCTGGAAGGGCATGGGTGGGAAGATGGGTTAAATGGGTGATGGGTATTAAGGAGGGCAGTTTTAGGAATGAGCACTGGGTGTCATATGTAAGAGATGAATCATTGGGTTCTACTCCTGAAACCAAGACTACACTGTATGTTAACTATTTGAATTTAAATTTAAAAGAATCACTTTTAATTATATCTATCTATATTTATGTATTCATGTATATCTGACAAAGATAAATAAGGAAGTAGAGGACTTGAACAGCACTATAGACTATAGACCAATTGGACCTAATAGTCATATACAGAACACTCCACCCAACAGTAGCAAAAAATACACTTTTCTTGAGTGCCATGAAACATTCTTGAGGATAGATCACATTTTAGGCTACAAAACAAGTCTTAACAAATTTAGGAAGATTGAAATCATACCAAGTATTTTTTCCAAGTAACCACAGGGGAATGAAACTAGAAATCAATTGCAAAAGGAAAACTAGAAAATTCACAATGTGTGGAAACTAAACAACACACTTTTAAGCAACCAAATATGTAAAAAGTAAATCACAAAGGAAATTAGAAAATATCTTGAGCAAATGATAATGAAAGTAAAATATAACAAAACTTAATGGATGCAGTAATAGCATTATTAAAAGGGAAGTTTATAGTGATAAATTCCTACATTATAAAAGAAGAAAGATCTCAAACAGAAACCTAACTCTGTATGTCAAATGGAGAAAAACTAAACCAAATATTAGCTTAAGGAAGTAAATAATAAAAATTAGAGCAGAATAAATAAAATAGAAAATAACAGTTTAAAAATCAATGAAACTAAGAATCAGCTTTTGAAAAGATCAATAAAATTGGCAAGCCTTTAGCTAGACCAAGAAAAAAGAGAACACTCAAATAAAATTAAAAATGAAAGAAGAGACATTACAACTGAGGCCACATGAATTAGAAAAAGATCATAAGAGACTATAATGAAAAATTATACCTCAATAGACTGGACAACCTATAAGAAATGGACAGATTTCTAGAAACATATAACCTACAAAGACTGAATCATGAAGAAATAAAAAACCCAAACAAACCTGTAACTAATGAGACGTGATCGAAATAGTAATGAAAACTACCCCTCTTCCTACCCTGCCCCTTCCCCAAATAACTTCCCTGGATAATTCTACCAAACATTTAAAGGAGAATTAACACCAATTCTTCTCAAACTTTACAAAATAATTAAAAAGGAGGCACACTTCCAAACTCATTGTTTAAGGCCAGCTTTACCTTGATAATAAAATCTATAAGAAAAAAAATGGCATACCAGTAGCCCTGGTTAATATTGATGCAAAAAATACTTAACAAAATGCTGACAAACTGAATTCAACAATACGTTGAAAGAATTATACACCGCGATTATATGCCAGTGGGATTTTTCCTGCAGTACAAGGATGGCTCAACATATAAGAACTAGTCATTACAATACAACATAGAATGAAGGACAAAAACTCATGTGATCATCTCAGTGAAGAGAAACCATTTCATGAAATCCAGTGTCCTTTCATGATAGAAATCCTCAACAAACTAGGAACAGAATGAAATAATTTCAATTTAATAAAGGCCAAATATTAAAATCCCACAGCTAATTTCATACTCAGTGGTGAAAAACTGAAAGTTTTCCTTCTCAGACCAGGAGTGAGGCAAGGATTCCCTTTCTATCCACTTCTATTCAACATAATAGTGAAAGTCATAGAACAGTTAGGAAAGAAAAAGAAGTTAAAGTCATCCAAATGGTAAAAAAGAGGTAAAATTATTTATGTTCACAGATAGCATGAACTTATAGGTAGAAAACCCTACAGATTCCATAAAAAACACCTGTTAGAACTAATAAATTAAGTAAGGTTGCAGGATACAAAAGTAACACATAAAAATCAGTTGTGTTTCTTTTTATACGTTAACAATGAACAATTTGAAATGGAAATTAAGAAAAATAACCTCATTTGCAATAAGATAATAAATACTTAGGAATAAACTTAACCAAGGAGGCAAAAGTCTTATACACTGAAAACTAGAAAACATTGCTGAAATTAAAGAAGACACAAATAAATGGAAAAACATTGTAAGTTCATGAATTGGAAAATATAATATTATTAAAATATCTATACTATCTAAAGTGATCTACAGATTCAGTGCAAATCCTGTCAAAATCCTAATGGCATTTTGCAGAAATAGAAAAAATGTAATATTCACATTGAATCTCAAAGGATCCAGAATAGTGGAAACAATCTTGAAAAAGAAAAACAAAGGAGGCCTCACACCTCCTGATTTCAAAACTTGCTACAGTGGTCAAAATTATATGGTACTGGCATAAAGACATGTAGAGACCAATGGAATAGAGCAGAGAGCCCAGAAATAAACCCTCATGAATATGGTCAAATGGTGTTTCACAAGCGTGCCGAGGGTACAGAGTAGGCAGAGGTTAGTCTCTTTAACAAATGGTGTTGCAAAAACTGTGGAGCTACATGCAAAAAATGGAGTTGGATTCTTACCTAACACCATACACAAAAGTTAACTCAAATTGGATTAAAGACCTAAATGTAATACTTGAAACTATAAAAACCTTAGAAGAAAACATTAGGGGAAAACTTCATGACATTAGATTTGGCAATGATTTCTTAGATATAACACTGAAAGCACAAAAAATAAAAGGAAAAGGAAACAAATGAGACTAGATTACATTGAACTTAACTGTGCATAAAAAGAAACAGTCAACAGAGTAAAAAGGTAACCTACAGAATGGGGGAAAATATTTGTTAGCCCTAAATCTGATAAGGAGTCAATATCTAGAATACCTAAAGAATTCCTACAACTCAATAACAAATTATAACAAATAATCTGATTAAAAACTGGGCAATATTCTTGAATAGACTATTTTCCAGAGAAGATGTACAGTGGCTAACAAGCATGTAAGAAGATTCTCAACATCACTAATCATCAGGGAAATGCAAATCAAAACCACAATGAAATATCACCTACCCCTATCAAGATGGCCACTATCAAAAAAACAGAAACAAAAACAAACTCAAGTGTTGGTGAGGATATGGAGAAATTGGAACACCTGTCCAATGGTAGTAAAGCAAAATGGCACATATGTTATGGAAAGCAATATGGAGATTCCTCAAAGTATTAAAAATATGGTTACCATCCCACTTTTGGATATATATCCAATAGAATTAAAAACTGGATCTTGAAGATATATTTGCCGTCCCATATTCATTGCTGTATTATTCACAGTAGCCAAATAATCTGAATGTCTATCAATGTATGAATGGATAAAGAAACTGGTATAAAATATATATGTAATATATACATAAAGCACGTATGTAATAAATGCATACATAAAATATTATTTAGCCTTAAGAAAGAAGGAAATTTTTTCATATGCTACAACATGGATAAACCTGAGGACATTATGCTAAGTGAAATAAGCCAGTTACAAAATGACAAATACTGGTAGGAGCTATATAGTCACTTATGTGAGGTATATAAAGTAATCAAACTCTTAGAAAGAGAAAATATAATGGTGGTTGCCAGGGGCTGGAAACCCCTGGAGAGTTTGTGTTTAGTGGGTATAAGGTTTCAATTTTTCAAGATGTAAAGGTCTAGAGATTTGTTGTACAATATGGTGTGTATGTTAACAGTATTGTACTGTACACAAAAAATGGTTGGGGCGCCTGGGTGGCTCAGTCAGTTAAGTATCCGACTTTGGCCCAGGTCATGATCTCATGGTTTGTGAGTTTGAGCCCCGCGTAGGGCTCTGTGCTGACGGCTCAGAGCCTGGAGCCTGTTTCCAATTCTGTGTCTCTCTCTCTCTTCGAAGCCCTCTCTCACCCTGTCTCTCTCCCTCTCAAAAATAAATAAATACTTAAAAAAATGGTTAATATGGTCAATTTTAAAGTTACATGTTTTTTATTACAATTGAAAAATAAAAGGGACATGAGGAAAATGGTGGTTGGATATGTTCATGATTTTGATGTTAAAGTCATGTTGATGATTTCAAGGATGCAACTGTATGTCAAATATTATATTTTTGGTTTAAATATAAGCAGTTCATTTGTATATTAACTATATCTCAGTAAAGCTATGTTATGGGAAACATGGTATATCCATTTTTTCAGGTCTGATTTATTATTTATATGGATGGTTTGAATTATGTTTTTGGCTATATTAACATTCCTCACATTCGGAGCTGTTGGTATTTCTAATACAGAGGGAAATATAAGATATCTAATATCTTAAATCAAGTGGTATCTATTCTTTCTTTAAAACTTTTTTAATGTTTTTTTTTTTTTGAGAGACAGAGACAGAGTGTGAATAGAAGAGAGGGAGACACAGAATCCAAAGCAGGCTCCAGGCTCTGAGCTGTCAGCACAGAGCCTAATGCAGGGGCTCGAACCCACAAACCGTGAGATCATGGCCTGAACCAAAGTTGGACATTTAACCAACTCAGCCACCCAGGTGCCCTAAGTGGCACTTGTTCTTTCAGTTCAAGGACAGTTATGCCTTCTAAAATGAAGCAAGTTGTTATCAGAACAAGGTGGATGGGCTTAGGTATATGGAGACTAATACTTAGCATTTTTTCAAATACACAGGTATACACATACCGAACAATTGTAACTTCTTATATTTACTTCTTAAGTTTATTTATGTTTCAAGTTTTTATTTAAGTTCTAGTTAGTTAACACATATTGTAATACTGGTTTTACGATTAAAATTTAATGATTCATCACTTACATATAATACCCAGTGGTCACCAAAAAGTGCCTTGCTTACTGCCCACCACCCATTTAACCCATTCTCTCACCCACCACCTCTCCAGCAACGCTCAGTTTCTCTCTGTATTTAAGAGTCTCCATGGTTTGCCTCCCTCTCTGTTTTTATCTTATTTTTCCTTCCCTTCCCCTATGTTCTCTGTTTAGTTTCTTAAACTCCACATGTGAGTGAAATCATATATTTGTCTTTCTCTGACTTATTTGACTTAGCATTATACCCTATAGCTTCATCCATATCCTTACAAATAGAAAGATTTCATTTCTTTTGATGGCTGGGGAATATTTCATTGTATATATACACCACATCTTCTTTTCCATTCATGGGTGCTGATGGACATTTGGGCTCTTTTCATAATTTGCCCATTGATAATGCTGCTATAAACATCAGGGTCCGTGTGCCTCTTTAAATCAGTATGTTTGTATCCTTTTGGTAAATACCGGTAGTGCAATTGCTCGGTTGTCAGGGAGTTCTATTTTTAAGTTTTTGAGGAACCTCCACACTTTTTTCCAGAGTGGCTGTACCAGTTTGCATTCCCACCAAAAGTATAAGAGGGTTCTCATTTCTCCATATCCTTGCCAAGCTCTCTTGTTCCCGTGCTATTAATTTTAGCAATTCTGACAGGTGTGATGTGACATCTCTTTGTGGTTTTTATTTGTATTTCCCTGATGGTGAGTAGTGTAAAACATCTTTTCGTGTGTGTTAGTCATCTGTATGTCTTCTTTGGAAAAAAAAATGTCCATTCATGTTTCTGCCCATTTCTTAACTGGATTATTTGGGTTTTTTTTGGGTGTTGGGTTTAATAAGTTCTTTATAGATTTTGGTTACTAACCCTTTTTCTGATATGTCATTTGCAAATAACTTCTCCCATTCAATAGGCTGCCTTTTAGTTTCATTGATTGTTTCCTTCACTGTGTAGAAGCTTGTTATCTTGATAAGTTTCTAGTAGTTCATTTTTGCTTTTGTTTCCCTTGTGTCTAGTAAGAAGTTGCTCCGGCCAAGGTCAGAGAGGTTGCTGCCTGTGGTCTACTCTTTGATTTTGATGGTTTCCTGTCTCACATTTATGTCTTTCACCCATTTTGCATTTATTTTTGTGTATGATGTAAGAAAATAGCCCAGTTTCATTCTTCTGCACATTGCTGTCCAGTTATCCCAACACCATGTGTTGAAGAGGCTGTCTTTTCCCCATTGGATATGCTCTCCTGCTTTGTCAAAGATTAGTTGACCATATAGTTGTAGGTCTATTTCTGGGTTTTGTATTCTCTGTGAAAAATTATGGTGGTATTTTGATAGGGATCGCATTAAATGTGTAGATTACTTTGGGTACTTTGGGTTATATGGACATTTTAACAATATTTGTTCTTTCACTCTGTGGGCATGGAATGCTAGGAATCCTATGTTTTTTTGTGAAATTGTAAATGGGACTGATTTCTTGATTTCTCTGTCTGCTGCTTCATTCTTGGTATATAGAAATGCAACAGGTTTCTGTATGTTGATTTTGTATCCTGCAACTTTGCTGAATTTATGTATCAATCATAGCAATTTTTGGGGTTTTCTGCATAGAGTATCATGTTATCTACAAATAGTGCAAGTTTAACTTCTTCCTTGGTGATTTGGATGCCTTTTATTTCTTTTTATTGTTTGATTGCTGAGGCTAGGACTTTTAAGTACTGTGTTAAATAACAATGGTGAGAGTGGACATCTCTGCCTTGTTCCTGATAGTAGAGGAAAAACTTTCAGTTTTTCCCCACTGAGGATGATATCAGCTGTGGGTCTTTCATATATGGCCTTTATGATATTGAGGTATATTCCCTCTGTTGAGGGCTTTTATCAAGAATAGATGCTGTACTTTGTGAAAAGCTTTTTCTGCATTTATTGAGAGGAAAATTCCTTGTATTAATGTGGTGTATCACATTGATGTGTAAATATTGAACCATCTTTGCAGCCCAGGAATAAATTTCACTTGTTGGTGGGGAATGAGTCTTTTAAAAACACTGTTGGATTGATTTGCTAGTATTTTGTTGAGAATTTTTGCATCCATATTCATCAGGGATATTGGCCTGTAAATGTCCTTTTTAGTAGGGTCCGTGGTTTTGGAATCAAGGTAATGCTGGCCTTGTAGAATGAGTTTGGTGGTTTTCCTTCCATTTCTATATTTTGAAATATAGAATAGCTTGAGAATAGTAGGTATTAACTCTTGTTTTAGTGTTTGGGTAGAATTCTCCTGGGAAGCCATCTGGCCCTGAACTTTTGTTTGTTGGGAGATTTTTGATTACTGATTCAGTCTCTTTGCTAGTTATAGGTCTGTTAATTTTCTGTTTCTTCCTGTGTCAGTTTTGGTAGATTGTATGTTTCTAGGTAGATTGTGTGTAATTTCTTCCACATTGCCCACTTTGTTGGCATATAATTTTTTTATAATATTCTCTTATAATTGTTTTTATTTCTGTCTTGTTGGTTATAATCTCTCCTTTCTCATTCATGATTTTATTTATTTGGGTCCTTTTTCTTTTCTTTTTGATAAGTCTGGCTAAGGGGTTATCAATTTTACTAATTCTTTTAAAGAATCAGATTTTAGTTTTGTTTATCTGTTCTACCATTTGTTTGTTTGTTCCTATATCATTTATTTCTGTTCTCATCTTCATTATTTCCCTTCTTCTCCTGGCTTTAGTATTCATTTGCTATTCCTTTTCTAGCTACTTTAGGTATATAAGGTTAGGTTGTATATTTGATATTTTTCTTGCTTCTTGAGTAGGCCCGTATTGCTATATACTTCTCTTTTATGACCACTTTTGTTGCATCTCAAAGGTTTTGGACCATGTGTTTCATTTTCATTTGCTTTCGTGTATTTTTTAGTTTCCTCTTTAATTTTCTGGTTAACCCATTCATTATTTAGTATGATGTTCTTTAATCTCCTTGTATTCATGGTCTTTCCAAAAATTTTTTTTGTGGCTGGCTGACTTCAAGTTTCATAGCATTTTGGTTAGAAAATATGTGTGGCATGATCTCAGTCTTCTTGTTTTTGTTGATGCCTGATTTGTGACCCAGTAGTTAATCTATTCTGAGGAATGTCCCATGTGCATTTGAAAAGAATGTGTATTTTGCTGCTTTATGATGAAATGTTTTGAATATATCTGTTAAGTCCATCTGTTACAGTCTGTCATTCAAAGCCATTGTTTCCTTTTTGATTTTCTGCTTAGATGATGTATACATTGTTGTAAGTGGGTTGTTAAAGTCCCCTACTATTATTGTTTTATTATCAATGAGTTTGCTTATGTTTTTTGCTTACCAATTTATATAGGTGGGTGATTTCAAGTTGGGTGCATTAACATTTACAGTTGTTAGATCTTCTTGTTGGATAGACCCCTTTATTTATTTATTTATTATTTTTCTTAAATTTATTTATTTATCCTGAGAGAGAGAGTGGGAGACAGGCTGAGAGAGAGGGAGAGAGAGGGAATCCCAAGCAGGCTTAACACTGCCATCATGGAGCATGATGCAGGGCCCAAACTCACAAACTGTGAGATCATGACCTAAGCCAAAATCAAGAGTCAGACATTTAACCAACTGAGCCACTCAGGCACCCCTGGATAGACCTCCTTATTATTATATAGTGCCCTTTCATCTCTTGTTACAGTCTTTGGTTTAAGTTCTAGTTTATCTGATATAAGTATAGCTACTCTGGATTTCTTTTGACATTCATTAGCATGATAAATTGTTCTCCATCCCCTCACTTTTAATTTGCTGGTGTCTTTAGGTTTAAAATGAGTCCCTTGTAGGCATATAGATGAGTCTTGTTTTTTAATTTATTCTGATGCCCTATGTCTTTTTGATTGGAGTATTTAGTCCATTTCCATTGAGTAATTATTGATAGATATGAACGTAGAGCCATTGTATTACCTGTAAAGTCATTAATTCTGGAGATTTTCTCTGTTCTTTTCTGGTCTTTGTTGCTTTGGGTCTTTCTTTCCCACTCAAAGAGTCCCCTCTAATATTCTTGCAGGGCTGGTTTAGGGGTCATGAAGTTCTTTAGTTTTTGTTTGTCTGGGAAACTCTTTTTTTTTCCTATTCCGAATGACAGCCTTGCTGGATAAAGTATTCTTGGCTGTATATTTTTCCCATTTGACACGTTGAACATAACATACCACTTCCTTCTAACCTGCCAAGTTTCTATGCATAGATCTGCTGCTAATCTTATTTGTTTTCCCCTTGTAAGTTGGGAACTTCTTTTCTCTTGCTGCTTTCAGGATTGTTTTTCTTATCTCTGCATTTTGCAAATTTAACTATGATACATCTGGGTGTTGGCCTGCTTTTGTTGCTTTTGATGGGAGTTCTCAGAGCCTCCTGGATTTAGATGTTTGTTTTCTTCCCCAGATTTGGGAAGTTGTTAGCTATAATTTCCTCAAATAAACCTTCTACCCCTTTCCCTCTCTTCTGGAATTCCTCTGATACATATGTTATTATGCACTATGGGGTTGCTGAGTTCCCTAAGTCTACCTTAAGATCATAATTTTCCCCCTCTTTTTCAGCTTTATTATTTTCCATAATTTTATTTTCTATATCACTTTATTTATTCCTCTGTTTTTTTCCATCCATGTGGTCAGTACATCCAGATGGTTTCATATCTCAATTATAGCATTTTTTATTTTGGTCTGATTAGTTTTTGGGTCTCTTATCTCTGGGGTAAAGGACTCCCTAGTGTCCTTTTTTTAAAAAGTTTATTTTATTTATTTTTGTGAGAGAGAATGAGCAGGGGAGGGGCAGAGAGAGAGGGAGATAGAGAATCCCAAGCAGGCTCCATGCTGTCAGCACAGAGCCTGACACAGGGCTTGATTCCACAAACCGTGAGATCATGACATGAGCCAAAATCAAGAATTGGACCCTTAACTGAATGAGCCACCCAGGCGCCCCTCCTTGGTGTCTTCTGTGCTTTTCTCAAACCCAGCTAGTATCCTTATGATTGTTGTTTTAAATTATGGATCAGGCATATTCCTTATATCTATTTCAATTAGATCTCTGGCAATGACCTTTTCTTGTTCTTTCTTTTGGGATGAATTCCTCCAATTGACATTTTTGTCTAGGTCTCTGACTTCTTCTGTGTGTTGGGAAAGCCTGTTACGTTTCTTGCTCTTGATAAATGGCTTTATTTTATACTGTCCAGGGCCTGGGGCCTCAGGAGGTATTTCTGGTGTATGCTGTATGCACTTTGCTATTGTGTTTTGGCTGCTCTTTCCCTCAGGTCAGTCCTCTGCAGAGTTTCTCCTTGCCTGCAGTGGGAGAGTGGTGGTGGTGGTGGTGGTTTGGACCTTGTCTAGTGTGTGGCAAGTTTTCAGTAGGTGTGCTTTAGTCAGCTTATTTAAAGAACCCGATCCTATTTCCACTAGAACTTTGCAGCACTCAATGGCCAGTAGACTTGGTGCGTGTGGGGGAATCGTGCTGGTCTTCTGGGGGAGGGGCTTGCTGCTGCTCTGGCTCTCAGGCACACTTGCCCTAGGAAAAAATGCACCTGCAGAGTGCAGGGAGGCAGGACTTGGTGTAAACTGCTCAAGCCTCCACTGTGGGCACTGTGTTTCTCACTAAAGTCCATCCACGCTGATGTGTGATGGATTAAAATGGTGTCAGCCCAATCTGTCTTCCCTTAAGAGGAGAATTTGTACCCACCGCTGCCCAGGAAGCCCTCATAGAAGAGTGAACTATCTCCCCTGACGTGTCCCAGGCATCCCGCATATCCCTGCCTTCACCTGCTGTATCCAGGCCGTCTGCTCACCTGGCAGTGCGGTGCACCTGTGTTTTATCTCAGGCATGCTGGCGGAGTTTCAAAATTCCAAATTTTAGGGACCCAGCATGGCAAAGACCCTCACTGATCTTCTGGGTGTGGGTCTTGTTGGGGTGTGGCTGGTGCCGTTTTGTCCCAGAATGGTAGTCGCACCAATATGCAGGGGCTTGGAGTTTACAGCGAAGAGAAGCATCAAACCTGCATCCGGGTTAGCTGCCCTCAGCAGGTATCTCTGCCCCATTGCTAATGGATGGGACAGCAGTGTGGCACTCACTGGCTTTTTTGTGTCCTGAGAGGCAATGCTATCTCTCCCAAATGCACTCCAAGAAGGGGAACTGTCTCTCCCAGTGCAACCTAGGGGATCCTCAGGCCGTGCTCCCTGGCCCCTGCCCTCCTTCTCCACGGGAGCAAGGCTGCAAACCCCAGGCTCCGCACCCGCCCTGGCATGGACTACTGAAACTTCAGTCTTTGAGCTCTGCTGCGGGTGAAACTCATGATAATCAGCCCTTCCCATTTTCCCCGTCAGTGGTGCTCCGCCCTGTCTCTCTCTCTCTCTCCCCCACTCCCATGATCAGGGTTCCCTCCCCTCTAGAGACACCTGCAAGTCTTTTCTCCGGCAAATCCTGTCTTTGCACCTCCTACCTTCCATGGTGTGGCCTGTTTTCTCCCTCTAATTGTGCAGTTCCCTCAGTCCTCAGATTTCTTGGGTGTTAAGAACAATTCGATATTTATCTAGGTGTGTTCCAGGGAGGAGGCAAGCACAGGGTCCCTGTGCTCCTCCGCTGTCTTAACTGTTCTCTACAAACACTCCACTTCTTCATAAATTTGAAATAGGCATGCTAAGTGGGGCTGGGAATGGTTGTCTATACAGTGGAGCTGAGGTATTGACTAAAAGAAAGAATTTTGGAGGAACCTTATAGCAGACTAAGAGGAAATCATAATGATGATTACAAATACCTACGTATTTAATGCTGTAATTTTAATGACAAAATGTTATAGTTACTTCCCGGTGCTGACCAAGGCATTCATAACATACTCTAAGACTTTGACTACAGGGCTGGGGCATTTTTGGATAGAGAGACTCCCCAGGGAGATAAGATATTACCAGAACTAACTAAAGGCTTATATTGTTCCTGAGGTTTTGGGGCCAAGTGTTCCGTGTTACTATTTGCCTTCTCTGCCTCCAGTGGGCCAAGGAAGCTATTCTTCTAACTATATTAGAGCATTGTCACTCCAGGCTACTGACATTGTTTAAAGCTTTGAATTGCCCCTAGTCCATAGTTGATTAATTACTATGAACAGGGAATCTCTTTTAGACTACGTTTTTAACCGCTATTCCTAGGATTTGTTAAGGCAGTAAAGACAATTTCAAAACATACTGTGTTAGTTAACTTTAATGTGAGCTATCCCTTCGTCTTGAAGTGTCAACCATCTATAGATAGACTTACGTGTGCCTATTTCTAGACGTTTTAGAGAATGGAGTTTGAGAGAATCTGTGTTCATCTACCCAAGGAGATGAGATACACTGTGCCTAGAGGAAGCTAAACATTTGAGGAAAACTGGAATAATCTATATAAACACCAGGTGTTTCTAATAGTCATATATTAATATCTTGTTTTTGTTTTTTTTTTTAGAACTGAACATCTGACTGATTACATTCTTCTGTGACTTTGGATAGATATAGGCTTACGCATGATGAGTAAAATTATGATAATTATAATGCTATTTCTACTTTGTAACAGTGACAGTGTTAAAAATACATACAGTTTTTTTTATACATTTAAGTAAAATAAGCATTTTAAAAATAGGATGAGATTATGGGTGCTTTTTGTTGATTAATTTATTTCCTTAAATTTTTTTGAGAAATATTAAAGAACAATGTTATCTAAGAAATAAAAATAAGTGGAATAGAAACTTAATTGAAAATGCAATAGTAGTAAGGAATTAGGAAAAAGAAGAAAATAAGAGGAAATAATAGGAAAAAGCTACAATGTGTAGAATTGCCTGAGCAACTTTTAAAATTTCATGTAAGATGAACACTAGTATTTTTTTTAAAACTCAACATGAGTAAAATTTGTTTAGATAGTATATATGTCTTTGGAATTTTTGTAATCTATGTGTTAACTATTCTCCGAAGAGGCATTATGACATGTAGCTTTTGAAGGCTTAGAGTTTAACTGTCCTTTTGTTAATTTAGTGCATCAGTAGAACAAGGATAAAGGATAGAAGACTGTTTTTTAAATTATAAGATAGAAGTCTACTTTTTAAATTAAAAAAACTTTTCATTGTGAAATAGTTGCAGACTTATGAAAGTGTTCAAAATTAGTTTTAAGAATTCTCAAATTCTCCATAATCCTGATTCTCTAAATGTTAACATCTTAAATAACCACAATATAGTTATTAAAATCAGAAAGCTAACATTGATACAATATTATTATCTAATCTAATAGATCTTATTCATATTTTAACAATTAATATCATTTTTCTGGTCCAGGATCATATATCACCATTAATTTTGATATGTTCTTTACTCTGGAATGATCCTCTAATCTTATTTTTTCTATTATGACTTTGGCACTTTTGAAGAGTATTTGCCAGTTATTTTTGTAGAATATTCTTCATTTTGGGTGTGTCAGACATTTCTTGATGATTAAGATTACCAAAGAAGCAAGTGTTGTATTTTTCACAGAGTGGCATCAAGAAGCACATGACTAAGATTTTTTCCCTTACTAGTGATGTTAACCCTTGTTATATGATTAAGGCCATGTTTGCCAGTTTTCTCTACTCTAAAGTTAACTTTTTTTTTTTTTTACAATTAAGAGGTATCTGGTGGTGAGATACTTTGAGACCATGAAACTATTCTGTTTATCATTATACTTTTGCCCACTAATTTTTTTAATCCATTGATGATTTTTGCCTGAAACATTTGGTGTTTGTTAACTAATAATTTTCTATTTTCATGATTTTTGTTTACATTTATTAGTTGGAATTATAATGTAAGGAAGAACTATTCCTTCTCCCTCATTTATTTATTTATCCAGTTATTTATATTAGTATGGACTCATGGATTTTTATCTATTTTGTGAGCTGTAATCCATTACTAACTTTATTATTTTGTTGTTCAAATTGTCTCATATTTGGTAATCAGGTGCCCCTTCAAGTAGGCTGCTGTGTCCTTTGACACATCAATAAGTTCCCATCCTCCTCTGTCTTTCTCTCTCTTCCTTCCTTTCTCCCCCCGCTGCCGTCACTCTCTGTCTCTCTCCCTTTCTTTCTTTAGAGTATTTCTTCCTGGCATGATAAGATGGTCTGGGCTCATCTCTTACTTTCCCTGCCCCAGTCCTTGAATTAGTCTTTTCTCTAAGGAGTCCTGTTGCCTTATTGGAAAAGGATATTTACGATCTAATATCTGGGTGTTAGGGGTGTTCACGGCTACTAGAATGTCATTGTTTTAGAACCTGTCATCAGACAGTAAATTTAGGCAATGCATACATACATAGATATACATATATACATACGTGCGCACATGCACATACACACACACACTCGTCAGTACTCTCTAGCCAAAGTCCACCAGGAACACACCTGTATGTGAGCAAGTTGTTACTACTTTCTGCCATGAGGGAGGCCATCCACCATGGATAATCATGATTCATCTTAGTAAGAGGGTGTTGGAACTTACTACAATATTTGGGCTCGTGTTAGGTGTTTTGGGGAAGGATTTAAGGAAGTGGGGCTTTGCTCTGCAAATCTTAATATACTTTATCTAGAAAGAGAGAAGACTAGAGGGAGGTTAGAGCTATAATTTGAAAAGAAGCAATGAACACAGTAACCAAAATCGAGGGCTGTTTAGTTATTTTTGTGGTTTGCAGAGCGATCCTGTTTTTTTTCTTTCTATGCTTAAAAATACAAAGTGATTTTATGGGTGCGTGCATATGTGTGTGTGTGTGTGTGTGTGTGCGTGTGCCATTTGAAGAACATTTCTGTCTTTGGTTGATATGAGATACTCACAGAGTGGCCTTGTCTGATCTTGGTGCTCTGTAAGATCATTTATATTGGAGATCATTTGTAAAGGAGGACATCAAGGCCTAGGTGTGGGCGTCAGCCAGAGTCTGGATGTCATGGGCCACTTTTCCATTTCTCAGTGTCTACACACATTATCTATCTATCTATCTATCACCTATATAGACTAAAACCATGAATTCATGTTAATATTTCCAACTATATCTTTAAAATCCATATTTCAAAAAAAGAGCAGAGTGGTGTTCAACTCTTACTTTCCAGAAAAAGTATAGAAGAGTTATATCTAAGTGGACAGTTATGAAGTTATGGATTACTGAATAGTTGGCCGTGATAAAATGAAACTTACCTAATACACAGACAGAACACCATCAGTTACTTTAATAATGTTTCTCTCTAAAGGAAGGAGCCTGAGTTTTTCCTTTCAGAGACAAGTGTGCACCCAGGTCTTCTACCAGTATTGATTAGATGGTAAAGTATATTTGAAGTATCTGCCCAGCTTAATGGGCTCCCTTTTACCGTGGCCAATATTCCCAGTGATCAGCTCCGAGGAGCCCAGTTTGTGATTCAGTACCTTGTCCATAGTTGATAGGACTAGAAATGGGCAACTGAGCCAATTCAAGTCTTCTTCCAGGGGATTTGAAATTGGTATGGGTAAGAGATTCAGGTATCTTTTTTTTTAAAGTGTAATTGAATATAGTTGATATATAATATATTAGTTTTGGGTATGCAACATAATGATTTGACAATTATATGCATTATATATAATGCATGTGATGTATACACCATATATGTGGTTACCATCTGTTACCACACAACATTATTACAATGTTATTCACTGTATTTCCTATGTCGTACTTTTCATCCCCTGACTTATTTAAGTTATAACTAGAAATTTGAGCCTCTTAAACTCCTTCACCTATTTTTCCCATCTCCCCAACCCCCCCCTCCTTTCTAGCAATCATTAGTTCTCTATACCTAGGAGTCTGTTTCTTTTTTGTTGTTTGTTTTGTTTTTTAAATTTCACATATAGGTGAAATCACATGGTATTTTTCTTTCTATGTCTGATTTTACTTAGCAGTATACCCTATAGATCCATCTGTGTTGTTGCAAATGGCAATATTTCATTCTTTTTTACAGCCGCGTTAATATTCCTGTGTGTGTGTGTGTGTGTGTGTGCGCACGCATGTGTACACCCCACATCTTATTTATCTGTTCATCAGTTAATGAACACTTAGGTTGCTTTCATATCTCGACTATTATAAATAATGCTGCAGTAAACATAGGGGTACATATATCTTTTCAAATTAGCGTTTTCATTTATTTTGGGTACATACCCAGAAGTGGAATTACTGGATTGTATGGTACTTTTATTTTTAGTTTTTTGAGGGACCAAAAAAGTCCCTCAAAGTGGCTCTACCAACTTACATTCTTACCAACAGTGTGCGAGGGGTTCCTTTTCTCCACATGCTCTCCAACATTTGTTATATCTTGACTTTTTGATTGTCAGCCATTCTGACTAGTGTAAAATGATAGCTCATTGTGGTTTTGATTTGCATTTCTCTGATGATTAGTGATGTTGAACATCTTTTCATGTGTCTATTGGTCATCCGTATGTCTTCTTTGCAAAATGTCTATTCAGGTCTTCTGCCCATTTTTACGTTGGGTTATTATTATTACTATTTTTTGGCATTGAGTTGTATGAGTTCTTTATGTATTTTGAATATTAATCTCTTATTATAACATCATTTGAAAATATCTTCTCCTATTTAATGAATTCCTATTACCAGTTCATTATCCTTCATTGTGCAAAAATGTTTTAGTTTGATTTAGTCACAGTTGCTTATTTTGCTTTTGTTATCGTTGCCTGGGAAAGGCATATTCAGAAAAAATATTGCCAAAGTTGATGTCCGGGAGATTACCACCTATGTTTTCTTTTAGCAGTTTTGTGGTTTGGAGTCTTACATTTAGGTCTTTAATCCATTTTGAGTTTATTTTTGTGTGTGGTATAAGAAAGTGGTACAGTTTCATTCTTTT
Source organism: Paguma larvata (assembly GCA_030068075.1). Lineage (NCBI taxonomy): Eukaryota > Metazoa > Chordata > Mammalia > Carnivora > Viverridae > Paguma > Paguma larvata. Next base: position 97,449,065 of record CM057833.1, on the reverse strand, counting down.
GTATGTAGCTTTCCAGTTTTCCCAAACCATTTATGAAGAGATTCTCTTTTCCCATTGTATATTTTTTGCCCCTTTTGTCATAGATTAATTGACTATATCAACATGAGTTTATCTGGGCTCTCAATTCTATTTCATGGATCTATGTATCTGTTTTTGTGCCAGCGCCATACTGTTTTTATTACTCTAGCTTTATGATAATAGTTTGAAATCTGTGATTGTGATACCTCCAGACTTGTTCTTTTTCCTTCAAGATTGCTTTGGCTATTCAGGGTCTTTTGTGACTCCATACAGATTTTAGGATTTTTTGTCCTAGTGCTATGAGAAATAGTATTGGGATTTTAGTAGAGATTGCATTGAATCAGTAGCTTGCTTTGGATATAATGGGCATTTTAACAATATTAGTTCTTCCAGTCCATGAACATGGTATATCTTCCATTTATGTCACCTTCAATGTTTTTCATCAGTGTCTTAATAGTTTTCAGGGTTTAGGTCTTTCACCTCTTTGGTTAAATTTTTTTCTGGAGGGCCCAGTGAATTGCACTCATCTAGACACACACACACACACACACACACACGCACGCACACATATGCACACACACCCATATATATAAAAACTTAGAAGAAAATGATATCAGCTAATATTTTAGTCATTTTTAGATAGTGTCCTTATGGGTTATTTTTATTTTATTTTTCCAAATTGTCAATAAATATGCATTATTTAAAATTAGAAGGAAAACAATTTTAAATATAATACAATACGATATACAATTTAAATATAATGTAGTAATGTTGGAGGAGAAAGGGGTGTGCAAAGTGAAGAAAACTCTCCTATAGAAAGGTGTCCAAGGGAACACAAAAGGGAGATTTATTCGCTATATACCAGATGTATTTTTTAATATATAATTTTAATTTTTTAAACATTTTTAAATTTATTTTTGAGAGACAGAGAGAGACAGTGCATGAGCAGGGGAGGGGCAAAAAGAGAGGGAGACACAGAATCAACCTGAAGCAGCCTCTGGGCTCTGAGCTTCCACCATAGAACCTGATGTGGGGCTCGAACCCACGAACTGTGAGATCATGACCTTAGCCAAAGTCAGGTGCTTAACTGACTGAGCCACCCAACCATGAGATCATGACCTGGACACTTAACCAACTGAACCACTCAGGCATGCTACCAGGTGTACTTTTTAATGACTTTGAGGAAGAATACTCTGAAGAAAAGAAACCATTTAAGAGAAAAGATGTTCTTGATGATGGAGGGATTGATTATGAACTGAGAATTGACACAGTGATTTCTATAATTGCTATTCAGGAAGATATTTCTTTTTTCCTATTTCCTGTTTATATATTAATTTAGAAAAATTCAGAAAAAGGCACTGAATAGAAAAAGTGAAAAAATTTGAATTTATCTAGATTTGTACTCTTTAGGGGGAATCATTGTTGACATTTTAATGAATATATTCTGAGACTTTTTCTAAATAAATAAAACGTAAAGAGACATATATCAACTGTTTTTCTAGGAAGAATTGGATAACTTTTTTTCTTTAATTGCATTCCAAGTGTTATTTTGTTTAAGTAGAAATTGCTGTGTTTAAGTGAAGTTAAAGTGAAATTGGTTTTGAGAGCTCTGTGACCTTGCTGGGGATGATTGAAAACCTGTATGATTTTGAAAGCAGGGCTAGGATTCCCTAAGTGAGGAGATTCCAGACAGTGACTAAACAGTCTAGTGGCTTTGCTGACACTACTATTACAGCTCCAGTATTCTCAATTCAAAACACATGAATGAATGGAGTTTTGAAAGTAGTTGGATCCTAAAAAGCTCTTGTTTCTTGGCTTTATATATTTAAATTATTATTTTTTTGTTATGAAAAAAAATATAATGGCTTGGTAAGAGTAACCCTTTGTCTTTTGACTTTCTTCCTGCCTAAAATTGCTTTCTCTTACTTCTACCCTAACTCATTGTAGATTGACCTAAACCATGTGACAAGCTAAATAAAATGAAAATCCAGAATTCATGCAGTATTTTGCTAACGTAGGCACTATGCAGAAAATTGGGAGTGTACAGACATTACTGGAAGTGAAGAGGATGAGGCTGAACACTGTACAAGTTAAGTGTGGGTGGTTCTCAAAGATCAATTAGGGCTGCCTGATCAGCATTGTATATTCATATGCAAATTCCCACGTACTTTCCCTGCTCCCCCAACCTTTCCATTTAGTGAATCAGAGGCCCTGGAGGTGAAGCTAAGGAGTTTAATTTCCAGATGATCCTTGTTATTTTTTTTTCAGCTTTTTTGAGGCATAATTGACAAAATTATCATGTATTTAAAATGGGTACCATAATTTGATATACATATACATTGTGGAAGAATACCCTCCATTGAGTTAATTAACACATCCATCACCCCAGTTATTTACTTGTGTGTGTGTGTGAGAGAGAGAGAGAGAGACAGAGAGAGAGAGAGAGATTGGGAGAGAACACTTAAAATATTCTCGGCAAATTTCAATTATACAATGCAGTATTACCAACCACGGCCACCATTTCATACATTGGATCTTCAGACCTTACTCATCTTAAAACTGAAATTTTTTACTTACTTACCAACTTCTCCCTATTTCCCCGTACCCACAGCCCCTGACAGCCACCATTCTGCTCTGCTTCAATGAGCTTGACATTTTTTTTTTTTTTTTTTAAGATTCCTCATGTATGTGATTCCAAACAGTTTTTGTCTTTGGTTTATTTCACTTAGCATAATGGCCTCCAGGTATATCCATGTTGTCTCAGGTAGCAGAATTTCCTTTTTTTAGACTGAATAATGTAAATGTATACCACATTTTCTTTATTCATCTATTGATGGACACTTAGCTTGTTTCCACATCTTAGTGGTGGTGAATAATGCTGCAGTAGGGTGTGCTGTCTCTTTGAGATAATTTCATTGTCTTTGGATATAAACCCAGAAGTAGGATTGCCATATCGTATAGTTGTGTTTTTAATTTCCTGAAGAACTTTTACACTGTTTCATAGTGACTGTACAAGTTTACATTCCCATCAGCAGTGTATCCAGGGTTACCTTTTCTCCACATCCTGATCAGTATTTTTCTCTTGTCTTTTTTGATAATAACCATTCTAACAGTTGTGAGGTGATATGTCACTGTGGTATTGTGATTCCCATTTTCCTGATGATTAGTGCTGTTGAACATCTTTTCAGGTAGTTGTTGGCTATTTTTATTTCCCTGGAAAACTGTCTCTTTAGGTCCTTCACCCATTTTAAAATCAGATTATTAAGGTTTTTTGTTTTTTTTTTTTGTTTTTTTTTTTTGTTTTTTTTTTGCTATTGAGTTATATAGGTTCTTTATGTATCTTGGATATTAACCCCTTATTGGGAGTGTGGTTTGAAAATATTTTTCTTTCTGTCCCATGGGTTACTTCTTCACTTTGTTGATTCTTTCTTTTTTTGTTTTTAGTGTTTTATTAATTTTTGAGACAGGGAGAGATAGAGCATGAGTGGGGGAGGGGCAGAGAGAGAGGGAGACACAGAATCCGAAGCAGGCTCCAGGCTCTGAGCTGTCAGTGCAGAGCCCGACGCAGGGCTCGAACTCACAGACTGCGAGATCATGTCCTGAGCCGAAGTCAAAGGCTCAACTGACTGAGCCACCCAGGCGCCCCTGTTGATTGTTTCTTTTGTTGTGCAGAAGCTTTTTAGTTTGATGTTGTTCTGTTTGTTTATTTTTGCTTTTCTTGGCTTTGCTTTTGGTGTCAAATCCAAAATGTCCTTGCAAGTGCCAATGTTAAGGAGATTACCCATCATGTTTTCTGCCAGAAGTTTTACAGTTTCAGGTACTACAGTTAAGTCTTTTATCCATTTGAGATTATTTTTTGTGTATAACTAAGATAGGGATACAATTTCATTCTTTTGCATACGGATGTCTAGTTTTCACAGCACTACTTATTGAAGAGACCATCCTTTCCCCATTATTCCCCATATATTATTGGATCCTTTGTTAGACATTAATTGACCATATATGCATAGGTTTATTTATGGGCTTTTTATTCCATTCCACTGATCTATGTGTTTGTTTTTATGCTAACACCATATTGTTTGATTACTGTAGCTTTGTAATATGATTTGAAATCAGTAAGCATAATGCCCCCAGCTTTGTTGCTCTTTCTCAGAATTGCTTTTGGCTATTTGGGGTCTTTCGTGGTTCTGCAAGAATTTTAGGATTGTTTTCTCTATTTCTGCAAAAAAAAATCCTATTGGAATTTTGATAGAGGCTGCATTCAGTGTATGGATTGCTTTGTGTGGTACGGGCATTTAAAGAGTATTAATTCTTCCAGCACATGAATGTGGAACATCTTCCATTCTTTTGTGTCTTTTTCAGTTTCCTTCATCAGTGTTTTATAGTTTTTAGTGTAGAGATCTTTCACCTTGTTCATTAAGTTTATTCCTAAGTCTTTTATTCTTTTTGATGCCATTGTCAATGGGATTATTTCCTTACTTTCTCTTTTCAATGGTTTGTTGCTAGTGTATAGAAGCACAAGTGATATTTGATACTAGTTTTGTATCCTGGATCTTTACTGAATTCATTTATTAGTTCTTGAAGTTTTTTGGTGGGGTCTTTAGCATTTTCTGTATGTCAGGTCATTTGTAAACAATTACAATTTTACTTTTTGCTTTCTGATTTGGATTTTTTTAAAGTCTCTGTTTCTTTCCCAATTGCTCTGGCTAGAACTTGCAGTACTGTGCTGAATAAAAGTGGCAAGACTGGGCAAACTTGTTTTGTACCTAATCTTAGAGGACAAGCTTTCAGTTTTTTACCATTGAGTATGATGTTAGCAGTGGGCTTGTCATATATGGCCTTTGTTACATTGAGGTATATTCCATCTCTACCAAATTTGTTGAGAGTTTTTAATTTGAAAAAAATGTTAAATTTTGTCAAATGCTCTTTTTGCATCTATTGAGATGATCATGTGATTTTTATACTTCATTTTGTTAATGCAGAGTATCATATTTGTTTATTTATTTATTAAACTTTTTATTGTCAAATTGGTTTCCATACAACACCCAACCTGTGCCCTGCTCATCCCAACCTGTGCCCTGCTCAGTGCCTGTCACCCACTCTGCCCCCTCCCACACCCCCTTTAACCCTCGGTTTGTTTTTAGTATTTAAGAGTCTCTTATGTTTTGTCTCCCTCCCTCTCTGTGTCTTTTTTCCTTCCCTTCCTCCCTGGTTTTCTGTTAAGTTTCGCAAAGTCTGCCTATGCGTATCACATTTATTGATTTGTTGGTGTTGAGCCATACCGGAATGAGTTACGCTTCATCATGGTGTATGATTCTTTTACTGTGGTGTTGAATCGTTTGCTGGTATTTTGTTGAGTATTTTTACATCTATATTCATCAGGGATAATGGCCTGTACTTTTCTTTTCTTGTAGTGTCTTTGTCTGTCTTTGGTATCAGGATTGTGCTAGTCTTATAAAATTAGTTTAGATGTGTTCTCTTCAGATTTTTTGGAAGAGCTTGAGAAGAATTAGTATTAATTTTTCTTTAAATGTTCACCAATGAAGCCATCTGGTCTTGGACATTTTTGTTATTGTTGGGAAGTTTTGATTGCTGATTCAGTCTCTTTACTAGTAAATTTGTTCTGTTCAGATTTTCTGTTTCTTCGTGGCTCAGTCTTGGTTCTCCTCTGGAAACCACTTGCCCCCCAAATTTCTCAAATAAATTGATTGTATAAACTTGAGTAAACTTGCTTTCAAACATATGCAAAGTTCTTATTAGAAACAAGCACGTATAAAGCTATTCACAAATCATAGAGCTGTCCCTAAATTTGCTAGTAGTGAATCTAGTACATTGGAGCAGTTATTTAACCTATTTCACAATATTTCTGGTGTCAGAAAGTAATATAAATATATTTATTTGTGAAGTAGCCTGTAATTCTCCTCTCTAGTTTTTCCCATGTTAGCCCTTCTTTCTCCCCTTTTCCTCTTCCCTTCCCCCATCTCTCCTGACCCCTTGCTCTTCTCTTCTTTCCCTTTTCTCTATCCTGTCTCATTCCCCCTTTCCCTTTCCTCTTTTATCTCTCTCTCTTCCTCCGAACCACCACCACCTCCCCTCCTCTCGCTCTCTGCCTCTCTCACTTTTGCTTCTAAGTTGAGAGAAGTTTATATGCATATGTTTTACCGAATAGGAAAGCTATCAGTCTAAGTGCTTCCAAGGTGCTAAGTCTTTCTCAGTTGCTTTGCGGTGAGGCTGGTGGGCCTTGAAAATGTCTGTCCTCTAAGCAGCAGGCCGTGGACTAGCCACACAGGTCGCCTGACTGTGGGTTTGAGGATCTGGGAAGCCCGGCTTTTCCCTTCACCTTTTTCCACCAGCCAATCTGTAAATTAAAGGACATACTTTGCTTACTGTGGAAATATACACTGGCATACATTTTCTTACAGAAATAAAGAATTTTGGTGGCAATTTATTAACATTAAATTGCTTTTACAGTGCAGAAGGAGAAAAAGACTCTAATTTGCACACACATTCTTCTGGAATGAAGGAATCTCTACCATCATGAAGCCATTTCAGCTGTCTCATCCCTAATTACCACTTGGTATCTCTCTCTCTCTCCCTTGCTCCTTTCCTAGTGTTCTCTTTGTTTTTAATTGGTGTTTTCAGCCATCTGGATCCACTAGCTTATGAAGGCATGAGAGAGAACTAGAACATGAAAGAAAACAAACTTCACCCATTTCAATCAAGTCCACATCTGAAAGCTCCCATATTTTACAGCATTTCCTTTGCGATAGGAAATATGGTGTCAGAATCAGCCAAGCTGAAAGGATGTCTGGGGATGAGTGCAAAGAGAAATGCTAAAGCCCCATTAGTGCTGAGGCCTGGGCTCAAAAGCACTTTCGGGGAAGCAGCCTGGCATGTCAGTTTGCCACATGGTGGAGGAAAGGACCAAGGGGGTTTTACAGTCTTGTGATCAGACCCATCTGGATTTGAACCCTGGCTCAGCCATTTCTAACTTTATAATTCGGACATAGTGTTTTTCTTTATTGTACTTCAATTTTGTATCTGAAAAGAGTAGGAAACAATAAAGTTGTAATTATTAAGGGAAATGAAATATGAAAATGCTCATTAAATGATATTCTAAAATATTCACTTAACATTATAGTAGCACATATGACGACTTTTTGGGGACGAGGATGTATAGGAAGAATTTAGAGGTTAAAAGGAATTGCTGCAAGACTTATCTTGAGGTTGTGTTTGTACTCTAAGTAACACACTGTTTTTACCTAAATTATGTTATAATTTGGGGTAAAAGACATTATAGAGCAAAGGCCGGGATCCCTCAAAGCCACTCATTGGCACAACCTAATGATAGCTGTTATTGATAGTTTCTAGAAATTTCTTTCAGGTATCTCCCCCCTCCCCCCACTATTATGAGTATTTTCATAAACTTCCTTAATGTTCTTCCGTCTGCTTCTGTCTGCCCTACTCTACCCTACTCAGGCTGTCGTAGCCTCTTATCCAAGCCACAGATATGGCCTCCAGAATGGTCTCTCTTTCTCAGGTTCTTTAACATTTGTCTTACTTAAGCTTGAATAATCTTTTTATATACCAAATGTGCTAATTAACTTGTAAAAACATTAATGGCTTTTCACTGATCATAGAATTAAAGTCCAGTAGAAACAAAGCCTCTACATCATGTTTTTCTAGCCACTGTTTATTTTTTAATTTTTTTAATCTTTATTTAGTTTCAAGAGAGAGAGAGAGCAAGAGAGAGTGAGCAGGGAAGGAGCAGAGAGAGAGGGAGACACTCTGAAGCAGGATCCAGGCTCCAAGCTGTCAGCATGAAGCCCAACAGGGGACTTGAAACCACGAACTGTGAGACCATGACCTGAGCCGGAGTCGGACACTTAACTGACTGAGCCAGGCACCCCTCTAACCACTGTTAATATCCCCATCACCACTGAGCACTGGGCCATTCTTTGCTCTTCTCTCCACAGTGGATATGTCTAAATTCATGATTGTTTTGTGCTTGCTTTCATCTCGGTACTGTTCCCTCTGTCTGGAGTGTGCCCGCTTTCTTCAGCTCTCTAATTTCTGTTCATTCTCTCAATATCTGTTCGAATATCAAACCTCATGGAAGCCTTCCTTGATGGCTCTGATTGTTGTAAGAGCACAGAGCACTGGTAATAGATTATTGGTAATTCATTCATTCTTCCTTTTATTCAGTTATTGAACAAATTATCACCAGGCACTAGCACCAGGCCCTGTGCTAGATACTGGGGAAATAATGATAAGCAAACAGATAGGAACTTAATTAAAGAATCACACAAATAAATATATTATTACTAATTATATAAGATCTATGGAGACAGGATGCATAGGGCTAAGAGAAGTTACCAACTGGGAGGTCTGATCTGGCCAATGACAGAGGCTTTCTCCAAGGAAGTGATGTTTGAGCTGAGCTCCCAAGGATGAACAGGGGTTAACTAACAGATGAGAAGTCAGGCAGGGACAGCATACATAAAGCATGTGTCAGGAGGGTACATGTCGAGTTTGAGGAATCGTGGCAATGTGCAGGAAAGTGATGAGAATGGAGAAATAGGCAGTAGTCAGGTCAGGAAAGGATCTGTAGGCCAGATGAAGGAATTCATACTTGATCTAAGTCAGGGATGGATTGCCAGGACAGAGTGGATATGAGATACCTGTTGGGAGGATTTTTTATGCTCCAGTAGATGGTGGCTTGAAGACTGAGACCTTGGAGATGAAAAAAAGTAGATGGACTTAAAAAATATTTAAGAGGCAACATGTACAAGACATAGTGATGAATTGGACGTAGAGGTAATGAGTCAAAGTCGTCGTCATCAAGGATGATCTTTGTCTTCCAGAACTGACTACAATAGGAAACCTAGAAGAAGCCCAGAGGCAAGTTCTGGAATTCACTTTCATACACACTGATTTTGAAATGCCTTTGAGACACCAACACACTTGATTCCTTTTCCCCTCCTGTAGTAAAGTCAGGATATTTTTGTCTTTTTCATCAGTAGGTACCGGGAAACTACTGTATCGCCTGCTACATTACAGGTGTGCAATGGATTTGTCGACTGATTGATACAAAAGGCTTGAATTCTAGTTTAGGGGGTGAATTTATTGAAGAACCTTCTGCTGTCCGTTTTACCAGCTAGCACCTTCCCAAGGTGGCCACGAGAGTTGCCTCCCTTCTGAACTCAGTTGACCCCAGCTTCAGCTTTGTCCTTTCCCCTCAAGCGCTGTGTCAGTCTTGCTGATAAAAACAGGTGTCCTCAACCAATACCATCTCCTCTTGCCAGACTTTCTCCACACCATGTGGTTTCCCTTCAAAATTTTCATCAATGCGTGTCCATTCCAAAGCAATGATTTCCCCGCATCCAGACTTACTGCCACATACTCCTGAGGAATCTGGGCATAGGAAAACTCCTGAGGTCATCTGAGGATACTTTGAAAAGTCATCATCCTGATATTCATCTGCTACCAATTCCTGGTGGATGGTCTGTATCGCATGCCCCAATAAATGTATAAAACTTCCTTGTTCAGTGTTTACTCTTGCATAAACGTTATATCAAACATTGTATTCTTCCAAGTCCAGTGTAACAATGAATTCACACAAAGGACTTCTTCCTCACAACTTAGAATAGCAGCAGGTCTGATTTTCCCCACTAATCCCATTCTTTCTTGAATACGACAACCTTTATTCCAGTGACAATAGCAGCTAACATTTATTGAGCACTTACTCTGCTCCATGTGTTATCCCAAGCACTTGTTTTAATTTTTTAATCCTTCCAACAATTCTATGAGGTGGTCATTATTCCATTTTACAGATGACAATGCCGAGGCAGGAAGAGGTTAAGTAACTTGCTCGAATGCACCCGACTTGAGTATGGCAGAGCCAGGATTCACCTGCAGGCGGTCTGGTGTCAGAGGCCTTCCCCTTAACCACTCCACTGTGCCGCCTTTCGCCAGCGTCCCCTTTGTACTCCAAGGCCAAGACAGCTGGGATAAGGTAGAGTTTCAGTTCTTGTTAGAATCGCTTGGAGCTCGTTTACTCCAAAACTTTTAAAGATAATCTGTCTGAGTCCAAATGAAGTTTAAACATTTTTACCCTGGCATTTAGGTGGTCAGTGTGGCCCAGAGCCATATTTCCAGCCTTAGATCCGCAGCCCCACCAGCTGCGCCTTGACAAGTTCCCGTCCCCGTGTCTGTGTGAACACTCTCTGCGGTCTCCACATAGAATTCCCCATCTCCTTCATGGAGCCTGTTCTCTTGCCCCCTACTCTTCACGTGGACCCATGGAGCAGCACTTTTTCTGTATGTTTTCCTTGGAACTTGTCATACTTTAAAAATGATTCTTATTTCATAGAGTCATAGTTGTACAATTGTAGAGTCGAGATGGACCTATCAGGTCCCACAGGTCATTCCCTTTTTAGAATAATAATTTATCGAGGTAAAAGGAACCACTTTGAAGTGGCATTCAGTGCATTCGTTGTATTATGCAGCCACTGCCTCCAAAGTAGAACCCCACACCTATTAAGCAGTCTCTCCCTCGTCCCTCCAGCCACCATTCTGCATTCTGTCTCTACAAACATTTCACATAAGTGGAATTATGCAACATGGGGCCTTTCATGTCTGGCTTCTTTTACTTAGCACGATGTTATAGAAGTTCATTCATATTATGTGTTCACATATATCAGTCCTTTTAAAAAATAGGGGCGCCTGGGTGGCTCAGTCGGTTGAGCGTCCGACTTCGGCTCAGGTCATGATCTCGCGGTCTGTGAGTTCGAGCCCCGCGTCGCGCTCTGTGCTGACAGCTCAGAGCCTGGAGCCTGTTTCGGATTCTGTGTCTCCCTCTCTCTCTGCCCCTCCCCCACTCATGCTCTGTGTCTCTCTGTCTCAAAAATAAATAAACATTAAAAAAAATAAGTGAATAATCCTTCATTGTATGTATAAATTGTAATTCATTTATCCCTTCGTCCAACGATGAACATTGGAGCCGTTTCCAGGTTTTGACCGTTGTGAAGAGGGCTCTTTTGGAACGGGTATTTGGAACTCCCTACTCTATCTTACTAACATCTGTCCTCATTCCTTTTTTAAATGAATTAGTATTAGAAGCCAGATGTATAAGAGTGACAAATGGATAGAAAAGTAGCTTCTCTAGTCTAAGGCTGATAGGTGGCCCTTGCTCCTCAAATTAGAACACACAGCCCTTCCTCGCAGTCTGCAGTTCTATGTGGAGCCCAGTGTTGAAGGCCCCTGAGTTACTCCGTTTCTGCTGTACTGTGAAGAACCTGAAGCCCGGAAGTGCTCTAAACCAAAGGACTGGTTAGTGTGACAGTGCACCCTCATCTGAATGTGTTTACATAACAAGAGCGGGATGTAGCAGGAATTAACCAGAGCAGGCTTAGATAACACGTTTTCAGGATACATAATTTAGAATAAATAAACACCTTGCACCTTCATTCAGGAAGACTTACAGAAAACCCAAGGAACAGAACCCGAACTCCTAAACTAATTCTCACAAGTACATTTTATTTTACCATGAGAGATTTATATATTTAATTCTGTGGAAGTAGGCAAATCCACAGTACAGTACAGTACAGTGCAGTACCTTCACTGCATTTGAATCAATAGGGGAAAGTTTTAAAAACTTCTGATGCCTGGTCCCCAGCCCAGCCCAGTTAGAGCAGAATTCCTGGGGCTGGGGACCATGTATCATAATTCTAAAAGATGTCTGCAGCTGATTCTAATACGCAGGCAGGGTTGGAAATCTCTGGCTTTGGCTCTTGCCACAAGTGCACTCTTCTCACTCATTCCTTCTGTGTATTCAGTTTCTCTTTTCCATGAGGCCTGGCTTACAGGCCACATGGCTCTCCTGGGCTGCTCCAGTCCATGCTGCCGCTGTCTCTCTTCCCTGAAGACCTGGGGCATTTGTGAGTTTCACCTGTCCTGCTTTTCATGATGCCCTGGCAAACATTGCGTCCTGCTCTTCTGTGTGTTGGTTTTATGTCCCCAGTTGGGAGACAAGGCTTTGGCGATCAGGAATGCAGTCTTCTCTCTCTCTGCCTCTGCTTCCCTTCTCATTGCTAAACCACCAGTCCTAAAACCTGTGCTTCTTCGGTGTTAAAAGCATAGTTGTCCTGCTATTGACCTAGAGTTGAAGTACTGTGTGTTTATGGAATGACTCAGAAGACTCCATGTGATACAAAGTGAAGGCAAATATTCTTCGGAAGGCATTACGTGTTATGTATATACGAAAGACCAGATTGCTGTTGTGACTAGAAAGAAAAACAACTATCTTTATTTTTTTTGCTTCCCCAGAAATATACCAGAGGGAATTCTAGAAAACAGGAATATCTCAACCTCCTTTCTGGTTTAAGTCAAATTTGTCTCTGTAGGAAAAGGACGCTATTTCATTATTGTCTGGGGGTTTACGTACCTCAGTTAATTCTCACAGTAGTTTTTTCAGGGACTACCTTCATTTTATAGCTGAAAAAATAGAATTGTTTAAGACCCTACATATAGATGGTATAATCTGAATCCAGATTTGTCCCAGTCTAAAACCCATACCATTTTCTCCCATCCAAATGTTCCTTCAGTGCTAAGTACATAATAGTTATGATTGTGCAGGTAGGATTTTTTTTTTAATATTTATTTATTTTTGAGAGAGAGAGAGACAGACAGAGCATGAATGGGGGAGGGGCACAGACAGAGAGAGAGACACAGAATCTGAAACAGGCTCCAGGCTCCGAGCCGTCAGCACAGAGCCCAACGTGGGGCTCGAACTCGGGAACAGTGAGATCCTGACCTGAGCTGAAGTCGGACGCCCAACTGACTGAGCCACCCAGGCGCCCCAGGATTTTTTATTCCAGGTTCATAAAATTGATATGGTGTACCATGGTGAATATTCATAGAATGGTCTCAAGGGGATTTCCTACAAAATGTGACTGGGGCTAAAAGATGGAGTGGTACATGGGGGAGAATTATCTTTTCTTGAAAGAGGTTCATTATCCCCATATGATTTGATTTCAGGGGCTCATGCCCTTTACTTCCTCTCACTCTTTCTGTATTAATCGTTGCATCAAGTATTGAATGCAAGTATTGTCTCCTTAGAGGAGACAAGCAAAATGTGGGAAAAGACAGATAACTTGTCTGTTGCTCTGTCTATTTGCTTTAAGTCTAGAGATTCTGGCCAGCTTTTAAACAGGAAGCATGAAAGCTTCCCCTGTAGGGAGACTTGAGAGACTCCAGAATAGCCTTCTTATCCAAAACCATTTCTCCAAGAGCCTTGGAATTCCAAAACTAGAGATGTATTCATACCTCTTGGAAGGTTTTGAGAAATCCAGAGTTCCCAATATAAATAAAATGGCTTTGAAAGGGCTGGCAACTCAAGCCAATCATTATGGGAACTAGAATCAGGGGCAGAAAGAACAGAACTCAGAGTCCTCTTTATTCAACAGCAGAGACAGAAACTGGCTGGGGCAGAAGACCCACTCTCCAAGCTTACCCCAGTCAGTTCAACCTTGCATCCCCCAGGAAGGCTTGCTGACGGCCTGAAATGAACAGCTCACTCCAGACATACCTTGAACAAGCCACTCCTGAACAACCAACACTCCCTCTGAGGCCAGACTCAAGCAATCCTTCTTAGCTCCAGACTCCTCAAACAGTCTTCCCAGCAGGGTAATGAATGGAGGCTTCTGGCAAGCACCTGAAGGCCAACTCCTGTCTTTCAGGCTTGGATTTCAGGAAACAGCTTGGGAGGATGCTCGCCAGTCCTCACCACTGCTGGGACTTGTCTTGGGATTTGTGGGAGAGAGAGTGGAGGCTAAGGGGGATTAAAGCTGCTCTGAAACCTTGTAGCCTGAGGGGGATTTGGAGGTGGAAAAGGGGGGCGGGGATCAGCTCAGCTGCTTCACCTTCCCAGATAATCCATCACTGCCACTAGAGCTGTAGGAAGGCAGTCCTGTAAACTGTCTGCCTGGAGGAAGGATAACCTGCCGCTGGCTTTTATTTTCAGTTGAATTATAACACTTACCTTCTCATCTGGCCTTTCATCGAGAGGCTTAAGTGTTTTTCTTTCTGTGAGTCTTACCGGCCACGTTTCCCCATTCATTATCAGCAGAGGGGCCTGCCATGCTGAGCCCATGTGCAGTCCTCCACCCCCAACTCCCCATCCCCCAGGGGCTCCTTAGCAGCAACAATTTTCTAATTCAGAACAGACTCTCCTCTGAGCATTTGATCTTACAAGTACATTACAACTGGCTTTAACAGGAGTTACCAAAGGCAGGGATTTCAGAAACAAGATGTGAACTCCCCAAAAGATGGGGCACCATAAATACCTCCAACATCTTGGAGTTTACCTGTAATACTTGACCATGTTACTTGGAGATTTCTCTGTACCTGGGGCTAAGGGGAAAGGTGGCTGGAAGTTTGGGATCATTTGAAGATCATCGTTAATAGGCTTATTACCTTTAGGAGAAAACTGTGGATTATTTAGGGCCAGTAGGGTAAGGGGTGTGAAGTCAGGATGCCTGTGTTCTGATCCTGGCTTGTTTAACCACGAGCAAGTGAATTTTGCTCTCTGTGCCTCAATTTCTTCATCCATAAAATGGAAATAATAATAATACCCACTTCATGAGGTTGTTAGGTCATAATCCATGAAAAGCTCTCAGCACAGAGTCTGATACAGTATGTGCTCAGTAAATATTGGGGATTATTATCAATTCATTTATTCACAAAATGGTTGCCGATCATTTACAGACTTATTGGCTTTCTATCCAAAATATGTCTCAAATCCAACCACTCTTCTCCGACTTCACGTTCAGTATCCTTCAGCAAATTATGGTCCTCTTCTACATAAATTTTTCCAGTAACAACTTAATCTTCTACTCTTGTCCCTCTCAAATTCATTTCCACAGCAGAGCCGTATTTTTAAAAAGTAAAGCTGAGCATGTCACTTCATGCTTAAAGCCTCCCAGAGGCTTACTCATTGATTAAAATGAGAACCCTGTGTCCTAAAATGCTCTGCAAGATTTTGTACCTGTGTACTTCTCAGAGTCTCATTATTAATTTTCCTCCCTCCCTTCTTCCATCCTTCTCCTCTTACTCCTTCTTGTTCATTCTCCTTCTTCCTCTTGTCCTCTTCTCCCTCTCCTTTTCCTCACTTTCCTCCTATTCTTTTTTCTCCTCTCCCCCTCCCTCACTGATTAACCTCTAGCCACGCTGGCTTCCTATCTCAGAGACCTACTAGTTCCTTGGCAAACCACTCCTCCGAACTTTCAATTAGACAGAGATTCTAAAATTACATTTCTCATTACCCCTTGCTATTAAGTATGGCCTTTGGCTGAGTCCTGCCAGTGAAATGGGAGTGGAGGTGACCGGTATCACTTAGAAGCCTAGACCATAAAGGACCTCGAGACATAACCCTTTCTTCCTTCATCCATTAGCTGAATGCTGATGTGGATGAAAACCTCAGGCATCAATTAGACTTTAAGTAAATGGAAAATAAGTTTTTACTGTTAAGCCAGTGAGATTTTGAAGTTTAATTAGTTTAACAGCCAACATTACCTTACCAGGTATACCCTTTTTTCCTGTTTCTCAAACACCTTAAACTTTCATTCATTGAAATTGTTTCTTCTCCCTGGAATATTTATTTTCCAGCTCTCTGTATGACTGGGTCATGGATTCTCCACATCATAGCCCAAGTATTAATGACTCAGACAGCGTTCCCATAATCCCCCTGCCTGAAATAACTGTCTTCTCTCTTATCACCACATTTACTTCCGCAGAGGATTTTTCTCAGCTTATATTTCCTCTTTTATTGTCTGTCTCATTCACCAGAATGTAAGAAACAGGTTCACATCATCTGTCTTGTTCAGTATGGAATCCTCAGGGCCTGGAATACTGCCTGAAAATAAATAAATGAATTGAGTGAACAAGTGAAAAAAATAAAATATTTAATAGACACTGAGCAATCTTGGGACCAAAGAAAATGTTGATCTATTTGGTGATAAGAAAATGTATTTTTTTAAATGATAAGTGTATTAGGGTTCTCCAGAGAAACAGAACCAATATATATATATATCCACATGTATATCATATATATATATATATGATACATAGAACCAGCAAGAGATGTATATGTATATGCATATGTACAGATCTTCCTTGACTTATTATGGGGTTATATCCCAATAAACCCATCGTGAGTTAAAAATATCATGTGGAAAATGCATTTAACACACCTAACCTACCCAACATCATACTTTAGCTTAGTCAACCTAAAAGATGCTCAGAATACTTACATAAGCCTACATTTGGGCAACATCATCTAACACAAATCCTATTTTATAATAAAGTGTTGAATGTCTCATGTCATTTACTGACTGCTGTACTGAAAGTTAAAAACAAAATGGCTGTGTGGGTACAAAATGGTTGTCAGTGTTGATTATTCACCCTTGTGATTGCCAAGCTGACTGCGAGCTTGCTGATGCTGTCAGAATCATGAGGGAGTATTGTACCACGTATTGCTAGCCCGGGAAAAGATCAAATTTCAAAATTCAGCATATGTACAGTTTCTACTGAATATGTATCACTTTTGTCCATTTTGAAGTTTGTATATATATTTATATGTGTATATATTTATATATATATACACACACACGATATATAGATATATATCCATATAATATATAAGTATATAATAGATATATATTGTGTATATATATATATATATATATATATAATTCATTAAACATATGTATATGTAGAGTGTATGTACATGCAGGCATACCTTAGACATATTGCAGATTTGGTACCAGACCACTGCAATAAAGTAAATATTGCAATAAAATGACTTGAATGAATTTTTTGGTTTCCCAGTGCATATAAAGTTAGGTTTATACCATACTGTAATCTATGAAGCATGCAATAACATTATGTCTAAAAATTCAATATGCATACCTTAATTAAAAATGTTTTATTGCTTAAAAATGCAAGCCATTATCTGAGCTTTCAGCAGATTGTAATTAACAAACCTTTTGCTAGTAGAGGATCTTACCTCAATGTTGATGGCTGCTGACGGATCAAGGTGGTGGTTGCTGAAGATTGGAGTGGCTGAGGTGATTCCCTAACATAAGACAACACTGATGTTTGCCACATTAATGGACTCTTCCTTTCATGAAAAATTTCTCTGTAGCATGTAATGCTGCTTGATAGCATTTTACTCACAGTAGGGCTTATTTCAAAGTTGTAGTCAATCTTCAAACTCTGCCACTGCTTTATCAACTAAGTTTATGTAATATTCTAAATTCTTTGTTGTCTTTTCAACAATCTTCACAGTATCTTCACCAGGAGTAGATTTTATCTCTAGAAACTACTTTCCTTGTTCATCTGTAAGAAGCAACTCCTCCTCCATGAAAGTTCTATCATGAGACTGCAGCCATTCAGGCATATCTTCAGGCTCCACTTCTAATTCTGCTTCTATTGGTTTTGCTAGCACATCTGCAGTCACTTTCTCCACTAAAGTTCATCCTCCTCAAAGTCATCCATGAAGGTTGGAATCAACTTCTTCCAAACTCCTGCTAATGTTGATATTTTGACCCCTTCTCTTGAATCATGAATGTTCTTAATGACATGTAGAATGGTGAATCCCTTCCAGAAGATTTTCCATTTACTTTGCCCAGATCCATCGGAGGAATCACTAAGTATGGCAGGTATAACCTTATGAAATGTATGTCTTAAATAATAAGACTTGAAAGTTGAAATAACTCCTTAATCAATGGGCTGGAGAATGGATGTTGTGTTAGCAGGCATGAAAACAACATTAATCTCATGGTATCTCCATCAGAACTTTTAGGTGACCAGGTACATTGTCCATGAGCCATACTACTTTGAAAGCAATCTTTTTTCTGAATACTAGATCTCAATAGTGTCAAGATATTCAGTAAACCATATTGTAAACAGATGTGCTATCATTCAGGCTTTGTTGTTCCATTTCTTTAGTCTGGGCAGAGTAGATTGAGCATAGTTCTTAAGGATTTTTGGAATGGTAAATGAGCACTGGCTTCAACTTGAAGTCACCAGCCGCATTAGCCCCTTTTGAGACTGTAAGCTCTTCTTTGATGCATCAAAGCTCGATTTCTCCTCTCTAGCTATGGTAGTTCTAAATGGCATCTTATTTCCAGTAGGAGGCTGTTTTGTGTACACTAACCATCCGTTGTTTAGTGTAGCTACCTTCATTAATTATCTTAGCTGGATCTTCCAGAGAACTTGCTCCAGCTTCTACATCAGCACTGGCTGCTTCACCTTGCACATTTATATTGTGGAGATGGCTTCTTTCCTTAAACCCCTAACTTTTGTTAGCGTTAAACTTCTCTTCTGCAGCATCCTCACCTCTTAGTCTTCATAAAATTGAAGAGAGTTAGGGCCTTGCTGTGGATTAGCCTTAGTCTTAAGGGAATATCGTGGCTAGTTTGATCCTTCATGCAAACCACTAGAACTTTCTCTGTATCAGTAATAAGACTGTTCCACTTTCTCATCATTAGCATGTTCACTGGAGTAGCACTTTTAATTTCTAAGAACTTTTCCTTTGCATTTGCAACTTGGTTAACTGATACAGGAGGCCTAGTCTTTGGCCTATCTCAGCTTTCAACAAGTGTTCCTTGCTAAGCATAATCATTTCTAGCTTTTGATTTCAAGTGAAAGACATTGGGGCACCTGGGTGGCTCAGTCAGTTAAATGTCTGACTCTGACTCGTGATTTTGGCTCAGGTCATGATATCACAGGTTTGTGAGTTTGGGCTCCACATTGGGCTCTGGGCTGACAGTGAGGAGCTTGCTTGGGATTCTCTTTTTCTGCCCCTCCTCTCTCTCTCTCTTTCTCTCTTTCTCTGCCTCCCTCAGAATAAATAAATAAATAAATAAATATAAAAAACAATGTGAAAGATATGTTATTCTTCCTTTCACTTGAACACTTACAGGTCATGGTAGAGTTATTATTTGGCCTATTTTCAATATTATTGTGTCTCAGGCAACAGGGGGGTCTGAGGAAAGGGCGCAAGATGGGAGAACAGCCGGTCAGTGGATTAGTCAGAACACATACAGCATTTGTCAGTTAAGTTCACTGTCTAACATAGGCAGTTTCTGGCACCCCAGAACAATTTCATTAGTAACATCAAAGATCAATGATCACAGATCACCATAAAAAAATATAATACTAATGAAAGAGTTTGAAATATTGAATTACCAAAATGTGACACAGAGATACGAAATGAGCAAATGCTGTTGGAAAAATGGTGCTGATACACTTGTTCCATGTAGTGTTGCTATAAACCTTCAATTTGTAAAAATGTAGTATCTGTGAAACACAGTAACACAAAGTGCAATAAAATGAGGTATGCCTGTAACTGGATAGACAGACAGATAGAGTGGAATGGAATCTGAGCATTCCCTCCATCTGTTTAATTCTAGTCCAAGTCCAAAGACCTGAGAACTAGGTGAGTCAGTGGTGTTAATCCCAGTCCAAGGGCAGGAGAACACCAGTGTTCTATCTCAGTGGGCAAGCAGGAAAAAGACAATTCCTTTTTTTTGGTCTGTGTCTTGTTCTACTCAGATCCTCAATGGACTGAATGATCCTTGCCCCATATTGGGGAGGGCAATCTACTTACCTGAGCCCACTGATTCAAATGCTAATCTCAATCAAAAGCACCCTCACAGCCACACCCAGAAATAATGTTTAATGTGGGCACCCCTTGGCTTCATGAAGTTGACACATAAAATTAACCACAAGAATGGTTAATAAGAATGGTATATATCTAAGAATGTATATTTTTATAGAAGAATTATTATACAACATGGAATAAAAGAGGTGGCATAAATTTAAAAAGAAGAGCTGAAGGAATAAAGAAAACCTCACAAAAATCTAAAAGGTAGTTAGTTGTTATTATTTCCATTTTATAGATGAGGATAGAGGCTCAGAGAGTTTTCCTTACTTTGCCAAAAATTACACATCTGGTAAATGGTTGAGTTAGGGAGGGCTGCAAGCCAGTCTTTTGACTCCAAATCCTATGTTTCTAGCACCAAAATAACAACGTTATTTTTTATTGAAGTTTTGCCCATCACTCAATATTCAGGTTAAATAGCTCTTCTCCCCATAAGATTTTCTCTGGTGTATGCACTGCATACCTCCATGAATGAAGTACTGAGCAATAATGTAATGCTGCCTGTTCAGTAATCGTACATTTAAATGTAGCCTTACTAGACTTGTCCTCCATTAGTTTTTCACTCATTTGTTCTTTTTTTGTTTTATCCGTTTATTCATTCAACAAATACTGCTTAGAGCCAACATGTGTTAGGTGCTGTGGCTAAAAAAGGGAATAAGAAATGATTCTTGCCCTTGAGACACTTATAAACTAATGAGAATGATAGATGAACAAGCCTCTCCTAAAAGATGTGGACTAGAGATGGCGGAATTCAGGTCTCAGATGAAACCATGCTTATCTGCTTCAGCTTCTCATTTCTAGACCTATTTTACAGAAGAGAGAAATTAGCTTCCATATTACTTAAGCCACTTTATATTGGTCTGTTTTCCGGTTAACTAAATATCATTTCTAATTGATGCTTGAACCTAATACAAAATATTTGAATATCAAGAAAAGTGTACTCATTTAACCATAGGTTTTAAATCTGTCTGCAAAAAATACATAAATTGAATAATTATGGAACCAGAGAGGGGAAACGACTATATAATATTTCAACTCAACTAAATTGCATAAACTAAATAGCTATTCTTCATATTAAGAATATTAAACTCCTATGTGTTAATTAGGTTGTGTCCAAATTATATGGGAAAGAGCATGAGATATTTTCATATGCAGCATATTTTTTTCACTTGAGACATCTCAGAGAGGCTCCTGAGGTAGAATCAGTATGACTGAGTTCCTACCCTGTGATGTCATCATGTAAATGAGATACACTCCTCACTTCATCCAGTTCAGCTTTGCTCTGGGGAAGGGGCAGATTTCTTACTAATTCATTTGTGTCTTAATAGAAAATTGCCATCGATTAGGGAAAAAAGCAGAATTCTGAATATCTCTTGATTCTGAAGAGATCCCCGACTTTGAAAAGTGAAGACTTAGAGGGTCCGGAGTATGTAAGTGGAAAGAGAATACAGTGTCATTTTCCCTTTAAATTTCCCTAAAATTTACATTTTGTAGGGAAATAGAACTGTATAGGAGGACTCTCATTTGTACTTACATAGTTGTACATCAGTCTTTTGTGGAGGCGTTTGGTCTTGTCCCCGATTAAGTATATTCAGCAACAAGTTCTTCCCCTACCCCACTCGTTAATTTCTAAGCCTTTGTTTTAAGGTATTTGGGGAGCATAGGAGAGTTGAACACATATGTTTATGTTTAATTTATAATTAACTTTACAAATATATTATCTTGTAAGAATTATTGGAGTCTTAATTGTAGCCTTGTTTTCTTAGATATGGGGAATCCCAATTTCTCTGAAATGAGTGAGATCTGACATTTTAGTAGGCATCGAATCCATAGCACATTTGAACATACTTCTTTAGAAATTGGGTTTTGGAATTGGGTCCTCAGAAATATAGTTAGATTCAAGCTGCTAGATTTAGTAATTGTCTATCATTTATTTCAAGACAAAAAAATAGTATTTTGATTCCCAAGTTCGCTTTTTCGGAATATGCAAGTGAGAGGACCAGTGACCAAGCTAAATAAAAAATTTGGAAAGATGGTACTTTGAACTTTGGACCAACGATTTTGTTGGAAATTAGAGCTACCTTGAAAGTTTGTATGAGCTGCAGAACTTTTTGGCCTGCCTTAGAAATCTATGAAAAAAGATTGAGATAGTTTTTAAAAAGACAATGCAGTTTAAATCCCCATTGGAATAAATATTTCTTTTCCTTCATTAAATTCAAAATACAGTCTTGAGCTGAAATGCTCTCCTTCACTTATGGGGGTATTAACATCAGAAGGGATATAGCTTGGAGTACAACCTGGGCAGGTTGCTGTATTGTGGCACTCTCTTTTGCCCGGGTGTCACCCTTTCTGAGGAGCGTTGGGAAAGAGCACAGGGCTGGAGAAGGCTTGGTGGGACACAGGCAGTAATTTTCTTGCTCCGAGCTTAGAGCAGAGCAGCTATTCTAGGATGGGAAAAGGAAAATGAATGCATAGTCCTCAGGAAGTGACTGCATCATCCTCTACTGAAATCCATTTGATTACTAAAGACAGGGAACTGAATGACTGGTAATGATAAGCTGAGGAGGTGGTAATCATTTCTGTGTTTGATATGTAGTAGTTGAGAAGTAGGGTCATGTTTAGTTGCAGAGACACTTTTCTGTATAGGTCCTTGGCAGATTACTGTATTATCCCATCATGGCTTCCTATATATTCCACGTAGTCTTCCTATAATGTGACATTGACCTTCCTCCATTTAGAAGCAAGGTCTATGTACCATCCCCTTAAATCCTAGCAGACTTTTGTAACTGATTTGATCCACAGTTCAACAGTATGTGGCAGAAGTGGCGTTGCATAACTTCTGACGCCAAGTCACAAAAGGCAACATTGCTTCTGCCCGGCTTGCTCTTTCTTTGGATCTCTACCTTCACACAAGCCAGTGTGCTGTGAGAAAACCCAAAGTAGCTCATACTGAGACCACGTGGACAGGCCCATATGGAAAGGAACTGAGACTCCTAGCCAGTGGCCAGAATCAACCACTGGACTTGTGAGTGAGTGAGTGAGCCATGAGACACTTCTAGCCTCTATTTTCTATCCAGCTGATACCAGGTGGAGCAAAGATTAGCTGTCCCCACTGAGCTGCACAAATTGGAGATTTTATAGCCAAATAAATGATACAATTATTTTACAACAACTTTCGAGGGGTGGTTTGTTACACAGCATTAGATAGCAGGATAGGGATTGCTAAATGTAAATCTTCAGAGTCCTTCCAAT
Organism: Paguma larvata; assembly: GCA_030068075.1. Lineage (NCBI taxonomy): Eukaryota > Metazoa > Chordata > Mammalia > Carnivora > Viverridae > Paguma > Paguma larvata. The sequence continues at coordinate 97,426,069 of CM057833.1, read as the reverse complement.
GCTCTCAATATTTATACCAACTGCTCTTATCGTAGGTCTTAAATTCAAGTTCAAGAAAATCTAGTATTAGGGCCCCTGGGTGGCTCAGTTGGTTGAGCATCTGACTTTGGCTCAGATCCTAATCTTGTGGATTGTGAGTTCAAGCCCTGCATAGGACTCTGTGCTGACAGCTCAGAGCCTGGAGCCTGCTTCTGATTCTGTGTCTCCCTTTCTCTCTGACTCTCCCTTGCTCGCACTCTGTCTCCCTCTCTCTCAAAAATAAATAACCATTTGAAAAATTAAAAAAAAAAACAATGGCACACATGTTTAAAATAAATGAACAAACATATAAATAATAATAAAAAAAGAAAACCTATATTAACATAATACATTTTTAGTGGTCTCAGATTGTATGTGTGTGTTTCTCTGAATGTGACAGTCTCATTTATTCTTATGTCCATAAAAATCAGGGAGAAAACAAATGTAATTATCCTTGGTGTGACTTTTAAAAGGGTCTATTTGAAATGGGCCACCAGCTACAGTTAGAGAAAATAAAGGACCCTTTGGCAATTGTGTTTAAACTTTCAGTAGCCACTTGCAATCTATTAGTGTAACTGTTATAATGTTTTAGTCATAAGCTAAATTTACCATTGTGGAAAACAACCTGGGCAATTTTGGCCTAACGGCAAGCCTATAAAATTAAAAACACAACAACAACCCACTAACTCCAACTTTACCAGCTGCTTTTTTCACATTGAAAAAATTTTACTCCTAAATTAATAAAATCTACAGGCTACCAACAGAAATCCAATTATTAAAACTAACCTTATAAGGAAATTGTGAAAAATAAAACTTAAAATCTATAACGTGCAGTGTGGGGATAGTATGAGTGAGAGAAGGTACACAAGAGAGAAAGGAAGAAAAATCATTGCTCAGGACTTGGTTGTGGCTTACGATCAATGAGTAAACATCTGTGGTTAGGATGAATCATGATGACATGAAGAGTATGGTCAGATAATTTTAAAAATCTCACATTATCCTGAAATTATTCTATTAAGTCTTACCATGCACTTAAAGCCATGGACTTTTTAGATGTGTTCCTTTAGGAGACCCAACCAAGAACAAATCCCTTTCTATCCTGCTGGCCCAGCTGTCCTGTTTCTAACAGGAAGAGGCTCTTACCACCTTGTTCTCCTTTATGGCTTAAGTATGTCTTGAACTGCTACTTTATTTTTATAATGTGCTTTCTAACCTCTCTTTGATCTCAGTTTCTAAATACTATATACATTTTCTTCATCAGTTCATACTAAGACTTTAGACTTGGGAGTTAGTACTTCCTCTTTGGCTCTGATTCTTGGCTCCCCTCTAGAGCTATACATTGACCTCACACACTTGATAATGGTGTTTCCAGTCCCTCTGGGACCAGTCTAGGGCTGTCCCTACTGTTCTACTAAACATAGTTCCATGTACTAGCATTCCTAACTCTGCCAGTGGGACCTAGTCAGGGACCAACTTAAGAGTAATCTAAGCAGACTCTTGTTTCACAGATAGGAACCTAGGCAGGCCCTCCAAAGTTGAGGGACCTGTACAGAGCCACATACCCAGTACTGAAAGGATTAAGCCTATTCTCCTGATCTCTTGAACCCACTTACTTTCTAGTTTTCTTTTTATGTATCACTGTGTTTTCTTCCTTATACTTAAATATCGGTGTATGTCTGACTACAGTGAATGACCAGTTCTTTGTATAAAAATGCAACAACAGTGGATACAGTGTCCCCAGACTTACACCTTCAAAACCTTTTTCTCTTAGGTGTGTTTATGGCTAGACTTTATACACTTTCTTATCTTCCCTGTAGGTTAATCTAGAGTTTGGCATTACTTTTGTACAAAGCTCCCCCCAAACCAAGCTGATCTTGTTCTTTTCCTTTTTGGTTTTCCATATTTAAAAATAGAATGAAAACCCATTGAAAAAATAAGAAAAAGAAGAACAGAACCCCATTGTATACTGCAACCGGGTAGAATATTTGATTTTGATAGATAGTTAACACAGACAATAACTTCACCATGGCAGAAGGTCATGGCCACCAAAATTAAGGACTGTTTGTAATTGTGCTGACTGCTGCGCCTCAGCTCAAAGAGACTCAGAGGAAGAGAAAAGGCACTTCTGGGCTGTTAGCACTGCAGGACCCTACCTAAGGGCACACTGGTAAGGCATGTTTTTTATGGAGTTCCTGGGTTTAACAGATCTATTTGGCTATAAGATGGAGATTTTGTATTTAAAGCCTGTAAGTAGAACATGACAGAGACTAAAAAATGCCTCACAGTTTTCCAACCAGCACCCAGCAGAATGGCTCCCACAAGGAAAGGTAGCAAGAAGAAGAAGAGCCCTTCTTCCATCAACAAAGTCGTGACCAGAGCATACACCATGAGTAGTCACAAGCACATCCATGGAGTGTATTTCGAGAAGCGTGCCCCTTGGGCACCGTAAGGGATCCAGAAGTTTGCTGCGAAGGAGGGGGAACTCTAGATGTGCTCATTGACACCAGGCTCAACAAAGCTGTCTGGGCCAAAGGAAAAAGGAATGTTCCATACCATATCCATGCATGGTTGTCCAGAAAATGTAACAAGGATGAAGATTCACCCAACAGGCTCTATACACTGGTTACCTATTCCTGTCACCACTTTCACAAATCTACACACAGTTAACGTGGATGAGAACTAACTGCTGACTGTCAAATAAAGGTACAAAACTGCAAAAGCAAAACAAAACAAAACAAAACAAAAACAACACCCCACAAAACTTTCCAGTTTATATAAAATACCTTGATACAAGAAAGGCAAGCAGAAGAGGCTCATCATCGAGTGACCTCAAATCCAGGTGAGACATAAGGAGTTAAGGTTTCACTCTGTCCTAACAAGTAAAAAGCTGAACAAACTGATCAACAGAGATCCTTCAGAGAAGTAAACTACTACTCCCAAAATAGGAGAGACGAACAGGCAGATACAACAAATCACAACTTACCAGAGCAGAAACCCACCAACACAAATCTCTGTGGGAACCAGTTCTGGAAAATCTAAGCATAATTGGCAAATTGCTGGAGGCTCAGGGTAAACAAGTCTGAGAGCTAAAACTGCAGGGAGAGTCCAGATGAGGGAGGGGCCCACATTTTGTGAATTTTATCTCCAGGAGCTCTACCAGGTTCATATATGTGCGTGTATATATGTATATATGCGGTATGCTCCTGGCTGGGAGAGAAGAAAAAGAACCATTCTGAAATATCTCAGAGTACTCTGTTCTTAACAAGGTCTTCACTCAGGGGAAACTATTTTACCAAAGTCTAACCTACCTAAAGGGGGGGAAATACCTGACTCCAGCCCCCTCTTCCGTCCTATTCCATGTAAGGAGGGTAAAAACCTGAGTAGCTCTGGTGAAGTTCACAGTCTAAGAGCACAGGCTCACCAAAAGACTGAAACCTAATCACAGGACTACAGCATTCTTGCCCTCACTTGACAGCTTACCACTGCATTACTAAGGCTCTATTTCCATTATTCATTTTACTCAGAACGTCATGTCTGCTATTCAACAAAAATTTACAAGGTAAAGAAGCCAAAAAAAAAAATTACACAGTTTGAAGAGATTGAACAAGCATCAGAATCAGATATGGCAGGAGTGTTGAAATGATCAGACCAGGATTTTTTAAAGCTATGATTGATATGCTAAGGGCATCAGTGGAGAGGAAGACAACATATGAGCATAGATGGATAATATAAGCAGAGAGATAAGATTCTAAGATGTAACTAAAATGAAGAATGCCTTTGATGGCTTTATTAGTAGGCCGGATGCCGGGAGTCTAGCTCCGGCGACTCCAGGGGTCCCCGAAGGATGAATGGTCGGCAAAAGGAATGAGAGAGCCATGAAATATGGTCTGATCACCAAGCAGGCATCTCTGGCAATTCTGGCATCTCTGCTCTGCTGGTCTCAGTGTCTTTATTTAAAAGTAGTAAATGACATTTCATCAATGCGTGAGTGACATTCCATCGGAAAGCATAGTTTGATATCTTTAACAACAATGTGTTTTTATCGGCAAAGTGCCAATTTCCTCAATCTTGCAGGTTGTTTTCAAGTTAATTAGCATATAAATTTAAGGCAGGGAGAGAGAATAGAGTGTTACTTTGAGGCTTTATGTTAATTATCTATAAACAGGCCAGGAATCATTCTGCCTATTATTCCAACTACAATGGGGGAGGTGCAACCCATCAGGCAAGGACAGAATTCCCAATGCTTGTCCTTTGCTTGTGAATGAGTGAATTTATAAAATAAAGTCCTAACGTTTACATAAGCCACACCAATATCCAGCCAGCTCATAACTGCTATCAATCTGTGCAACCCATCCCCAAAATGCCACTTTAAGATTACTTCTGGCCAGGCTACTCTCATTCAGATGTAATCCATCAAAGCATCATGCACCAGGTCCTTCCTTTTTATTTAAATGCCATAAAACAAAAGAGCGTTACATTCCTTGGGGCCAACAAGAGCAGCTCAAGAAATCTAAGCCTGAAAAATTAATATTAGAAGGAGATGGTGTTGAGTACCACTTTGGCAGCAGGAGCCTTGCAACATCCACACTTTCACACAGGGAAAGTGTCAACCTGTGTGCCCAAGATGGCTCCCAGTAGCTGGACATGATTGAAGATACTTTTTTTTTAATTTTCTTTAATGTTTTTATTTTTTGTTAGAGAGAGAGAGAGAGAGAGAGAGAGAGAGCGAGTGGGGGAGGAGCAGAGAGAGACAGAGGGAAACACAGATTCCGAAACAGGCTTCAGGCTCTGAGCTATCAGCACAGAGCATAACGCAGGACTCAAACTCACAAACCATGAGATCATGACCTGAGCTGAAGTCAAATGCTCCACTGACTGAGTCACCCAGGCGCCCCTAAAGAAAGATTCTTTGAGCTTGATAGTATAACTAAAGAAACTTCCAGAACTGAAAAGCAAAGAGAAAAGACTAAATAAAGTGAAACAGCAAGACAACCATAAAAAGGTATAATATATCCATAATGGGGATATCAGAAGAAATAGAAAAAATGAACAGAAACAATATTTGAAGCAATAATGACTAAGAATCTCTCCAAATTATCATCACACACCAAACCACAGATTAAAGAAACTCAGAACACAGAAATTAGAATAAATGCTAAAGTGAAACAACACAAAAAAACCTCCCTACACTTGGGTATATGATAACTTTACTGAAGTTGTTTATTAATTCTAACTTTTTCATTTTCTTGTTTTTTGTTTGTTTTTTTGATGGAGTCTTTAGGGTTTTTCCTATATAAAATCATGTCATCCCCAAATAGTGACAGTTTTACTTCTTCCTCTTTAATTTGGATGTATTTTATTGCCTAATTGCCCTAGCTACAACTTCTAGAACTATGTTGAATTGAAGTGGTGAGAGGAAGCATCCTTGTTTTGTTCCTGATCTTAGAGGAAAGACTTTCAGCTTTTCTCCGTGGAGTATAGCATTAGCTGTTGGCTTGTCATTCATGGCCCTTATGTTATGTTTCCTCTTTACTTGCTTTGCTGAGATTTTACCATAAATGGATGTTGAATTTTGTCAAATGCTTTTTCTGCACCTATTGAGATCATATCATTTTTATCCTTTGTTTTGTTAATGTGGTATAGCATGTTGATTAATTTATAGATGTTGAACCACAAATGAAATTTATTCCTTGGAATAAATCCCACTTGATCATGGTATGTGATCTTTTTAATGTATTGTTAAATTTAGTTTGCTAATATTTTGTTGAAGATTATTGCATCTATGTTCATCAGGGATATTGGTCTATAATTTTTTTTTGATGTCCTTGTCTGATTTTGGACTCATGGTAATGTTGACCTTGTATATTAAGTTTTGAAATACTCCCTCATCTTCAATGTTTTTGAAAGAGTTTGAAAAAGATGGGTATTAAATCTTTGAATGTTAGAATTCACCAGTGAAGCCATCTGTCTTGGACTTTTTGTTTGTTGGAAGGATTTTGATTACTGTCTCAAACTCCTTGCTAGTAATTGGTCTTTTCAGATTTTCTATTTCTTGATGATTCAGTCTTGGAAGATTGTATAGTTTTATAAATTTATCCATTTTTTTCTAGGTTTTCCAATTTGTTGGTGTACAATTATTTGTAGTAGTTTATTATGATCCTTCGCACATTTTGGTATCAGTTGTAAATCTCCCTTTTTCATTTCTAATATCTCTTACTTGACCCCTCTCTCTTTTTTAAGAAATCTAGCTAAAGGTTTATCAATTTTGTTTATCTTTTTAGAGAAGTAGGTCCTGCCCTTGGTTTCATTGGTCTCTTGTATTTTCTGTTTCATTTATTTCTTCTCTAATCTTTATTATTTTATTTTTATATAATAACTTTGGGCTTTTTGTTCTTTTTCTAGTTCCTTTAGGTATAAAGTTAGACTGTTTATTTGAGAATTTTTTTGTCTGTTTTTTAGAGAGAGACAAGACACAAGTGAGCGAGGACAGAGAGAGATGAGGAGAGACAATCCCACAAGGGATGGGGTGGGGGGAAGAGAGAGAGAGAGAGAGAAAGAGAGAGAGAAACAGGGCTCACCTGATATGGGGCTTACCTGAAGCAGACTTGAACTCATGAACTATGAGATCATGACCTGAGTTGAAGTCAGATGCTTAACTGACTGAGCCACCCAGGTCCCCCTTGTTTGTTTCATGAGGTAGGCGTGGATGCTATCAACTTTCCTCTTAGAACTGCTTCTACCATATCCCATAGATTTTATTTTAATTATCGTTTGTCTTTAAAACTATTTTCTTAAAAGTTCTTTTAAAGATAGCTTTTTATAGTTCTGCTCTGTTTGGGTGGGTTCCACTGTCTTGTCTTCTGGGTCACCAATCCTTTCTTCTGCTTCTTATAGTTGTTGAACTCCTCTAGTGTATTTTCAGTTTGTTATTGTGGTCCTTAGCTCTGTAACTTTTATTTGGTGTTTTCTTATATTTTTCTGTCTCTTTGTTGAAGTTCTTTCTGTTTTCATTTTTTCTTCTCCTGGAACTGATGAGTGTTTTTACAACTGTTACTTTGAAGTCATATCAGGTAAACTATTTCTGTTTCATTGTTTTTTTGTTTGTTTGTTTGTTTTTTCCTGTGGTTTTGCCTTGTTCTTTCATTTGGAACATGTTTGTTTCCTCATTTTGCTTGACTGTCTCTGTTTCTGTTATTGGCAAAACAGCTATTTCTCCAGTCTTGAAAGTGAGTCACGGGAATAGTGGAAGCAGATAATCTGCTGTTTGTGCAGTACCTTGGGGGTAGTAGCCCACTAAGAACTGTTCCTCTGATTATTTTAGTCCCATGGAGCCCTGTAAGAAAAACCTCCCTGGCTACCAGTGCCAAGCATTCAAGGGACAATCCTTGTTTGGAGTGCACACACCTGCTGGCTTTAGCAAGGCTGTGGAGGAATGCTGGACCAGGTCAAACCCTCCTGTGGGCTTTGGTGGGGCAGGGCTGTAGGAGAGTGACAGGCTGAGGCATGATGCCTGTTGAGTTTGGTAAACAGGTTTGCCCAAGAGTGCTGTGCCAGGGCATACCCACTCATTGGGTTTGGTGGGATGGGGCTATGGGAGAGTGCAGGAGTAAAGCCAGCATCAGTAGCAAGGTAGGGGGAGGATACAAAGATGGCTCCCACCAGTGCCAGCATTAGCAAGGTAGGAGAATGTATAAATAGTGCCCACCAGGACTTCTGTCCCCAGAGGGAGTACTAGCAGACTCCTTCCCCTCTAGCAGATACTCTCAGATAAGCTGATGAATCTCTTTCACATGTGGTCTAGACACTTTTCAACTTCCTGCTTTTGCACTGGGCCTCACAGCAAATAAGTCTCTATATGAGCCCTTTAAGAGCAGAGTCACGGTTTTATATAGCCTTTTGCATCTCCTGGACTTAAGCCCCATTGTTTTTCAAACCCTGATATTTTAGGGTCTCGTATCTTCAGTGCAGGTTCCAAGGATGGGAAGTTATGTGGGGCTCTGACCCCTTGTTCTTCAGGATACACTCCGTGTTTGTGACACCTTTCCTGCCTGTGGGTTACCACATTGTGAATGGGGTTTTGGTGAGATTGTATCTCTGTCTCTCTTACCCGGTTTGCTGTGGCTTTTTTATTCTTTGCTGTGGAGGAGCTGTTCAGCTAGTTCCCAGGTCCTTTTCAGATTGTTCTAAATATAGCTGTAGATTTAGTGTGTCTGTGGGAGGAGGTAGTGCGGGGTCTTCCTGTGCTGCCATCTTGAACCCCACCCCCCCCCCCCACATTTGGCATTTTTTTACGAAGCTAAACACACTCTTGCCATATGATCCAGCAGTCGTGCTTCTTGGTATTTATCCAAATTGAATTGAAAACTCATGTCCCTACAAAACCCTGCACACAGAGGTTTTATATGTTATATAAATCTTAGCCCTCATAATGGTCTATACAGTGGGGCAGAGTTTTGAACCCACATTTCCCATACAGCTTCAAAACATCTATCAGTGGACATGTGATAATGCGCCGAGAACAAACAACAGCATAGAAGGCTTTCGCCGTGCAATACGAAGCTCAGTTACAAATATGCAATTCTAGGATTTGGAAACTGACACCTCTCTTAATGGAAAAAAAACCCATTTAGTGAAAAAAAGTATGATGCCAAAGAAGGAGACAAATCAATATCAAAAGCAAAAAAATATGTATGATACTGAGTGAAAAACTTTGAAAACAAACGCTTTCAAACAAATCCACAAAATAAAATCAGTTATGTGAATCTACAATATGCCTTTTTAATACATTCGGATATTTTATATTGCACAATAAAATCTTTTAATTTTATTAATTTTTCATGTTTCATTATGTCCTTAATGAAAGTCCCTCTTTTCGTTTTTGTGATTTATTTTTTTATGGCAAAATTTCCTAATAGGCTATTAGTTATATGGCAAACATATTTGTGATGAAAATGCTTGTGGCAAAGATGCTTATGGCGAAAATACCAGACACATTTTGCACCAGCTCTTACAAACTAATGGTAGTTCCTAAAATACCTCATACTACATTCCATATTTCTGCCCCTTTCTACATGCCATTCTCTGTAGTTACCACCTCTCTTCTTTAAACTTTATTCACATGAACTCATGAGGCCAGAGTCTTTTCCTGAAGATTTTACTGACTTTCCAAAATAATTTAGACCAGCCTTCATTGTGATTTCATAAGATACTCTATCATAGGTTTTGCTAAATAGTGCTGTAATGAGCCTTTATTTTTCTCTTTTCCTTATTATTCCAATATTCCTTGGAACCTGTGTCTATATCCTGGGAAAGCACACCTCCGTCTTATAGTTTTATGGGTGAAATAGATGAGTAAATCTTTCTCTTTTCACATGAACCAATGTGTTTTTTATCAGGCTTTTTGATAAATTAACAACCAACGTTTAGAATATGATTACAGGGGCATCTGGGTGTCTCAGGCAGTTGGATGTCTGCCTCTTGATTTTGGCTCAGGTCATGGGTTGATCATGGAGTCTGCTTAAGATTCTCTCTGTATCTCTCTCCCTCTCTCTCACTCCCTCTGCCCTCTCTCCAGTTTGCATGCACATTCTCTCTCTCTCTCTCTCTCTCAAACTCTCAAAAAAATAAAGATAAAATTACTTGCAGTAACTTAAAAAAAAAGAATATAATTACATATATTTTACAGGGAAATCATCTATTATGATCAGTTTCCCTTATTATACAATTTTTATTTTTCTAAATGTAATATTTTTTGCTTAGCTTTTTATTTCTTTTTATTTCAATTTAGATTAGATTATATTTTTGTTAAAAGTAGATATCTAAGTAGTTTCAACAAAGGGAGAAAAAGGGGAGCTCCCATTTTCTCATTTTAATCATCTAGAGGAAACCATTTTAACTAATTAAGCTAATTCCTTGGGCACTTGCTTCCATATAGTTAAATATTACCTATATAGTTACTTGATTTTATAGGTTAGACACTATCTCTTGCTTTCCACTATGATATTTAGGATTTATCTCTTGTTTTCATATTAACTTTGCTCCCATCCTAATTGCACACATGCTTATTTTCCATGTCTTTATTTTTTATTTTATTTTTATTTCAAGGCTTATTTTTGATGCCTTTTATTTCATTTTATTTATTTATTTTATTCTAATGTTTCCCAAATTATATCTTATTTTAACTAAGTGAACGTGAATTATTCCCATTGTTATTACTGTGCAAATGTTATTTACAATTAAACCATAGAATATACTGCAATTACTTTTACTTTTTTTACACAATATTTTGTTTTTCTTGGAATCAGCAATTATCTTCGTTCTTTCCCCTCCTCAGCCCTTTGGGTTGTGTACACTATCTCTAATTCTTCCTAGAAACCACAGAAGAGCTGAAACAGTCCTGTCAGAATGGTCAAATGCGTTTCATCGTTCTCGTTTTTTGGACAACTCCCTCTTGGAGTCATCTGCACTCTACTGTGGTATAGTCTGGTGGATCGCTAGAGTGTAGCAAGATTTTGCCTGCAGACTCGCTTTTATTATTAACTTGAAAATCACCTTCACCTTTCTCATGTGTTGGATCTTGTTTCCTGGGTTGCTTGTTTTCTTTCTTGGTTTCCCCTTTATTTTATTGAAGGACGTTATCTAATTTGTTTCAGAAAAAGAAAGCCATGGTCGGTAAAATTTTTGACAACTTGCGAGGCTGAAAATGTATTTTACCTTAACATTAGGTTTCAAATTTGTCTTGGTTTAGAATTTTAGGGTGGGAATTATTTCTTTGCAAAATGCTGTAGCTATTTGTCTATTTTTCTGTTTTCCAACATGGCTTTAGAAAATTCTGATGCCGTTCTGATTGCTGATCTTTTCCACAGGACTCATTTATGTCTCCCGTGAAGAGTTTAGAATCAGTTCTTTATCCTGGTGCTTTAAAATGTCACAGTGTTATACCTCGATCTTTTCATTAATTTTGCATGATATTCATTGGCTGTTTTATCTTGGAAGCTGCAATCCACTATTGAGAAAATTAGTTTATCTTTGATAATTCTCCACAACCCAATCTCCTAGTATTTTTATTACTATTTCTGGAGCTTCCAGTAATAAGATGTTAGTCTTTTTGGATTAATATTGTTTCTTTTTTAATTATATTAATAAGTTTTCTTCTTCATGTATTGTTTTCTAATTTTTACATAACTTTTACAAAGTATTCCTTGTGTCAGAGATAAAAAGTTTGTTATACTTTTAAATACAACATTATCATACATATATGTAATCATATCATATATGTGTATATATGTATACATCATTTTATATATATGTATATGTGTGTGTGTGCATAGAGGTTGGTACATTTTCTTTCTCTAACTGTTGTTTTAATATTGTGTCTATTTTTGTTTTTAAAATATAATTCATGTATAATAAAATACAAAAACTGTAAGTGTGCAAATCAATAAGTTTTGACAAATGTATACATTCAGTGTACACAAAAATGCAAATCACCATTTCAATCAAGATGTAGAACACTTTTATTATCGTAGAAGTTTTTATCATGCCCCTTTGCAACTAGTACTCTTATTCCCAGCCCAAGATCTAGCTACTGATCTAATCTGTATCATCATCGCTTAGTTTTTCCTGTTTGAGAACTTCATGTAAATTCAGTTGCACACTGTGAACTCTTTGGTGTTTTTGTTTGTTTGTTTTTTGTTTGTATTCAACCTAATATTCCGTGGATTGATTCATGTTGTAGCTTGTATCAATAGTTTATTTTTCATTGTTGCATCATACTCACTAGTTGATGGCCATTTGGGTTGTTCCTAGTTTTAGGCTATTACGATATTGGCCCTCAACAGCTTATCTTCAATTTCAAGCATAGTTTACCAGATAGGGAGAGTTTCTTCTTTAAAAAGAATTCTAATGCCAGATGAAGAAACTTTTATTATATAAATAACGAATATCTTATAGACACCATTTTATGGACACAGTTTCTTATTTCTCTCGGACAAAGCTATCTTGTTGGAGTTGTCAAACCATAGAGTGTGTGTATATTTATCTTTATAAGAAATTATTTGCTTTCCAAATTGATTGTAGTATTTTACATTCTCACCAAAACTATATGAAACTGTTGCTCGAAATTCTCACCAATACTTGGTGTTATCTGTCTCTTAAATTTTATTCACCGTGATTTTAATATGTATCTCTTTGATGATCAATACTGTTGAAATCTTTATGTGTGCTTACTGATAATTTGCATGTATTTTTTTGGTTAAGTATTGATTCATGATTTTTACCCATTTTTATTGTATTATCTTCTTAGTAATGTTTTGCAGGAGTTCTCCATATATTCTAGATGAAAGTCTGTTGTCAGTTGCATGCATTATCGATATTTCCTTCCACCATGTGGCTTGTCTTTTCATACCCTCCATACTGGTTTTTGTATCCTCCATACTGGTTTTCAAGTGAGGAAATTTTTATTTTGATGAACTCTAATTTATAATTATTTCTTTTGTGGTAGTACTTGCTGTGCTCTAAGAAATTTTTGCCTGTTCAATAATGACAAATACATTTTTATATTTTTCTTTTAAAACTTTTATGGTTTTAGCATTTCACATTTGTACCTGAAATCCATCTCCAGTTAATTGTTCTGTATGGCATGCAATAGGGATTATAGTTTTTTTTCTTTTATTTGGATGTCCAGTTGTTACAGCACCACTTTTTGAAGACTTATCACTATCATTTCACCCACTGAATTAGCTTGGTTCTTTGTTAAAAATCTGTTGTCTGTGTGTCTAAGTGTGTGTGTGTGTGTGTGTGTGTGTGTGTGTGTGTGTGTGTGTGTCTATCTGCGTGTATCTGAACTCTGTATTGTGCTCTGTTGATCTGTATGTCTGTCCTTATTCTAGTGCCCCACCGTGTTGATTACTGTAGCTATATCAAAAGTTCTTGAAATCAGCTGGTGTGTGATCCTAAGATTTGTTTTTCTGTTTTTCAGATTTGTGTTGGCTTTTTCTATTTTCATATATATTTAGGATCAGCTTTAATTTGAGGAGAATTGGCATTTTAATAATAATGAGCCTTTTACTTCATGAAATAGTACTTATACTAGATCATCTTACTTTCTCTCAGCAATGTTTTGAGGATTTCTGTAAAAACATTTCTGTACTCTTTGTTATGTCATGTCTATTTTGTTATGTTATTCTTATTTCATGCGTTTAGATACTATTATAAACGGAAATATTAAAATTTCTCTAGCCAGTTGTTTGTTGCTAGTTACACAGAATCAGGGTTGATTTTTTTTTTATATGTTGACCATGAATCCTGCAAGCTTGATAAATTCGCTTATTAATTGTCACAGTTGCATTGTAGAATCCTTGGGATTTTCATATAAACAATTATAACTTCTGTGAAAAAATAACAGTTTGAATAGTCTTTCTAAAGTCTGTGTCTTTTATTTTTCTTTCTTGTCTTCTTGCACTAACTAGGAAGTCCTGCACAATGTTCAACAAAGGTAATAAACGTGGATCTTTTTGCCTTATTCCTTATCTTCAAGGGAAAGTGTACCTTTCCCCATCAATTATGATATTAATCATGGTTTCGAAAATACCCTTGTTTTCTGTGAATTTTTATTATGAATTGACATTGAACTTGTCAAGTGCCTTCTTAAATCTATCAAGATATTCATTTGTTTATTTTAGTCTGCTAATATGACGAAGACATAGATCAGTTTTTTAATGATAAACCAACCTTAAATTCTGACATGGTGTATTTTTTAATAGATTTCTGGATTTTGTTTGGTTATTTCTTTTAGCAGTTTGTACGTCTATGTTCATGAGTGTTATTAGTCTGTAATTTTAATTTTTGTGATGACTTTGTCATGTTTTAATATCAGGGTTATATTGGCCTTATAAAATCAGTTGGAAAGTGTTGTCTACTAATTTTCATACAGTGAGAGTGTTCAGTAAGTATGGAATGAATGTTATGGTCAGGGCCGAAGCAAGCTTTTTTTTCTGCCTCACTTCCTATTCTATCCATGTCAATATATGCATTTTCATTAGTTTCTCTAACAACCAGCCAAGCAAACAGTCAAGAATTATGAATTACTGACACAGAGTATGTATGAGTGTAGAAAATGTTACCTAAGAGCTTGGATAGGGGAAGATGTCACAGAAAAGTTAATATTATACACAATAAAGAAAACCCACTCTGTAAAACATTGATTCTCAAGTATACTTTTTATTTAATCCCCAGTGAGGGTGTTTACTTGGTCCTTCCTTCACATGGCACCTATTTTCTTCTTCCTCTTTTGCTCTTAGCTTTCACTTCCTTATTTTAAGAAATAAATTTATTTTTATTCAATGCACTGTATTGTATTGCCTTCTATGACATTTTGACCTTGAAGATACATTGACCCTCAACAGCTTACCCTCAGTTTCAAGCATTCTTTTCTAAATAGGGGAAGTTCCTTCTTTAAAAGGAATTCTAATGTCAGATGAAGAAACTTTTATTATATAAATAATCACCTGAAAAACATACACACATGGCACATTAGTGTGTGAGGAAATGTCCACTGAAATCTCTCCTTCATATCTTGTAGTCCTTAGCAACATGCTACCAGTATGCCCGGAGAGGAAAATACCTACACTTCTCAATGCTGTCTGGTCAGATGCTAGGGAACCCCTGGCTTCTTGGCTGAGCATTGGCAGGGATACTTCCTACCATCTCCATACCAGTCCTGAAGATTCTTTGATAATTGCCAGAATAGAGTGGCTCAAATAAGGACTAGCACCTGGAGCTTTATGTGTTATTTTAATGCAAGAGCAAGACCTCTTAACCGGGGGACCCAACTCCTGAGTTCTATGCTACTTCTGCCAATAACCTGCTATAACGTTTGGCAAGTTTCTCTATCCCCTGGACCAGGTTTTCTCAGACATGAAGTGAAGTAGATGGCTTAGGTATTTAAGAGTTTAAACTTAACACTCAGAAGAGTTTTCAGTTCTGAAATCTTATGTGCCTATAATTAGCAAGGTATGTGCCTTAGTCTTGCCCCAACTCTTACCCCTAAACAAGGTTCCCCTCTCAAATCCATGAGAGGGGAGTTTTCCCCTCCTTTGACTACAAAGTATGTCACAAAGTCACTCTTTTTTTTTAAAGATTTTATTTTTGTATTTTATTAATTATTAATTTTTTAAATTTTATTTTTGAGAGGGAGAGAGACAGAGAGAGAGAAAGCGAACATGAATGGGGGAGGGGTACAGAGAGAGAGGGAGACACAGAATCTGAAGCAGGCTCCAGGCTCTGAGCTGTCAGCACAGATCCTGACGTGGAGCTCAAACCCATGAACCATGAGATTATGACCTGAGCTGAAGTTGGACGCTTAATTGACTGAGCCACCAAGGCGTCCCTTCACAGAGTCACTCCTAATTATTTATTTCTTGTTCTTTTCTTTTCTCCTTCTCCCCATACTTTTTTTTTTTAGCTGATAAACCAAACTTGATTTAGGTCATCCTTAGGTCATCCTAAATAGAGAATGGTTCTCCTTGTAAGCTATCGTTTCTCATTATATAAGCCATTGCTTGAGTAACTCAGGCTCTTTACAACATACTTTCAGTTCAGGGGGAAATAGCTAGAAAATTATAAGAAATCCAGCCATAAATGTTATTAAAAGCACCCTGCACTGTGTTACAGCAGAGTCTATTTATAATGAGTACTGAATTAGGATTCACATTCCCAGCCTGATGTTCCTCACACATGGCCTCCTTCTTCTTTCTGCTTTATATGTGAGGTAGGGAAGAACGTGGAGTGGCAGTTTCCTGAGAAATGCAGCTCATGCGTGTGAGAATTGCTTCAAAGTCAAGCAGACCTGGGCTTGAATGCTGGCTGTACTTGTAGACTGGTCATGGGCTTCAGGCCATGGGATTAATAACTTCCACCTCAGACAGCAGCAACAAGGAAATTTTACCCAAAGGTATCTGTTCAGATACATGAAGCAAGCAGTATAACAATAAAACAAGCAATACATTTTTTTCCCCTTTTCTTTTTCTTGATTCTTCCCGCTTTGGTCTTTAATAATGTGGCTCCAGTGTAGAACTCTGTTCTTTTAACGTTTATTGAACATCTCATATCTGATAGATACTGCCTTAGGTTCTGAGGTTAAAGAAATAAGTAAGGCAGGAACATGGACCTCAAACAGTCCAGCAGGGCAGCCAGGTCTATAAGCAAATCGCTGTACCCCCCACGTGGTCAGTACCCTGTGCCAAGACGCAGAGGCCTGTTGAAGCAGAGAGGATTAGCTCTCAACCCCTTTTGTCCTTGTGCTTTTCCTCTCTTCCTACCTAATCCCTTTCCTTCCTCCAGCCCTTCCTTTCCTTACAGCCCAAAGTGACAGATGGGGAGGGCTGTGGGGAGTAGGAAAGTCTGTCAGTTCCTTTTTCTCCCACCTCAAGCCCAGCGTATGGGAACGTTACACAGGGAGCCATAAAAACGTTCCTTCTCGTAGCACGTTTCAGGGTTTTTTCCAGTGACATCATGGGCCATCTGGATTGGGAGACAGCAGCTCCCTCCAGAACACACACACACACTCTCCCCCGCCAGGCCCTGCAGGCCTGCCCTCTAGGATCAAGAACGCTATAAACGTCCTGTAAAGCTGTCTTTTTAATAGCCTCCTCAGAAGCAGTCTCAGGAAGATGGCCTTTGCCGCCTGCACTCCCACGTATGGCTGATAAAGTGGATTCTCAGCCCAGAGGCCTCGGAGGAGAAGGTGAGAAGTGAGGTTCAGAGGTTTCTGCAAAAATCTCACACTGCCTCCTGCTGGGAAGAAGAAAGTCGTTTTCCAACAGGAAACTTGAATTTAACCACAACATAAAGGATTCAGGTTAGATTTAATTACGCACACATATTTAACATTGGAATGTTTTAGCAATTGTCTCTGGGATTACTTCAGAGGATTTTTAATGGGAGGGAAAACAACTGCAAGAGCCGGAGGCTGATCCTCACATTTGCCTAAGAGGGAAGGAGGGAGTTCAGAAGTGGGCCAGATAGGCTGATTTCTGCTCCACCCCTGAACAATCTCAAGTCCCACGCATGATGGAAAAAATCATGCCCATTTAGCTCATTGTCTTGTATGAACTGGAAAATACAATCCTTGTCAGATGTGGCATGTACCCATTCCCTGGAATTGCTTGGTTCTGTCTCCAAAATATAACTTGACTCATCCACCTCTCTCCATCTCCAGGACCACTCTCCTGATCCAGCTGCAACAGGGAGGAAATTATCATGTCTGACTCCATATTGCTTCTATTTCCCTTGTTGTTGTGACCTATAGCTTAGAAATTTCTGCTTAGCTCTATATGTAGGCATGTTACATCTATGATTGGCAAAAACTGCTTTTTACCTGAAATCTACCTCAACTTGAGGAGATAAGAAAGTATGTACAGAAATGACTGTGCTATATGTTGACCAGATTTCTATACACGACAGTCAACTGACCAAAGACAAAGAAGTTACATAACCTTCCTCGATGTCTGCAGATGTCAACCACCTTTTGACTCCAACCCTCTCCTGCATCCCCCTCTTTCTATATTAAAGAAACTCAGATCTTATGCTTGGGGAAATGGTTCCTTGGGACAGCAGTCTGCCGTCTGCTTGGTTTGCTGACTTTCCAAATAAAGTTGCTTTTCTTACCCCAACATCCTGAGTTTCGATTTATGGACCTGTCCACAGTGGACAAAGAGAATGAGCTGAGACTTAGTGACATGGCCCCTCTCATCTTCCACTTGAATGATGGACATAACATTCTAATTGGTCTCCAGGGTTCCAATCTTGATCTCTTCATTCAATTCAACTTACACACAGAAGCCAGAGGGATATTTTTAAAAAATCTAAATTGGACTATATTATTTTCATGCTTAAAACCCCGTAATGGCTTCCACTGCACTTAACATACTATTCAAAGCTATAAATAGTGCAAGGACCTGGGCGACCCTTGGCCCTTGTATAGCTGCATCTCCTCCCACCCTCACCTAACGTACCAATAACACCCTTGCTGCCCCATTTCTGTTTGTTTAACCCCATATTTCTGCCAGCCTTCAGGCCTTAGGCTATCACCTCCACCCGAAGAGGGGTTCTCTTTACTCTTGCCTTCACCTCTCGGCCTAAATAGCACTTCCTCTATGGCCTTTGCTTAGCCCTTCCCCCTGTTACATACCATTTGTCTTTTTTTTTTAGGAGTTTGTTTGTTGAGCATCTGGATTTCTCACTAGACTTTATGAAGGTAAAGCCCTTGTCTGGTTTGTTGGCCACCGTATCCACTGCCGTACAGTGTTAGATATAGAGTAAGTGTGGAATGGATGTGGAAATCAGGTAGAGGCAGAGCCAAGAAAGGCATCGGGCCTGGAGCTTGCTTTGCCTGTGTCCAAGTGATATGTTTTTGGGGTGATAGTGGGGTTCATGGGGTCTGAAGCCAATGGCCAAGAAGATTTCTTAAAGACATTTTTGGTGCAAAAAGGTGATTTTATTAGAGCACAGGGACAGGACCTGTGGGCAGGAAGAGCTGCCTGGGAACCATGAGGAGAGACTGCTTATATACACACTATGGCGTTGAGGGAAGTAAAGTCCAGGGGAAGTTTCCAGCGAGATTTTCATATGCTAAAGAAGACTCCCAGGTTAGTGGAGGCCCAGCTATTGTCAAGCTAGGGTTGATTTTCCCTCTAGCAAAGCATTAGCATCAAGACAGTAGGGAGTTCCTGGAGAAACATTTTACTCTGTCTGCCTCCAGTATGTGTCAATGGGCTGCAGGGTGTAAGGAAATTTAGTTCCATCTGCCATTTCCTTCTGCCTTTGTTTCCCACATCATTCCCCCCCTTTCCTTTGTTCTTGGGCAGCCAGGAGTGCCAGAGGAATACCCCACATCCCACCTGGGAGGCGGGGTTGTGGCCTGTCAGCTGGCCTTATTATCGTAAGAACACTTTGAAATGTGTTTGGGCTGGGTCTCACCTGTATTCTATATTCTTCTCTATGCAGGGACAGCATGGTGCCATGATAAGTATGTATATCGTTATGGTTTTAATCTGCTTTTCCCTGATGATGGGTGAGACTGAGAACTTTTTCATATTTTTAGTGTCATTTGCATCATTTCCTTTTCATTTTTTTTTAATGTTTATTTACTTTTGACAGAGAGACAGAGTGTGAGCAGGGGAGGGGCAGAGAAAGAGGGAGACACAGAATCTGAGGCAGGCTCCAGGCCCTGAGCTGTTGTTATGCCCAGAATTCGGGGACCCCAAAAACCACCAGGGAGCTGAGTCCGATGCAAGAACAAAGAGCCTTTATTCAAGCTAGCTCGAGCTCAATCTCAAACCCGCACCGACGCAGCGGTGGGTCAGAGAGAGGACCCGGTCCAAAAACACAATAGTTTTAAAGGGGTCTAGGGGCAGTGGGAGGGGTGATGGTTGTGACCCTAGCCAATTGGCTAAGGAAGGGTCAAGGGTCCTGTTCCATAGGTCACTGGGCGTGGTTCCTTTGGAACCGGGAAGTTGCAGGTTTTGAGCAGGCACTGGGGACTCAGGGTGGAAGACACTTAAACACAATGGAGTCAGTCCCAGTTTGCCCTTAAGCAAAATGGAATCAGTCCCGATTTGCCCTTACATTGTCATTCTTACATTGTCAGCACAGAGCTCGACACCGGCTCGAACTCACAAATCGTGAGATCATGACCTGAACCGAAGTTGGTGCTTAACCGACTGAGCCACCCAGGCGCCCCCATCATTTCCTTTTCAAACTGTCCAAGGGTTTTGTCCATTTTTTTCACTTGTCTGAAAAAGAAATCGCATTGTTTCTCCCATTCTGTAGGCTGGGCTGCCTTTCACTGTATTAATAATGTCTTGATTAGCAGAAGTTCTTAATTTAGCCCACTTTGTTATTTTTTTTTCTTTTATGGCTAGTGCATTTCAAAACATGATAAGGAATTTTTGCCTACACATTATGAAGGTGCTCTATGTTTTATTGTAAAAGCTTTACAGTTTCTCATTTCACACTCAGATCTGCAATTCGTTTGAAATTGATACGGGATCATAATGGTCGATAAAGACTTAATATTCATTTTCCACCCATTCGCACACCCAGTTGACTAGCACCATTTACTGAAATACGTGCTTTCCCACTTGCATTTCACTGTTGCTTTTGTTAAGGTCCCTGTTTGTTTCTGTTTTTCTGATCTGTTGTTATTTAGTTTTGCTTATTTATTGTTTTATCCTACCTCCTTTTTCCTTTCTTCTCCTTCCTTGTGCAATTTTCACTCCCAACCTGAAAAAGGGCTAGTTTTACTCACTACTGTGTTTTCAGGGCCTTGAACATTGACATATAATAGATACTAAAAGAGTTTGTGTTTCCGAACGCGTTGTGCAAACCAAGGCATACTTTCCGATAGCACACGCAGGGCCTGCTGGAGTGGAATTTATCATGGAAATCACACAGAGACTGGAGCAGGGACGGCACACAGGGATAGAGCAGTTCCAGAGCCAGATGCTGGGTAGGGCCTGTATGGATTTCCTGCGGCTACTGTAACGAGTTACCTTCAAACTTGACTTGAAATAACAATTCTGCAGACCAGAAGTCAGTATCATTGGTGGCACTTAAGGTGCAAGCAGGGTAGGGCTCTCTCCAGAAGTTCTGGGGAGAGTCCATTCTCTGACTCTTTCAGCCTCTGGTGACTGCTAGCATTCCTTGACTTGTGGCCCCATCTTTCTGTTCTCTGCCTCCATGCTCACATTGTTTTCTTCTCTGTGTGTGTGTCTCCTCTGTTATATCTCAAATCCCCCTTTCTTTTAAAGACACTTGTAGTTTCATTTAGGTCTCCCCCTAAATAGTTAGTTCAGGATAATTCTGTTGGGCTTGGGCAGAGGGAAGGCTCCATACAATGAAAACCGATCCAAGATGGCCGACATTTCCGCCACAACCCTGAAGGAGGGACCCAAGATGGCCGACATTCCCGCCACAACCCTGAAGGAGGGACACGTCACTCTCAGGAATCCGGAACCTGACAGGGACCTGAACCCCCACCCCAAACTCTGATGGACCAATAGGACCTTGGCAAGCAGACAGAATCTCCAAAAAAGGAAAAGTATGTAGCCAACTTCAGCGTCACCCCCAAACCCCTTAAAAACCCCTAACACCAATCTCGGGCGCGACTTCCCCGACTCCTCTCTTGCCAGTCGCAGAACCTCGCCTCAGGGTGCTTGCAATAAAGTGTACTCTCAGACCTCACCTTGCCTTGGCGGTCTTACTTTTATCCATCAGCGACTCGTAACCTTACAAATTCCGTCCCCATATTCTTAATTTAATCCCCCTTTCTTCACAAAGTAACATTAATAGATTTCAGGAATTTGGAACTGATGTCATGGGGTTGGGGCATTATTCTGTCCACCACAGAATCCTTGACTTAAAGTGGGTGGGCTTTTAAGGTGTATGATTAGGGAAGCACAGTTTGTTTCCTAGTGTAATCAGAGTTGGGATGTAAGAACAGTATTATGTGTAGCACTTGGCTACAGCCTTATTCTACCAGCTCAGCATTTTTAGTCTGGGTTCACCTATTGCAATGATTAACCAAGGGGGATTTTGATCTCCAGGGGACATATGGCAAAAGCTGAAGAGACTTTTGATTGTTCCAATGTGGAGAAAGTCATGCAGTTAGCATCTCAGGGGTAGAGGCCAGAGATGTTGCTAAATATCTTATGATGCACAGGGAAGTTCCCCCCGACACACACACACAAAATGACCCTATTCAAGATGTCAGTAGTGTAAGATTGAGAAACCCTGCCCTAACGTGATCAGGAATCCAAGCCATGCAATTGCAACTATATGACCTGGCAGGCAGGTCGCATGATTTACCAGCTCAGCATTAATGGTTGCAGAAGCATTAGCCCTTTTGCCTGGTGAAGGAAGCTAAGGTCAAGGCCTTGAGGTTATAGCTTTTATGACTTGGCAAACTGGAACTCAGTTTGCCCCCTCTGTGTTCTGCCAGCATTGACCACTTTAAGCATTTGACTGTATCAACTGGCTTCCATTGGACTTTTCAGGGATGGGCTATGGGGAACAAGTCTCAGACAAATGACTCTTAACTCTCAGGATAAATCTTCACACTTGGCCTATTGGGGGATTCAGTTATTATTTTCCTAAGGAAACAGAGTCTCAGGGAAACTTAAGTAGCTTGTTCAAGGTTCCAGAGTGGTGGAGACAGAATTCAATCCAAGAACATTTTGGCTCTAAAGCCCTAGTTTTAAGTATCTGTAAGAGTTTCAATATCTCCACACCCTCACCTATACTTTTGGTCTTTTTTTTCTCATAGTGCACAACCTAAAAGGCATGAGATTATACCTCATTGTGGGTTTTGGTTTTCATTTCATGATTATTGATGTTGAATATTTTTTCATATCTCCATTGCATGTCATTTTTGAAGAAATGTATATTCAAGTTCTTAGCCAATTTTTAATTGGTTATTAGTTTTTTAATTACTACATTGTAGGAGTTCCTTATATGTTTTGGATATTAACCTCTTTCAGATACACGATTTGCAAATATTTTTTCCCATTCCACACATTATCTGTTGTAGTTCCACTTGTCATTTTTGCTTTTGTTGTCTGTGCTGTGGTGTCATTTCCATGGAACCATTGCCAAAACCAATGTCATGAAGCTTTTCTTCTATGTTTCCTTTAGGAGTTTTAGGACTTATGCTTAAGTCTTTATTTTGAATTCATTATTTTATGTGTATGCCTTAAGGGTCTAGTTTCTCTTCTTCCTTCCGTCCTTCCTTCTTTCCTTCCTCCTTCCCTCCCTCTCTCCCTCCCTTCCTCCCTCCCTTCCTTCCTTCCTTCCCATGTGGATATACAATTTTCTGACACCATTTGTTGAAGAGACTGTCCTTTTCCTATTCTGTATTCTTGACACCCTTGTGTCATTTAGCCATACATGCATAGATTTATTTCTGGGCTCTCTATTCTGCTACATTGGTTTTTATGTCTCTGTTTATGCCAGTACCCCTTCTCCCTCACCCCCCCTCCCAAAAAAAAATATATCAAACGTTGGTTAGGACATGGGGATATTGAAACACTTGTGCATTGTTGGTTAGAATGCAAAATGGTACAACCACTGTGGAACAGAGTATGGAGGTTCTTCAAAAAGTTAAAAATAGAAGTACCATATGATCCAGCTTCTGGATATATATCCAAAATACATGAAATCAGGATCTGAAGAGATATTAACACTCTCATGTTCACTGCAACACTATTCACAGTAGCCAAGGTATGGACACAACCTAAATGTCCACAGAAAGATGAATGGATTTTTAAAAATGTGGTATATATGTACAATAAAATGTTTTTCAGCCTTTATTTTTATTTTAAAAATTTTTAATGCTCATTTAATTTTGAGAGAGAGAGAGAGAGAGACAAAGCATGAGTGGGGGAGGGGCAGAGAGAGGGAGGGAGACAGAATCTGAAGCAGGCTTCAGGCTCTGAGCCGTCAGCACAGAGTCCGACATGAGGCTTGAACTCACGAACTGTGAGATCATGACCTGAGCTGAAGTCAGATGCTCAACCGACTGAGCCACCCAGGTGCCCCTATTTTTCAGTCTTTAAAATAGAAGGAAATACTTTAGAATACAACAACATGGATGAACCTTGAGGATATTATGCCAAAGTCACGAAGGACAAATGCTGCATGATTCCACTTATATGAAATACCTAATACAGTCAAGCTCATAACAGCAAATAATAGAATGATGTTTGCCAGGGACTTGAGTTGCTAACCAATGGGTTTAAAAGTTCAGTTACACAGTACAAAGAAATTCTAGAGATTGCCCTACAACATTGTACTTCTATATAGTAACACTATATTGTAGGTAAACATCTGTTAAGAAGGTGAGTATCGGGGCACCTGGGTGGCTCAGTCGGTTAAGTGGCCGACTTCAGCTCAGGTCATGATCTCACGGTCTGTGAGTTCGAGCCCCACGTCGGGCATCTGTGCTGATGGCTCAGAGCCTGGAGCCTGCTTCAGATTCTGCATCTGCCTCTCTCTCTCTCTCTCTGCCCTTCCCCTGCTCACGCTCTGTCTCTCAAAAGTAAATAAACGTTAAAAAAAAGAAGGTGAGTATCATGTTTTGTATTTTCACCACAATAAAAGAAAAGAAAAATTAAAAAAAAAAAAACAACCTCTATAGAGCGCTGCCTGTCATGGATCCAAGGAGGATCAGAGTTAGACCCTAGAGATTAACTAGCTTGGTGATTTTAACATTTATTTTCATGAATCAAAAGGAGTTGAACTTCTTTTTCATAGATTTATTACCCAGGAAGTCTGAAATGTCAAATAGATAAATAAAAGTGATGGACTAATGGGTTCCTCAGGAAACTGAAATCTTATTGTATTGAAACGCTCTTTCGTTTACTGAAAACCTAATGCATCTCTGTAGAAGTTGCTTTATAGTTTGAGAAGTATCACTTGGAAACACACAATGCACTTTAGGAGCATCATCTTACAGATGAGAAACTAAGCTCTAGAATCAGGAAATGAGTTGTTTCAGTCTACACATGTATTTGGTTGCATAGGCTCAGTTTAGCTTTTGGCTTTCTAGTGTTTCTTTTACACTACATGGTGTCTCTCTAGAGCCACTGCACTCAGGCAGGATTGCTCCTTATCTTCAGAATTGCTTATGCTGTATTACAAATTCACATCTCTAAATACAATTACTAGCTGAAACATAGATGTCCTTTCAAACTCGTGTTAGGCCAGTCCTTGGGATGGATATGGGGAAGGCATGCCCCATCACTCAAGTAAGGCCAGTGGGGGCCATCAGGTCAAAAGGGAGGTGCCTTTTCAGCACCTTAATCCAACATGGGCGGCAGAGTGGCCTGCCCATTGCTCAACAGAACTGTTCTTAAAAAACGTCTTCCCAGCAAATGTCCATGTAAACTGACCTGGAGATCTGTGTCCCCATCTGTTCTTCCTTCCTGCAGTGGACACACCCTGAGGTGAGCCCCCAGTAAGTCATGCTCCCGTGCAATCCCTAACCCTTGAGGGTAGGTAGAGCCTGTGATTTGCTTTTACCCAGCAGAATGTGACAAAGATGATGGGCAAGTCAAACCCTGATTATGTTATTTACATAAGACTCCATCTTAACAGACCAGAGAGAGATTCTTCTGCTGACCTTGAAGAAGTAAGCTGCCTTGTTGTGTGAGCGTCTGTGCTGGGGCCTCGTGTCAAGGAACTGAAGGAAGTCTCAAGGAGCTGAAGATGCCCCCGCTCACAGCTAGCAAGGAAACAGAGACCTCAGTCCTCCAGTCATAGTGACTTGTATTCTTCAGCAACTGTGTGAGTTTGAAAGAGGACTCTAAGATACAGGAAGCAGTGTAGAAAGACACCGTCATCTTAGGCTCATGAGAGCCTGACGAGGAGATCCAGCTAACCCATGCAATGACTCCTGACTCACAAAAAGCACAGGATAGTAAATGTTTGTGTTTTAAGCTGCTACATCTGTGGTAACTTGTTATGCAACAGTAGAAAATGAGTGCCATTCTTTCTTGGCTTGGTCTGATCCCTCCACTAATTCTTTTGGCTCCCTCTTTTACTCTGTCTAGAATCTTGTTTCATTAATTACTGTTTCATTTCTGCTTATATTTGAGCTTTCCTTCTAAATTGTGCAATTCTCCCTCAACATAAGTATTCTCACCTTTCACAGATCAATTAAAATTTTTTCTGCTTAAATGTGTATCTGAAAAACAAACAAAAAACTTTTCTTGAACTCCTTTTCTCCTCCTTCTTCTTGGGAAGAAGCTGACACAGTACTTTTCTTCTTGAAAGTCGCACCATTTGAAAGAGGAATCTCCCTGTCTTCCCCTTTTCTACCTTCCATCATTCCTTAAGCCACTGAAGTCTAGCCTTTATTCACTACTTCCTCTCAGGGAGATAACCTCCAGACACACATACCACACTACCTATTGGCTAACTCTTACATGGCTCTTATGTGTCTCAAACTGAAATCTAAAGCGAACTCATTATCTTCATGCTCTATGTTAGTTATTTATTGCACAAGAGATATACTCAGAACGAATTACCCCAAGATGTAGTGTCTAAAAACAACAAACATGTCTCATCTCATAGTTTCTGTGGGTCAGGAATATGGAAAAAGTTTAACTGGTTGACTTAGAGACTCTCAAAAAGGTTGAAATCAAAGCATCAGCCAGGACTGCAGTCATCTCTTGACTGGGGCAGGATCCACTTGCAAGCTCACTACTTGGGTGGATGTCAGAAGACTTACTTGCAATCTCTTTCATGTGATTTGAGAGCCACAGGTCCTCACCAGTTATTGTTTAGCAACATGTTTACTTGCCATGTAGGCCTCTCCAGTAGGCTACTCACAATATGGCAGCTGGTTTTGCTCAGAGTGAGGACGTTGAGAGAGACAGAGAGAGAGAGAGAGTGAGAGAATGAGAGCCAGAGGGTGCAAGTAAAATAGAACAAGCAAGACTGGTGTCACAGCCTTTACCTAATCTTGAAAGTGGTATCTCATCACTTGTCATCGAAAGGTCCAGACCTCACTCCCTTACTCTGGGAGTGGGGATCTTTGGGAACCATTATAGAGGCTGCCTACCACACACCCAAACTGTCTTCCCATTTACATCTCTGTGTGTGGAATCACAGTTCTTT
Organism: Paguma larvata; assembly: GCA_030068075.1. Lineage (NCBI taxonomy): Eukaryota > Metazoa > Chordata > Mammalia > Carnivora > Viverridae > Paguma > Paguma larvata. Next base: position 97,399,375 of record CM057833.1, on the reverse strand, counting down.
CCCCTGAGACTCTGGAATATTTAGAATAACCCTTGCTTTTGCCCTCTCCCCACCTCCCCAATATTATCTGATCTCCTAATCAAAATGAATTATATCTTCATACTCTCTTTAAAGTATTCATTCCTCTCAATTCCCATTTCTCTGTTAAAAATATCAGCTATCTGTACATGCGTGTGTGTGTGCACGTGTGTGTGCATGTGTGTGTGCGTGTGTGTGTGCTTGCTATATGCCATCAAGGTGTAAGCATCATGAGGGCAGGGGCTTAAGTGTGTCCTCTTTACTGATCTTTTTCTAGTTCCTAGTCCAGTATCTAAGACATAGTAGACATTCCGTGAAGTAAATGAGGGATTGAGTCCCAGACACACTTTTGAACTGTGTTCATACGTTAGTTTTCAATCCTCAGAACTCAATGAAGTCCGTGTTTTCACCATTTTATAGATGACGAACTGAAGTGTGGAAGTGAAATAATTTGCATGAGTTACGCAGGGAGTAAGAACCATAAGTAACATTTTAAAGGGCTTTATAAACTATAAAACACTCTACAAATGTGAGCTGTTATCATTATTATCTTTTGCTCTTGTTTTGAGCCTCTTCGTCTTCCTAACCTTCTCCCAGTTCACTCATGCTTCATATGGAGACAGGAGGAAACACAATTCCAAGAAAAGAAGGGAAAGTAATAATATTAAATGGCTGCCAAGGGATCTGAGCAATGGATTCAACAGGCTCGATCTGTCCAGCTCACCAGGGTGGCCATTCCCTAACTGGGATGCCGGGCCCACCGCATGCTCCTTTACAGCATGAGACAAGTGATGACACAATTTACTGTTGGTGTTCTGCCTCATCGAAGAGATGGCATTGTCATTATTCATTTTGGAGAACAGCCTGCAGTGCAGAAAGAAATCATGCCAGAGAGAAAAGGAGAGTCTTTCAACATAACATTCCATCCTGAGGGAGACAGAGAGAGAAAAACACCACAACAAGTGGGTGATACTGACTTTAGACTCCATCCTGCAGGGACATCACTCAGGCTGATCCTGAAATGTCATCCTCCACCCTGTGAAGAAGTAATCAGAAAGTGGCACTTTACACCGTCTGAATGATTTCCATTGTAAAAAGCACTTTATACATATTTTATCTCATAATCTCTACAATCATGAAGAAGGCAGAGTAGCTATAATTATTTCCATTTCACAGATGAGGATTCTGAGGCTTTTCAAAAGTTAGATTTATTCGGAGGCCTGGTTAATGTGAAGTCAAATGTATTTAGTGCCTCTTTCCAGATATTTTTGCATATATTATTTTATGAGCTACTCAGCATAAAACTATCAGGGATTAGTGTTACCCCTGTCTTACAGATACAGGAGTTAGAGCCTAAAGAAATAAAAGGCGTCTTGCTTAAGATCACGCCACTAAGTATATGGTAGAGCTAGGTTTGGAACTCAAGTGTTTTAATTCCCTATGCCCAACCTTTTTTCCAGTAGGTATATTTAGAGAGAGTAGGTGTAGAGTTCTAAGTCTGGTAACCTAAAAGAGAGAGGAGAAGGAAAGAGAAAATGAAGAGGTCAAGGAGGAGTAGAGAGAAGAAAATGGTATGAGGAAGAGAAAGGTGAATCATTTAGGAATGCATTTAGGAATATCGTTTAGGAATGCATTGGGATCTCCAAAAGGAATTCTTCATTTTAGATTTAAGCTCCTAAGAGGGGATAGGATGATCCTCCCCTCCCCTGCCCCCACGTTAAAACTTGAAGGAAGTCAACTGTATTCTATTGCTTAGGGCCCTGAGAGATGAACCTCAGAAGGATCTCAGCCCCCAGAAGCGTTCCCATGGAACACAAGGCCATGAGAACAATTCCACCAGAGGCCCTGAAATATACAAGATGAATTGTACGGAGAGTTAATTGTCCACCTAGCTAAAGAAGGTGAAGGGATGGGCAGTTAGAGTTTATAGTGCCCGTGTTTACCAAATAATTTAGGGCCTAACTGTCCCCTTGCATCATCCCTTCAAGTTTCTTCTTTTTGTTTAAAAGCAACCCAAGAAAAGCCTAAAAGGGGAAACTTTCTTTTGTTTTTAGATGTGGTAATGTCCAGGGAAGACCAGAACTTGTTCAAACTCCGATGGCTCTAGACTATAAGCATGAAAATAAAGCAGCAAGTCTAGATATAATCCTGTGCTCGAAGCTCAGCAAAGGCCAGAGGGAAAGCTTTTAAGGTCAAATACCTTGGTGCACTACAGCTCAAAAACATCTCAGTGGGTAATTCTAAATTCTCAAAAAATATTTGCTGTAAACTAGAAAGCGAGTCTGAGATCTTGTCTCTTGAACATATAATGATGGAAGAATGTTTAAGCTACCTGGCATGTGTAGTTAAACCTTCAACTAGCTCAGCTTCTCTCACTGAGGGACCCCTGAAGACTCTGCCTTTGCCTTAATTCACTGTCATGGCTCCTGGGAGTGAAAGATGAGGAAATTGAGATGTGGGGCCATTTAACTGCTCAGCCACACAGCAAGTCCACAGGAGAGCCAAGGTTAGACCTCCCCTCCCCACCTCACACTCCCAGCCACACCCTCCCTCCAAAGCTCAGCTTAACTCACCCAGAAGGGGAGATTTAAACTCAGCCTTTACTTGAATATGTCCCTCGAGCCAACATTTTATTTATTACTTCTTTTGTTTTTCTGGACAGTTATCCGACCAGTAAAGGTTTTATCTACTTCCTGACCATCAGTATCATGCTAGGTGCTGATTCAGGGCTTGGAGTGTGTTATGGGCTGAGTTTTGTCCCTCAACCCCAAACCCATATTGCTGTAGGTCTAACTCCCGGTATCTCGGAATGTGACCACATGGAGACAGGGTTCTTAAATGGGTGATTAAGTTAAAACTAAGTCATTAGATTAGGTCCTAATCCAATGTGACTGATGTCCTTATAAGAAGAGACGTAGACCTCTGGAGAGGGAAGACAGCGTCAAGATGTAGGGAGAAGACAGCCATATGTTAAGCCAGGGACAGAGGCCTCAGAGGAAACCAACCCTGCTGATATCTTGATCTCAGACTTCAGACCTCCAGAAATGTGAGACAATAAATTTCTGTCATTTAAGCCACTCAGTGTCTGGTACTTTTTAATGGTAGTCCTAGGAGATTAACATAAAGGATGAGATGTAGGAAATGTTTGTGGCAAGGAAGCATTGTCCGGAAAACCCAGATTGAATGGAAATATAATTTTTCAGTGTTATTTGGGCCCAAAGTTTTAAGAGAGTGAAAGCTTTGCTAAATGTATGAAGAATTGTCCTCTTAATTGGCATTCTAATATTTGTATAATAAGGTTAGAAAGAAACTTCCGCATAGATTTGAAGAAAAAAGAAATCACAAAGGTGGTAGTGATGTTTGAAAATTAGGAAGGATATTTAGATGGGTCCTATAGTATGTATAACATTAATATTAGTTTAGGTTTGTATTGGAAAGATAATACAACACAGTGATTAAATGCTTGAGCTCTCAAATAAATAAACCTGCATTAATCCCTGCTGTATATACTTGGCGAATTTCTCAAATTCCATGTCTTCATCTATAAATGGAGATAATATAGGTGCTATATTATGGGGAATACATGTGAAGCACTGAACAAAGTACCTGGAAAGTAGTATTGAGTGAGTAGTATCAGTGAGTATTAGTATTTTTGAGCTTCCACTGATAGCAGTTGGTACCTACGTCACTAAAGGAATAAATTCATTTGTATTCACTACCTCATGGGAAGAATGACCCCAAACAGGTGGAAGAGTTCTATGGAGGAGCGGGATTATTTGGTAGCCATTTTATCAGTGTGGCCACGGGTAGTACCAAAGGTAGGTGTGTGTGTGTGTGTGTGTGTGTGTGTGTGTGTGTGCGCGCGCGCGCGTGTGTTGGGGATGGAGGGATGCAGTGATCATGGTTGAATGGTATGCACATTAAATCTTAACAGCTTTTTAGTACAGAGCCTGTGGGCATGCCTGCCTTCTCTTTTGCTGGCCGCTTCCTGAAGTCACTGCCTACCCTACTGGTAGTAAGCGGACCCTCAGTGCTCCATGATAATCGTCTTAATTGATCATGTTCTAAAAAAGGTTTGGTAGGTCTGTTCATGAAGCCATTTCTAATATTAAAAGCCCAAATACCAGCACCTTACTCTCCCACCTAAATAAAAGTTTGCGTTTTAATTCACCAAACAACTCCGTTTAGATGGGAAATGAGGACAGGGCAGGCCCAGAGCTCCAATTGTTTTACTGGATGCGTAACCCTGTGGCGGTAGATCACCAGGGTTGGAAGATGGATTGTTGAGGAAGTATGGAACAGCTTCTAGGTAAATGCATGAGAGAAACCCAGGATGAGGAGAGGATTAAGCACCAAAAATTATATACTGTAAAACAAATTATATTAAAATTGAAGTATAATTAACATACAGTGTTACATTAGTTTCAGGTTACAACCTAGCAATTTGACATTTATGTACATTATAAAAATGCTTTCCATGATAAGTGTAGTTTCCACCTATCACTGTTACAATATTGTTGACTATATTCCCTATGCTGTACTTTTCATCTCTGTGATTTATTTATTTTATATCTGGAAGTTGGTACCTCTTACTCTCCTTTTTAAAAATCTCTTTTATCTGAACTTTTATCACTTGCATTAGACTGGTCTTCTTGAGATGGATAGAGGTTCAAGGTGCTGATCTAGAGATAGAAAAGTTAGAGATAAATGGATTACAGAGTGTATGAAAACTTTAACATAATTTAATCTTGCTCATACCTCTTCCATTTTCAATACTTGTTACTGCCTGATCTTAACAGTAATTCTACTCTCTTCTTTCCCTCCTCCTGCCTTGCCTAACCTTGCCTTCATTCCCTTCCCTTCCCTTCCTTTCCCTTCCCTTCCCTTCCTATAAATCATTAAAATAAAAAAAAGTCATCCTTGCTTCTAATTTCCTTAATTCTCTCATGCAATAAGTCATAAGATTCAGTAGAGTCTCTCTCTAATACAGATATTGACTGTGTCATAGCCAATTCAACCAGTGACCTTGGCACTGCATTTTTCATCCCCTAAAACTCATCTTTAATTTGTAATACCCCCACTTAAAATATTCAATGAGCCCTCAACACCTGGAAGATAAAATATGACCTTTTTATATTGGCCTCAAAAGTTCAAAATTTAATTCTTATTTGACCTTTCTGATGCCAAGCAGCAAATACAAAAGATTTCACATTCCCAAAGTCACCAAGTACCTTTGTACTTTCATGTCTTTGTCCAAGTTATCAGTGGTATTTACAATGCCCTTTCTATCTTGCTATGTTTCCTCATTTTCTCAAAGTGTGAAATCTCCACTCAAAATGGTGATGAAACGAACCAACAAATAAAAGCCCACAGTGTTGAATTTATTGCTTACTTGAGTACAGGAGTTATGTTTTTCAGCTGCAGTTTCTTTAAGCAAGAAAGACTGTTGATCGTGTATTAGGACTCTCAGAGGTGTGGAGCTCAGAGATTGATGGAAGTTCAGAGTTGTAAATAAGTTGTTACCAACGGTTGAAGTGTGATTATTTGGGGGAGACTGTTATTGATTGTATGCTCTCAGAAGCAGGTCATTGGAATGAGCCCATTCCTGATCAGCTCGCCTTCAGAAGCAGGCAGTTTTCAATAATTGGTTGACTTACAGAAGTGTATTCACAAAGACACGTTGACTTTGATATGAGTAAATATGTTTAAAGCCAATTCTGATGGCTCCATGGCAACAGAATTCTTATTTACTGATTAAGCAGGTTTAAAAATGATTCTGGTATCTACTTTCCATCCATCCTTGCTGTAAGAAGAGTCTTCTAGGAGTATGGAAATTAAATGTTTTTTCAATCTTCCTTTAGGTTTTCTTCTAGCTAAAGTTTCAAGAACGACATAAAGCATTCTTCATATTTTCACTGTCTCCTTGAAGATGAGGTTTTGTTTGCACATATCTGAATTTCAGTTGAGTGTTGACCAGCATGATTTTATCCTGCGCTTTTGTTGTTGTTGTTATTTGGTCGATCATCTATTGGAAAAGTGGCTGCATTGAAACATTTAAGACTTGAAAACATATTGAACTGTTTGTGTGACAAATATAATTAAAGTATTTAAGAAGGAAACAATAGTCACTTTAAATAATAAACCAAGACTTTTCAGGCTTGACCAAGAAAGCAGCCCCATTGACTAGGAGTCAATCTAGGGTCTTCCCTAGATGGTCAGGTTGCCTTTTATTTTATTTTATTCTATTCTATTCTATTCTACTCTATTTTATTTTTTATTTTAGAGAGAGACAGAGAGGCAGACTGTGAATGGGGGACAGGGGCAAAGAGAGAGAGAGAGGGAGGGAGAGAGAGAGAGACAGAGAATCCAAAGCAGGCTACACACTCAGTGCAGAGCCTGACATGGGGCTCAATCCCACAACCCTGGGATCATGACCTGAGCCAAAATCAAGAGTTGACTGCTCAACCCACTGAGGCACCCAGGCACTCTGCCTTTTATTTTAGCTTAGATATAGACTTTTCTGTTTTGCCCATGTTGTTAATCCAGGTACAATGTGAAGTATTAGAAAGGGGGAAGATTTCCCCTGATTTTCCAGAAGAAAATCTAAGGCTATTTTCTTTTCCATAATTACTTGGGTAAAGGAGTTTAAAAAGGTCAATTGTATACCCAGGATAAGAGCTGTATTATTCACTATGGCAGCCAAAGTAAGGAACTAATTTTTGATGACCATATCAAGTTTTTCAGCTTCTATGGTGAGATCATTAAACTTTGGAGTCTGTTTTACCAATTCCTGTTTATTTTCTTGGGAAGAGTTTTATCCATACAGACTTCTTATAGGAAACATTTAGGATGTTAGGGAGCCATACACTAGAAATGATCTACTAGTACTGCAGAACAATTAGTCTTGGTTCTGTGTTGGCATTGAAGATGCTAATTTCACCGTAGGAAAAGGAACTCAAGTACTTTATGAGCTACAGTTAACCTAAATGGAACTTAAATATATTATTTCTAGATGTTATCATGACAGCATTCATAGTTGCATCTTGATAATATCTGGATCATCTTTTATTGCAAGGACATTTTACTTCATTTATATATTATCTATAAATTGTATCATTACTGGCAAAGTAAGTGTAACATGTCTTTATACTGTTTTTCAAATTGGCTGCACTACAAATACCCAAATTAGCTAAATTATAAGTAGACTGATGATTATCTCTAATAAAGCCCAGACTTACTCAAGTTTATTAGTAAGAAAATCACGATGGGCTATTAGAAACTAGTAAAAAGGAATGATAACACCCAAGGAAAGTGAACAAAAGCATTCAAATGACTGTTTGGAAATCAGAACTTTCAAGTATCTAGACCAGCAGTTTACAAATTACAACCTGTGGGCCAAATCTGGCTTGCTGTCTGTGTTTATAAATAAAGTTTTATTGGTACACAGCCATGCTCATTTTGTTTATTTGTAGCCTGTAACTGCTTTTGCACTACGGTGGCAGAGTTGAACTATTCCGTTAGAGAGAACTTCTGGACCAAAAGAGCTTACAAAATTTGCTATTTGGTCCTTTATAAAATATTTTTTGCTGACCTCTGATCAAGACCAATTGTTCCAGTGGTCCTGGGTGGAAGCTGTCTACAACTTCCAAATATATTGTATTGGGTTAGTAGTCAACTTACATGGACCATCTGAGTCTGAAGTTTCCCCATGGAACCTCAGTTTAAGGTCTCCAATTCTTCAGATGCTGCGTGTTTCCTCCTGTGGGTTAGGAGAGGGCCAGCCACATTGAAAGCATGTGATAGATGCTGTCAAAGTGGCTTTAAGTGTTTGTCGTTCACCAGGCATTGGTCTCAGTGCTGTGAGAATGCGGGGGTGATGCAGACAGAGAGACTTTATTGGGTAATTTTATGGGACCCAAGTAGAAAAATAGCTCTAATACAAGATAGAAAGCTGTAAGGCTTGTAAGAGAGTTATAGATCAGGTGCTATGAGGATTGAAGAAACCGGAGGCATTTGAAATAGGCCTTGAGGAGATGAGGAAGAAGGCATTCCTGGCAAATAGACCATCTTGAAGAAAAGCACAGTGGTGGGATATCACAGAGCATGTCTGGGGAGGAGTCAGTAACCTTTGTCTACTAGCAAATAGGGTACCCAGTGGGAAGCAATAGAAGATCTGGGGGAAAATGAATTTTTTTTTTCTAGGATCAGATTTACACAACGGTGTGCTGGGGTCGGTTCATACCTGTTAAATATTCAGGAATTTTATAGGCTGATTGTTAAGTCTTTGGTAGCTTAAAATTGGACATGACGACAGGAAGAGAGCATGAGCGAGTGAGGGCAAGGAAGCAGGAGGAGAAAACAGTGGTTACCACAATGGTACCACCTCATCCCCATTCCAAGGGCGTCCAAGGGAGTGCTCAGATGTGCTAACATTATAGATGAGATGTCATGTTTTTGGAAAAGGGAAAAGGGTCTGTTTTCAACAATTTCTACTAAGAATATCTCATGGCACCAATGTATGTCACAGGTCTAGGCAGACATTATGTATATAGCTCAAATCCTGGATGAATAGCTTTTTAAAAGACTCATTTAACTGAGAAAGTGTGATTGGGAAAACCCAAGGAATATAAGAAATTAATCAACTGTCACCTCTTGTCTATGGGAATTAGAGTTGATTTGGTATCTCAGCCTTTTGTATTGATACACTGATCTCATGTTTCTTTTTCAAGAAAGGTGCATAATAATACCACAATATCATAATAATAATTACTGTGAAAATTAAATGAAATAAATGGTGCTTCCAAACTTTCCTAATGATAATAATCATCTGTAATGTTATAATTCACCCTCCCACACACACAAAGGGAAAAAAAATAACCTGGACAAACATAACTTCCTGCGTCTCATTGCAGACCCCCAAATGAGAATGTCCAGCACAGGGGTCAGGGAGGTTGTTTCTTTAACAAGAACCTCAAGTTATTATTACTAAGAAAATTTGGGGAAGAAATGGGTTAATATATATGAAAATATCTTATAATATAGTGACAAGAACATAATTGGGGAAAAATGTTAAATAAATGAATCATTTGTCAACAAAGCAATATTCAGCACACCATTACATGTTTCTTGGCTCAATCTTCCTCTATGTATTCAGAGGAATTGTATGAAAACCTATTACTACCCAGAGCTTGGGGGAGGATTAGTCTATCACTGGAAAAGGCTCTGAGCTCCCTGGAAGGTAAGTGCTGTGTAAATACCAGCTGTTAGGTTTAATTGGTTCACTGGAAGCAGGCAGGTTGAGAAATATTTGTCTCAGAGGGTACCCTCTTAGAGAGGATTGTGTACATAGGTTGTAAGCTCTACAAGACCACGTAGTGCTGGGGACATGGGCAGTTAGGGAAGAGCACAGACTGCAATCATACCCAGCAGCTGAATGTCAGAACTCCAGACGCCAGGCCATGAAGAGAGTAGAGCCATCCTCACTCTGCAGAGCAGTAGGTCCTGTCCCATTGACAAATGCTTGCAGGAAAAAAGGATGCTTGAGTTTTCCAGGTCCCCAGGAAGAGGATCATTTTTTACGGCCAAGAACGCCCCACCGACAGTTTTCTCTAGGGAGGCATGAAGAGGGATGAGGCTCAAAGACAGACATTCCAGGGCCCCCGCCTTTGGCCTTCAGGAGCACATGATGAAGTCAGCAAAGTTGAACCCCTGCCTGAGCGGGAGGAGCACAGCCCACCCCAGGTTCTGCAAGGGTAACTCGTTGCTTCAAAGAAGGTCTGAAAACATCTGCCAGCAGGGAGGAAGCCTGCTCTGAGCAAGTGCCCATCACCACTACTTAGGACAGATTCTCTTCCTTCTTTCTGCCATCTTCATCCTTTACCCACCTCTAGAATCCAGTTAAGAGCCTCTGTGTCTGAATGCCTTCCCTAACTCTTCCTGTTTCAGTCTCCTTCTGTTCCCTGTATTCTGTTTAGTTCTAGGAAAATCGCTTAGTTTAGTGGCCGCAGAACAGTTTAAAAAGCATGGATCTAAAAGTCAATTTTCTTCTTTCCATGATTGTTTTATATTTTGAGTATTTCAGCCAAAATCACATTATTACTTAAAATTTTTAATGTTTATTAATTTTTGAGAGAGAGAGAGAGAGAGACAGAGCATGAGAGAGCATGAGCAGAGGAGAGGCAGAGAGAGAGGAAGACACAGAATCTGAAGCAGCTCCAGGCTCTGAGCTGTCAGCACAGACCTTGATGCAGGGCTCAAACTCATGAACCGTGAGATCATGACCTGAGCTGAAGTATGGCGATTAACCGACTGAGCCACCCAGGCGCCCCAATTGTGTTCTCTTAATAGCTTCTGCAATTTAGTCACCTTGTCACATTAGCCTTCCACACTTAGCTTGCCTTTAAAGTATTTTCCAGCTCTTCCTACACTTAGATCAGTATCATGGCAAATTTAGGTTGACAGAAATCATCATGCAATGGTGCAAATAACCAGAGAGTTTCCCTACCTAACCTAATTGTGTTTGAAGATTCTACTAAATTTATTTGCTGATAATCTAATTTATTTGTGGCCTCTCTAACTTTTCAGGATGGTTGATTTATAGGAGTAACATAATAACTCTGGGACTGTGTAGAGCCTGAAGTCCCTCTTCTCTGTAAAGGATTAGCGAGTTCTGTGAGTCCCCATGGGAGAGATGGTCCGGCCCATGTCAGACTGGATGGGAGGTTTGTGATAAAGAGGGTGAAAAAGGAAGGGATGTAGATTTCATCATTACCCAGAATGAGGTTGAGGAGGGATAACTTACAGCACGCAGCTAACCAGAGGCACCAAGATCAAAGGCTGACTGCCATGTATCCAGGAAGCATAGGACTGTGCAGGGAGGAAGGAGGAAAGCAGATGTGAAAATCAAAGAAATCTGAAAAAGGTTTGGTAAATGGCTCTAAATGGGCCACAGGGGACATCTTCATAGGAAAATTTGAGAGGAACCCGTCAGGGTTCAGGAGATTAGTTGATTTCTTTTTTTCTCATCTCTTCCTTTGCTCCTCACTCTTCCTCCACTCCCCTCTCCCCAAAGGACCAACAATTAATTGACTAAACCACAAGAGGTCCCTGGGTAGATGTTGACTTTCATCACTTTACCTTCCTCCTCTATCAGTTGGGCTAAAGATGATGGCTGCAATGAAAAACAGGTCATGCCCTAGAGCAGAGAAAGGAAAGTGAAACTCCTTCTCCATGGAAGAGAGAAAAATATGAAGCTGGCCTTTATAATCTAACAATAGAACCAGGAAACCTCTCCTCATAATCCGTAGCTCTCTTATCATCTTTGGGCATCTCTGATCGACCCCTCTCAGGGGTTTACCAGGAATCCCAGTGTGGGAGGGATATTCCCTTCTAGTATCAGCTGCTGTGTCCCTCCCTTCTTGCCCTTCCCCTGAAGATGAGGGCAATGCAGAGTGGAAAAGCCTGGTTTTGCAGCCACATACACCCGGGTTTGAATCCTAGCTCTAATATTTGCTAGCTGTGTGACCTAGAACAATTTATTTAACATTTGATTCTCAGTTTCGATACATCTATCTTGCAGTATTGTTTTGAGGATAGAAAATTTGTATAAAATACTAGCCTAGTGCTGGGAGCATGTAAGTAGACAGACCTTGGCAAGATGTTATCACCCCTGAAAGCAACCAGTTTTTTCTTCTTCTGTCACATGGGGATAGCAATGGTATCTACGTTATAGGGTTACTGAGTGGATTACAAGAGATAGAATAACACTGTGCTTTAGGGTACAGACTCTGGGATCAGACTGCAGGTTCAAATCCTGGCTCCATCCTCATTGGCTGTATGACTTTGTGCAAGGTATTTAATCTCTTCTTGTGTAGGCTTTCCATTCAATCGTGTGTGGATAACAATAGCATTTAATTTATGGGATTATTACATGGACTAAATTAGGTTTTATCTTTAAAGCACTAAGAATAATGCCTGGCATATGGTAAACATTATATAAATGTTAAATTTAAAAATAATGAGATATAGTATATAAAACATTTTAACACACTGTATCTGGTACATAATAGCTAGTGATTATTGAATCATGGCTTTGTTTAGTGTTAAACGACTTCTCCTCACATGAATTTTGAAAAGGTCTACAGTGAAATAAATCACAGATTTATAAATCCAAGGGTAGTAGAACATACCTAAGGGTCATCTTGTATGGTGATTATAAAAATTCTTCAGCTTTTATCAAGAGGTGAAGTTTATATTGCCTCCCACTGAATCTGGGCTCTGTAACTACTTACATGATGTCATAGCTGTCTCTTATGATGCTTGCTCTTAGAACTCAGCCACTATGTCCATATGAGAAGGATGGATGCCTCTAACTCACTGTGCTCCCAGCCGACATGTGAGTGAGCTTCCTTGAAGGTGCATCCTTTTTACCCCGGCCCCACCAAGGCTGACCCTAACATGGAAGATACTGGCTGTTCCTGCTGATCCCTGTGCAAATTGTAGATTTGAGCAAAACTTGTGTTGTTTTCAGCCATTAGTTTGGGGGAGGTTTATTAGACAACAATAGATGGGTGGAACATCTGGTGTGTACCCCACTGATGTTTGTATCTCCTCTACCATATCGCTTATCTAAGCTCTGCTGATCTTCCCAGTCATTCGACAAATATTTATTCAGTGTTTATGTATCAGAAATTTCCTAGGCACTGGGTAATGCATCAGTGAATAACGGAAAGGTCTTGGCTACAGAATTCTTCATTCTGTAGAGAGGAGAAAGACAAAAAAATAAAAGAATAAATTATATGATGTCTGGGATTGATATGTACTGTGGAGCAAGGAGATGGAGATGAAGTAAAGGGTGATGAGATGTATATGTATTAGGGAAAGCTGTTGCCATTTTAGCAGAGGTGTTGAGGGAACACCGTCTAATGAGGTGATATTTGAGGAAAGATCAGAATGAAGTGAGGGAGCTGGTTGTATAGATCCGTAAAGGAGGAGAGTTCCTGGCAGAAGGACAAACAGCGTAAGGTCTGAGGCAGGGAGCACACCCACATGTTCAAGAAATGATAAGGAGGCCTTTGAGGTTGGAAAGACATGCATAAGGGCAGAATGAGCTGAAAGAAAGTGAAGGACTTGGAGGCCACGTAAAGTAAGTTTAATTTAATTCTCGGTGAGACAAAAAGTCATTGGAGAATGTTGATCATTGTATTTTTTTTTATTGAGGTAAAATTTACATGAAACAAAATGCGCACAGTTTGATAAGCTTTGACAAGTGTATACTCCAAAGTGTATAACCAATCATCACAAAAAGTTATCTTTTGCCCCCTATCCATCAGTCCCCAGCCCTGTCTAGTAGGAAACCACCATTCTGATTTTCATCACTGTAGGTCAATTTTACTTATTCTGGAATTTAATATAAATGAAATTGTACAAAATGAAATTGTAAAGTGCATACTATTTTGTATCTGGTTTCCTTCACTTAAAAAAAATGTTTCTGAGATTCATCCTTCTTGTTTCGTACATCAGTAGATCATTTATTTTTTATTGCTGATTAGTTCTATGAGAATATCACAGTTGGTTTATCCATTGTGATATTTGGACATTTGGGTTGATTCCAGTTTTTATCCACTACAAGTAAAACTCTTCCGTGAACATTATAGCATACATGTCTTTTTGTGGGTATATATTTTCATCTCTTTTGGTAAATGCCTAAGGGTAGAATTGGTGGACCATAGATTAAATGCCTGTTTATCTTGATAATAACCCAGACAGTTTTCTCAACTTTTTGTGCCGTTGTATACTCACAGCAGCAATGTATGAGAGTTCCAGTTGTACAGCTTACTAGCCAGCATTTGGGGTTCTCAATTCTCTCCCTTTTTCCCTGCTTTCTTTTTCCCACAGGAGTCATTGAATCCTACATACTTCATGCTTTACCACAGGGCAAGATAGAAAAAGAAGGTTTTGAGAAAAGATGATAAGTTCTTAAAGAGAATTTTCATGTTTTTATAGTTGTTTACATGTGAAAACTCTGTTGAACTGAATTAAGTTCTTAATCTTCATTTTTGCAGTGCAGGTCAGTATTTGACAAAGCTTTTTTCGTAAGATAAAGTTCTTATGTGTATCTCTTCTATTTTATTTTTTTTAGAAAATGTGTGTTATTGTCTTTTGTAGTATAACTTTTGTGTATTTCAAAACAATAAGTTATCACTCACTCATTGCTCTTTTCCATGTCATGTGATCTTGGTTTCTTTTAACATTTTCATTTAAATATGATTTTCCAATCCTTTTAATCATGTGTGTGACTGTTCTCAGAAGTGCTTCTAAATGGACTACATCTAGTTATTCATTTGAATCAGTAGTTTCAGGTTTCAAAGCAGTGATTATAACTGTAAACTTAACTTTCAGCATCTCTCTGCATTTATGTGTATGTAAGCCAGTGTGAATTGGTTTTCATGGGTTCTACAGTATTTCTACTTAGACTCTTTCCAAGAATGAAGCTCTGAGTGATCTCTGGCAACATGTGTGCTCTGCGTGTATGTGGAATGTTACATCGTTGAATAAACACAGCTGCACTTACTAAATTGTATGGCCACACAAACATACATACGTGCACATACACACACACCCTTGCACACACAGAATGTTCAGATAACTCACAGGGTGTTTATTTGAAGGGGTTCTGGTGTGGCCACTCAGGTATGTTCATTTGCTTGGTTTATTGGGCTCTTGTGTGGTTTGGTGATATCAGCGCCCTCTCCTAGATTTGTAAGTGTCCTTGCCACAGCAGTTCTTTCCCACTTTCATCCTTTACATTGCCTTCTTTTCTGTTCCAAGAAGTGAAAAATAAATTCATCCCATACATGTCCAGAGTGCATGGGCTGGGACAATATCCAATAAATGCAAGCAAGAAAACCATTTTTCAAATGTGAAAATACTATATGTGAAGCCATTTAACAATTTAGGTTCTCTTTTTTAAAAATATTGTATTCAAATTAAGGGAGTAAAGAAGATGTTTGATGTGTTTCCTAAGCTTCTGACTGTTTTCCTCTGGGTTAAACAGTCATAAAGAGAAGTGATTGAGCTCTTAATATATAAATTTCTCCAACAAAAAGATTATGTATTTACTGTGTTGAGTTATAATTCATCATTTTATGTGTCTGTCTTTCCTAGCTGGTGATAAATAAGAACCAATGCTTCATCAATCTATGGTATTTCTAATGAGAAGGGTGGTCCTTGGCGCATAGTAATTCTCCCCACCTCCCCCCAAATGCCATACGAATGAATGAATTCCACTAGAACCTCAAAGCCAGCTCATGATAGAAGTAGAGGACAGAAGACTGAACAAAAAGCTTTTTGTCCCACCAGTTTGATGAAACAGCTCTTGTCAAGGCTATCAATAAGCTCCATCGTATTAAATCCAATAGCAAATTATCAAGTGCTATTTTTTTCAGCTACTCCCGTTATTCTCTCTGTTGTCACTGTTACCCCACCACTCCGTGCCCCACACTATTTCGTCTTTACCTAATAGTCAGAGGTTTCCTTCTAAAATACAGAACGTGTTGTGCAGCCTTCTGCTCAAAACCTTTCAAAGTCCTCCCAACGCATACAGAATTCGATCCAGAGTTCTTACCATGATCTTTAAGGGCCTACATTTTTTGCCCCTGCATGTATTTCTGGCCTCATCTGCCGCTTCTCCGTTGCTTGCTCTGCTGCAAATGCACTGGTCTCCTTGCTGTTCCTCCAGCTTGCCAGGCATACACTGTCCTCAGGGCTATGCACATGCTGGTTTCCTATAATTTTCTTCTCTCAGAATCTACATGACTTGCTCCCTACTTCACTCAGTGTTATATTATCCTTCTGTGACAACTCTAAAATAACCTCCTTCTCTATCTAGCTCGTTGCTTTATTGTCATAATACATACCATTACCTTCTATTAAATATCTTGATGGTTTTTTTTTTCTCCATCTTTTTACTAGAATGTAACCTCATGGTTGCAGGGACTTGGTCAGCCTTATTCACTGCAGTTTCCTGGGAGCCTAAAGCAGTGTCTGGCAGATTGGAGGCACTCATAAAATTTATTTTATACAAATGAATGAAATATAAGTCTATTATTCACTTATTTTCTTGAATATGGTTTAGGTGATCCTTCAAAGCCTCAACAAATGGCTTCTCCCTGTATCTCTTAGTACACAATGCTGAGTTTGGGGAACAACATGGGGAAAGATATAGAATCAAGAATCTTCCTAGAACAAGAAGAAATAAACTCCTTTGAGGTTCAGTGTTACTATTAGGAATAACCTGATTAAAAGTCACTGGAAGAAAAATGCATCAAGGGCCCCCAAACTAAATTCAAAAGGAGAAAAGGAAAATTCTGACTTTTGGTGAGGTGTTTGGAAGAGAGTTGGTAAAATCCCAACTTGTGGCTATGGCTAGAAGCTTTCCTGGGCTCACTATCCTTGCACTACTGATCCGCTTCAGAAAGAAGGCGAGGCTTAGGCGTGTAAGCTAAACAGAGCCATAACTTTATGAGTCCTGAGCACATTACACGGCCTAACCAGTGAAGGGGATATCTGTGAATAAAAACTCATCAGTCCGTTGAGTGTCCGACTCTTGGTTTCGGCTCAGGTCATGATCTCATGGTTCGTGATAATCAAGCCCTGCGTCAGTCTCTGTGCTGACCACTTGGAGCCTGCTTGGGATTTTTCTGTCCCTCTCTCTCTCTCTGCCCCTCCCTGGCTTGCACTTGTGCTCTCCTCTCTCTTTCTCAAAAAAAAAAAAAAAAAGATAAACATAAAAAAATATTTTAAAAAACCCTCATCAGATTAAGTGGTAGCAGCAGAAACAGTGGCAACTAGACATGGTAGATACCCAGTTTTTCCTCTGCCTTGACATTTGGGAGCAGGATTTACTCCTTTGAAATAAATAATACCCAGTTTTCTTGGAAAATTTGTATGTGGGACCTTAAATACTATGGGTGCATTTCTTTGTTTTTCTTTCCCAAAAAGCTTAGACCCAGAGGTAATGCCCAAATATTGGAATCAGTTAAAACATCAGTGCATTAAATAACTTTTAAAGAGTTATCATAGTATCTGTTTTCTTTTTATATCTTATTCTTTTAGCATTTCAATCTATAAGTCAATTAAATCCTTTTGGAAGTTAGTGGGCCACAAAATACAAACACATATATTTGATTATTTAGACGAGCATCTGACCTTATGATTTTATGATTTTTCTCTAAGTCAAATGGGAAGTCAGGGGGAGAGATAGAAATCAGATTGTATATCTCTTAATGGAGTGTGCATTTCATGTCTTTTCCTGGATTTTCGCATGGAATTCCAAATCTATATAACATTCACAATTGTCTGTTGAATACAAAACATTTTATTATACCCTAACAAAAAGCTATTTAGAGATGTGTAGTATCTTTGTTAATGCAGCATAACACCTATTGCAAGATAAGCCTTACATATTGTTAGGAATAAGTCTTGATTTCATAATTTCACAGGCATAAAGAAAAGTGTTTTTTTAGTATATTTTTTAATGTGGAGATGGCACAAAGACTGGGAATTAAGACTGGGAATGTCAGCCTCCAAGGGTCAGAGGAGGTCATACTCGTGCATTCCAAGAAAATCTTCCATGGAATAGTTGATTCAAAACTCAGACCATATTCTTGATAGATTGGGGGTCAGTTGGTGGCACATGACAATCCACGGGATCTTCCAAACCTCCAGAATAACCAGGTTGTTTAAAATGTCGTTGATCTTTGCTGTTGTTACCTAGTTTGAATAAAGCAAAAGTATACTGTGCTTTAGGTAATGATAAAATAAAATAAATTGTAAGTTTTGATATGAGTTTAAACTAAAACAAAAAGAAGGATATTGTCATAAATCTACATTTATTTGTATGGGTTCTGAATAAAAAGATCGATGACAGGATTGGGAGATAAAATGTCGAATAAAGAGTAAAAGAGAGATAGGAAAAGCAAAAGTGTAGTGTGTTCCAGAAAAACACTGCTATTAATAAAGAGCAGTGTGCTTAAGACCTTAATCAGTAGTATCTCCTTGAGGTAGTATTCCAATTCTGATTCTGTTTTTTCCAGACTAATGAAATCTACCTCCATCTCTAGTTTAATGTCTCTTTCCTGATATTTGCCTGTTTTTAATAAACTTTATTGAGTAACTGCCTCTTTTAATTCCCTTTCCAAAGTCCTAAAAATTGAATCGTTACTTAAATAATCAGCAGCAGTAATCAGTGATGGCAACAATCACCAGACTATTTTGTTGTGTCCTAAATACAGAAATCAAGTGGAAATATATTTGGTGGTTTTTTTTTCTCAAAAAATGTAGTTAATTAAATACATTAGATTAATTATGCAAACAGTATCTAGAATAATACTCTAAACACACCAAGTTATTCATTTAGTAATTCATTAATTCATTTGACTGTTTTTGAGAATCTGCTCATTGGTAAACCCAGTGTTGAGTTTGGAAGGGCACCAACAGTGACCTCTGTCCAATGGCCTTGTGGGTAGTGTGTGAGGCAGACCTATCAGTCATTAAGGAAAAGTAGTAGTAAAAGGGCATTTTCACCTTTTAACCACTTTTACATTAGTATCAATTTTATTAGAAAATGGGAAAACCTTGTTTTTTTAATCAACTAGTTGATCGACTTGACCTGTGAATTCAATCAAAATCATTAAGCAAGTAAACAGCTGTAGAAAGAACCATACTTGAATGTTTTTGTAGTTCTACTGTGTTAAATTTACCACTGTTATCAGTTAAACTTTCAAACTTTCAGATCAGATATTAGGTAAATATTACTGAACAGTGTTGAATAAATGAATAATTATTTCATTCAATCATTCATTGAAAAATTATTCTGAAATAATTGATGTCATTCCTTCTATCATTGTAATATACATATGAATCATCTGCTAATTTTTTTTTAATTTTTAAAATTTATTTATTTAAATTCAAGTTAGTTAACATACACTGCAGTATTGGTTCCAGGGATAGAACCCAGTGATTCATCATTTCCATATAACACCCAGTGCTCATTCCAACAAATGCCCTCCTTAACGCCCATCACCCATTTAGCCCACGATCCCATCCACCTCCCCTCCAGCAACTCTCAGTTTGTTCTTTGTATTTGAGAGTCTCTTATGGTTTGCCTCCCTCTCTGTTTTTATCTTATTTTTCCTTCCCTTCCCGTATTTTCTGTTGTGTTTCTTAAATTCTACATATGAGTGAAATCATATGATATTTGTCTTTCTTTGTCTGACTTATTTAGTTTAGCATGATGAAGTCTAGTTCCATCCACATTGTTGCAAGTGGTAGATTTCATTATCTTTGATTACTGAGTAATACTCCATTATATATATATATATACACACACACACCACATCTTCTTTATCCATTCATCAGTCAATGGACATTTAGGCTCTTTCCATAATTTGGCTATTGTTGACAGTGTTGATATAAACATTTGGGGTGAATGTGCCCCTTTGAATCAGCATTTTTAATCCTTTTTATAAATACCTAGTAGTGTAATTTCTGGGTCATAAGGTAGTTCTATTTTTAATTTTTCGAGGACCTTCCATACTGTTTTTCATAGTGGCTGTACCCGTATACATTCCCACCAACAGTGCAAGAGGGTTCCCCTTTTTCTACATCCTCACCAACATCTGTTGTTTCCTGAGTTGTTAATTTTAGCCATTTGGACAGGTGTGAGGTGGTATCTCATTGTGGTTTTGATTTGTATTTACCTCATGCTGAGTGAGTTTAGCATCTTTTCATGTGTCTGTTATCCATCTGGATGTCTTCTTTGGAAAAGTGTCTATTCATGTTTTCTGCTCATTTCTTCACTGGATCATTTGTTTTTTGGGTGTTGAGTTTGGTAAGTTGTTTATAGATTTTGGATACTACCCCTTTATCTGATATGTCATTTGCAAATATCATCTCCCATTTTGATGGTCGCCTTTTAGTTTTGTGGATTGTTTTCTTCACTGTGCAGAAGGTTCCAATAGTTCATTTTTGCTTTTGTTTCCCTTGCCTCTGGAGTCATGTCTAGTAAGGAGTTGCTGTGGGCCAAGGTCAAAGAGGTTTCTACCTGTTTTCTCCTGTAGGATTTTGATAATTTCCTGTCTCACATTTAGGTCTTACCTCCATCTTGAATTTACTTCTGTGAATGGTGTAAGAAAGTGGTCCATAGATCATCTGCTAATCTTGTTAACATGTAGCTTCAGATGCAGTCAGCCTAGAATGGGGCCTAAGATTTCTAACAAGCTCCTAGGAGATGCCAGTGCTACTAGTCTATGAAGCTCACTTTTAGTAACAAAAATGTCTTTAATAGACAGCAACAATATGGGAAGCAAATGAAAGGGATGGCTCTTATTGCATTCCTGTCACTTATGAGTGGTGTGATTTTGGGAGAGTCACTTACTCTCTTTGAATCTTACTCCTCTCAGCTTTCAGTTGGGAAAATGATACCTACCTGACTGATTATGTGAATCAAATGATATGATGTGTATAGAGGATTTTTTATAACTTCAAAGTATTCTGCACGTATAATCTCTTAATTTTTAAAATTAGCATGATTACTGTTAGTCCTTAAGTAAAGATGATTAGTAAGGAGGACCTTTCTATAAGTACACAGTAACTTTATTGGCAAACTAATACAAATGAATATTCTGAGATGCATAGCCTTAATGAAATGCTTACTAGGATATATAGGCACACACATGATTATCATGTTCCTTAACTACCAAAGCAGTTAAATATGTGATCTGATTTCGCATGGTTTGCAACAGGATACTTTTTCATTTAGCATATTAATTATTACTTACAAGGTCATCGTAAAAAATAAGATGTCCTTGTGTAACAAAGGCCCACATCCAATATTTTACGGATAGCACACGAGAGGTTAGAAATTGATGATTTGTAGATCAGGAAATAACAGTTAATCAGCTTTCCTTACTTCCCAAGCCACACTGGGCAGTTTCACATCACTTTTTGGTTGTTGGTTGTGTTTGTATTAATGGTAATACCTTTGCAGACTGAAACAGGCTATGGAAGTGCTGTCTGGAACTTCTCCTAGCACGACTGGGAGGCCATGGACAAACTGTCATTGCCCATCCATTAGAAGCATCATGTGTTCTGACCTCAAACCCAGTCCGTGGCATTCACTGTCACAAGACACACTGAGGCCAATAAACACCACCTGGTGTCACATTCATTGGTGTCATTTATACATTAATTTTTGCATTTATATTAGGCCAGGTATTGGACTCTATGGGATTTCAAAGATTGGAAAATAATTCAAAGAAGAGCTGAAAATATTTAAAGATTGGAAAAATAAGATATATGAGAATAGTGAGAGAAGGAGAAGCCAAGAGCACCTTAACACACCTTCTTACTGGAATCATTTGGAATCAACCCCTACCTAGCATGGGATCTAATTTCACTTTTGTTTAGATTTTTCTGAGAATTTGCTTGTATTCATCTTATAACATATATTTAATTCTATTATATGTGTAGTTATTTGTTATTTCATCTAGCAGGTTTAGATACATACCTTATTCCTTCTGGTTATCTCCTAGAGTGCTTTCTTCCCATAAGTGCTCATGGAATAAATAAATGATGAATATATGAGCTACATATATATGTATGTACATATGTATATGGACACATATAATTAATATAAGTTTAGGAATTCTCAAACGACAAGGACATAGACTTGTCCTTCTGTTGGAGGAGACTAGAAGTTCAAGTATAGTCTACAAATGGTCTCAGATTATCATGGGGTCATTGGCATGTGGAACAACAAGGAGATTCAGAATCGCTTACTGAGAAAGGTATAAAATTTACTTACAACAAAACCTGTATGTAGGCAAGTTGAGACGGAGCATTAAGAATACATGATTATTTCTGCATGTACCACAGTAAATCACCTACGCCATCCATACTTGGTATCTCTGAGAACTTTGCTTTTCTTTAAATGGCAACACACTACCTTTTCTTCAGGTTTTCCAATCTTGTTTTGAGAACCACTACTTGATCGTCAACAGCTTCTCTGAGACAACTGAAGTTTGAAAGGCATGGGTCACCTATTTCCAACTCTATCCTTCTTCCATACTGTCACTGGTCAATCAACTGTTCCTAATCTCATGAATGCTAAATCTAAAGGACACCTCCCAAACTTTATGTAATGTGACTAATCTGTAGTAGTTAACCTGAGCGACCACTCTCTTCCTGAAAGGCTCTCTCTCTCTTGGCTTCCTGTGACAACATGCCCTCCTACTTTTTCTCCTCCTTTCAGACCATGCCCTTTCAGTCTGTTCCTTTGCTGTGCCTTGATTATTAGTGTTTCTCAGGGGCTCGTTGCCCCTTCTCTCCTTCTTGAGCTGTTGCACACTCCTTTGAGTGCCCTCATCTTTGCTCCTGGTTAAGTATCATTTATCTTGCCTTCATATGTACTGTGAAGCTCCATATGTAATGCTCTCCAGATTTACTCAATATTGCATTTTCAATTTTTAAAACGTTGCTAGTATCCACATGAGAAAGGCTCACTGCCAAAATCTGAAAAATAAAAAATAGAGGCATGCATGATTTCGTGCTTGGAAACCATGCATCCATCTGCTGACCAAGGTTAGAAATCCTTGCTTGATCATCGCCCCCCCCCCCCCCCCCCCCCGCCTTGTAACCTGTTCTTTCCTTTACCCTCCCGGAGCTGCTCTCTGAACTTCGCCTAGACTCCACTGTTGGGAAACTTGACAAGCACTTCTGGCCAAGAGAAGTTGTCATCAAGTTTCACAGAAATTTTTCACCATTCAGAAAGAGTTTATGCTTTACCAAAAAAATTCACCTTGGGGCCCTTTCAAATAACCAACTCTCCAAGGAAATTTAATATTTGATTCAACTAATCAAAATTAGATTTACACACATTTGGAAAACATGTCTATAATTCTGCCCCACTTTATCTGTTTTATATCTGTAACTGGTTTATCCCTGAAATACATACAGATAGTTGTAAGCTGGGTAATAGTTCAACTATATTAATCAATTTGCTAAGGAAAAGAGAAATACTTTCATAAATAATAAACATCTAATATATCCGTTGTGTAAATTTGAGCTTTATATCCAAATTTAAGTGTACTTATTCTTGGAGGCATACTTTTGCATAGCAATGTATAAGAGAGGAAAAGGGAGAGATTAGCACTTGTTCAGGACCTGCCAGGTGGCCGGCATCATGCCAGGAATTGTGGCCTGTCATTATCAGAGAGCATAGGTTTTTGTTCTGTTCTGTTTTGTGTGGGATAGGACATAAGTCAGAAAAGCAGTGTTTGTTCCATAGTCAAAAACATTTTTGTTCCCCAAATCCAAAGATCTCTGAGTTTGCTTTTCCTCATTGCCATGACCTAGGAAGTTCAAATCAGACTCCTGGGTATCTCTTTTCACTCAGTCTCTTTCCACCCTCTCCTTCTCCTAAGACAGCTCTAAGGGACATATCTCCTGATCAAGCTTGTTTCTATTAGATGAGTTATTGGTACAAAAAGAACTGAATGAATTTATAGAGTTTTGTTTTTCTGCCTTGGCTAATGCAACTTAGCATTAAGGGATAGTAACCACCTGAGGCCCTGGTAACAGATTCCTTCCATATCTGTAGCTACCTGCAGGCCTCTTTGCTCCCATGTGATTGCTGGGACAGTCTCTTAATTCCACTTGTCACAAAGATAGGGGTGGTCTGTGGTCCACAGCTTCCACTCTTTGATGGGTTTCTTAGCTAGAAGGATAATGAAGTGGGAAAGACACAAGAGAGCACTTAACTACATTAACACTTAGAGAAGAACTCAGGGCCCACCCTCCTCTCCTGATCACCTTCCAGCCACCTCCCCACCCCCTTCCCACCACTCTGTGGGCTTGCAGATATGAACAGCGGCACTTGTGTTAACAACTTGGCGGCTGCAGGAAGCCAGACCCCAGGAAGCAACAAGATATTTCCCTCTGGGAGGCCCTGGCTTGGGGCTGCCCTTCCTTTCCTGTGTCAACAAAGCCTTGTTTCCTAACTCAGAGGCCACAGAAGAAGCCAAATTCCTATTTTTTTCCACCTTCCCTTTTGGATGGAAAGGACTCCTAGACAGAATTTATATAGCTGTGTTGATTTTACTCTCATTAATGGCTCCAACTCATAAAAAACGCAGTGGGGACTTTAAAAAATGTATCTGAAAAATAAGCAAATACACAAAACTCTAATTCTTATGCCAGAACACAGAACAAACAAAATATTCTGAGTAGGAGTGCCTAATTGTGTTTCACATAGTATAACAAGTTAATAAATCGCTCAGCAGCTATGTAAATATGTCTATATGCAGAGAATAGTTAATAATCCAGCAGCTAACGTAGATGGATGTTTATCTATTAAATAATGAGAGCCCTGCAATAATACAAAATAGGCTCACCCAAATTTAAAGGAATGCAAAACATAAAGTTCTTATCACATTTTTTAAGGAAGAGCAGAGTAGAACTATGAAGTAATAATAAGCAAATATCAGATATTCCACATCGTGTTTATTTAATATGTGTGTATACAACTGAATGCATAGGCATGAATAGACACCAGTAGACTCATGCACGGTCAGTTCCTGCAGACTCCAGTTGTGTCCATTTGAAGCACAGGAAACCTTTTGCTTCATGCAAAGACTCAACTTGACATTGTGACCTTATTTGACTCTGTAGTCTTACCCAAATCCATCAGGCCAGCCATATGTCTCCTGCACATTTCATATTCGCCATTCAGTCACATCACTGTCCCCCACTTCCTCGTGCTTATCCACATTAGAATGGTCTGAAACCCATTTCTTCTGCAACAGATGCCCGCTGATGTTTTCCTCATTTGAACTCTCATCCCTAATTGTCTTTAATACTTCCCCCCCCCATATCATTTTCTGTGAGGTGCTGTGGTTTCTCTTCATGTGTGTAAAGAGCTTCCCTCCCAAAACTAGATTATAAACTCTGTAAGACTTTATTCATACCTTACTATTCTCAGGAAGCTTTCATCACTCAGTAAATTGCCTTGTATGGAGTAGGAGTTAAGCAGACTGGTGCATAGGAATGGGAGGGAACCAGAGAGAGTTATATATTGAAGCTATTTAAGCCACTACCTTTCGGCCAGAAGATTTAATAGCAAAATATTATCTATTGTCAATTATTTTTATTAAGAAACCTTGTAAATTAATTTTAGTGGGGTGAATTTTTGATTGTCAGGTTAAGGACTTGTTAGGTAGATTCTTAGATAATAGAGTGAGGGTTGAACAGGTGACAAAAATGAATGCAACTGCAAAAATGTTGTGTTTGCATATATGTGTGCTATTTTATGTAGTGTGTCCACTGAAGTCCTCACTTACAAGGGCGTGCTTGAGCAGAGACCTGAAGGAAGTGAGGAAGCAAGCCATTGGCTTATTCAGAGAAAAAGAGAGTTCCAGGCAGAGCGTGCAGCAAGATTAAGATGGCAAGATGGGACCATGTTTGGTGTACTTGAAGAATAGCAAAGAGGCCTGCATGTGTTGAAGAGAATGAAAAAATAGTAGTATTTTTTATACGTTGTATTCAGTTTAATATTTTGTAAAGGATGTTTGCAACTACATTTATAAGAAATATTTTCTTCATTTGTCATATCTTTGGCTTTAGTATCAGAGTAATGCTGGCTTTAAATAATGAGTTTGGAAGTGTTTCTTCCTCCTCTCTTGTCTGAAAAAGTTTGTGTGGAATTCATTTTTTTTTTCAAATATGAAATAACTTACTAGTGAAGGCATCTAACTCTGATCTTTAGATTGTGGTAAGATTTTAAATTACTTCCATTTAAAATTAAAGTTCTGTAATTATATTTTTTAAATTTAATATAAGTTGTTTACTTTGTTGGAACGAAGTTGTTCATGATATTCCCTTAAAATCCTTTTAATTTTTGTAGGTATGGTAGTGATATCCCTTCTTTCATTCCTAAATTTTTGCTTTCTCTCCCTCTCTCTCTCTCTCTCTCTCTCTCTCTCTCTCTCTCTCTCTTTCGGTTAGTCTTGCTAAAGGCTTATGAACTTTTAAAAATCTTTTTATATGCATGACTTTTCATTTATTTTTCTCTATTTTCTCTTTTTTATTTTATTGATATCCCCTCTGATCTTTATTATTTCTTTCCTTTTGCTTGCTTTAGATTTAATTTGTTCTTCCTATAGTGTGTGATAGTGAATGCTTATTATTTTGAAGTCTTTTTGTGTCTGTGTTAATAAGTTTTATTCTTCTAGCAATGTCTTTTGCAACTACATTTTAAAATTTATTGACCCTGGGGCACCTTGGTGACTTAGTCAGTTGAATGTCTATCTTATGATTTTGGCTCAGGTCATGATCTCAGGGTTGTGGGATTGAACCCTGTGTTGGGCTTTGTGCTGAGCATGGATCCTCCTTGAGATTCTCTCTCTCTCTCTCTCTCTCTTTCTCTCCCTTTGCCCTTCTCCCCTGCTTGTGCTTTCTCTCTCTTTCTCAAAATGAAATGAAATGAATTTATTGACCCAAATTTGTCCTTAATATTCTCTTCTTATATTTTTTAACTTCTATAGTATTTACAGGAATATCTAAATTTCTTGCTATAGTCTGTCTTGCTTTCTGTCTTTTCTTTCTTGATCAGATTTGCCAAAGTTTTAATTTGATTCAGTTTTATTAGTCTTTTAAAAAAACAATTTTTGGAACAATTGATTCTTTTTGTTGTGTATGTATACTTCCAGTTTATTTCTTCGTTTTATTATTTTCTTCCTTCTGCATTTGTTTTCTGTTTAATTTGCTGTTGTCTTCTACTTTTTAAGATGGATACTGAGAAAATTAGTTTTTAGGCTTCTTCTTGAGTAAAACTTTAGCTGCATCCAAGAAGTTTTAATATGTGCTATTAGCATTCAGTTCAAATCACTTTTTTAATGTTTTATTTATTCTTGAGAGAGACAGAGTATGAGTGGGGGAGGGCATAGAGAGAGGGAGACACAGAATTGGAAGCAGGTTCCAGGCTCTGAGCTGTCAGCACAGAGCCCAACATGGGGCTTAAACTCACAAGCCATGAGATCATTACCTGAGCCAAAGTCGGACACTTTACCGACTGAGCCACACGGGCACCCCCTCATTTTAAAAATTTTATTGTGATTTTTTTCCCCCTAGTGTATCAGTGTCTTGAAGTTTATTTTTTAAACTTTTTAAGCCTGGCAATTTTCTAGTTAATCTTTTTGTTATTAATTTCTAGCTTAGTAATGCTATGTTCAGAATGTGGACTCTGAATGATTTCACTCCTTTGTTCAGATTTTTTATGACCTAGCATATATCATTTTTATAAATGGTCTGTTGTTGGCTCCAATATTTTATATATGTCCAATGACTTTCTTTATTGTATTATTCAAATCTTCTATATCCTACTGCTGTTTAAAAAGATTTTATTTAAATTCCAGTTAGCATGCTATAACATTTATTTCAGGCATATAATATAGTGATTCAACACTTCCATACAACACCCAGTGCTCATCACAAGTGCACTCCTTAATCCCCATCACCTATTTAACCTCTTCCTGCGCCCACCTCCCTTCTGGTAACCATCAGTTTGTTCTCTATGGTTAAGAGTCTTTTCATGGTTCATCTCTCTCTTTTTTGTCCTTTTGTTCATTTGTTTTGTGTCTTAATTTCCATATATGGTATTTGTCTTTCTATGACTGACTTATTGCATTTAGCACAATACTCTCCAGTCCCATCCATGTCATTGCAAATGGCAAGATTTTTTACTTTTTTATGGCTGAGTAATAATCCATATAATCCATTATATATACATGTATATATATAATACATCTTCCTTTTTTTCCCTCAGGTGTAGGGGGTTAGGGTTTGGGTTAGGGCCAGTAGTTAAGGTTAGGGACAGGGTGAGGGTTAGATATAGGGATAGGATAAAGGTATGTGCCTGATATCCTACAGTTCAGAGACCTCTCCAGAGTGTTATTTTTAGGGTCAGTGTTAGGGTAAGAGTTAGGTGTTAGAAGGTAGGGGTTATGGGTTACAGTTGTGTTTAGTGTTGGGGTTAGGGTTACGGTTACGGTTATGGTATGTGCCTGGTATCATGCAGTTCAGAGACCTCTCCAGAGAAGAAAATGCCAGACATCTTCTGGAGTGAGAATAGGCATTACAGCAAATTTAGGCCTCTAAATGCTCTTTAATCAGATATTCAGTTCTTCTTTCTGTTTTTATTTCTACCTTCACACCCATTTCTGTATCTTCTTCAGAATAACTAGGCTGTTTTTCAGCTTTCCTTATCATGTGCTCAGGGACCCACTTTGTCAAATCTATGGTTAGGGTTAGGGTAGGATATGTGCCTGGTAACCTGTAGTTCAGAGACCTCTCCAGAGTGTTAGGTTTAGGGATAGGGTTATGGAACTGGTTAGGGTTAGGGTTTGGTTAGGGCTAGGGTATGTGCATGATACCCTGCAGTTCACAATCACTGTTCTTAGCTTACTGAAACTACAGTATGTAGAATCCATCTTTCAGGTAATACCTTCTTTCATTAAGATAGAAGTGTATGAAAACTTATATGTAAAAGCGTATGAAAACAGCCATATGCTTAACTCCTCAAAACTATACTGTGTACAAACTGTCAAGTAACATATTTTTTTTCAGATACAATTGTTGTAAACTGATGTGTAGAAGCATATGGATATAGAGCTGTTCTTTTTTTTTTCCGCATCTATACTTATATTCGTTTTTTTCTTCAAATTTTTACTTACATTGCGGTTAGTTAACATACAGTGTAATATTTAAAAAAATACAGTGCAATATTAGTTTCCAGTGTAGAATTTATTGATTAATCAATTACATACAAATCCAGTACTCATCCTACTGCTTTCAGATCCTTGGTCTATGTGTTACTGAGAGAGTGTATTAAAATATCTTTCTACCATTGTAGAACTATTTATATTTATTCTTCATTTCTGACGACATTTGCTTTGTAAATTCAGGAGCTATATTAATAGGTGCATATAAGCTAGAATTATTTTATGTTCTTGGGATTAAGCATTTATTATTATGAATGTTTATGCTTAATAATGCTTCTTTTCTTGAGGTCTACTTTGCCTGATATTATTAAATCTATTCTAGGTTTATTTTAGTTGGTGTTAAAAGGTGTATCTTTTCTTAGAGATTTTTATTTTAAACTTTTCTATGTCATTGTATTTAAAATATTCCTCTTATGAGCAGCATTTAGTTGGGTTTTAGTGTTTTTGAGTGTGATGATATTTATCTTTTCACTGGCATATTCAATTTGTTTACAGGTAATTGCTGTTTTTGATTAAGTATTATAAAATTATTGTTTTTTCTCTGTACTAGTTTCTTAGCTCTACATTTTTTTTTCCTTAAAGGATCTCTTTTGACTGCTTCTTTTTTCTCAGTGAAATAGGAAGTCAGATAATCAACTTAGAGTAAAGATGGAAGAGGAGATGATGGAGTTTTGGAGAAGAGAAAAGTAGTGTAAGGCAGATAAAACCAAAAAAAGAAAGTCTAAGGGAATGCAGTGGGACTGCTAGGTAGCACAAGGGGCCTCCTGGTGTTATTGGTCAGGAAGTTAGAATGAGACACATGAATATAGCTGTGTGTTTTTCTCTGGAAATATTAGGCTGCATAAAGGCAGGTGTGAAGTAGACAAAATTGAAGATTTAATCATTGTTGCAATTTTGCCAAAACAGTATAATTATGGAGCGTTGGCCAAGGGGATTGATGGTAGTCAACAAGAAGGTGATTGTAATGATGAACCAGAGTATCTAAACTGTGTTAAGATGGAGGTGAGGTCATAAGGTACTAAAAGTCATACAAAGATAATTTCTTTTTCTTTTCTTTTGTGGTTTTTTGTTTGTTTGTTTTGTTTTTTTGTTTTTTGTTTTGGTTTTTGGTATTAGCAAAATCAAAGAATGGGATTTAAGGTACTAAAATAAATAATATGGAGAGATAGGAGCTACTGGCTGGAGAGCAGTATACTTAAAACTGAGATTGTATGGAATGTGCATTTACTGATAATGACAAGGGATAAGCATGTGCGTGAGTGGCTAAAGTAGGGTAGAGTATCATTAGAGGTGAGAAGTTTAAGAAACTGAGTGGGCAGTGAACTGAAAGAATGATCTACAGGAGTAGTGTAAAAAATATGGAAGAAATAGATTAAAAATAATTCTTTTCTTATAAACATTATTGTTGCAAAAACCCACAGACCTCTGAATTATTCTCCATAATTCATAGAAGAACTTTAATTACTGGAGCTTTAAGAGGAAGGAGTAGATAATATAGAATGGTAAATTAGTAGAACCCGTAAGCAAACACCATAACAATAATAGCGATGCAAAATACAGCAAAAGTCTCTCTTTTAATTCTATAAGGGTATCAAAACCCCTTCTCAGAACCTTACCTCTCATCTGGCATTCCAGAATAAGTGACACACACTATGGTCTACAATTTACGGTTGAGAAAACATGCAAATATGTTTCGTTAATTATAAAAGCAATTTGCTCCAATTTTAATTAAAAGAAATGAATGATATTTCTTTTAAATATTTTTCCAGATCTTAATGCAAAACATCTTGGGTTATCAGAATGATTCACTGTTTTCTTTATAAGATGAGAATCTGTGTATAGAAAGATTTAATTTTGATGGCATCTCTTTAAAAATTAGAATCCTGAGCATTATTTTTTACACTTCGATCAGTGAACTTTATGATCTTACCTTTTCTTTATTATCAAATTTACTACATATAATTAAATTTTGTACAGTGTTATGCCTTTTATGTTCTGGTCTATGATTGATGAGGTAGAGTTACCCATTAAAGGGCATATAAGAATAAAGGTTATGTTTTATAGGTTTAATTTTTTTCCTTCAGTGTTTTCCTAATTCTCTTAGAATCATCCACTAGTTGCAGAAGACTATTGAGTTTGGGAGTTTACTTAGGGAAGTTATGTTAGTTGATGTAGTTGTACAAACACCTGACTTTTTTAGCAGCTGGTTTTCCATTGGTCATTGCGCAGAGAGGAGATGTTGTTGGAAATGAAGGCAGTACATATGTGGAGGTCCTTAGTTGACCTTCCTAACCAGTTAAAGCAAAGAAGGCCCTTTGGGAAGGTGGTAGTGGGTAGTGAAGTCATGCTGTATCTGTCACTTAGGGACTGGGTGACCTTTGGCTCATCCTTTAGCTCTCCAGAGCTTCAGTTTTAAAATGGAAATTCAGTTCAGCTATAAAATGGAAATAACATGTTCTATCCTGGCTACTCCAGAGGTACATGACTGTATTGAGACATTAAAAAATGTAAGTGAGTAATATTAACCACGTGATTTCTAATCTCCATGTAGGATCTGATGCCTCCTGTTCCCTGCTCTTTCTAAGGGCACTCAGTCTCACACCCTCCAGTACCGTGCATCTGTGCTAGAATAAGGTTGGAAGGTGGTAGGAATGCTAGGTCTGGGATTCCTACCCTACCTGGACAGCCACTTGGCACAATGCCTGGCATAGAATTAACCTTCACATGTGAATTAATTATTTAGTTATGGACCACACTGAATTCATTAATATTTCACCCCTTACATTAGGATCTAGGCCCTTTTAGTGGGAAGGCCATATTTTTCCTGAGCAGTACTTCTAGCTCTGGGAGGTTAGGTGAGGGTACATGATTATGCTGACGAATTGTGAATGCTTTGGCAGTGGACAGTCTTAGGAATACCAGTGCCGAGCAGTAACCTAAGACTGAATGCCCTAGTAAATTCTCCTTTGATTGTATTCTCCTTTGACTGACATATTTCTGGTTCTTTTCACCTAGCAATGTGGATAGGGTATCCACTCTGCCCCTAACTGTAAGTGGATCACCATTATTAAAAGTCAATTTGGAACTCCACGCTTGAAATCTCCTGTGTTCTTGTGGCATCTGTCCTGGTCTCTTGAACTTTCAGAGTTTATCTTGAGATTTAATACTTAGCTGTTAATGTCTTCTGAATGTCACATGAGTTGGTCCCTGGAAAGTTATTTCTTTTTCTATGCTGAATGGAAGTTCAGTCATTTGGGGGGTAGTGCTTGCATCTTTTCTTCCACTTTTTCCCTTTTATTCTTATCCTTCCTCTCCTTAGATGACCTTCCTTCTCCTCTCTTTCCTAAAACTCAGTCTCAAATCTGCATCACTATCTCTAGAGAACTGCCTCCCAGCAGTTTAGGAATGAACCATGCTCAGCTCCCTGCTCTTCTCTCTCGAGAGATCCTCCTTTCTGAAGCTCAGATAACTGAGATCAGGCCTCTCTTTAAGAAGAGCAAGGAGTAGGCTCTTGAAACCTTTGCCCATGGGCTGTTGACTGAGTGATTTGACTGGTGCAGGGAGACTCAGAGGATGAAGAAGCTTTATACAAACTGGTGTTGGCTTATCCACAGCGGAGGATTGCACTTTTTTTCCCTCAAAGCTCGTCCCCTTCATCCCATGCACATGCACTTCATTGAGCTAAAGCTGTAGAACAGTGCAGCCTTGATTTATGAGGGCCGTGTTTCTTCCCTGATCCTGGCTGGCACAGTGCTGGAGGCTTTGCTTTTATGTGTCCACATTAGGGGGCAACTGGCGACCAGCTGTTGGAAACTGGTTTAAGAAAATAATAAAAATAAAAATACTCTTGGACTATCCTGTCATTCCAGGTTTCTGGTACCTGCCATCAGCCTTGGTATAAATAAGGGAGTCTTTCCCCCTTGGAATGAGATTTCTCTCTGACGAATAGATTTATATTGTGCTGGAATGATTGGTAGGTACCAGGGGGATCTTGCCTGAGGGTTAAGTTAATAATTGAGACTGTTAGAACAATAACTCACATGGTCTCCACCTCCTTTATCCCAGAAAGGTCCCCGAGTACTGCATATTGTAATGTGCTCCCAAGCGTGGAGCTCCTGCTGAACTCAGCTATATCTGGGGTGGAAGGTAACACCTGGAGAGACTGGACATAGGGAGCGCCAGCACCTTACTGACGGAGCTCCCCTCCCACGCGAAGGGCTATCATAGGGGCAGGAGCCAATGGCAGAAGGGGACAGGTTGTTTGGGGGAAGGGGCACTTTCATGTACATGCGCCCTGTTGTAGAGAGGAAGAAGGGAAATGACCGTGATCCTCTGAATGTTCTGAGTTACAGGTTGTTTGTAAGTATTTTGTGTACTATATCTATGATACCTGTCAATCACCTCAAGGCATTTATTTATTACTCATTTGTTTGGAATTCATTCATCACATACTTTGAAAAATCACTTGAGATAGCTTGCAATAAAATGCACGTAGAACAAGACAATTAATATTTAAATAGAAGTTTGAAAGTCACTTAGACTGAGGAGAAAATAAACATATCAAAACCTTAAACCAGCATTTGTCAAACTACGTTAACTTGCTCAGTGAGTTCTGTTGGTGTAAATAGATATTTCTTGAAAAGGTTGTTCCGTAATCAAACGAATTAAGTAAACTGAGTGGAGAAAAGCTAAACGTGTATGTTTTTACTGAAAAATTCCCCAGATCCTTTAATTTGCTTAAAAGTACTATAAACTTTCAAGAGAGGGATACCACTACATGTATTTTTCACTGTGTTCTGCAGAACATGTTTTGTGAAAAATGGATCTATGCCAAAATGATTTCTGGAACAGAGCAGCAATTTAAATTCCAAGCTCCTTAGGCATTAGGCAAAAAAAAAAAAAAAAAAGAAAAAAAAAAGGACATTTATATAGAAGGAATACAGCTCATTAGATAAGAATGACACTTAATTTTCCAAGTAAGTTTAAAGGATTTTATTCTATGAATCCTTATTCAAAGAGTACTAGATAATATTATGGGTATTGTCGTGAGCAGTGGCAGACATGCTTTCATCATGGCTATTTCTTATTTTGACCCATAACACAATATGGAAAACATTGAGGAGGGCAGCAAAGTAAAAACTACAAATTCCAGAGTGCCTGGGTGGCTCAGTCAGTTAAGCATCAGAGTCTCAGTTTTGGCTCAGGTTATGATCTCATGTTTTGCGAGTTTGAGCCCCACATCAGGCTCTGTGCTGACAGTGCAGAACCTGGTTGGGATTCTCACCCTCCCTCTGCCCCTTCCCCACTCATGCTGTCTCTGTGTCTTTCAAAAATTAACAAACTTAATTTAAAAAAATATAAGTTCCTAGAAGGTAGGGTTGCTAGATAAAGTATAGGATATTCAGTGTAAGATATTTGAATGTCAGACAAACAACGCATTAATTTTTAGTATAAAAATGTCTAAAAATTGCATGGAATATGTGTATATTATAACAATTTTCACTCTTTGGGGGCGCCTGGGTGGCTCAGTTGGTTAGGCATCTGACTTAGGCTCAGGTCATGATCTTGCATTGTCTGTGAGTTCGAGCCCCACGTTGGGCTCTGTATTGACAGCTCAGAGCCTGGAGCCTGTTTCCAATTCTGTGCCTCCCTCTTTCTCTGCCCCTTCCCTGCTCATGCTCCGTCTCTTTCTCTCTCTCAAAAATTAATAAAGATTAACAAAAATTTTTTTCACTTTTTGGTTAAAATGCAAATTTAAGTGAATGCCCACATTTTTATTTGCTAGATCTAGCAACCCTACTAGAAGGTCAAGTTCTGAGCCAATGTTTGAACCATCTAGCAACCTCCACTATGCAATAATCACTGTGCCTGGCATTGCCATAGCCCTCTTTCAATTGACCCGCACGGGTTGGAGAGTCTACAAGTTGTCAAATCTGTCTTCACCTGCTCCCCCTGCCCACCACCACCAGTTTGGAGTTCTAGCTCTTATTTTTGTAGAGCCCTGGGAACTGGGCTGGTTGACCCTTGCAAAACCCTTGACTATTTAGAGTACTCTCAGCCCTTCAGTTCCCTGAAGTTGATGGTCAACCTTAAGAAGGAACATTTATTTGGTTGTCATGGACGAGTGAGGATTTTACCTCCTCGGCAAGCCCCCCCCCCCCAGTATTTATCGCACCATCTCTGCACTTGTAGTATATTATTAGCCTTTTATGCCTTCTCTCACCTGTTGAAATGAGAATGCAAGATCTCTGGGCCTCTGCAGCCCTTTCCCTTACATTAACTTAAGTCACACCAGATGTGGGCCTTTACTGCTTAGGAAGACTAATTGATTTCACTAGTCACAATACTTCTATTGTTTTATTTTTTTTAAACACAAATAAACACTGTGGTGGATTTTCTCCTTCTTCTCCTTCTCTCTTCTTGCCAAAAGACACAAAGGTTATTCAATTAAAAGTGTCCAGAAGTGTGATGAAAAATCCATGGATGTAGTACATATACTGTTAAAGAATTAAAAAAAAAAAAAAAGCAAAGAGAAAAAGAAAGGAGGAGGATAAAGGGTTGTAGGGAAGAGGGAAGGAAGCCTCTCAGGGACCAGCAGTAACTCTGATGGATGGCTGGTGTGTGTAAGACGTTATTATTTGTTATGTGAGTGTAGGGAGATGGCAGCCGAGCTGAGCAATACACCTGCTGGGCTCCAAGAAGCCAAAACAGCTGCACACATTGATTTAGAAGCTTGCTACTTGGGGCTCCAGGAACGAATCAAGCGACAGCTCATAAAAAAAGAGGGTTTTATGATTCTCCCCCTTCTTTCTGTAAGCAAATGGCCACATCATATGTTTTCCTAACGCGGTCATAACTCAAAATTAAATCCCAGCCCAAGGTGTCAGCCTGGTGCCATGTCAGGATTGTAATGGCTTGTTTTAGAGGTTGCCATGGAGATCTGGGAGAAGGGATGGGGGCAGGTCTTGGGAGGTGGGGAGGGGTACAGAGTGTTCTTTGCCCCAGTGTGGCTTAGGCACTTAAGGACAATTAGCTGTAGGGTTTTGTTTAGTTTTAAAGAATTGAGGGACCTAGCAGTGTTTAGTTGGTGATTTTATACTAATTACAACCTCAGTTCATGGTGTTAAAATGCAAAACAGTGTCCCACTAGGGAGTTACTCCTGCCAGAGTGGGTAAGGATGAGTTGTGGAGCACACACTGCCAACAGGAGGCTCTCAGGGGCAGTCTGTCCTCTTCACACTCTCAGTATGGTTGTTGATTACACAAAATGGAAAGGAGTCGAAATAGTTTTGGAAAACGTTGAATGAAAGTACTTGGTCACTAAGAAAAGAGAAGGTCTTCAAGAGGGATATCCAATTTCTCCCAAGCTACAGTCTGCATATGCATGGCCAAGGGGCTGAGGCCCCAGTGAGGTCAAACAAATCTCTGTGCAGTGCTCAACGCAAAGGTGATAACAGTCTGAAGGACTGTCAGGAAAGGTCTTCTGTAGGATTCCATGGTTATCATCATGGATTACCATGGCTACCACGGATTTCTTTCATATATCAAGTAGTTATTGGGCATTAGACACCTCGAAATGGCATAATGAGTATTCATAAGTGAACAGATGGATGAAAGAATATGTGAATGAAAAACATGGATTTATGCCTCATTGCTAGTAGCTCTGTAACAGCATAATCACAGCAAGAGAAAATAAAATAATGCTATTCTTCCAAAGCCCAAATCTACCTAATCCCCAAAGTTCAGATATCAGCGAAGTTTCTTACCTTGACATTTTTGCTTGCAGAGAAGTCATCCATCAACCCGCTCTCTACCATTGCTTGGAAGGCAACACATCTCCCGCCCAAGCACTCTCCTGAATTCTCATTCTGCATTTCCAGCCATCTATAGCACATTTCACTTAAATGTCGTAGTACCTTTTAAGCAAATTATTCTCCCTCTTTCCTAAATCATTTTTCTCTTGGTTTTCTGATTTTTATTATAGCACTATAGTAGTCTCAGTCATTAAAGCTGAAAATAACAAATATAACTTTGGTTTCTAGGTTCAAATAGACACTACACACTCTCCTTTCTTCCACAGTGTCCATCAAGTTTATAACTTCCTTCCACCTCTGCTGTCGTTTCCTAGTTCAGGACCATGTTACCTCATGCTTCAGCTGCACCCAACTGCTTCCCATTCAATTTCTTTCCTTCTAGACTCTAAGTCCCATTCCATCCAGTACTTATAACACACCCAACACCTTGCTACCAGGGTAAAATTCCCCAGTACGACATGCTCCCAAAAGCTCCAATTACTCCCTTATTTCCCAGAGAGTAAAATCCACATGCTGTCATCTGGCATTTAAGGAATGATCTTGCTTTTATAGCTCTATTTCCTACTTGTAGCAGATATAAATATTCTGCGTTAGCAAAAATAACATTAAATAGTAATGAAATGATCAAATATATGTATCCATCACTGTACTCAGCGTTTTACATGCATAGTTTGTCTTTCTGTTCTTAAACAGTATTCCTATAAGGTAGGTAGTATTATCATTTCTTTTTAGATGATGAAGTTGAGGCACAAAGAAGGTATATGTCTTGCTAATAAGAGAGCTGGAATTTGATGTCGACAGTCAATTCTGACCCTACCGGCTCTTAGAAACTGTACCACCACCTCTTTGTAACAGTTTACTCTGTCTCCTGAAGGTATCTTGTGCTCTACTGCCTCAGTGATTCTGCTTGACTACTTTCCTATTTCCAGACTGCCTTCTTGCCTCTTTTCTTCAACATAATTTCACACATTTTTGAAGTTCTATTCAGATGTCTACCCCTCCATTAAACATATGTGTCCAAAAGGAATTCTCTTTCCTCTATCCACTGTCTCCACTGCTGGTCGACTTTCATGTCTTGTCAGATATCCGTATGTCTTATTATTCTCTGGATTCCCCTCATTTCTGGGCCCAGTAACATCTGCTAGTTCTTACTCAAAAATTGCTAATTGACAGAATGAAGAACTGTGAAATGAACTATCTCAGGGTCATCTTTCGCACTGTATTCTCCATCCTTTCTCCTGGTATTAAACCTTGATTTTGCACTTCTTTACTTTTTAAAAAATCTTCCTTTTACCTTCTTTGGGCTGTGATTTGACCCCCTCGAAAGTCTCTGGGTGCTTTCCTTTTTCTTAAACTCCTAGGAAGTATTGAGCAGGTGAACAGAAAGACATTGTATCTAGTAGAGTAGACAACATCAGACTCTGGGGTTATTCTATTAGGTTATTCAGGCATTACTTCTCTTTTGATACCCTTTTCAAGATGGCAGACTGTCTCTTCCTCTGTTAGTCTTGAATATCTCTGTTCAATGCTTTTACTAGAGTAGCTTCCTTGGGCAGTGCTCCCATATGTGGAACTTAGCCTCAGCTCTTCCCTGGTCAACATCCCTCAATTGTAACATACTCCCATGGGAGCCTTCTTGACTACTGACCTGTGGGAAAACAAATAGTGAGTGCTTAGATTTCAAAGACTTACAAGGTACTACCTCTTCCAACAATACCAAGAAATGTTTTTAAGTGTGTCTCACTCTCTTTCAGGCTAAAGGAATGAATTTCTAATGGTGTGACATTTCAGGACATATGGGGGAAGGGGAATCGGGGAGCTGTGTGTGTAGCAGTCTTTCTTTCTTCTACATGAAAGTCTGGCTCTGGGCATGAGCATTTACTCCTTGGCACTGCAAGCAAATAAATCATGCAAATATGAGAGTTGTCAGAACCAAATGAGTTAGCACAGTTTGTCAACTATTAAGTGCTTCCTGTCCAGTAGCTGCCTCTAATAATAGCACATACTAAGAATTGTAGTTTTTGAAAAAGATTATCTAGAGTGAATCATAGAGGTGATAAGTAGGAGAGGTGTATCTCGGGAAGCTGAGGAGGGATACTGGATTTTAGCAGAGGTAGGAAAGGAAGAGAGCTTGTCAAATGCCTCATAATAAAGTATCTAATTATCTGTCCTCATCTGTTAAGATGGCTATGTTTCTGAGAGAGAAGACATGCTAAACTACTATAAGTCAAAAAACCAATTATGAGTTTATTTGCTATTGATTAGGTCAAAAATCAGCCATCTGATTATTGAGAGATTAGGTATGAAAGTTTCATTTTGTTCAGGCTGAGGACGAAAAGTATAATAGGTTGTTTTGTTTTGTTTTTGCATGAGGTTTTGCCAGGAAAGCCTAGGATTAGGAGGGAATAATATATGGTGGGCAGCAATTAAAACAGCAGAGGGACACAAAGAGCCTGGAGAAAACAAAACAAAACAAAACATGGAAGATGGTTGCAAAAACAACATGGTAACAGATTCGAAAGACACATTGCCTCTGGTTCACTCCCGACCTTAGTTAAATTAATCATTTGAGCATTAAAACTTTAAGTAAACTTAAGCAGATTACATATATATATATGTATATAATATAATATATTACATATATATATATATCCTGAACCACGTATCACTTAATTCTGAGCACTTAACTCTGCTATGTTAGGGCAGCCTCGACTCAGCTGAATATTTTTATAATTAGTTGTGTGACAAGGCGATCATTAGGTCTTTCTGTTTTTTATGTGAAATATGAATATGATCATAGAAATTTTACAAGTAATTGATACAAAGTATTTGACAGCATTTTACACACATAAAATACTCAACACTACATAAGAGAGCTACATTTCTAGGAATATGTTACTAAGTATTTTCTTATGAAGAGTGTATTTTCCCACAGGATGTTCCTAATATTAATCTGCTTTGTGAATACTTTATTAAGCTCTATGTCTTGTGAGGGCTATAAGGCCAACAGATTAAATGAATTGATGAGTTGTTTTTATTATGCCTATGACTCCCTCTAATTATAAGTATTTTATTAATGCATTTTTAATGACCTGTGTCCCTTAGGGAGCATTTTCAAAGTATTCCATCATTTTCTCTTAAAGCCTTATTTCACATTAGTAATAGAACGAAGCCTATAGTTTTCAAGGCCCAGCCCAAGAATTTTCGATCCTTGCTTTTTATTCATTCATTCACCAAACATTTATAGAATGTCTACTATATGTCAGGATTATAGCTACATGCTAATGATAAAACTTGCTATCTAATTACTTTATCCCATCCTGGCCTACATACAAATATTTACTACCTGGCTTTGTTAGTTTGTCTAAGTCCTGTACATGACCATTAAAAAATTCTAATAGTTTGCAAATTCTTGGGAATTTTACTCTGCTATTGAATGTTATTTTAAGTTAAAAAATAGTTTGTGAGCTTATATCTATATGTGATTTAAAGAATAATAATAAAAGAAAAACATGTACCCATCACTCGACTTAAAAAGAAATACATTTTATGACAGAAACAAAAATAGATAATGGGACTACATCAGACTAAAATCTTCTACACAACAGAAGGGATCATCAACAAAATGAAAAGACATCCTATAGAATGGGAAAAAGTATTTGCAAATAATGTATCCAATAAAGGATTAAATATACAAGGAACTTATATAAGTCAATAGCAAACAAAACAAGACAAAAACAAAAAACATCAAAAAGCAAAAACCCAATTTAAAAATGGGCCAAGGACCTAAATAGACATTTTTCAAAAAAAATTTAAAAAAAGACATAAAAATGGCCAACAGGTATATGAAAAGCTGCTGAGTTTCACTCCTCATCAGGAATATACAAATCAAAACCACAATGAGATATCACCTCATACCTCTTAGTATTATGAAAAACACAAGAGATGACAAATGCTGGCAAGGATATGGAGAAAAAGGAACCCTTCTGATATGGAGAAATATGGTGGGAATATAAACTGGTGCAGACACTGTGGAAAACAGTGTGGTAATTCCTCAAGAAATTAAAACTAGGATTACCACATAATTCAGCAGTCATACCTCTAGAGATGAGGAAAGAAAATGAAACAGGATCTCAAAGAAAATATCTACATTCCCATGTTTACCGCAGCATTATTCACAATAGCCGAGGCATGGAAATAGTCTAAGCGTTCACTGATGGAAGAATGGATAAAGAAAATACAGATATATCTGTAGAGGTAGAGAATGGAATATTATTCAGCCTTTAAAAAGAAGAAAATACTGTCATTTGAGACAACATGGATGAAGCTGGAGAGCATTATGCTAAGTGATAGAAGCCAGACAGAGAAAGAAATATACAACATGGTGTCACTTATGTGTGGAATTAAAAAAAAAAAAGTCAAACTCATATTAACGGAAAGTAGAAAAGTGGACACCAGGGACTGGATGGTGGGGAAAACAGGGAGCAATTATGAAAAAAGCACAAAGTTTCAGGAAAAAAATATTTCAACAATTCCTTTGAAGCTTCCTTTGCTTCCTTTCCAAATTACATCAACTTTCCTTCATTACTAGAGGTAAACAGCAACCTGAAATTCTTTTTAGCTTAGCATCGTGAGATTCGTCTATGTTATGTTTGACAAGTTCAGTCATTTTCATTGCTATATGCTATTCTATAAAATTAAAAAAAAAATTTCCCAGAATGGATATATAGCTGATTGCCATTGTTTTCTGTTTCTTTCTTTTCATTTGTGTGCATTTTGTGTGTTTTTTAAATTAAGAATAATTCTGCCATTAACATTCTTATCCACCTGCCCTGTTGCAGTATAGACAAGTTTCCCAAGCGTGTGTACCTGGGAGAGGAATAGCTATGTTGTAGGGTATATGCTCCTTTTTTATTTTAAATGTTTATTTTTGAGAGAGAGAAACAGAGCATGAGTCAGGGAGGGCAGAGAGAGAGAGAGAGAATCACAGAATCTGAAGCAGGCCCTGAGCTGTTAGCACAGAGCCTGATGCGGGGCTCTAACTCATAAACCATGAGATCATGACCTGAGCTGAAGTTGGGTATGTGCTCTTTTAATTTTACTGGATAACCCTAAATTATATCCTATGCTGTTTGTAACAAAGTACACTGCTACCAGCAATACAGGAGTTCTCAGTATTTGAGTTAGTTTTTGACAATCTGGTGAGCATAAGGTATATATATCAGTGGGGTTTTAATGTGTATTTTCTTCGTTGGTAAAAATATATATTCTTACATGTTTTTTGGCAATTTCAGTTATTTTTTTTCTTTTTCTGTGAAGTGTTTGTTCATGACATTTGACCATTTTTTATTTGTTTGTCTTTTTCTTATTGATTCATAGATGTGTGTGTGTGTGTGTGTGTGTGTGT
The DNA here is from genome assembly GCA_030068075.1 of Paguma larvata. Taxonomy (NCBI): domain Eukaryota; kingdom Metazoa; phylum Chordata; class Mammalia; order Carnivora; family Viverridae; genus Paguma; species Paguma larvata. The sequence continues at coordinate 97,357,301 of CM057833.1, read as the reverse complement.
GTGTGTGTCTGTGTGTGTATTTGTAGCTTGGCTTTTTACTTTTGTGTTTTGAATTTTGATGAACCAATGGTATTAATTTTAATATAGTCAAATGTATCAATTCCTCCTTCCCTTTTGAGTTGCATTTTTTTGTCCCTTAAAAAAAAGTCTTCTAAAAATCATGAAAATATCCTTCTTAATCTGTTTAGAACCGATTTTTCGTATATAATGGGAAAAGTTTTTTCTCTGTGGGAATCCAAGTATTTTAGCACCACGCATTTGCACTGCTCCAGTGTTAAAGTTACAAGTGTCACTATTTCTGTGGATCTTTTCTGGACTATTTTATTCTAGTCTATTGATTTGTTGATTCATTCATAAATAGATAGTGTAATTCTACCTTAATAATTCTGTGTTTTAAAAACTCTCTGACAAAAAAACACAAATCTTCCCACCTATCTTTCTTCTTCAGAGCATTATTTTTTTTGTTTTTGTGTTTGATCTCTTTGCTCTCCATTTTTTTTAACTAAATTTTGTTTGGGTAATACATTTACATGGTTTGAAAAGTAAAAAAAAGAACAAAAACATAAACAAAAAAGCAAAAAAACATAAGGGAGTATGCTGTTAAAATTCATTCTCCTGTCTCTGTTCCCAAGCTACACAGTTCCATCCCCATAAACAGCTGTTGTTAGTTTTTTTTAGAGTCTTCCCAAATATACCCAGGACATTATATATATATATCAGAACTATTTGTGGCTATATCTCTTTGGTCATCATCATAAGTGTAGTTTGGGGATAATCCATATTTTGCTTTATCTTTAATAATAGATTTATGTACCTTTCTTATTAGTATATAAAGAACTTCCTTTTCCTTTGGTATGACTAAACAATACTCCATTTTAAGACTATACCGAGTTTCTTAGTGATTAAGTTTATTTCTTTTCCAATAGTTTGCAATTAGAAAAATGCTGACATTACTTTTTTCTTGTTTATTTATTTATTTTGAGAGAGAGTGAGAGCACAAATGGGGGAGAGACAGATAGAGAGGGAGACAGAATCCCAAGCAGGCTCCATGCTATTATTGCAAGCTCAACGTGGTGCTTGATCTCACAAATTGAGATTATGACCTGAGCCAAAATCAAGAGTTGGATGCTCAAGTGACTGAGCCACTGAAGTGCCCCTGACACTACTCACTTTTAACATACATTTCACACAATGCAAATATTTCCTTCACAGGATAAACTCCAATAAATATAATTGTATGTATTTATAATTTTGATAGATATTCCTATCAATTTACATTCCTAAAATCAATCTCAGAAATCCAAACAGACCAATAGCAGCAAAGAAATTTAATCAGTAATCAAAAATCTCCCAACAAACAAAAGTCCAGGGCCAGATGGCTTCCCAAACCATCTGAGAATTCTACCAAACATTTAAAGAAGAGTTAATACCTATTCTTCGCAAGCTATTCGAAAATATAGAAATTGGAGGAAAACTTCCAAACTCATTCTACTAAGCCAGCATTACCTTGATTTCAAAACCATAAAAAGATCCCCAATATTCACAAATCAGTCAGTATAATACGCCACATTAACAAAAGAAAAGATAAGAACGATAGGATCCTCCCAATAGATGCAGAAAAAGCATTTCGCCAAGTACATCCATTCTTGATAAAAACTCTCAACAAAATAGGAATAGAGGGAACATACCTTGACATCATAAAGGCCATATATGAAAGACCCACAGCTAATATCATCCTCAAGGGGGAGAAATTGAAAGCTTTTCCTCTTCTGTCAGGAACAAGACAGGGGTGTCTGCTCTCGCCATTGTTATTTAACATAGTAGTACTGCAAGTCCTGGCCTTAGCAGTCAGATATCAAAAAGAAATAAAAGGCATCCACATTAGCAAGGAAGAAGACAAATTTTCACTATTTGCTGATGACATGATACTCTATGTGGAAAACCTGAAAGACTCCACCAAAAAATTGGTAGAACTGTTACATGAATTCAGTAAAGCCACAGGATACAGAATCAATGTACAGAATTCTGTTGCATTTCTACACATATTTTATGGGCTTTTGATCTGTCATAGAGAGTTGTGTAGATGGGAGTTAATATAAATGGGGTAAAGTCTGTTATCACTAGTTTGTTTCTACCAATTCTTCCTTTTTATCTCCTGTAGTTTTCGCTTTATGATGTTAAATTATTTGCTATAACTGTTTTGTATTTATTGTTGATAGAAAATTTAACATCACAAAGTATTCTTTGTTTTCTAATTTTTTCAAGTCGAATTTAATCTTGTGTTAACATTAGACCTTCACCTTCTTTTTGTTTGCATCTACCTACTGTTTATTTGCACAGTCTTTGATCATCAGTTTTTTTCTTTAATGTTTATTTATTTTTGAGAAAGAGTGAGAGAGAGCATGCACACAGGTGGGAGGGGGGAGCTGAGAGAGAGGGAGACACAGAATCTGAAGCAGGATTCAGTCTCTGAGCTGTCTGCACAGAGCCTGATGTGGGGCTTGAACTCATGGACCATGAGATCATGACCTGAGTCGAAGTTGGACACTTAACCAACTGAGCCACCCAGGCGCCCTGATCATCAGTTTTTTCAGTAACTTTATTTTAGGTGTGTGCCTTATTTTTAGTGTCAGTATGAGTTTTGCTTTGTTGTCCAGTTGGAAAGACTTTTTCTTTTATTAGGTATCAGTAGTGCATTACGTTTATTCATTTAACATAGATGTTTACTTTTAGTGTTGCCTGTTAATTTCTGGAATTTCCCCCGTTTAAATAGTTCTTAAAGAGCCTTGCCTATTTGGTTTTTCATGAGTGCTTCTTTTAATATTTAAGATTTGTTTCTGGATATAGTCTTTTACTACTCTGGCCGTTCCCATCTCTGTATTTTCCTGAATTGCAGAAGTCGGAAACAAAAATATCCCATTTTCTTTTTTCTCTTGCTCCTGGGTTTAATTGGAAATTAGTTTTTTCTAGAACAAAACTGTGACAGGAGGTCATTGACAAAAACTTGAGTAAACCAGACAGGTTGGCACTAGCAAGGTGGCAAGTAAAATCGGAGACACGTGTTTCCAACTTACATGTTACAAGTTCCAGTGGAAAAATCTATTGCATGGCCCTTTCTAGATTGATTAATTTCCAGATGCAAAACTTAGACTACAACTTTCTCTTTCTCTTCCCATCTATACTGATCTCCTGGACTTTAGACCCAGTGACTGGAGGCTATTGGTATTAGAATGGCCTTTTTAAAAGTAGGTAACCCTCTGGCTATGACTTTTCAGTCGTAAAGAACCTCAATATCCCTCATAATTGACCAGAATTCAGCTCTAGCCTTGTCCATTCCTTTTAAATTCTTAAACCGAGGAGGACAATTTCTAATAAATAATTGAACAGACATCCTCTAGTTTGGAGAAGTTGTAGGTCACTTGCAGGAAAATATCCTGAGGCAAACTAGAATGTCTGACAGATTATTGTAATCTTTTGCACATAATCAGAAAGAATGAGACCAATGTCATTGCCTATGTCAGGCTTAATCTGGTTCCTGGATTTGGGTGACAGCAACTTCATGGAGTGTTGAGGGCAGACATCTTAAAAAAAAAAACAAACCAAAATCAAAGTTGGAAGCTAAATGAAGGAAGGATATAGGACAAATAAGTGCACCACTTTTTCCCAGAGTTTGACAATAAAGGCAAAGAGAGAAACAGGGTGGTCACAAGAACAAAGTGGAATAAGGGAGGCTTTTTTAAAATGGAACTTATTGGAATATTTCCATTCTGATGGGAAAAACTGAGTAATAGGAAAGAGAGTGAAGATTTAGAAGAGAGGAAGAAGAGGAAATGAGTGATGGAAATCCTCTTGGTGAATCTAGAGCACAGGTAGGATGACGATCATCAGGCAGAAGGAGGACGTTTCTTCCATCATGTGGCAGAGAGGGAGGCAAATCTGGATGACCATGGTTAAGTCTATACCTTTGTGGCAGAACTTTGACTGACTCCTGAAAGAGAGTAAGAAAAATGAAGTGTGAATTAGCTCCTGAGAAGTTTGGAAAAGGTTTGGGATAGCTTCTGTGGATAATAATCATAAAAGAGATAGGTAGAAAAACTTTAAAAATCAATGTTCCTAGCAGCAGTCCTGACCTGATCTTGGAGGCACCTAGTGAATTTTGTCCACATTTTGATGTTAAACATGTCTACTTTTAAGACTGTCTAACCCTATTGTGAGGTCCCAAAATCTTACAAATTCGCTTCTTTTTCTGAGATCTTGTACCCCTTTTTATTCAAGTTCTTGTTATTGGCCTCCTAGTTTGTTCCCAAGGCTGAGTTTTTCTGTTTACTAAATTCTTGTTCTCAAACCCCTAGACTAATGACTCATCTGATACTCTCATATAGCAGTTACTGTTTGAAGCATAAGGAAAACAAACCACTCCTAAATGTACTGGCTTAAAACAATACCACCAATTTAATGTATAATTCTTTATGTCAGTAATTTGGACATGGCTTGGTTGGGTGATTCTTCTGGTCTTCACCAGGCTCACTAACATGCTGGTCAGGTAGATGATTCCGCTACTGATGGTTGGCAGGTGTCTGTTGGCTTTGGTGATAAGAGTTACAGGTGAGTGCATCTCTCATCATTCAGGAGGCTAGACTGGGAATCTTCTCATGGTGGTGATGGTCAGGGCTCCCATATCAGCAAGACAGAAGAGGCAAGTCCCAGTGAATGAGTTATTTTCAAGCATCTACTTGAAACATGACAAAATAAGTTAAATGCTCAAATGGGTGGAGAATCAATGGATGGAGAAAGGATTATACCTCTTGAAAGGATAAGCTGCAAAGTTTATGTGACAAAGGGGCCATTTTTGTGGTCAGCTACACTGTACTTCCTGCCAATTGCGGGACATGCCTTGTTCTTACCAGTCAGCCCCACATCAGGTGCCAGTCTTTGTGGCTTGGGGGAGAGTTACTTATTCATTGGCAGACCTTCACTTGCTAACCATCTGGACTCCTCAATGTTACACCCATTAGATTCCTCATTCCTATGTTTTTGTTTTTGTTTTTAGCTGATAGTATATTATTTTCCATTATTTTAAATACCCTCTGCTGCACCCTATGGCCGGTGAGTAATTGTATTCAGTGTGACACAAAATACATACTGGATCTCTTATGTCGTCTGTCAGATCCAGTGAGAGCAAGCTAAGTACCCTACCTTTTCCACCGTCTGTCTGTTCTGTTTCTGCTCTATTTTGCCCTTGCTCTATCTTTTTGCCCCTCGTCAATACATATTCTTACCCTATTTTCTCCTCTGATTATTTTCTGATCTCAGAGTCTGCTCTCCTGTGTGTTTCACTTAGATCTGAATAGCCAGTATGCCTCACCAACTCATTCTAAAATGATGTAGAATATTAAATTGTGTAGCTATTGAAGCAAACTCAGTCAAGCCTTGCTTTCATTTTTATAGCAATTGAACTAAAAGCATAGTAGGAAATTTTCCTGCAGTACATCCCTCTTGAAGTTTAAGTTTCCTTGAAGTGAAGTAAAATTGATCTGTTGTACCTCCACATCTTTTTGATCTTGAGGGGGTGTGTGCATGTATGTGTATGTGTGAGTGTATGTAAAGATAGGAGAGGGTAAAGAAATGAACCAAGAAAGTGAAAGGAAAAAACATTAAAGGGAATTCAAAGGAGAAGGTGTCTGAAGACAGCTGCCTCATACCAGAGGCCTGTAAATGTGTGAGCATGTGTGTAAAGTTGTCCATTATACACTTAGGTTTTATCAGTCACTCAATATGTGTTTATTGGGTGTCTGCTACAAGACCCACACCGTTCTAGAGGTTATGAAGCTGACCCCAGGGGTAAGTGTTGCACTGGATAGGATTCTATCACTGGCCTGGTTCAACCTGCTTGGAGTAAGATTCTGGCATAAGAAAAGGTGAAGGGAGGAGCCAAGAGGCTGCAGCATCAACTGATTGAAATCATACTCCCTCCCGTGAAACACTCACTCTGACTTTACTATCCCAGAAGATGAAACATCATTCTTCTCCCTCCTTTCCAGGTGGAGAGTTTTTATAGATAATGCTGCCTTTGCTGGAGAGAAGTTCTCTGTAAAGTGGAGTCTCCTCCCTGTTCCTCTTAAGGAAAAAGTTCTTTCTGACTAAAAGAAAAGAGCCAGGAAAGAGGGCTTGGTTACAAGCTACTGGAAATTAGTTCCACTTGAGACAGTAAGGAGGCAGGAGAGTTAGGTGAAAACCAGGTGATCCCGTGTGTGGTTCTGTTTCTATTACTCTCAGAGCCTAAGACTCTCAACTTTCAAACTGGGTAGACCAACCTCTTATCGGGAAGGCAAGCACAAAAGTGATATAGCGAGTCTAATTCTCTTCTTCCAAATGGAAAAGTGGCACTTCCTGTGAAAGTCGAGGGAAAGAGATATTATTTTACTTTCAAACTCCAGCGTTCTGTCACCAAAGTCGTTTATTTTTATTATTAGTGAAATTAATGACATTTGATATCTCTTATATGGCAAACATTGTATTAGGCAGCTGACATACACCATCTTATTTAATGCTCCCAAGAAGTCAGTGAGATGGGTGCCGTTTTCCTACTTTGGAGATAAATATACTGAGATTACCACGCTCTACAGAGACTGTAGGTTATATTATAAAGTGATCATTATGGAATTAAAGAACATTAAGTATTGAAAGAGAAATGGTAAGTCAACTAGTCCAGCTTCCCACACAATCCAGCAACTCTTTCTGCAACAGCCCTGGTACATGTCTATTTAGCTTTTGTTTGAATGCATCTCAGGGGATGGGCTTGTGAACCTCGAAAGCCCTAGGTCTAAAGTCAGAGGCTTGGATTCCAATTACAGCTCTTCTATGCACCAGTTAACTGTGTACATACTTTGACTAGATGACCAGTTTCTTCATCTATAAACAGGAGAGAAAAACCCCAAAACAGGGTTAGATGATGATGAAATATGATGATACATTTAGACACTCATTCAATCATTCAGCAAATTTCTTTTTTGCTTTTTCTATGCCAGTCACTCTGCTGCACACAGTGGATATAATGGTGGACAAAATAGACATGGCCCCTCTATCCTGAAGCTTGCAGATTAGTGGGAGAGACAGATAACCAAAGCTCGGGCAAGGGTGAAGAGAGGGAGGCCCTTGCCTCTGGTATAAGTTTTAAAGGGGTACCTCCCCCAGGGGGGCCTAGGTAGCTTGGTTGGTTGAGTGTATGGCTTCGGCTCAGGTCATGATCTCATGGATCGTGAGTTCAAGCCCTGTGCCGGGCTCTGTGCCTACAGCTCAGAGCCTGGAGCCTGCTTCAGATTCTGTGTCTCCTTCTTTCTGTGCTCCTCCCCAACTCACGCTCTGTCTCTCTCTCTCAAAAATAAATAAACATTAAAAAAAATAAATAAAGCGGTATCCCCAAACTCAATAATCAAAATCAATAACATATTAATGCAATATTTGAAAAAATAAAAATCAATGCAAAAATTCCATGTAGAAAGAAATAAACATACTAAATAATGTTAGGATCAATATTACTAATTTTTCTTTTTGCACCAGCCTCTAGTATGGCTCACTCAGTACGATGCTTTAACAAACAAAAAACGAAAAGAAAAAGACACACAAAAGCGAAAACAAAACTGGTAAACACACCAGAACAAAAACGGTATTAAGACTTTTAGCTGATAAAGAATGCAGGATGAGGCCAGTAAGAGAAAACTGCATTTATGAAGGCCCTGAGGTGGGAAAGTGCTTCAAACAGTCCAGAGCCTGCAAAAAAGTGAGTGTATTTGGACGACGACGATAGCCAATGGTCAAGACCAATTACTCCGGGTGGGAGAGGATTTGGGATTGTATTCTGAGCACAGTGGGAAACCACAGAAAGCTTTTAAGCAGGGAAGTGACTTATATTTGTTTTTAAAAATATTATTCTGGTTGCTGAGTAAAAGAGATATTAAGGGGGCGTGGAAGCCCAAAGATCAAGTAAGATGCACCTGGACTGTCCAGCCCAGGGAGGAGTGGCTTGGTGTACACTAATAGGGGTATTTGTGTATCGTGCAAAGTACTGGGAATACCGTGTGGTCTTCATCCAGTTGTCCTGCCTCTGACCTCTGGTGCCCTCATCTGCAAATTGGAGAAAACAGTAGTAACTACTGCATATGGTTGTTATGAGAATTAATTTAGAAAATACATGTAAAATGCTTGGAAAAATAAAATGGCAAATAGTAAGTAACGAAAAAAATTGTTTAGAAATTCCTTTGTATTTATCTTTCTATTCCTGACCATACCTAATATAACACCTGTCTCTATCGGGTGCTCAGTAAAGATGTAATACATTAAAATGTTGTTACCAGTGTACCACCAGTAGCCATGTATGTAGAGTTTTGTGTTTTTTTTTTAAATGAGCAAGGGTGATCCTGTTAATGGTATTTCTTAGTGTTTCTCAGAATCATTTCTTGCTGTCCAACTCCACCCTAATTCTGGCTTTCATAATCTCTCGCATAAACTATTGCAATAACATATAACTCATCTTCCTGGCTCCAGACTCCTTCCACTCCAGTCTACCATACATATTGCTATAAGCCTTGTTTTCCTAAATACAGTCCAGTTCATGCAATTCCCCTTCTCAAAAACCTTCAGGGGCTTCCTAGTGCCAAATAATTAAGTCCAAATTCCTTAGTGTGGTGCTCAGAGAAACCCTCTACAATCAAGGCTGACTTCCCATCTTCAGCTGCCCATTTCATAACTCCTGTCTGGGCTGTTTGCTATTCACTAAATATACACCACTCTCAAGCCTGTGTGCTTTTATTCACATAGTTTCCTATAGAAGAAGTGCACACCCCATCACCATCAGCCTGTTAAAACTCATCTAACAGGACCCAGTTAAAATGCCATCTCTGAGAAGTCTTCTGACCCTAAAATAAGAAAAACAAAAACTAAATCTCTCTCTCCCTTCTTTCTGTTTATGTTATGCATTAGATGCCTGTCTGTTGAAATTCTTATATGGCACTTTCCACATTACCCATGATCCACTCTTTTGTCAGAGTAAAATGAAGAACTATGGCTCCAAATAATGGTAAAGATACTTGTAAGTCCTTTAGCAGAGTAATTAAGAGGACATTTTTATGATTCTGGCAGACTTGCTTCAAATCCCAACTGACTATATAGCCTTAAAAGTTACTTAACCCTCTGACCCTCAGTTTTCTTATCCGTAAAATGGAAACAGAACCCCAAGTCCATTGTACTATTATGAGTAATACGTTAGAAAATATATTTAAAGCTATTCGTTCAGAATGGGCATATGATAAATAGTGCTGTTGTTTTTAGCATGATATGTACAGCGAGTGTGAAGCTTGCAATTATACAGACTTAGGATCAAATACCAACTTATGTGTATTTTATTTGTCTTTGAGAAGCCCACTTAAACTCTTAGTTTCTGCACTGGACATCATTATACATATCAATCACAGGGCCCTTTTTAGGATTAGAAAATGGCAATAATAATGTGTGAACAGTGAACCCCTGATGAGTAATCACCAGGAATGATAAATTACTCTAAATGCTTTACAGGTATCAATTCATTTCATTCCCCAAACAACTTTATAAAACAGATGTTGTTACTATCCTCTTTCTATACATTAGAGAACTGAGACACAGGTTAAGTAATTCCTCAGAGTGAGACACTAAGCAAACTGTAGTACTGATGTTTAAACTCTGGCAGCCTGGATTCAAAGTCTAAGCTCTTATAACAAATAGAAAATGGAAATAAGTGCGAGGCATCTGGCAAGTTCTTAATGTTATAATAAATGTTAACAATCCCCCTCTTCCCTTCTCATTCCCTGTGTGATAAGAGGGTTTACTCTGCTTACCTCTGTAACTGACACAGCACCGTGCCTAGCATGTAAGCAGGGGTGTGCTCAAGTCAGCTCCTACTGGAGCCAGCTGTGCACCTTCCTTTCCAGCTCCACATCCTGCAATGTCACACCGGTAGCCTGAAATTGATTACGGGGAAGTATTTCTATCATGGGAACAAGCCAGAGTTAAAATAAGTCCCGGACTTCACAACTCAGTAAATTCTCTTTTCTGCTTAAGCTACTTTGAATTAGGTTTCCCTCATTTACAATCCAAAGAGATTAGTGTAAGAACTCTTTTATTTCAGGTATTTTCAAGGAGGCTAAAGATGAGGAAATATACCATTCGGCAATATCCACAGAATTAGTTACCTAGGGAGAATTCCTGCAAGATTATAATAACCATGAGGCCTTCTTATTTTGGGCGGGAAGGTGGCATTTGTTCTAAAAGTTCTTCTTTACCAAGTTATATATTTACACACTCAGATTCGCTTTCCCAAATGCTTATTAGCACATGATCTGAAGTAAGGAAGGGGAAGAACCAAGCACGTGGGTTAAAAATTTTTTTTAAATATTATTTATTTATTTTTGAGAGAGAGAGAGCACGAGTGCCAGCAGGAGAGGGGCAGAGAGAGAGGGAGACACAGAATCTGAAGCAGGCTCCAGGCTCTGAGCTGTCAGCACAGAGCCTGACACAGGGCTTGAACTCACGGACCTCAAGATCATGACCGAAGCTGAAGTCAGATGCTTAACGGACTGAGCCCCACAGGTACCCCAAGCACATGGGTTTTTAACGTGAGAATTTAACTATTGGTCACTGGAAGTATGAATGAGATATTTTATAAATATGGATAGTTGATACCAAATGGAGGTCACTGCTGCTATTGTTGCTTTTATTATAGTTCTAGCAGCGAGACAAGTCCCTTTTGCCAAAGAATGCAGCAACAAAATAAAACAAAACAAAGAACTTCTCCTTTCTTTCACAGATGGCAGTGTGGGTGGTCATGAGGACCCATAAGATTTTGTTTAGTTCCTAAGACTCTACTTTATAAAAGTTTGTAACCATGCTTTGTACTTTCATTACATTTTATATTTTTCAAAGAACAAAGTTCTTAAAATACATTATTTCTTTTGAGCCTCATAATATCCCTAGCAAAGAAAGAGAGGTACAGAGAAGTTAAGTGACCTGTTCAGTGTCACAGCGAGGTAATGACAAAGATGAAATGATGATAACTCAGGACTATAGTGTCAACCATTGATTTTTACACTACCATGAGCTGCAGTTAGGTTTCAGATAGCCTTCCTCTGGGTGGTCTATATTAGTCCTCCAGGTGTTTGAGAAGCTAAAGTGAAAAGTAGATGAAAAAAAAAAAAAGGAATACAACAGAATTTTTCTCTTACAGAAAATACAAGAGAAAATTTATAATAAAATGCATAATAATTAGCCAGAACTGGAGAAATGGCCGTTTAAGGAACACAAATCCCTTGTTATCTAAAGAAAAGAGTTTATTTCTGTAAAGAAAGTGTTTATTTTACTATCTTTTTTCTTTTCCTCATGACAGAAGCAAAACTAAGAAGATGGCTCAGGAAATATTCAACCTTGCCATTTGGATTTTAGAAAATTAGGTAATTTGTGCTTAAACATATGTCCTGATCATTAGGACATTTGTTCCATTAAAAAAAGTGTTTATCGAAAAGCGAGTATGTGCTAGACACTATGCCCACTGCTGAGATGAATTCAAAGGTAATTAAGATGAGAGTTTCTGCTTATAATTAATTAACATATAGCCATAAACTCTAGGAACCTAAGGGAGAGAGAGTTGATCTTTTGGTAATATGCACGAAGTCTGAGTCTTAGTTTCTTTGTCTGTGCAACAGAAAAGAATATAAGAGGTTTGGGGAGAAAACAAGCTATTAACTGGTGTTCAGTTTTGCTCAGCAAAGTTAAATTCTTCTAATTATTACTTAAAGTTTCTTGTTTCCAGTTTGTTAATCCTTTGATATATTTGGAGAGCATCTGTGTTGACCTTTCCTCACTGCTGACTAACTCTCTGGGGACTAACCGGTATCCAGTAATCACTGGATATGGAAAGAAGGATTGGAACACCAAACCAGAAAAGACTCCAGACACAACCATCCAAGTCAACATCTTTCAGGCTTGTTGTGTAAAAGGGCATTCAGAAAGGGCCAGAGCAGGTGGTAACCGGGGGTCCATCATACATCCATCTGTACGTTTCTGGGAACTGGGACAAAACAGCAAGTTAATTGGATGATCCCTGGGAACCAGGGTTCCCGTGAAAATAACTAAGTATTTTGAAAGGCATAACCATATATTTTCCTCTTTAAAGACCATATAGGATAAAGGCCAATCAAGTTGACAAAAACAGCAATAAGATAAAGTATATATGAAATTATTGGGAAAATGTACGTTCCATTTTGTGCCCCTACATTTTTTATTGTGGTAAAATGCATATAAAATAAATTTATCATCTTAATACTTTTTAGTGTTTAGGTCAGTGGTATTAAGTACATTTATCTCCAGAACTATTTTCATCTAGTAAAACTGAAACACTACTCATGAAACAAGAACATCTCATTTCCCACGTTCTCAGCTCCTGGAAACCGCCATTCTTTCTCTTCTTGACTAGTCTAGGCACTTCGTGTAAGTGGAATTATACAGCATTCGTCTATTTGTGATGGGCTTATTTCACTTAGCATACTGTCCTCAAGGTTCATTCATATTGTAACATTTATCAGAATTTTATTTTCTTCTAAAAAATAATTTCCTTTCCTTCCTTTTTAACCTGAATAGTATCCCATTATATGTATATATTGTGCTTATCTTTTCGTATGTTGATGGACAATTTGCTCCCACATTTTACTACTGTGAATGATGTTGCTATGTGCTGAGGCGTGCAGATGGCTCTTCAAGACCCTGCTTTCATTTCTTTTGAACGTATACACAGAAGTAAAATTCCTGGGTCATATGATAAATTTATTTTTAATTTTGTGAGTAACCACCGTACTATTTTCCATAGTGGCTGGTATCAATTTACATTCCTACATATAGTCCACAAGACTTCCAGTTTCTCCACATTCTCACTAACACTTGTTATCTTGTTTTTGTGACAGTAACCATCTTAGTGGGTGTGAGGTGGTATCTCACTGTGTCGTTTTTTTTGTTTGTTTGTTTATTTATTTATTTTGAGAGAGCGCATGCACAAGCAGGGGAGGGGTAGAGAGAGGGAGAGAGAGAATTCCAAGCAGGCTCCATGCTGTCAGCACAATGCCAGACACAGGGCTCAGTATCACAAACCATGAGATCATGACTTGAGCCGAAATCAAGAGTCAGATGCTTAACAAACTAAGCCCCCCAGGCGCCCCTCATTGTGGTTTTGATTTGCATTTTCCCTGATGATCAGTGATGCTGAACGTTTTTTCATGAACTTATTGGTTATTCATATATCTTATTTGGAGAAATGTCCATTCAAGTCCTTTGTCCATTTTTATTATTTTTTTGGTGTAAAGTTTTAGGAGTTCTGTATATATTCTAAATGAATCCCATATCACATATTTTTGTAAATATTTTCTTCCATTCTGTGGGTTGCCTTTTTATTCTGTTGACAGTATCCTTTAAGGTACAGAAGTTTTTTTATTTTCAGGAAGTTCAGTTCATCTTATTTTTTTCTTTTGTTGCCTATGCCTTTGGTGTCATATCCGAGAAATCATTGTTATATTCAGATGTTGAAATTTGTTGTCCTGTTTTCTTCTAATAGTTTTAAAGTTTTAGCTCTTACATTTGGATCTTTGTCTTATTGGATAAATTTTTGTATATGGTGTGAAGTTCATCTTCATTATTTTGCATGAGGATATTCAGTTTTTGTAGCACCATTTGTTGAAAAGCCCATCTTTTCCCCATTGAATGTTCTCAGAACTCTTGTCAAAAATCATTTGACTATATCTCTAATGGTTTATTTCAGGACTCTTTTCTAGTCCATTGGTCTGCATGCCTATCTTTATGTCAACACTACACTGTTTTGGTTAAGGAACTTTTGTAGTAAGTTTTGAAATCAGAAGATTGAGTTCTCCAACTTTGCTGTTTTTCAAGGCTGCTTTCACTATTTGGAGCTCCTTGGGATTCCATATGAATTTTAGGATGCATTTTTCTATTTTCACACACAAAAAATATCATTGGGATTTAGACAGGGATTGCATTGAATCTGTAGATTGCTTTGGGAAGTATTGACATTTTAACAATATTAAGTCTTCCAATCCATGAACATGGGATGTCTTTCAAATAATTATGTTTTCTTTAGTTTTTTTCGGCAGTGTTTTGTAGTTATTATGCAACTATTTTACTTGGTTAGGTTAATTCCTAACTATTTTTAATTCTTTGTGATGTTTAGTAAATGGAATTGTTTTCTTAATATCCTTTTTAGATTGTTCATTCTTAGTGTATAGAAATGCAATTAATTTTTGTGTGTTCATGTTTTATCCTACTACTTTGCTGAATTTGTCTAACTTTTTCAATGGAATCTTAGAGTTTTCTACATATAAGACCCAATTACCTGTACAGAGAGATAATTTTATAGCTTCTTCTTCAATTTGGATGCCTTTTTTATATTTTTTCTTGCTTAATCGCTCTGGTTAAGACTTCCAAATGTTGACTAAAGTTATGGCAAAAGCAGGCATCCTTGCATGTTTTGATCTTAAAGGAAAACCTTTCAGCTTTTCATGGTTAAGTAGGATGCTAATTATAAGTTTTTTTTATATATGGTTTGTATTATGTTGAGGTAGTTTTCTTCTAATTCTAGTTTGTTGAGTGCTTTTTTTTTTTTTTTTAAATAATGAAAGGGTGTTGAATTTTGCCAAATACTTTTTCTAGATCAGTGAGATGCTGATGAAGTTTTTGTCTGTCACTCTGTTTATTTTCAAGTTGAACCATCCTCACATCCCAGGGATAAATCCTACTTGATCATGGTGTATGATCTGGTTAACATATTATTGAATTTGATGTACTAAGATTTTGCGGAGTATTTTTGCATCTGTCTTTTGTTTTCTCCTACTTTTTAAACTTTTTATTTCTCCTACATGTTTTACTGTTCTTTTCCGGTAAACATGAAAGGTTTCCTAATTTGTTTTACTAAATAATAAAAGTCCTATTCTTAAATCTATTAAACAGCAACAAATATGTAACCAAAATCATTAATAAATTTAGATTTGAAAGTTATGTAAACCTTCTACTAAAGAAATAACATTTGAAATATAACAAAAGGAGTGAAAGAAAGAGAGAAAGAGAAAAGGAAAGAAAGAAAAGGGGGAAAAAAGAACTCTTAAGTTTACCATATACAACAGGAACACGAAGATGATATTCACTGTTTTCCTTCCAGACCCACCCTGGCCATCCACTAATTAGAATGTTGACTGCTTTTTTCTTACACACAAAAAACCAATCTCTTTGCACTTCAACATTTGAACATTTCAACCAGGCTCAGACTTCACTTAGTGTGAGACGAGCTGCTGACCATGGCCCTGGTATGTGCACTGGCCACGGCAGTGGTACGAGCCCTGCCTGCAGCTCTGGTTTGGGCTCACTCTTCCTCATCTCTCAAAGCCTCTTTGTAACGGCCTGGGAAGGGAGTGGAAACAGTATTGTGAGCCTTAACTAAAAACTCCAGGACTCTCCTCCTGCTGGTCTCAGTGTGGGCTCTCAGGCCCCACAGAAATCAGAGGATCACTGTTAGGTACATGGTGGTACTCCAGCTATTTTAGTTGCATCAAATCTTCCGTGATGACCTTCTTGGGCTCCCCATAGATGAAGTGCTTCTTATCGGCCTATATGCCCATCATATTCAGGATTTCACAGACCTACTCCTCCAGGGCGCAGTTGCCTTTCATGAAGATCATACATACCCAGCTTGGTCATCAGGAGGCCAGTCTTGGGCATGTTCCCTTCTTTACTCATTGTTCCAACACAGTGAGGTTTAATTTGCTGACAAGGGCCTAGCAGTGCCAAATGGATCCACTTCCTTCAAATCATCACCAAAGGCCAGCTCCATGTGCTCAGAGGCTCTCTTGAGGATCTCATTGAAATGATACTTGTACTGTTTTGATGACAAACTTCAGCCTATCTGCCTTCATCATTGGCTCTTTCTTTTGATACTTCTGCAGCAGGAACTGCACCAACAAAACCACCTTCTTGTTTAATGGGTCTCTGCATGAGACCTCAGTGCCATGAGAGGATTTATGGGCTTCCCTCATCTTGGCTTTTGGCACCTTCCTCTGAATCGGTGCATGAAACAGCTGCACTAGCACTGGCAGGAGATGGGGTTCCCTCAGCTGCCTTAGGACTGCTGAGTGTCACGGCAGCAGGCAAATTCTGAGGTCTGTCCCCAGAGAGAGGGCAACAGGGGAGGAGGACTCTCCTGCTGCTGCTGCTGCTGCTGCAGTTGTAGTAGCCTGAGCGCCTTCCAGAACCTGGGTCTCACCATGGGCCTGGTGGCATTTCTGAAGAGCTTACTCTTTCAACCTCTAGGTGTGGTGGCTCTGGTCAGGGATAGCAGGCAGGAGTGCAGGAAGTTATGTTGATGAAGAGGTTTGAGAAGGCTAGGCGTGAGTTCTTCTTTGAATGTTGTGTGTAACTTACCAGTGAAGCCATCAAATTCAGGGTTTTTCTTTGTTGGGAGATTTTTGATTATTGATTCAATCTTCTTACTAATTATAGGTCTGTTTTGTTTCTCTGTTTCTTTGTGATTCAATCCTGGTAGATTTTGTGTTTCTAGGAATATATCCATCTCATCTAAGTCATCCAATTTGTTGGTGTATAATTTTCACAACACTCTCTTATAATCCTTTTTCTTTCTGTAGAACCAGTAGTGATGTCCCTACTTTCATTTCTGGTTTTAGTAATTTGGCTGGTCTCTTTTTCTTTAGTTAATCTAGCTAAAGGTTTGTCAGTTTTGTTGATCTTTTTGAAGAATCAACTTTTAAATTCGTTGATTTTCTCTTTTTTTTATCTTCTCTATTTCTTTCATCTTTAATTTTTTTTATTATTTCTTTCCTTCTGCTAGTTTTGAGTTTAATTGGCCCTTTTTTCCCCTAGTTTTTTAAGTTGTGGAATTAGGTTCATTTGAGATTTCATTTTTTAATGTGTGCTTATAGTTATAAATTTCCCCTTAAGTGTTATTATCACTGTGTTCCATATGTTTTGGTATGTTGTATTTTCATTTTTATTCATCTTTAAGTATTTTATAATTTTCTTTGTGACTTTTCCTTTGGTTCATTCATTGTTTGAGTGTGTCATTTAATTTTCACAAATTTGTGACATTTCTGGTTTTATTTATGTTGTGATTTGTAACTCCATCTCGTCAGAAATTTACTTTGTATGATATCTATCTTTTAAAATATTGAAACTTAATTTTGTGGTCTCAAACATGATTAACCTGGAGAATGTCCCATGTGTGAGAAGAATGTATATGCAATTGTGACTGTGAAGGCTGTTCTGTATGTATCTACTTTGTTTAATGTGTTGTTCAAATACTCAGTTTACTTATTTATCTTCTTTTTTTTACAGTTTTTATTTAAATTTCAGTTAGTTAACATACAGTGTATTATTAGTTTCAGGTGTACAGTTTAGTGGTTCAACACTTCATACAATACCTGGTGCTTATCACAAGTGCCGTCCTTAATCACATCACCTACTTCACCTATCCCCCCACCCTCCTCCCTTCTGGTAACCATCAGTTCTCTATAGTTAAGAATCTGTTTCTTGGTTTGCCTCTTTTCTTTTTTTTTCCCCCCTCAGATCACTTGTTTTGTTTCTTAAATTCCACATATGAGTGAAAGCATATTTGTCTTTCTCTGACTGACTTATTTTGCTTAGCATAATACTCTCTAGCTCCATCCACATTGTTGCAAATGGCAAGACTTTTGTCTGGTTCTTCTATCTGTTATTGAGAATGGCGTTTTGAATTATTTGATTTATTTCTCCCTTTAATTATGTCAATTTTTGCTTCATATATTTTCATGGTCTGTTATTAACTGTGTAAATTATTTTAATTGCTAAATCTCTGCACTACAGCATGAAGCCTGCTTGGGATTCTCTCTCTCTCTCTCTCTCTCTCTCTCTCTCACTCTTTCTTTCTCTCTGCTCCTCCCCTACTCTTTCTCTCTGTCTCAAAATAAAGAAATAAACATTAAAAAAATGACCCTCTATTTCTTGACAGTCTTTGTGTTCTACTGAGAATGCCTCTTGGACATTACAATCCTAGCATACTTGACAAGGATTGGGCTACTGAAACACCTTCATTGTGAAAACACCTTCATAAAACAGCTGAAGCTCTGAAGAATTTGAAGCTCACTATCTTTTGATAGTCACTTTTCTGCTAATGGACACATTCTTTTGTTGTGAATTATATTGGATTGCAAGGTTCATCACCTTCTTTCTGTCACATGAGCTTGGTCTTAATCATTTTGCACCTTTAAGGTCACTTCTCCAATTCCTTAAGATTTGGTCTGTGCTCATCTTAGTGACCAGTATCCACAGGTTCTGGTTAATAACTACATTTCCTCCGTCCATTTACTCAAGCATTATGTTCTATTCCAGCACCGCTCAATAGAACTTGCTGCAGTGATGGTCATGTTCTATAAACTGCACTGTCCAGTATGATAGCCATTCGCTTGTGTGACTGCAGAACTTAATTTTTAATATTATTTAGTTTTAGTATATTTAACCACAAATGGGTAGTGGCTATCATATTGCAGAGCCCAGTTCTTTCTGCCTTCCTTTCTGCTCAGCCATTTCTAGGCTAAAGAGGAGCAGCTCAGAGATGATTTGTGTAAGAAAGGTGTCTAGACAGTCTGCTATCAGGGCCTAGGTCCCAAAGACCCTGTATATTTGTTTTTTCTAAGACAGAAGTGACTTGGCAGCTTTACGGTAGATGTAATCAGTTGAAGGCTAAGAACGCTGGGCCATGATAAACACGGGAAGATACCAACGGTGATGTAAGAGGGTGATTTTGGTTGGCCTCATTTTGCCTCATGAATGTAAGAAAAGATAAAATGTGCTGGAAGTAGAGTAATCCGTGAAGTGCAAAGAAAATATACACAGCGAACAGAACATTTGGAAGGACACTAAGCCTAGCGTTTTACAAATACCTTCTGTGCCCCAAGCATTGTACTAAGCTATATGTATGCATTATTTCATTTAATCTTTACAAGAAACCCATGAGTTGGATATTATTACTTTCCTCCTTTTATAGATGATGAATCAGAATGTCACACAGTAACTCAGTGAAGGATCCAAGACCTCAAATTAGGTCACCCTGCATCCCAAGGCTCTGCATGTGTTTACCTGTAAACTGGGAAGTGAGGAATGGAAGGCATAATTCCAACTCTGCTGCCACTTTGTGCAACCTTGTGCAGATAATCTAATCTCTCTGGGCTTCAGCTGTTTGTTTGTAAAATTTAGGGGTTGGCTTCATTGGTTTCTAACCTCTCCTTTAACTTTGCCGTCCTAATACTGATACTTAGATTACCCCTAATTTCCCTGTGGTTTTCAACATATCAAATATTGCTGGCAAAAAAAATGTATATACGATTGGCTGTTTTTCTTTTGTTCTGCTTCCCTCCCCTCATTTTTGGCCTATGAACTACAAAAGGATTTGATTTGGATAGCAATAACATTCCCAGATTTTCTCTGTGGGTCAGACATTAAAAAGGATTGTTTAACATTCTTCTACAAATTTTTAAGAGACATTTTCTTTTGAAACATACGAACATGCACATGATCTCAGTGATACCTTGCCAGCAACATAAACTCATAAATTACTGTCCTAGAGTGGAAATTCATTACTGGGGAGGGCTGTTTGTGGGGACAGAAGGCAGTCGTCAGTCTCTAGAAGGATTGTTTTTGCAAAAGCATATTCGAGAGCACAATAGAAATCTGCTGTTTGGAGGAAAAAGGGGGATGCATTTTATTTTGGTAATATTTAGTAAACCTCTATGAAAATATACTTAGCTCATGAAGAATATATGGAAACAGTGATTCTGTGTGGGGAGAGGAGAAGGAAAATGAAGAGTGATAAGCATTTTGTAGGGAGGATACGAAAGTATATTTTTTGAAAGATAAAAGGTTACTATTTTCTTTCCTCCTTATTATAATTATAAAAGAAATAATGCTTATTGTAAAAAGTCAAATTATTTAGAAATTTATAAGGAAAAGATAGATTCTTGTTCATAAAAACCTATACACACATATCCAGTTTATTGTCATAAAGTCATATGTAATATATAATCAGAAGCTATGTGACATATAATATTCCATAATATACATATTCAACCATTCTCATATTGGTGCGCATTCATTTTCTAGGATATTTTATGTGTATCAAAAAACGTGTGAGAAAGATCAGCCTTATATTCACATGTGATAAAGAAACTTGAAGATTTGGGCTGATGGAGGGCTGAAAGCTAGATTAGGCAGGTCCTGGGACTGTGCAGCCAGGACTGCCTTCAAAATAGACAGTTCACATGGCAGAAACTGGGGTAAATTCCCAACATCGTAAAGTTATAGGATGAGAGAGCCAAAAGGGATTTAAAATAAGTAAGTCCAGTCCCTTAATTTTACCAAGGAGGAAATGGAGGTCCACAGAGGTTATCTTTCTCAAGGTCTCATAACTAGTAAAGTGGTCACAGTCCTGATTAAAGTCTCATGGCTCTAGACTAGCTTTCTTTGAAACAAAAAGTAATAAAAAGACATTATAATTCCACCCATGATCAGGTGCTGAAGTGTTTTCTTCCTCTGAGTGGTCGTAGCTGTGTGCAGACAGGTTTCAAAGTCCTATATACACATAGTATGGCTCCCATTTTTGTCATTTTCCAACAACACTTTCCCATTCACTCTGTACTTGGGAATACCATTTTTTTTGCCTTCATGTAAGCATTCAAAGACTACTACTGAGCCTTCTCTACTCTACCTGGGGAGACAGCAGAGTGTAATGATTAAAAGCTCATTTTCCAATTCTTTCTCTACCTCTTTCTAGTTGCATGGCCTTGGGTAAATTATCTCTCTAATCTTCAGTTTCCCCATCTCTAATGGGAGAGAATAATTCTCTTCTATTGTTGTTATGAGGATTAAACAGATAAAGTAACTGTCAAGTAAACTTCAGCTATCACTTCATGTCAGACATTGTGCTGCTCCCATAGGTAAGCAATGAACAAGATACACATATGGTCCCAATTCTTAAAGAGCTGATCATATACTCGAAATTCTCTGAATTAAATCTACATTTTCATTGGTCTGTGCCTTTCTACAAGATACTAATTCCTTTTGTTTGATCCTTCTTTTCCCATTCACTATTCATTACTTGCCATCAAAGCACTGTTTTCTTTTAAGACCAAGTGGAAATCCTATCTCTTTCATGAAGTCCTTCCCTATTACCCTAGCTGGAAGTCCCATGTCTTTATTTATACTTCCATAATCCCACAGCATGTGGTTTGATAGCATTTTTCACTATCTTGTGTCAGATTTAATCATGTATGTCTTCTTTAATCTTGGTAGTCAGTACTCAGACAGTAATTGGTAAACTCAGTTCTATCACTAACCTTGTCCTGCATTACTATTATGTTGATAATTATCATATTATAGAACTACATACTAAGGCTCAAAAAGATGAGTTTAGCTACGTAAAGCCTACCAGCTAGTAAGAAGTAAAATCAGGGCTGGAACCCAGATCTCCCCAAAATACCTTTGGAAATGGACTTATCTCCACACTTGCCTCAACTTGGACAAGTTACTCAGCTATAGTTTCTTCATCTGCAAGTGAACAAGAAAAATGGTGGTGAACATGTGGCAGAGAAATACATAGTACAGGGGCACCTGGGTGGCTCAGTCGTCTCAGCATCTGACTTTGGCTCAGGTCATGATCTCGCGGTTTGCGAGTCTGAGCCCCACATTGGGCTTGCTGCTGTGAGTGCAGAGCCTGTTTGGATCCTCTCTCCCCTTCTCTCTGCTCTTGCCTCACATGTGCTCTCTCTCTCTCTCTCAAAAATAAAATAAACATTAAAAATTAAAAAAAAGTGTTTCTTGATTTGTCTCTCTTAAAAAAAAAAGATATAGTACAACCAGATGCTATAAAAACACTTAATAAATAAAATAAACATTTCCCCATATATATTAGTGATCCACCAAGTATGAGACATATGTCATAGATCTGATTGTTGGCTAATTAGTCAGCCAATGGCCGAATAAGAGGCATGTCTTTGTCTCGTGAAGCAAATCCAGTGGTCATTCCAATATAACACATGTGTTTGTTGGCATTAGCTACCTCTTACCCATCATCTCCTATTCTTTTCTAGCCTTTAAATTGAAAGGGATCCCTTATGTATTGTCAATGTTTTGTTTGGATGGATATTTAGAAGTAGGGGAATCTTGTTAAAAGAAAAATTCAACTAGTAAATGATAGAATAACTGGTTTACATTACCATTAAAGCATACCATATCCTACCTCCCAACCCTCAGTATTCTAGCCTTACCAATCTCTTTTATTTATAGTGAAGTGCTTTAAGTGATTTCTCTCTCTCTCTCTCTTTTTTTTTTTAGTGATTTCTGGTTAGAAAGCAAATCAGTCTTTAGTGTGTGACATTAATGGCCTATAAATCAGATTTTCAGGCCTGACTAGTATCTTTTCCACTGAAAAATTAAGTATGCTACTGGGATTTTTCATGTTAAAGCACATAAATATCTAAATACCTAAAATAAAATACTTTCCTCATTTCTGAAATTATTAGGGCCAGATTCGATCTGGCAGACACATTAGAGAATTGGTCTTTCTCTTCCTGTGTGTGTGTGTGTGTGTGTGTGTGTGTGTGTTTGTCTATGCATGTGTGTCCATCGTTATTATTTGTAAATTGTTTGCTTCTACCACTCTATCTCTGCTTCTCAGTTTTAAAATGTTTTCTTTAAAAATGCAGCACAAAACTACGATGTATCTTCCTTAGTTGGGTGTGAACATGTAGGATAGAATCAATAACTCACAGCAAACTGCATGTACCAAAAATGGAGATCCTGAGCCATTTTATTGCCTAAGGTTAGAAATTTACTGAGTATTCAGTACAAACCAAATATTCACTATACACGATGGAGGTTGGGAAATGAAATAAGTAAAACCAAGATATGACCTCCATGGAGTTGCCTTTCTGGGGATCAAAATTACACACTAAGAAAAGCTTTAGAAAGGTAAATACAAGTGAGGGCAAACTAGAGTAGATGGTACACTAAGGACACTGACTCAGGTACAGTGAAAGTGTTACAGTGAGTAAGAGGAGCAGCCACCTCATGCCTGTCAGAATGGCTGAAGTTAACAACTCAGGAAACAACAGATGTTGGCGAGGGTGCAGAGAAAGTGGAACTCTTTTGCACTGCTGGTAGGAATGCAAACTGGTGCAGCCACTCTGGAAAACAGTGTGGAGATTCCTCAGAAAATTAAAGAGAGCTACCCTCTGTCCCAGCAATTGCACTACTAGGTATTTATCCAAAGGATACAAACATGCTGACTTTAAAGGGGCACCTGCACCCCAGTGTTTATAGCAGTGCTATCAACAATAGCCAAGCTATGGAAAGAGCCCAATGTCTATCGACTGATGAATGGATAATATATATATAATGGAATACTACTTGGCGATGAAAACAACACATTCACAACATTTGCCATTTGCAACAGTGTGGATGGAACTAGAAGGTATAATGCTAAGCGAAATAAGTCAGTCAGAGAAAGACAGATTATGATTTCATTCTTATTTGGAATTTGAGAAACACAACAGATGAACATAGGGGAAGGGAAGGAAAAATGAGATAAAAACAGAAGTAGGCAAACCATAAGAGACTCTTTTAAAAATTTTTTAAATGTTTTTTTTTAATTTTAAATGTTTATTTTTGAAAGAGTGTGAGTGGAGGAGGGGCAGAGAGAGAGAGGGAGGCACAGAATCCAAAACAGGCTTGAGGCCCAGCTGTCAGCACAGAGCCCGACGTAGAAGCTTGAACTCGGGAATGGTGAGATCATGACCTAGGCTGAAGACGGATGCTTAACCGACGGAGTCATCCAGGCACCGCTTAAATATTTATTTATTTATTTTGAGAGAGAGAAAGAAAGAGTATGAGTGGGGAAGGGGTGGAGAGAGAGGGAGGCAGAATCCAAGCAGGCTCCATGCTGCCAGCACAGAGCCCAACGCGGGGCTCAGTCTTACAAACTGTGAGATCATGATCTGAGCCGAAATCAAGAGTCAGTGGCTGAATTGACTGAGCCATCCAGGTACCCCCAGACCCGTAAATACAGATAACAAACTGAGGCTTGCTGGAAGGGAAGGGAGGTAGGTGGGGGGATGGTTAGATGGGTGATGGGCATTTAGGATGAGCACTGGTATGTTATGTAAGAGATGAATCACTAGGTTCAACTTCTGAAGCCAAGACTACACTCTGTGTGAACTAACTCGAATTAAAAAAAAAAAAAAAAGCTAGTAAGTGGTACAATCAGGATTCAACCCAAGGTCTGACCTCAAATACTTCTACACTCTTCACTTTAGTAGGTACTGTAGGCAAACACCATTGCAATGTGTCTCCTGTGTTTTGTTTTTAATGAGATGATAATTAAGGAAAGCATCCTTTGATTTTTGTTATGAGAGATGTTGGCACCGGATCTGCATAGAGGTGATGTAATTTATGAATTAAGTGGGAGTTTATCTTCAGTGGCCTATTTGACTCTAGCATTTGTTACCTTACTAAGTCTTAACACTGGAGGAAACAGCTAGGCCCCTGAGAAGAGAAAGACCTGGGGCACCGGCCCAGATTTCTTGCTTCACCGGGCTACATGCAGGTCCTAGAAGTACACCTGGACCTGATTCACACCGGCGTTTGGTCACTCAGGCCTGATAACTCTGGGCAGGAGGCACGCTAGACATTTTCCCTTGCCCATGACCAGGCCGAGGTATTTCCTCTGCTCAGAGAGCATCAACCTTTTCCAAATTCCATCAAAAGAAGTAACTCAATAAGCAAGAAGAAACAAGTTCAGAGTGCAGCTGTTAACCATCTTATTTTAAAATGCAGCCCTACTTGCCACGGCAACAAACTTGCTCATCACAAAGCCATTCTTAGATCTGTGATCTATGACAAGGCTCATGACCCCACCTGTGAGCTCCCCAGACATAAACTTATCATATCAAACAGATGGGTAATAACATGGAACTTTCACTCTAATAAAAATTGCCTCCTCCTTTTATCAGTGGGTCAGATCAGACCAGACACCAAAGAGTGTTCTCAGATCTGGCCAAACACGGAAAGCTGCTTTCGTTGTACAAAGGGTAATGGAAAATGGTTAAGGAAATATTTTCTAAGCTTAAGACCTATCCAAGACCAACACATTCAGCCTTTTTTCCTTTTTAAGTGCATAGGCTTTGTTCAAAGTCAGGCTGTTGTATGACCTCAAAGCAAAGATGATTCATCTTCTAATGAAGAAAGGCTTTTATATTTATGGAATAATGAAATTCAGAAATATCTTAAAGTTCACCCAGCCCAGTCCCCTTGCCATTACAAAAACATTTTCTGAAGCACAAATGATGGATGGATACACCAATGGTTTAAAAATATTTAAAAAATTTTTAATTGTGAAATAATTTCAGTAAAATAGTAAACCTCGGATTTAACAAAATTTTTTTGACAGATTCTTAGGAAAAATAAAATTTTGGGAGTTCCTGATGTCTTGATCTCCACTTAGGTCATGATCTCACTGTTCATGAGATCAAACCCTGCTAACAGCACAGAGCCTGCTTAGGATTCTCGCTCTCTCTCTCTCTCTCTCTCTATCTCTCCCTCTCTCTCTGCCTCTTCTCCCTCTCTCTCAAAAATAAATAAATAAACTTGAGAAAATAAATTAAAAAAATAAAATTTTACATGCATAGCTGTGTACATACGTACACACCTATGTCATATATGTATATGCGTATGTATGTATGTATATATCTCTTGATACTATTGCTTTTTATTGTAAATTTTACATAAATGGTATCAAGAGGGGTGTATATCTATTTTCAACTTGACTAGTTTAATTCAAAATTACGCTTTTTTCTAGATTTATCCAGGCTAAACACTTCATGCCAACATGTTTGATTTAAGTAACTATTCAGTATTTCATTATATGGATATATCAAGATGACTATATAATTTATCAAAGCACCCTCTTTTGTGAATTAAAATAGGGTCAATTAATACTTACATCACTATAATAGGAATAAGTTAGGATTATCCCCAGTAAATCAGGAGGTAGGGTCACCCTGAGTATGCTACCATTTTTATGCATCTCTATTAATGGACATTTATATTGTTTCCAATTTCAGGTAGTATAAGCAGTGATGCAATGACTATTTTCAAACATGTATCCTGATGTCCAAGTACGAGTTTTTCCTAACATTCTACTTCTGAGCCATAGATATGTATATTTTCACTTTACTACATATTGACATACTGCTTTGCACATTTATATTTCCATTAGTTATGCACAGGACTTACTATTTCCCTCACTTTCATCACTACTTATAGAATCATTTGAGGGGGGCCGCTGAGTGGCTCAGTCAGTTAAGCAGCCAACTCTTGATTTCAGCTCAAGTCAGGATCCCAAAGTTAGTAAGGTCGAGCCCCGTGTCTGGTGCTGTGCTGACACCATGGAGCCGCCTTGGGATTCTCTCTCTCTCCCTTTCTCCCTGCCCCTCCCATGCTTGTGCACACTCTCTCTCTCTCTCTAAATAAATAAATAAACTTCAAAAAAACTATTAAAAAATAATCACTTGAAGAATGGCATTTCATTACTGTTTTTTGCATTTCTCTATTAACAGTGAGACTGCACAACCTTCCATATGTTTGTTAGCCATTTGGATTGCCTCTTCTTTCTGGTAAACAGCTGTCATTTTTGTGTCATTACATTTGGGTTAATATCAGGTAAACAAAATATGATTGTTCGGTTTTCATCCTATTTGAAAATCTCTTTTAGGTGAGGTAAAGCAACTTATATTTTCTGTGATTAAAAATATATGTCACTATATATTTTTATTTTATATCAACCTCACTAGGAGTTACTAATTTTATTAAAGTTTTCAAATAATTTTACATTGGTTACAGACACATTTGGTCAGAATTGGTATCTTAACAAAATGAATCTTTCAATCTATGACCATGAGATATCTTTCTATTTATTTGAATCTTTAATTTTCCTTAGCAGTGTTTTGCTAGCTTTAGTATTAGTATTTTGTTAGCCTAGTATTTTATTATTTTTGAAGCTACCGTAAATGGTATTTTATAATTCATTTTCAAATTGTTATTAGGATGTAGAAGTATAAATGATTTTTATATATTCATCTTGTGTGAGTAAATTTTTAAAAAATTTTTAATGTTTATTTATTGAGAGAGAGAGAAAGCGAGAGAAAGCATGAATGGGAGAGGGGCAGAGAGAGAGGGAGACACAGAATCTGAAGCAAGCTCCAGGCTCTGAGCTGTCAACACAGAGACTATCATGATGCTCGAACTCATGAGCCGTGAGATCATGACCGGAGCTGAAGTCAGATGCTTAACTGACTGAACCACCCAGGCACCCCATGTGTGAGTTAATTTATCAATAACAGCCTTGATAAATTAACTCATTGATTCTAGTTGCAGATTTAGGGGTCTTTAAAAGTACTAAACTACATCATTTACGAATAAAAGCAGTTTTGCCCCTTCCTTTCCAACCTTTATACCTTTCATTTCTTTTTCTTCTCTTATTACACTGGAGTATAGGAGTGAATGAAAGTAGCGAAAACAAATATTTTTGCCTTGTTTCTGACCTCAGGAGGAAATTTTTAATATCACAACATCAAGTATGCCATCTATAAGGTTTTTATAGATGTTTTTATCAGGTTAAAATTCTATTCCTAGTTAACTGGGAGTTTGTAACATAAACATGTGTTGAATTTTATCTCTTCTGTATTTACTGTGTTTCCCCCCCTGCTTTATTCTTTTAATATGGTTAATTATGTTGGTTGATTTTTCTGTTAAACCAACCTTGGAATAAACAAATCCCTCTTAGTAATAATATATTATGCTTCTTATATATTAGCTTTGGCAGCCTCAGAAATTTGGGCCCTGAAATACCATGTGAGATTTGGTTTTGAAGTTACCTTTGAGGCTCCTTTTGAGGCAATTTCAAGATATAGCAATAATCTTGAGTCCTCCAGTCTGTTGGGACTTTATTCCCTAAGTCCTCTAAGATGATGGAGATTTCATTCTGATTTTTAGAAGTTTGCACCCCAGCTCCCTAGTCTCTTCTGTCCTAGAATTCAGCAAATGTTTTGTTGAGAAAACTGGTCAAGTGTTTCCATCCTTTTGAAACTATAGAATTTAATTTTTAGAATTGAGGAACACAGATTCCAACTGAAGAGGAGAATAAATTATGTGGGAAGAAATCATTGTCCACTAGAAAAAGCAAAGTTAATAATGACTGATGTCTAGCCTGTTAAATCTGTATCTTAAAGATACATAGAAAGGAAAAGAGGAGCTGAAGAACACCAATCCAGGTACTAGATTAATTTAAATGCTATTATATCTCCAGCACTTGGTCCTAATTGTCTCCTCTTGAACACTCAATACCTGCATTCATGCTGGCTGGCCCCAGGGACACAGAGCAGCCCACTGTCCCCACTGAAAGGAAATGAAAAATCGGCTGATGCTAAACAGACCTCCTTCAGCAAGTATAGCCATCTAAGCACTGTGTCCTGCAGCGTGATTAATGATTTTTCTTTCCCTTTATGTTTAAGAGCAATGTGTTTCAGAAAGAAAGGGAGAGAATTAGAATGAAGAAGGGGAATGAGGGAGAGGGCCAAGATGCAAATGTAAAAAAAGGGGAAACTATATGAGAGGAGGAGAGGAAAGAAAATAACGTTTCAATATTAGATAGAGAACATTTCATAGAATTAGCCAGAACTGTGTGTTTTCTCTTAATATACAGGATTCTACTTCTGCCCTACATATATATAGCAAGTTACTTAGGTCGGTCTTATCTAAATAATAAACTCTACTGAAAACAGTAAAGAGAAAGGAAAATTAAAAGAGGTTCTGCATCCCCCTATACAACTTTTGTTTTTAAGTCCTCTCTACCTGACCTCCAAAAGATTAGCATGATATGTTGCATATATACAATACGTCTGTACTTATCGATAGCCTATCATGAGGAATGTGAGGTTATAACATCTGTCACCTTATTTATTGATTCAGTTGATTTTCCAGATCTGACAGCTTAGACCACTTCCCTCACATGTGTCAAAGGCTCTGCACCATGGAAAAAACTTCTGCCAGGGGCTTATACATTACAAACGCTGGTCTTTTTTCATCAGCCTCAGCCTATGTTAAAGGGACGAAGGATATTTCCCTTCTTCATCTTCAATACCTACTCTGGGCTTTCATGCATTGGATTCTCAACAGCTTCCCCTAAGTCTATAGAACTCTCATTAATATGGACCCCGTGTACTGGGGTCTGAAGGCTGTGTCAGCTGTGACTTCTGGAGAGCATCTAGTGGAGGGGCCTAATGGAAAGAAAGGGAAAGGCATTTAGGAGTATTGTGCATAGTTAAGGTTTGAAGCACCCAGCAGCAAAGAATCAAACATTTGTGCACCTGAGAGCATAAGCAAGTTTACTTGGCTGGAGCATGAAGTAATTATAGGTCAAAGAACAATCATAAACAAGAACGAGAATACTAAGAGATGTTGATAGACAGTCTTAAATATTAGTATGAAACATTTGTATTTAATTAAAAAGACAAAGACAAGAGAAAACCATGTAAATTTCTGAGAACCTATCAACAGATCAAAGATGAGATTCATGCTTACCAGTCAAGGCACTGGAGTGTAACTTGATAAAAATGTTGGAGAGGGAAATTTTTTTCTACTGTATAAAGGGCAGACAGAGGGGGCAAGCATCTGGCAAGGGAGATGATTTGTAATATTTTAGGTGTCATGTGATTAGAGAAGGCCCAGACTAGAACATGGACTGGAAAGAAGTAGGAAAGGATGGCTCTGAAAGGTGTTTCAGATAAAGAAAAATGAGGACTTAGAGACACGCTCATCCTGGGGGTTCTGGAGGAAGTCACCTGTACTGCTCCAGCTGGTGTGCCAGGAAAGTAGGATGGTAGCATGCCATTGATGAGGATGGAAAGTTGGGAAGGAATAAGAGTCCTGTCTACGTTTCAGTATGAGGTTTCTTGCCACCTCTTTATTAATGCAGGTTTTATGACACAGGTGTAATAATTAATCCAAATGGCTAGCAGATGTGGCTATCCATCTTTGGGCATACTGGCCCCCAAACGGTCTCCCAATCAGCAAATTCTCAAGCAAGGCCAAAGAAAATTAAAGAAAATAAATTCTGTTGAGATATTTATGGAGGCCACCTGGATAGAAATTTGACAGCTAAGAACTTGCCTGGATGCCAGGCAACTCAAGAAAGGTCAGAGCCTCTGGAGCAATAGGGCTGGTAGAGCCAAAGAACAGAAATGGAGGGGGAGGAGTGTTTGATCACCTTCCATCTCACAAAAGAGTAAAAATGGAGTTTTACTTTTCAGAGAGAAACATTGCTAAAGTCTTTCCCTGTCAATGCTCTGGAGACACCTGCCTTGTCTCTTGACAAGAATCCTACCCTTTCCTTTACTTGTGCACTCTACCCTAGCTGAACCAGTCAGTCAGTGGTGGCTTCGTTTATGTATTAGTCACCTCCTCTTCATTTCTTCTTTCAGTTCCTTGATTCTTTCAGTTCACATTCTTAAGTTATCACCTCCCTAACTAGTCTTCCTGCCTCCCATCTCTTAATGTTGCTACCATAGTGGTCATTCTAAATTACAGTTTCGATCATACAGTTTACCTGTCTAAAATTCTTATCCCTTCCCTTTTGCCCACTGAATAATATCTAAATGCCTCTGCCTGTGACTAAAGTCTCTACTAAGTAGGAGCACCTGGGTGGCTCAGTTGGTTAAATGTCCAACTCTTGATTTCAGCTTGGGTCATGATCTCAGTGTTCATGAGATTGAGCCCCGCATTGGGCTCTGTGCTGACAGCGGGGGGATTTTCTCTCTCTCTGTCCCAAAAATAAATAAATAAACATTTTTAAAAAGTCTTTACAGGAGTGCCTGGGTGCCTCAGTCAGTTAAGCGTCCGACTTTGGCTCGGGTCACAATCTCGCAGCTTGTGAGTTCGAGCCCCACATGGGGCTCTGTGCTGACAGCTCAGAGCCTGGAGCCTGCTTTGGATTCGGTGTCTCCCTCTCTTTTTGCCCCTCCCCAACTCATACTCTGTCTCTCTCTCAAAAATAAATAAACTTAAATAAAAGTCTTTAAGAGATTCCGTTTATCTTTCTAGTCTCATTGCATACTACGAGTACCTCTTCTATATGAGCCTTCTGCTTTGGATAAACTAATTAATCTCTATCCTTCGAAATAATTTATGTGCCTCTTTTTCTGATTATATACTTGCTTGAATGACAGAAGCTCCTCCTTTTTTCTCTACTCATTTTCAAAACCGTAATCTCATGCTTTGAGGGCAATTCGTAGCCTACTTCCATTTGTTTGGTTATTCAACAAATACCAATTAAATTAAAACTATGTGTTAGGTGCTACTGTAGGCTGTCAGAATACAGTGGTGAAAAGATAGACAAGATCTTTGCTCTCATGAAGCTTCCATTACAATGGGAGATACAACAAAATAAACAATTCAAAGAAGGTAACGAGAATAAAAGTAATGGTAAAAGCTTTGCGGAAAACAGGTTTCCATTTGAGGTTAAAATGGAGAAAGCCCACTCCACCCTGTCTCTTCTACTGAATATAACTATAAAACTTATACAGAATGCATACAGCAGGTATTTCAGGACTATGAAAAGTAAGTGGTGGCAGACATATTTGAGAAGACAACTAGAATTCTGAGTATCTCTGAGCTAGCAATTGGTTTACCATGTACTTGCACTAGGAACCCGGAATTAGGTGTATGAATGCAAACAAAAACTCTCCAGGAATTCTTGCTCGAGAAGCAGGGAAGGGCAGTTACTAATCCTCAGAGAGAGAATGCAGATCTTTTCTTTTTTTTTTCTTTTTCTTTTTTCCCCACTCTATTTTCAATCCCTAAGCAATCCCGTGATAGCAGTAGCAGGTAATGGGAGCCTATAGGAGCCAAAAGGCTGAGAGAGAAATTACTCCTTTCCATTCAATGGAACTGTGGTTTCAAGAGGATAGGGCCAGCACTCGTTGCATGTTTTCTCTCTTCACTGTTCTTATGCTCAGCCCCTGATGTAGTTGCAATTGTAGAAGTTTATAACAGAAAAGGAAAACTACAGTCTCAGTTTCCAGCAAGAGCACCAAAAACAGGAGTGCCAAGGACTGGAAAAAGTGTCCAAGAAGTTGCTCAGACAGAGGAAATCAGGAAAGCTACTCCATAAAGTTATTTATGAATTCTTAGACTAACCTTCTTGCCGTGCATGCATGGATCTGGTCATTCTCCGATATCAAACACTGAGAACTAAAGTAACAGAGAGACCATATTTCAGGTCCCAGACTGGCTACTAGGTGGTACACATGAAGGACATGTCTGCATAACACTGTAGTGGCTTTAAAAATTGAATTGACCTTGGAATGACACTACAAAGAAGGTGGGTCAGAAATTGTGACTAAAACCTAACCAGCTCATCTGTCTACAAAAGCAAAAGTATCTACATTCCTCATAGTATTTAAATAAGACCCAAAGTCTCATAATATAATACAACATCAGAACCCAGAACATCCCAAATTACATGAGAAAAGATAGTCAACAGAAAGGTCCACACTTAGGTGACACAGATGTTAAAATTACTTGACAAGGACTATAAAGCTGCTATTGTAAAAATGCTTCAGCAAAAAATTGTAAACTCTCTTGAAACAAATGGAATAATAGAAAGTCACAGCAAAGAAATAGAAGTTATAAAGAAGATGCTATGAAAATTATCGACAATAACCAAAATTTTAAAAAGTTCCCAAGATAAGTTCAATAGCAGAATGGAGGTGACAGAGTAAAGAAGCAGTGGTCTTGAAGACAGATTGATAACTGTTATCCAATGTGGAAAACAGAAAAAAAAATTGAAAAAATACATCGGTAGAACCTGAGGTACCTGTGGGTGAAAAAAATCCTAATTCTCATTTTATTGAGATCCAGGCAAGGAAAAAGGTACATTGTTGACAAAAGATATTTGAAGACATAAAAGCCAAAAACTTCTCAAATTTGGTGAAATACTTAAGTCTACAGATACAATTTCAGTGAAATCTAAACAGAATAAGCCTTAAAAAAATCGATGCATATAAGTATCATGATCAAAATAGTGGAAAACAAACACAAAGAAAAATATTTGACCTCAGCCAGAGAAAAACAGTGCCATTACCTATAGGACTACAGTGATTTGAATGATTGTGGATTACTCCTAAATCATGGAGACCAGAAAAAAAAATGATACTTTAAAAAAATAGATTTTACATTTTAGAGCAATATTATGTTCATAAAGAAATTGAGCAGATGGTACAGAGATTTCTCATATACCTTCTGCCCTTGCATTTGCTTAGCTTCCTCCATGATCATATATCTACAGATGTATGGCTTCCCTATTATCAACATTTCGCACCAGAGTGGTACATGTGTGACACTTACTTCTACGTATGCATAGTTTCTCCTGCTATCCACATTCCCCCCACCAGAATGGTATATTTGTTACAGTTGACGAACCTACATTGACACACCATTATCACCCAAAGTCCATAGTTTACATTAGGATTCATTTTTGGTGTTGTACTTCTATGACTTCGGACAAATGTATAATAACATTTATGAAACATTATAGTGTCATACAGGATAATTTCACTGCCCTAAAAGTCCTTAGTGCTCCACCTATGTAACCCTATTTCCCACTAACTTTTGGCAATCACTGATATTTTTATTGCCCCACAGTTTTACTTTTTCCAGAATGTCAGTGAGAATTGTACAGCATGTAGCCTTTTTGGCTTCTTTCCTTTGGTAATATGCATTTAAGTTTCCTCTATCTCTTTTAATGGATGATAGCTTATTTCTTATTATCTATGAAAAATATTCTGTTATCTGAATGAACCACAGTTTATTTATCTGCTCATCTCCTGAAGCACATCTTAGTTGCTTCTGAGTTTTGGCAATTATGAATAAAGCTACTAGAAACATCCTTGCCCAGGGTTTTGTATGGACATGTTTTCAACTTTTTTTGGGAAGGGTAAATAGTCCTACAACTATTTTAAAAATTGAATTTATAGTTTGAAAATTTTCAGTAAAGAAGGCTTCAGGCTCAGATCATTTCACTGGAACATTTATAAAGCATATAATAAGTCTACAAAGTCTCTCCCAGGAAACAGACAATGAAGAAACACTTCCCAACATATTTATAAAGTTAGCATTAATTACCTTAATAACAAAACTGGACAAAGATGGTGAAAAAGTAGAAAACTAACTACCTGTATAGAATTGTATGCTAAAAACTATTCAATAGCATTCATCAACATAGGCCCAAGAATACCCAATAAAATATTAGCAAATTAAGCCAGCAATATATAAAGAGAATGATACACTACAACCAAGTGAGTTTTATCCCAGGAATGTAAATTTGTTTTAGTATTCTAGCATTAACCAATGTTGCCTCCCAGCTGAGCAACCTAAAAAAGGAAAATTGACTTAAAATAGTCAATTGATGCAGAAAAAAACACTTGACAAAATTCAGCATCTATTTTTAAAATGACAACAAAGCCTCTCAGCAAACTAGAAACAGAAGGAACTTGCTCAACCTAATAAAGAACATCTACCAAAACAAACAAACAAAAACCCTACAGCTAACATTATAACTAATAGTAGAAGAGAGAATACTTTTCCCCCAAGATCAGGAAAAAGTTAAAGATGCCTGCTGTCACCACTCCTACTCAACATTGTACTAGAAGTACTAGCCAAGGCAATAAAGCAAGAAAAATAAAGTAAAAGGGATACAGATTGGAAAGGAAGACAAAAATATTTCTATTTATAGACAATATGATTACCTTTATATAAAACCCCAAAATTTTATAAAAAACAAAACAACCTCCTTGAATTAATAAGTGAGTTTAGCAAGGTGCTATTTCTACATTCTAAAATAAACATGAAAAGATGCTCAACATCAGTCATCATCAGGGAAATACCTGATGAGTATCAAAACCACAATGAGATACCACCTCACACCTGTCGGAATGGCTAAACTTAACAACTCAGGAAACAACAGGTGTTGGTGAGGATGTGGAGAAAGAGGTTTTGCACTGCTGGTGGGAATGCAAACTGGTGTGGCCATTCTGGGAAACAGTATGAAATTTCCTCAAAAAATTAAAAATAGAACTACTCTACCACCTAGCAAATTCACTACTAGGAATTTATTCAAGGGATACAAAATTGCTGATTCTAAGGGCACACGCACCCCAATGTTTATAGCAGTGCTATCAACAGTAGCCAAGCAATGGAAAGAACCTAAATGTCCATCCACTGATTAATGGATAAAGAAGATGTGGTATGTATACAATGGACTACTACTTGGCAAATGGCCATCGACCAACGAATGGATAAAGAAGATGTGGTATATATATATATATATATATATATATATATATATAATGGAAGACTACTTGATGAGGAAAAAATGAAATCTTTGCCATTTGCTACAACATGAATGGAACTAGAGGGTATTATGCTAAGTGAAATAAGCCAGTCAGAGAAAGAGAGCTATCATATGATTTCATTCACATGTGGAATTTGAGAAACACAACAGATGAACATAGGGGAAAGAAAGTAAATATAAGATAAAAACAGAGAGGGAGGAAAACTAAGGGTTGCTAGAGGGGAGGTTTGTGTGGGAATGGGTTAAATGGTAATGGGCATTAAGGAGTGCACCTTTGGGGATGATCACTGTGTATTATAAGTAAATGATGAATCACTAACTTGAATTTAAAATTAAAAAACAATTGGAAAATGAAATTTTTAAAAAATAGCACTAATGGTAGCTCCAAAAACCCTGAAATATTTAGGTATAAATTTAACACAACATGTACAGGATATGTTTTCTAAAACCATAAAACACTAATAAGAGAAATTTTAAAAGATCTAATTAAGTATAGAGTCCTATTATATTCATGGATTGGAAGACTCACCATAGTAAAAAGATTAGTTTTATGCAGATTTATCTATAGATTTAACACAATTATAGTAAAAATCTTAAGTAGGCTTTTTTGTAGATACAGACAATGTACATGAAAATGTATATGGAAAGGCAAAGACACTAGAATAGCTGAAACAATTTGGAGAAGGAAGAATACAGTTTGAGGGATTACACTACCTAATTTTAAGACTTACTATTATATGGCTATAGTAATAAAGACAGTGTGGTATTGGTAGAGGAATAGATACATAGATCGATGGAAGATAGTAGATGGTCCAGAAATAAATTTATGGAAATCTGGTCATTTTATGTTAGACAAAAGTACAAAATCAAATCAATGGAGAAAGGATAGTCTTCACAATGAATTGTTTAGAAATAATTGCACATCCATATGCAAAAACACAACAACAAAAACCTTGGCCAGTATGTCATGTCTTATACACAAATTAACTCAACATGAATCATAAATCCAAATGTAAAAATATAAAACTATAAGACTTTTAGAAGAAAACAGAGGAGATAATCTTCATGTCAAAGAGTTAGGTAAAGAGTTCTTATACATGACAGGAAAAACATCGTACATGAAGGAAAAAGCTGGTAAATTGAAGTCCATCAAAGTTAAAAACTTTTGCTCTGCAAAAGATCCTATTAAAAGAATGAAAAGACAAGCTACGGACTAGTAGAAGTATTTTCATATCACACATCTGAAAAAAGGACTCGCATCCAGAATGTAGAAAGGAATCTCAACACTCATTAATAAGAAAACAAATGACTCAATTAAAACAGAAAAAGACTTGGAACATACACTTCAAAAAAGAGAATATATGGATAACCATAATTACATAC
This sequence comes from Paguma larvata, assembly GCA_030068075.1. Classification (NCBI taxonomy): domain Eukaryota; kingdom Metazoa; phylum Chordata; class Mammalia; order Carnivora; family Viverridae; genus Paguma; species Paguma larvata. The sequence goes on along the minus strand of CM057833.1, from coordinate 97,320,337 downwards.
ATGAAAAGATGTTCAGCATTATTAGCTATCAGGGAAATGCAAATTAAAATCATGATGAAATACTACTGTCTATTTATTAGAATGGCTAAGATATAAAAAATAACTGATAATATAAAGTATTTATAGGGTGCCTGGGTGGCTCAGTCGGTTAAGTGTACGACTTCGGCCCAGGTCATGATCTCGCAGCTTGTGAGTTCGAGCCCCGTGTCGGACTCTGTGCTAACAGCTCAGAGCCTGTAGCCTGCTTCAGATTCTGTGTCTCCCTCTCTCTCTCTCTACCCCTCCCCTGCTTGTGTTCTGTCTCTTTCTGTCTCTCAAAAATGAATAAACGTTAAAAAATATTTTAAAAAATTCACTGGACCGATTCAAATGTCTGTTTACCATAAAACAGTACTTTAGAGTTTAATAGAGCTCTCACTTATACCTCACTTGATTCTCATTTGACATGTATTTGTTTTCTAAGGATGTGATTACTAAACTGATAATTTGCTTTTCATTTAGTATTGCATAAGCCAGTTGGTTTATGAACATCTTGATTATAATTTCCATATTAGGATAAAGCTTCATTCTGAGCATCTAAGAAAAATAGAACTTTACTGGCAGGTTCCACTTCAACTTAAAAGGTAGGAAGAGTGTTAGAGGAAAAAATTGTTAACACTGTTATGTTAAAATAATCAGCAGAACAGGGGTCATACTGTCAAAGTGTTGTTGAGGGGGTAGGACAAGTATCAGGTTAGAGGGTTCAAACAGGTGGGATTTGATGCAAAAAAGAATCAGCCACACCTTGTTTCTGTCAATTTTCACTTGGAGGGTGTAAATTGATTTGTTGCCTTTCTGTCCTCTCTATCACATATGGACTTCTCCTGTTCTAATTAGTTACCACTTGGCCATCCACTTTCAACCAGCGAATTTTGTTAACATCTCTCATTCCTTATCATCTCTTTTCACATTTATTCATGGTTATGCATTTAAATTTAAGAGAATTCCTGTACTATCATACTTGGATTTCAAGAGGGAGCATAAATCAAAATAGGGACATTTTTGTTACCTCTCTACAGTGTAAAGCTGATTCTATCATATCTTATCAATAATGCTTTGATTCTGGGCTCCTGGGTGGCTCAGTTGGTTAAACGTCTGACTCTTGATTTCAGTTCAGGTATTCATCTCATGGTTGTGAGACTGAGCTCCATGTCAAGCTCCATGCTAAGCATGAAGCCTACTTAAGATTCTTTCTCCCTTTCCCTGCCCCTCCCCTGCACATATGTTTTCTGTCTCTCTTACTTAAAAACAAAAACAAAAAACCCTGGTTCAATGGAATTTTTTTACAGAAATGGAAAAAAAATTTCTAAAATCTATATGGAACCAGGAAAATCATGTAGTTTCTAGTTGCCCTCTTGATTTCTATAAAAATTTTAATGAAACTGCAGAAAACAAAACCAAATACAAACTAGACATTGCTCATCTATCTGCATATTTGGCAGATGGTACAAGTGTAAATTTTGGCAAATTCCATTCAGCCTAAAAAATTTTTTCTAAAGAAAATGAAAAGATATTACTTGCTAAATATCCTAGACACCATGTATACAACACCTCTAAAAAGGGGTATGACTTGTTTACCGATGATACTGAAACTTTCATAGTGGAAGTATTTGGTCACTTAAATTTCTGTAAAGTGTGGGAGAAGCATTTAATAAGATTTTTGACTTTATGGAAAGAGAAGATAGCCTTCTTAGACATGTGCTTACAAGATGGGTATTATTGTGGCCAGCCATGGAAAAGATATTAAAATGTTGGCCTGAAGTAAAATCGTATTTCAAAGTGCAGAATAAGAAGATTTTTATTAAATTTAGAAGTTTATTGAGGGTGAGAATAGAGAAAAGAATTACAGAAAAACAGAAATATATATGCTGTTTTGCCAAAAATCATTTGATGATCTTTAAGGAGACCATCAGGAGCCTAGAAGAGGATGAACTAATTGCACCTCAGGTGTTTAAGGTTACATAGGTTGTGATAAAAACTCATACTGTTGGAAATAAAACTGCTTTAGAACTAAAAAGAGAAAAGCAAAAAACAAAGTTACCATAAAAAGATAATGAGGTTAAATAGAACCTTTTTCAATTTCTTTGCTCAAACTGTGGCTTATTTTGAATCCCAACTTCAATTTTTTAAATTCAGATAACTTTCTACTTTAAAACAAATTTCTCTGAAAAAGAGAGCTTTGAGTCAGCATGATATTCAATGTGCTTTAGAATTAATATTTAAAAATGATGGAACTTTGGGGCGCTGGGGCACTTGGGTGGCTCAGGCGGTTAAGCAACTGACTGGCTTTTAAAGAGTGATTTTGTCATCCCAGCCACACAAATTGGTCAAGATAATAGTTGAGTTACACAGTTGTTGGGGAGTCCATCCATTTTCTAGTTGTTCAAATCATCATATACCCATAGGGTCCTGTCATTATCCCCACGGAGTAACAAGCACAAAGATCGTCTCTTCGTGAACTATTGTGGCAATTTCTCTGAAGTTTACCTCAAGTTGTCTAGCTTAGGCACACAACAAACACTTAAAGGTAATCAGAACTATAATTTAACATCAACAAAGATGTATTCTTGAAACAGATTTTTTTCTTCAAATCCACTCTTATTTCCAGAGATAGCCAAATCAAGACTAATTCATTTTAATTCATTTGTAAAACAAGTCCAGTTTTAACAAACTTGGCCTAATTATTTTCATAAGCTCAACGTGAACAATGATTGATCATATACATGTACACTGTTTAAAATTTGCTTTGCTGGAACTTTTTATAAAGAATCTCTAGATTGAACTTTTAATAGACTCTTGAGACCAGAGGCCAGGCCAAATACTTGCCATCAGACATGCCTACAACACCTGTAGATTTGGGTGAATTCCTCTTCTTGAGGTCCATATCCTGAGGTTTCCGCACCCGCCAGAAGTGACATTCTTTACTCATCTGGTAAGGCTGCTAGGACCTCTGTAAGCAACGTATTACAACATTTCCAAGGAGCTTCATTAGCTCCATAAAGTCAACCTCAATTCCTTAGAGCTATCTAGTCATATCTGAGTCTCTCTCAAATATGACATTCTATTCAAAGCTTTGGTAATATAAACCTGTGTTTCCAATGGTGTCCTATTGCAAGGAGAAGAGATTCTCATTGAACTTATGCAGATAACTGTGATTGCCATGAAAGAAAGAACACTTACTGAGAGTTTCCAAATTTCAGAGGCCTCAGGGAGGGAGAAAAGTTAAATGTTTCAGTTCATTCACAAAGGAATACTTCACCATATTTCTGTAAGTCATAGATTTTTTTTTAAGTCATGGATATTTTAAGAGAAAACTTTCTCAATCAAGAAAAGCTAACAGGGGCGCCTGGGTGGCTCAGTCGGTTGAGCGTCCGACTTTGGCTCAGGTCATGATCTCGCCATCTGTGAGTTCGAGTCCCATGTCGGGCTCTGTGCTGACGGCTCAGAGCCTGGAGCCTGCTTTGGATTCTGTGTCTCCCTCTCTCTCTGCCCCTCCCCCACTCATGCTCTGTCTCTCTCTGTCTCAAAAATAAATAAACATTAAAAAAAAAAAAAAAGAAGAGCAAACATTAGAGAACTAGCAATGTTTCCAGTAAGAGTCACAAAACTATAATCATCTTTCTCAGTTCATTTCGTCCCATATTACCAATTCTAGTTGTTTGCAGCTTTTTTTGTTACTTCTGGAAATTTTTACTCAGTTCAGTTTTATGATCTTAAAGATATAAAATACCTATATTTTGTCAAAAAAAGTCATTTTCATGAATCTCCTTGAAGACAAACTGATTTTGTAAGAGTATCAGAACAAAAATGACACACAGGCGCACGTGCGTGCACACACACACACACACACACACACAACACCCCAGAAATGGACATAGTTAAAGATCTGATATGAGAGTTCATTATAGTGTAGATTACAAGGAAATAGGATTATTCCTGTGACACATACACTTCAATGATCAGAATATCAAGTGATGACCCTATACTAGAACATAATATACCAAATAAACAAGCCTCGTTAGTCAAAACAAAGCAAAACACAAAGACTTCATTTACAATTCAGCTGTTGGGGAAGTTTGTTAAAAACCTTAGAAAATTTTAAAGCACATTCCTAAATAAGTTTATTTACATTTAACCAAGGAAGCAATAAGGCATTCTATAGAAAGCTATATAGTTGTTAGCAAAACTCAACTTGTTTAACATTGAGAAGCTTAAAATTTCTTAAGTAATTATAGACTTGAGGGGCACCTGGGTGGCTCAGTCGGTTGGGCGGTTGGGCGGCCGACTTCAGCTCAGGTCATGATTTCGCGGTCTGTGAGTTCGGGCCCCGCATCGGGCTCTGTGCTGACAGCTCAGAGCCTGGAGCCTGCTTGGGATTCTGTGTCTCCCTCTCTCTCTGCCCTTCTCCTGCTCACTCTATGTCTCAAAAATAAACATTAAAAAAAAGTAATTATAGACTTGATAAAGACAAAATATAATAGTTTTGTTTTCCTCAGCAGATAAAGAAAAAACTTTTGTTTACATTTTCTTACCAAGAACAGACCATCAATCCAAGAAAATTTCGTCTTTTTAACAGAGTAAAGCAGAATTTCAATCTTTTATCAGTGGACTTTTAAAATCCATTTATTTCGATCTTAGTCCATCCTGACTAATGCAGTTTCAGGGTGTTGGTGGGGATTCACATCTGGCAGCCAAGAAATAATTTTTGAAGGTGTCTTTGGTGCAAAAATGTGATTTTATTAAAGGACAGGACAGGACCCCTGAGCAGAAAGACCTATTCTGCGGTTGTGCAGAGTGACTGCTTATATATTATGGAGTTGGGGGGGCAGGGAGTAAAGTCAATAGGAAGTTTCTTAAAGGGTTTTCCATATGCTAAAGAGGATTTACAGATTACTGGAGGCCCAGCTATTGTCAAGCTAAGGTTGTTTTTCCCTCTAGCAAAGCATTAAGATAGTATGGGAGTTCCTGATTAGGCTGTTGATGAGATATTTGTAAACTGATGGAGACTGTCAGTTTAACCATTTGTTTTCTGTTCTTTCCTTTGTTCTTGGGCAGCCAGGAGTGAATACCACACACATCCCACCTTGAGTGGGGGAGGGGGATAGTTGTACTTGCCTTCAGCCTGCCTTAGGGTCCCTCATCACTGACGATGTTTCCTAAAACACTTCCTTCACAAATCTTCTACAAGTTTTCTTTTGCATTCAGATTTTGTCCTAAGCCTTTTCTCTCCAAACAACTAGTCTCATTTTAGGACAAAATTACCTTCTTTTGCCCCCTCAACAAAAATTTATCTCATTCCTTATACCTTTCTTACACATTTCCTACTTTCATACATACAGAGTTGCTTTCCTTATCGTTTCCATCAATCTTAATTACACTTAGCAGAACTTTAACCCTCAGAAACCTTAGTTTCCAGTCAAAACTAAGTAGTAACCAATTGCGAACTATTATACCAGAATTCTTTAGATACATTTCATAATTTTTAGGAACATGCATTTTTCATAGTATAGTCTTTCAAGAAGGCACAAAGCAGTTTTCTCAATAGGTCCAAGTATCTTTAGTTTCTCTGCAATAATAAATCAAAAGAGCATAACATATTTAGTAATGTTTCAGTGTTTTATATTATTTGGAAAAGACTTAAATATCCAGTGAATTCAATCCAATTTATCATTTAACTTAGCAAAAGTTCAAAGTTTCAGGTTACCAAAGATTTTGAAAGCTATCTGCAGAGTCAAATAGACCATTAAACTAGGCAAAAGACACATTTATGGTTTTTGCAGAGGTCAGCATTTTGGGGAAAATGCCATGAAGCCTTGCACATATGAGACCTCCAACCATTCGGAGGAATTCTGATGAAAGAGGTCAAGCTGGAAGATAGTATGTAGAAAGAGGGAGGGGCTATACCTCTTTATTTGGGAGTTTGTACTGAGACCAGGAAACATTATATAAAAAAAATGAGACTTTTTTTCCTCAGGTATTGGGAGGTCAAATTTATTCCAGTTGTTAAGAATATAGCCCAATGATGAGTCCAAAGGGATAGAGAGGTTTTGTCCCATAGTGGGAAAGACCAGCTGCCCATTCCCAAAGGGTCATCTCACAAAGTGGAATGGAATCCTGACTCATGGTCACAATTTCAGTCAGGACATCCTGCTGACCTGAAAAAGGACGACTTTATACAGGACAGTTGACTCTACTGGGGGTGTCCCACGAGGGAGAGGCAGTAGGAATGGCAATAGCATTCCCTGCTGCGGCTTCCCCTGCAACAGGGAAAGCCAGACCCCAGGTGGTCAAGGGTCTCAGAAAAAGGAGGGGGAGAACTCACACCTCAGACATGTGGGAACATGTTTTGCCTATAGATCAAGATGGCAGCTGGATCTACAGGAACAAAGGAAAAAGGGAGGACCTGAAAGAAGCAAGATGACTGAGAGTCAGCCTAGGTCAGGAAAGTGTCTCAACTGCGTCCCTAATGTGCGCAGATTCACTCTGGCCAAGCTGTAGGCAGAGTGGGAGAGGAAAGGAAAGGGGTCCTTTGCCTTCAGAGACATGGGCAGTCTGACCTATTAGCCCTCAGACCTTTAGACCACACCAGGACCCACCTTGGCCAGAGATGTTTAGTTGCCTGAGGAGTACTAGAGTTAGACCTCAGAAGGGCTGAAAAGAAAAAGGAGAGGGAAGGAAGGATCCCTCTGAAGGTCAATCTTCCTTTTGGGCAAGGGTGGTCTGGGGGTTCCCCCTGGGACTTCATTTCCTCATCAAAGAGTAACCTGAGCTGGAAGTCATCAGTTTCCAAAGGAGGGCTAAAGTTGGTCCACCAAGGGAACATCCCAAGAAATTCTTGGAGAATCTGGGGAAAGTCCCGGGCAAGCAAAGGGTCCCCATGTGGGCCACCAAATGTAGATGACCTGATTTGGTGGAGGCCGGTGGTGCGGGCAATGAAAGAATTCACACAAGGAAGAAAAAAAGAGATAAAATTTATTGACTACATTGAAAGGGAACAGTGGGCAGGGCGGCAAAAGAGAAACTGTCTGAGACCTTTTAGATGCAAATTAGTGTGTTAGTTTTCTATTGCTACATAACATATTACCACAAACTTAGTGTCTTAGAACAACACTCATTTATTATCTCCTGAGTCTAAGCATGGTGTTACTGGGTCTTCTACCCAGAATCTCATAGGTTTGAAATCAAGGTATCAGCTAGCTCCTGATTTTTAGCCAAGTTTATAGGTCTCTGCTTTTTTGATAGCTGTTGTCTAGGGACTGCTCTCAGCAGTTAGTGGCCTCTATCAACTGCCCAGGTGGCTCTATCTAGAACATAACAACTTACTTCTTCATGGCCACCAGAAGAATATCTCTCTCACTTGGAATCTCTTCCTATGGGAAGGCCACACAGTCCCTTTAATTGCTCCCCTGATTAAGTTAGCCCACCAAGAATAATTTCCTTTCTTATTGATTTAGAGTCAACTGATTTGGGGATCTTAATAATTATTTTTTTATATTTATTTTTTTTGAGAGAGAGCAAGCGGTGGAGGGACAGAGAGAGGGAGATGGAGGATCCAAAGCAGGCTCTGCTCTGACAGCAGCAAGCCAGATGCAGGGCTCAAATTTACAAACCATGAGATCATGACCAGAGCCAAAGTCAGATGCTCAACCGACAGTGACCCAATCACCCCTGGGACCTTAATTTAATCTGGAAAATCATTTGCTTTTGTCATATAACATAACTTAATTGTAGGAATAAGCTACCTCATGTTCATACTCACACCCACACTCAACATGAGGGGATTGATTTTATGTGACATGTCCACCATTGAATGGAAATCATGAAAATCAGAAATAGACTACATGATGGATTTATAGGGGCAAAGGACCTGATTGACAATTGGTCTACCAAAGCAAACTTATAAATACAAAGTATATATACATTTTTGGAGAGCTGAAACTAATTCCTAAAAATCTAAAATCCTGCTATTGTTAACAAAGAAAATTCAAAGTATTCCGTCCAACAAATATTCTTGTTGAGAGGATATTTAAATTGATGTCATCACATTGGACTGACACAATGAATCAATGTAATGTGAGCTTGATAAGAGCACAGCTGCAAGTCGATTTCACATTTTACTGTATTCACTTTTACTATATTCACCTTTACTACAAAAAAAAAAGGCTGAAGGCAATTCAGAGAAATATTAGAAAAGAAATTAGAAGCATAAATACTATGTAAACTAGATGTTAAAAGAGAAATATTAGAAAAGAAATTAGAAAGTGTAAATACTATGTAAACTATGATGTTAAAAAATAAAGCAATCATTAACTCCAGGGAAAATAAAAGGTTGTACAAAAAAGGAAATAAAATCATTGTCCTCTTTTTAGTCTACATGTGGATAATATTTTAACATTCCTAGTGATAAACAATGAGAGATATTGAAAGAATTGGGGAGGGAAAATAAATGCATGTCATGGAAGAAGTTAATCTTCATTTTCCATTGTGAAAAGTCAGTAGGAAATTACTACTTAAAATTGAAAAATCAATGAATTGCAGTATAAGGATGGTAATTAGAATCTAGATGCAAATAAAGTAACAACTGAGAGTTAGAAGTGCTTGCCACTGGAAATAATGTATGGTAGGTAGGAAGACAAGGAACCCTCTTTTTTTCTGATAAATCATGTGGCACTGTTTGATTTTGTAAAGAATGCATGTAGATAAAAATGAAAGAAGGAAACTAACATGTGTCTTTAGAGACACAGAGACTGAAATAGGGTTTTTTGGAAAAGACAGTTGCTACTAGAAGAATATGTGTTATCGCACTCAATTCTCAGTTCAGTCTATGATATATGATATTTTCTACTGAGGAAATCAAAATTTCAAGAGAATTTTTGCAGTGGCCAAAGTCATGTAATTTTAAGTGGAAGCGTTAGTTTTCAAATCCAAGTCTTTAAAGTCATGACTGTCAAGTAGAAGGATGAATATGATATTCATAAGGAAAGCTGATATTTTATTTTTAAAATATTTTTACAAGATAATTTTACATATTTAATTTAAATTTTAGTTAATTGACGTACAGTGCAATATTAGTTTCAGGAGTAGAATTCAGTGATTTATCACTTACATCTCCTACCCACCTCCCTCCATCAACCCATGGTTTGTTCTCTGTCATTAAGAGTCTCTTGAGGTTTGTTTCCCTTTCTTCTTTTTCTCTCCTACCTTCCCATATGCTCATCTATTTTGATTCTTACATGAGTGAAATCATATGGTATTTTTCTTTCTCTGATTGACTTATTTCACATAGCATAATACATTCTAGCTCCATCTGTGTCATTGCAAATGGCAAGATTTCATTCTTTTTGATGTCTGAGTAATGTTCTATTGTATATACACATACCACATCTTCTTTATCCATTCATCGGTTGATGGATATTTGGGCTCTCTCCATAGTTTGGCTATTGTTGATAATACTGCTATAAAGATTGGAGTGAAAGCTGATGTTTTAGATGGAACATTAAACATTTATAGGGTTCAAACATGTGAAAGCATGAAGAAAGAATATTACAAGTATAGAGAATAGCTTAAAAAGAAAACAAAACAGGGGCGCCTGGGTGGCTCAGTCGGTTGAGCATCCGACTTCGGCTCAGGTCATGATCTCGCGGTCTGTGGGTTCAGTCCCGCGTCGGGCTCTGTGCTGACAGCTCAGAGCCTGGAGCCTGTTTCGGATTCTGTGTCTCCCTCTCTCTCTGCCCCTCCCCCACTCATGCTCTGTGTCTCTCTGTCTCAAAAATAAATAAACATTAAAAAAAAAAGAAAACAAAACAAAACACAACTAGTGTTGAAAAGTGAAGAAGGCTTAGAGGCAAAGGACCTATTTGACTAAAAGAGTGGGAGATGAAATTCAAGGTCAAGTACAGAATTTTTTGACAATGTTTATCATCATTTTTCATCACATTAATTTTTTTTCTGTTTTAAATTGTAATGTGTTTCCCAGGCATCTTTTAAAATTCCTCAGATTAACACAAGCTGATTACATGCAGTTTAATTGTATTTATCTTGAGGGAAATAGAAATAAGGTATTTACATCTTACGTAGGCATATACATATACATAAATATCTACATATACAGATATAACGTGGCAGGTAACAAAGAAGTTCCTATTTCTTGTCTTATTTGATTATTGCAACAAACTCCAAAGCTGGAGATCAGTTATTGTTATTATTACACTTATTTTATAGAAGAGAAACTGCTCCTAAGAAGTTAATATGGCTACCCAAGATTAGACAGTAGCTAAGAGGTGCAGCCAGAATTTAAACTCAGGTCTTCTGATGCCGAATCACAATGTTCTTTCTATTATCACACACTGTCTTCTCCTCTAACTCCCTACAAAGACTTCTCTGTACTTGTTCAACACCACCAAGTAAACTTAAAAAGACCAATACCTAACTATTGGACAAGGTGGGATTGTTCAGACTCTGACTAAAGAGTTTTATCCCTAAGCCTCTTCTCAACTGATCAGTCTGAAGCCAGACTGATGGCACAGATACAAAACAACTATTCAACTTAGGGTTTTAAAAATTCAGCAAAATTCAGACAAAGCAACTGGAAAATTATATTTTGCAGTTGTCAAACATCTTTTCAAGACTGAACATCTGGATAAACATTCAGGCTTCCAGATGTTTTCACACGGCTCAACATTTTGTGACATGACTACCAAATATATAATCAATTGGATGCTTTGTAAATATCCAGATATTTTAAACTTCAAATGTAGCCTAATTGTGGATGAGTTATCTCCTTCCCTTTTCCCACCTGTAATAATTAACCTCTCTCATAAGATGCTTGAATATGGTAAGGTACATGGAGAACCTTCATAGCTTCAGATATGAAAATCATTAATTTTCCAGCTGGCTATTTATATGGCCAAAATTCTGTATTACTCATCATGGGATGGGTAATGAAAAATCCTAACATTTCATTTGTAATTAATTAACACTGGCCCACCCATTGGAACATGGGGGCTGATTTTGTTCTCCAAATTTCTCCTGTTACAATTAGCATCCATTTTTTTGTCTTGCAAAGAATCATTGTTTTTCTAGAAGTTAGATCTGCTTTCTACCCTTCAGCAATGCAAGAGCACACAGAAAAGGGGAGGAAAGATAAAGTAACACATCAAACCATATCTTTCATTGACCTAATTCTTGCCTTTTTCAAGAGAAAATCAACTATCAGTTCACTTATTAGGTCCTTTTAGGGAGTTTCTTGGCTTCTGCCATCAATTAATTAATTTATTCATTCTTTCATTGAGGACTAAACCCAAAGAATGAAACATTGTATAAGATACAATAGTTACAAAGAGGTACAACATCATAATGCTTTGGAGTTTATTCCCTCCTCCTTTTTTTGTGTGTGGGAAAATATTTTTAAAATTTAAATTCAAGTTAGTTAACATACAGTATTATTGTGGCTTTAGGAGGAAAACCCAGTGATTCATCTCTTACATATGACAAGTGCTCATCCTGAAAAGTGTCCTCCTTAATTAATTCAATACTTATCACAGCTTTGAGAGACTGATAATGTGACACCCATGTTATTTATGAAGCCAGTGTAGCTCAGAGAGGTTAAGTAATGTGTAAGGAGAAGGGTCTTCAACCTAGACCTGACTCCAAATCCACTGGTCTTTTTTCGATCAATTAGTTTTCTAATATTGTTCTGCTCAGTGAAAATCCTGGGTCTTGAGATGTTAATTAGGCGCCTTGTGTAAAGGATTACTGTGACTAAATGTTTGTGTCCCTCCAGAATTCCAGTGTTGAAATCCTATTCCCAGTGCAATGGTGTCTGGAGGTGGGGCATTTGGAAGATGGTTAGGTTATGAGGGTGGAGGCTGCATGAATGGGATTAGTCCCCTTATAAAAGAGTTCCCTGAGAGTTCCCCTCCTCCTTCAACCCTGTGAAGACACTGTGAAAATGGCCAAAGATGGCCACCTATGAACCATGAAGGCTGCCCTCGCTTTATTTTATGCCCTATCCCCATTTTTCTTCTCCAGTAACATTTTATTTTCTCCAAGATATTGTCTTGCTCCTCTTCTGTTACCTTACTTCTTAAAAGTGTAGTCTGGGAATCAGCAGATGTCAAGTCTGTGGACACCTTGATCTTGGACTTCTCAGCCTCCAGAACTGTGAGAAATAAATGTCCATTGCTTATAAGCCACTCAGTCTGTGGTATTTTTGGTGCAGCAACTCACATAGACTAAGATAAGGATGTTCCTTGGAAAAATGGTTTATAGAAATTAGTTAACAGCATTTCCCAAACATATTTGGCCATAAAAGCTTTAGCCAAAATCACTTATAAATTCCTATAGTTCTAGCATTCTACAGAACAGTTTGGGAAATGGTGAACTAGCTATTACAGACTTGCTCTCTATTAAAGCTTACAGTCCCTGCTGTCAGTGAATCCTCTTTTGTTTCCTTTTAGAAATGTTTTTCTCATCTACTTGCCATCAGCCAAGATCGGGTACTCTTGTATTATTTACTTGATGTTCCATTTTTTGGTGTTTTCTTATTCTTTCCTGTCTGCCTAAGTTTTATTTCACTAGGGCCGTCTTTTATTGTATGCCCCCTCCTTCATGCTATGCCGCACCCTCATTTTTGGTTTTCATTAACATATTTTATTTTTTTCTGAGCTGTTGTCTTGCTCCTTTTCTAGTACCTTGCGACTTAAAAGTGTAGTTACCAGCAGTATGAGCATCACCTGGAGGCTTGTTAGCAGTGCAGAGTCTAAGGCCCACAGCATTCTAAAGAATCAGAATATACTTTTAAATAGAATTCCCAGGTAATCCCATGAACATCAAAGATTGAGAAATCCTGCTCCATCACAGTATTTAAGCCCTCGGTTGGCTTGTCAACAACTATGTCCTCAAAGCAATAAAAAGTCAGTTCCGTGTTGAAGAAGGAATTACATGTATTAAACATGCACGTTTATATATACACTTACAAAATCACAATTATGTCATTCCCCATAGAAGCATGATAAAATCTAACTCCACAGCATGAAAGACCCTCATAATCTGGTCCTGCTTAGCCTATCAGCCTCATCTTCACTGTCTCTCCCCCAAATCCCACTGTTACTTCTGTCCCAGCCATACTGAATGACTGGAATTTGTTATACACGCTCTGGTTTTTCTCTGGTCTCTGGCACTTTGTCCATTCAGCCTCCTGTGCTAGTACGGCTTTCATATTCCTCTTCACTTGGTCTATGCCGGTCTTTTAGGTTCCATCAGGTGACAGTGCCTTTGCGAATTATTTCCTGGCCCCCTCAGGACCCCCGAGGACCCTAGGGATTCATTTATTTCCTCAGTAAATACTGATCACATGCACATGAGTTACCAGTTACCTTTTTAATAGCACTTAATATATTACAATTGTTTGACTTCTTGTTCTTACTAGATCAGAAGTTCTTTGAAGATAGGAATATATTCATTCATTTAATAAATATTTATTGAGGACCCCAAATGCATGTTTTATAAATGGCTCCACACACTGAGGATGTATGTATGTAAGTCCTTTATTAAAGGAGTAAGGGAAAGGATATCAATTGGAGTTGATATCCTTGGTGTGGTCTCTGTGGGATATTAGAGACTTCATCCTAGTCTTTTTGGGGACAGCTTCAATTCAAGTTTCACTTCTGTATCCTCCAAAACGTCCTAATTTTTAGTAAAAAAAAAACCCCATAGTTACCATAATAATCAAATTCGGTATTCTCATCATCTTAAGCAAAGACTTAAAATGCGGGTATGTTGTTAAAAGAGAGATTATACATAACAGGGAGAGGCATAAGCTGTAGCAAAAAGGAATAGGCTCTGGGGCTAGACCTCTCTGGTACAAATTGCCATTCCAATGCTCATCTATTTGATCTCAGAAAACTTATTTCAACTTTCTAAGGCTCCATTTGCTCATCTATAAAGCGAGAATAATAGTACCTCTAATTTACATAGCTATTGGAAATCGAATGAAAAATGTGCAAAGAACACTTAGCACAGGAACTGGAATAAAGTAAATGCTCCATAAGTATTTGCTACCACTCCCGCTATTACTACTGTCACTACAACACCTACTACCGCCGCCGCTACTACTGTCACTGCAACACCTACTACCGCCGCCGCTACTACTGTCACTGCTACAACTCCTACCGCCGCTGCTACTACTACTACTACTGTGCATAGGATTTATATTTGAAGAAAGTTTTCTATGCAGTGTTATACCACCACGAGAAGGTATTGCCGCTGGTAGGAAACTTGGGGATCCTTGCTATATATTGGATTCAATGATTTACCCTCTTTCCTTCACCAGGAAATCCAGAGGAAACAATAGTCTGTCCTAATTGTAGCCCCCTCCGTTTACCTGAAGGCTCCCAGGCCTGCTCTGACAGATTGAGGACAGCCAAACTGCGAGGTTGTGAGCAAATTGTCATTACTTCACAGACCATAGGAAATTCCAAAAAACTGTGAAAAAATACAGACATAAAAGAATCTCATTTGACACTCAAGTCCTAGGCTTGGGACAATAACAAAAATGTTCCCAAGGACAGCAGAGACCCTTTCCATTGTTCGACTCAGCATTCCATTCAGGACTTAATGACAGAAGGCATTGCAGTTGTAATTATTCTCCTCTGAGTCCTACCCAGCCCTCCTTCCAACAGCCTCTCTGCAGCCCCGCCCAAGCCTGTAGAAGAGAAAAGGCACAAAGGGGGATATTTGTGGCCAGACTGTCTCCAATTAGTCAGAATGAGAACAATGATTAGCTTTTCCTCTGGGCCAGCCTGGAAAAAAATCCTGCATTGTTGGGTGGGATGGGGAAGGAATTTTTGGCCCATGAATCCAGTTTCAACCAGGAATCTTCAGGGATCTGTATTGACTGTGACCCATTTCTCCCAAAGCAATCAGAGACCCAGAAACTTCATAAGAGCTATGTAGACAGTGACCTACACTGCTACAATCATTGCTTCTCAGGGCCTGTAAAATTTACCTGGATGGTTGTTTTAAAAAGGCAGGTTCCTATCCCTGGGAACTTGAGTCAATAGGTTTGGAACAGAGCTCAAGAACCTGAAATTTTAACAATAGCCGCTCTCCCCCAGAATAATTATATTCCTGGTGACCTGCATACCAAAGTTGGAGAGGGAAAAATTGCTCTGAGTGGTGGCTGGGGACTGGCTGCTAAGAGTCTGAGGCTCAGGCCAGATGAGGCTTACTTTCCAGCTCACACGTGATAAAATTATGCTAAGACATGAATGATTAATAGTTGGCATCAGGATTAACAAATAATGACCAGAATAAAAGTCAAATATCAGTTTCAGTTCTAACTCTTATCTCTAAGGATTGGAAATGCATAATCTTCTAAGATTCTTGCTCCTGAGACGGTGAGAAGAAAACAAGGATTTGTTTTGAGTAAGTGAGGCACTGCATGTAAATGTGCTTATGAATGGTAAAATACTCAACAAATATTCTCGTTCTGGTTAATGTGATTCTCTCAGAATCAAATACGTGGGATCCTAAACATTCTAAAAAGTTAAGCAATAGAGACAACTTTTACATAGAAATTCAAATAGGGATTTTAGAGCCACTAATAGATTTTAGAGCAAGTGAGGGACTATCTAGGGTCTCCAAATCTCACTGTGTGGATTAGGAGTCTATATTACTACTTATACACTTAATGCATTTGCATATATGTATACAGGCATACATCTGCAGTGTATATGACTAATTCTCCATCTGTGGACCCTGCTTCAAGGCCCCAGCATCTTCTATGACCTGGACTCACTCATTACTTCTAAAGTCCTTAAGCTTCAGTGAAAATTGATGAAAAAATCCGGTGACAACTTTTCCACTTTGTAAACCCATCTGCTCACTAGTCAACTGCTTCTTGAATTCTTTTAAGCTGTAGAGCCTTTTCTAAGCTGGCTCTGCATTTTTTCTAAGTCCAGGGTTACTGGACTGCTGAATTGTGGGGGAAAGAAACACCCCTGTTATTGAGTCTGGCTCCCCCCAGAATTCTGTAGGCTCTTGGGAAAATACCTCAGGACCCAGCACAAGGACTGGGAGTTCTCAAGAGTTCCTTCTCTGTACTTGAGTACTTGAGCAAATTTAGGAACCATTTGGCTATAGCGTATGTGAAAGCAGAAAATAAAAATGAGGATTAAAAGCTGGAGGCAGAGAGGGAAATAATGTAAAGAAAAAAGACGGAGAAAGAAGAGTCCCTAAGAAACTCTAGCCAAATACGCTTAATAATTTTTACATCTGGTGGGGAAATAGCCAGGAAAGAACCCCTACGTAGGTGGTGGGACCGGAGGGAATGTCAAGTTGATGAAGCTATCATTCACATGCTCCCGCTCTGGCCCCCCCTCACCCGTCTCACTCTCACATGCTGTTCCTTAGATCAGCAAAGCGTCTCCTCTCTGCAAAGGTACCTTTAAATGTCGAGGTCCTCTGTAGCCCCAGTGCCTCAGCCTTTGGGAAAGCCCAAGAGGGCTTAAGTCAAAAGGCTGCTCAGGGACGGCCACTACTAACAAGCAGAAAGTCAGAGGAAATGGATACTTAACTTCCACCACACCCAGTATATTACACCTCCCTCACAGCCCTGAGGAGGCCCCCAAAGAGACTGAGGCAGGCCGAATGCTTCCAAGCGTGAGTGCTGACGTTGCTGGATGTTGCAGATGACTCCGTGTGTAGACACACTGAGGGAAGCTGGTGGTGGTAGAGGGAAGTCCAGAGTGGCTTTCCCCTTTATTAGTTGTGCCCTGAAGCAGTTTGCTTTAAGCTCCTCTGACCCAGTGTCTTGATTTGTCAAGTAAAATGGACAGTAAGAGCTCCAACTCCAACAGCAGAGGATTGCTGAGAAAAGCAAAGTGAAAATTCAGTATGAAGTGGCATCTGGCCATCAACGCATGATGTGTTCTTGTACTCATTCCTGTAAAGGATCTAAGAAGACATAGAGCAAAATAAAATTTTAGCGACACCATTGAGGACTAGAACTATTAACTATCTCTACTCTTCTCTGTCGGTATTCTAGTTCAGAATTAGCTACTGCTGGGCACTTGGAACAGCAACGTGGCTGATTCCCTGGCTTCTGCATTGGTCTCCAATAATGTATATTCTGCAGAGGATATATAGGGATTGTAAACAAGTCATTGTGAAATATATCATGCATACAGAAGAGCACATATATTTGTAGCATTTAAGAACAAAAATAAACAGGGGCGCCTGGGTGGCTCAGTTGGTTGAGCATCTGACTTTGGCTCAGCTGTGATCTCACGATTCGTGGGTTTAAACCCTGCATTGGGCTCTGTGCTGACAGCTCTGAGCTTGGGGCCTGCTTCGGATTCTGTGTCTTCCTGTCTTTCTTTGTCCCCCACTCATGCTCTGTCTGTCTCTCAAAAATAAACATTAAACAAGTTTTTTTAAAAAAGAATAACAATAAACAAACATCCAGCTTAATAAATAGGTTACAACCGATACATATAGCTTTCTGTGGGTCCCTTTCTGACTATAGTCCCCTCCTTTTTCCTAAAAGCTACCTACGATTGCTGTATTTTATCATTTGGTTGCTTTTCTTTATATCCTTACACAAAAGTATGTGTCCTCAAATTATAAATTGATTAGTTTTGCCTCTTTATTAAACTTCATTTAATGGAATCATACTAAGTATTCTTTTCTTCCTTGCTTTTTTCTTGTTCAATGTATAGTTCCCAAGATTCATCCATATTGATATATATAGTTCTTTAAATTTCACAGTTGTATAATATTCCACTGTATAGCTAATCATAATTTATTATGTCTTCTTCTATTGATGGACATAAGGGTTACTCCAGTGTTTTACTATTACAAGCAGTATTGCTATGGATTTGCTTGTATATCTTCTTTGGTTCATATTTGAGAGTTTTTCAAGGAATATCTCCAGGAGTGGAATTGTTGGTCATGGGGTACATATACATCTTTAACAGATAATACAAAAGTGTCTACGGGTGGAGTGATTTTACCAATTTATGATTTCACCAACAGTGTATGAGCTCCTATTGTTCCCTATCCATACATGCATTTGGAGTTGTCAGATTTATAGTTCTGGCCAATTTGTTAGTTTTAATTTGCATTTCCTGATTATTAATGAGGCTGCATATGTTCAGATAAGATTATTGGTGTCCTTCTTTATGAATTACCTGCTAATGTCTTTTGTCTATTTTTATATTTGGTTGTTTGTCACAATTTTCTTGGTTATATATCCTGAATGTGAATTCTTTTTCAATTATGTGTTACAAGTATCTTTGTTGGGTCTGTGGTTTATCTTTTCATTTTATTTATGACATCTTTTAATGAATGCCATTTCATAATTTTAATGTAAAATTTATCAGATATTTTCTTTTATGGTCTACGGATTGACTCTTGTACAAGGTTGTAAAGAATTTTACTACACTGAATCTAAAAACTTTTTAAGTTTTGCACCCCAAATTTATTCTAATTCTATCTGAATATTTTAAAAACAATTTTTTAATCACAAAGTGTATTCATGTATAGAAAAGTGCATAATATAAAAATATAGAGATTAATTATACAAAGTAATCCCCTGTGTAACTACCTCGCATCCCTCCAGACTTCTCCCCGTATTGTCTCCCAATTGCTATTCCCTGCCTACCCACCAAGTATAACTACTATTTTAACTTCCCCAATAGTTTGGCTTTTGCCTGTTTTCAAAGGTCATGTAAATGGAATAAAAAAAATATGTAATGTTCTGTTTTTGTGTTCTTCCATTCAACAATAGGATTTTTCTTTAATATTTATTTTTTAGAGAGAGAGATACAGAGCACGAGTAGGGAAGGGGCAGAGGGAGAGGGAGACACAGAATCTGAAGCAGGCTCTAGGCTCTGAGCTGTCAGCACAGAGCCTGACGCAGGGTTCAAACTAATTAACCATGAGATCATGACCTGAGTTTAAGTCGGACACTTAAAAGCACTGAGCCACCCAGGCGTTTCTCGACAATAAGTTTTTGATGTTCAGCTATGTCATTGCATTTTACAGTAGTTTGTTCTTTTTCATTGAGATATGAAATGCATTATTGAATAAATTACACTATAATTTATTTATCCACTCTATTGTTGATGACATTGTGTTTCCAGTGTGAGTTATTACCAATAATATGTATAAATATGAACATTCTTGTACATGTCTGTTGGAAAATGTGCCTTTATTTCTGTTGAGTATATACCTAAGAGTAGAATTTCTAGGTAATAAAGTATGAGTATGTGCAGCTTTGGTAGTTATTTTGAGATTTCTGAAATAGTCATACCAATTAACAATGCTGCCTGCAGTGTGTGAGGGTTCCTGCTGTGCCACAACTTTGCCAATAAATGATATCGTTAAGTCTTTAACTTTAGCCATTCTGATGGACATGTAGTGACACCTTGGTTTTAATCTGCAGTTTCCTAATTATTAGTAAATATGAGCACCTCTTCATATGTATATTGGTCTGTTGGATATTCTCTTTTGTGAATTATATATTCAAGTCTCTTGTCCAGTTTTCTACTGAATTGTCTGAAATTCTTACTCATCGAAATTTGTGTATATTGAATACTTGCACTGGATTATATGTTTCAAAGAGATACAACTCTTTTGTTAGCTATATATGTTGTTTATAATGTGTATATATATATGCATACATATATATGTATGTATATAGATTGCATTTTCATTCTCTTACTACTATCTTTTGATAATCAGAAGTTCTAAAATTTCATATTATTCTAATTATCAGTATTTTCCTTCGTGGTTAGTATTCCTATGTTATTTCTTTTTTAAAAATATTATTTCTAAATTTTAATTCCAGTATAGTTAACATACACTGTTATATTAGTTTCAGTTATATAATATAGAGATTCAATAATTCTATATATTTCTCTGTGCTCATTATGGTAAGTGTACTTTTTTTTAAGTTTATTTATTTTGAGAGAGAGAGAGCATGAGCAGGGGAGGGGCAGAAGAAGAGCATCCCAAGAAGGTTCCACACTCTCAGTGCAGCGCTGGCCCTATGCGGGGGTGACATGAGATCGATGCAGGGTTGGGGGAGTATCTAATGGCAATGGGGGAGGCACCACAGGGCCAGAACTCATGAACCATGAGGTCATGACCTGAGCTGAAATCAAGAGTCAGTGCTTAACCGACTTAACCACCCAGGTGCTCTATATAATAGGTGTACTCTTAATCCCCTTCACCTATTTCACCCATCCCCTGTTTGTTTTCTAGTTTTATTTTATTTATTTATTTATTTATTTATTTAAATATTTATTTATTTTTGAGGGAGGGAGACAGACAGAGCATGAGTGGGGGAGGGACACAGACAGAGAGGGAGACACAGAATCTGAAACAGCCTCCAGACTCTGAGCTGTCAGCACAGAGCCCGATGGAGGGCTCGAACTCGGGAACAGTGAGATCATAACCTGAGCCGAAGTCGGATGCTTAACTGACTGAGCCACCCAGGCACCCTCTAGTTTTATTTTTTATTCTTCATGTTAAGATTTATAATACACACAAAACTAATTATTATATATAGTATGAGAAAGGATTTAATCTTCTGTAATATGGCTAGAAAATTGACCAAGTACCATTTTTTGAAAAGACCGTTATTTCTCA
The DNA here is from genome assembly GCA_030068075.1 of Paguma larvata. Lineage (NCBI taxonomy): Eukaryota > Metazoa > Chordata > Mammalia > Carnivora > Viverridae > Paguma > Paguma larvata. The sequence goes on along the minus strand of CM057833.1, from coordinate 97,299,643 downwards.
TGAACCAAGGGCCCATAAATATATGGTTCTGTTTCTTGGCTCTCTAATCTGTTTCACTGGTCTATCTGTCTATATCTGTATCAAAATCATGTATTTTTAATTATTCTAGGGTTATAATTTGTCCTTTCATGTGTAGGGCAAAGCTACTACTCTGGTCTTCAAGTGATACTCGGCTATTCTTGGCTGTTTGCTACACCATAAAGTATAAATTACAATTTATAAATTGTGGAATCAGCCTGCAAATAAATTCCATAAAAGGACTGTTGGGATTTTAATCAAATTTTCCCTAAATTTGGCAAAAATTAACTTTTTTGCAATTTCAAGTCTTCCTCTCCATTAATTTAATTTATCTCTCTCTTTATTTAAACCTCCTTTAGTAACTTTCAATATAATTTTTCTAATACAAAAGTACCTTATATTTTCTGTGGTTTTAAAGCATATACTATATAGAAATGCAAGTAACTTTTTATGTTTATTGTATATTAGACAAGCACTGTTTGATTTCTCCTAACATATCTAGATTATATTTTGTTTTGTATATAATGGTTAATATTATCTGCTACTACTAATATTTTGTATCTTTTTCCCCTTCTTCTTATTGCTTTCATTTTCTTTTCTTACATTTTTCTGTTGATAAAAATCTTTAGTATGATGTTGAATACAATTGATGATATCAGACATAGTTTAGGGGAAAGGTTTTAATATTTTATAATCAAATATGGTATTTACTTCAAGTTTTAGAAATATCCTAATATGTTAAGAAAGTTCTCTTTAAGTCCTGGTTTGACAAAAGTTCTAATCATGAGTGGATGCTGGGCTGTGTGTGTGTGTGTGCACGTGTATGTGTATTTTGTCTGTATCTACTGGAAAAAGTCATATAATTTTTTTGCTTATCTTGAGATGGATTACAACAATATATTGTTTTCCCATTGCTGAACTAAACTCAATTCTGGAATATTCACTACTTGGTCATAGTGGGTTTTTTTTTTCCTCCATGCACTGCTAAATTCAGTCGCTAATATTTTATTTAGGATTTTGGCATACATGTTTATAAATGAGTTTGACCTCATTTCTCTCTCATTTTTTAAACAGTTCTTGTCTGGTTTTGATATCAAGAGATTATGAGACCATGATTGTTTCCTGCCTCCCCCATCCCCCCATGATCTGGAAGAAATTTTATGTTATTTGTATTTTCTAATCCTTAGATATTTGGTAAAAGTTCCCTGCAAAAATTTGTGTCTATTATTTTCATTGTGGAATGTTTTTAAAACTGCTATTTAATTTCTTCAGTGGTTACAGAACTATTCAGGTTTTCTATTTCTTATTGAATACAGTTAATAATTTATATCTATTCTAAGAATTAAATATTTCATAAATTTTCAAATGTGTTACGTAAAGTTACTCATAATTTTATTTTATTATCTTTTCATCCCTGCTACAATTATATTCTTTTAAAATCTGATACATGCCTTCTCTCTCTTTTTCCTCAGCAAGATCATTTCTTTCCTTCTACTCTATGGGTGTGTTTTGTTCCTTTTTTTCACTTATAAGTTGTATGCAATTTTCAGACTTTCTTTTCTTCCAGTATAAGTAGGCAAATCTATAATTTTTTTAAACCACCAGGTTAGCTATATTCCACAAATTTTTACATATGCTGTTTTTCTTAGTGCATAGTTCTAATAATTTCTATTATGATTTCTTTGTTGATCTATCAGTTCCTATAGAAGTGTGTTTTAAAAATTCTATTCTGAAAATAAACAAAAAAGGTCTTTCTACTGGGTATTTATAAAATAAGTAAAAATTAAAAATAAATTTTAAATTACATTTTAAAATTATTTTTGAATAAATAACATAATCACTAACACACACACACAACCAGTTGTGTTTTTTCTATAAACAATTAATAATCTTTAAAGGAAATTAAGAAAACCATTCCATTTACAATAGCATCAAAATGTATAAGATACTTTGGAATAAACTTAACCCACAAGATGAAAGAGTTATACACCGAGAACTACAAAACATTACTAAAGGAAATTAGGGGCACCTAGGTGGCTCAGTTGGTTAAGCGCCTGACTCTTGATTTCGGCTTAGGTCATGATCTTGCGGTTTGTGAGTTCAGGCCTCACGTCGGGCTCTGCACTGACAGTATGGAACCTGCTTGGGATTCTATCTCTGTCTCTCTCTGCCTCCCCCTGACTTGTGCTCTCTCTCTCCCTCAAAAATAAATATTTTAAAAAATGAATAAATGAATAAATAAAGGAAATTAGAGAAGATGCAAACAAATGGAAAAACATCTGTGTTCATGGATTGGAAGACTTAATATTATTAAAATGTCAATGCTTTCCAAAGCAATTTATAGATTTAATACATCTTTATCAAAATCCCAGTTGCATTTTTGGCGGAAATAGAAAAAGCATCCTAAAATTCACTTGGGATCTCAAGGGACATGTAATACCCAAAAGAATCTTGAAAAAAAAAAACAGTTAAAGCTCATACTTCTTAAATTTAAAACTAATCCCAAAGCTACAGTAATTGAAACAGTGTAATGCTGGCATAAAAACAAAAATATAGACTAATGGAATGAATTAGAGAGCACCAAAATAAATCCTTGTATAGATGGTCATCTGATTCTTGACAAGAATTCTTGACAAGCATGGTTTGGCACCATTCAATGGGGGAGAAGACACCCTCTTCAAAAAACTGTTGGGAAAACTGGATATCCACATACAAATTATGAAGCTGGATCCCTACTTGTAACTTATCCAAAAATGGATCAAAGACTAAAGAGCTAACTATAAAACTCAGTAGAAAAACATAGGGGGAAACCTCTATGACATTGGGTTTGGGAGTGATTTCTTGGATATGCTATCCAAAGTACAGGCAGTAAAAGTAAAAATAGGTAAATCAGACTACACGGAAAGTAAAAACTGCATCAAATGACACAATCAATAGAGTGAAAAGAACCAACAGAAAGGGAGAAAATATTTGCACAGTCACATATCCACAGCATATAAAGAACTCCTACAAATCAAAAACATGATGAACCCCTACAAATCAAAACATACACACACACACACACACACACACTCCAACTAAAAATGGGCAAAGGACTTAAATAGATATTTCTTTAAAGGAGATACACAAATAGCCAACAAGCATATGAAAAGATGCTTAACATCAACTAGCCATCAGAAAAACGTTAATCGAAACCACAATATGATATTGCCTCACATCCATTAGAATAGCTACTATTAAAAAAAGAAAAGAAAAGAAAAGAATCAATGTTGGTGAGGATGTGGAGAAATGGGAACTCCTGTGTATCATCGGTAGGAATAGAACATGGTACAGCCACTATGGAAAGCAATATGGCAGTTCCTCAAAAAATTAAAAATAGAATTACCGTGTAATCCAGAAATTTCAGTTCTTCAGTATATACCCATAAGAATTGAAAGCAGTGTCCTGAAAAGGTATCTGAACACTCATGTTCCTATAGCAACATTATTCACAATAGCCAAGTGTCTTTGGACGGATGAATGGATAAACAAAAGGTGGCACAATCACACAAATATTAAAAAGGAATGAAATTCTGACACATGATACACCATGGTTAAGCCCTGTGGACATGATACCAAGTGAACTAAACTAACCACAGAAAAACAAATACTGTATGATTCCATTTATATGAAGTATCTAAAGTAGTCAAATTCATAGAATCAGAGTATAGAATGATGGCTGCCAGGGGGCTCCTGGAAGGGAGAAATGAGTGATTATTGTTTAGTTAGTATAGAGTTTCAGTTTTGCACGACGAAGTGTGGAGGTTGGTTGCACAACAATGCGAACACCCTTAACACTACTGAACTGTACATTCAAGAATAGTTAAGATGTATATTTTATGTATTTTACTACAGTTTAAAAAATTTTTATGAACATGGTGAAGCTAACAAAATGTGTGGTGGCCCAAATATAAAATAAAACCAAATTCAAAACAAAACAAAACTACAACCTGAGAGAATCGTTTCTCAACCTATAACACCGTCCAAAAGTGAAGAAAAGCATGACAACAGTCTGTCCACAAGACTTTGGGGAAATAAGGATAGTTACATATCGTTGATAGGAATGCAAATTGGTATTTGGCATTTTGGCAGGAAGTTTAGAAATATCTAACACAACTATGTGTTTACCTTTCGATTCAATAATTTCATGTCTAGAAATTTACCTTGAGGTTTTGCTCCAACAATAGTGAAAATAAACATGCACACTACAGTTTTGTTTATAATCATGAAATGTTGGAAATACTCTAAATCCCTAAATATAGGAGAGTAGTAGAACATTGTAACTTATACATGCATTGTTTCACATAATATATATATATATATTTCACATATATGAAACATATATATTGTTTCACATATTGTTTCACATATATATATATATGAGGGGGGAAGGGTATTCCCCCACATTAAGATTTCAGATTCTGAACATTTCACCAGCTTTTCTATTTGTTGCCATGTCACTGTCCAATTTTTTGCTGCTATCAGATAGCACTATATAGATATGCTAGTCTTAGCAGTATTATTATTATGATAATTTGAAGAATCTAGTTTCATATATGTAAAATATATAAAGCGACGCCATCGGTTTGCTTTGATTTACACTACTCTGGTTAATATAAAGGATACGCAGTTTTTATATTTGTTTACTACTTGTGCTCATCTGTGGATTTTTGAAAGTCTAAGAAAAAAGAGTCATCATAAGATAACATGGCTTCAACAAGTCACTCATATATGTATCATGAGAATGATCACTTAGAAGAATTACTGAGTATATTATTATTAATGAGTAATGGCATACCCAGAATGTTTGACACACCATCCTTTATATGACAAAATTATTTTCTGTAATGTCTTTAAATGAATAATAATGGTCAAAAAAGCAGGAGAGATATTTTTAAGATTTCTCACAGACCTTAGGATTTAATTTCTACCATGCTTAAAGCAGTTACAAGGTTGGATGTTCACTTTTTTGTCCCAATATCCAGTCTACAGCCAAAACAAAATAATTATTTCAGTCTTGAAAAAATTGGGTTTTTTTTTTTCAGTGTTTGGTAAAGATTTATAAAGTCATGAAGTTGTCACGTGTTGACTGCTTCCTTTGCTCTTTTCTGCTTTTCTTTGAACTGCTAAGAAAAGTCCATATTTACTCTGAAAAGGTTCACTTCCTTTCCTAACCAGATTAACTTTTTTCATCTGGAAATAGTATTGAACAGGCAGGAGTATCAAAATAAATTAAAATATCATTCACTGTCTTCTCTTCATCAAAGTCTTGGCTTTCTTCATGCTATTTTCTTCTCCATTTTTTTTTCAATCCTGTCAGTGTTGATGCTAATATTTCCTTTCTTTTCCTTGGTGTCAATGCTTATAGAAAATGATTCATTGTTGTCTTTCAGCCCTGTGTCATCTGACTCCTGTGTTGTTTCTAGGATCCATGCTTTGGATGTGCCAACTTGTACTCTTCACAATTTTCATAAACTCTGTGCAATGTTGAAGGCATTACATATTTCAAAACAGATCCAGACATTGCTGCAGTTGCCTCTTTCGCTTTTTAAAAAATGTTCTTTGTTGAACTCTACTAGGTTGTTGCTCTTTCCTGTTGATATGGGTTGTTTCATTTCAAATTTCCTTACAAAAGTCCAAAAAATGATTAAATACTTGCTAGTTTCAGAACAATATTCCAAATGACTGAAAGGTTCTTCAAGTTTCTGTAGGACAAAAGCATAGAATTTGATAGCTTTTCTATCAACCTGGCAGTTTTAACTTGAACGTTTTTGTCAATATTTTATGTAAAATAGCTTATGGAAATAATTGTCTAATAACTAATAAATGAATTTTAATACTAGAATATCTGCAAAAGGGTCAATTATTACAATGGCTAAATTGTACCACTAGAGTAATGTTTCATTTTCTAGATTTGTTCTTTTACTTAAAAACAAATAGTGAACAATTTAAAAGGAAATACATTTAATTTTTTTAAACTATTTTGCAAGATCATTTAAATATTTTACATATGAACTAAAATTTGCACTTAACAAAGAAAAATATTATACCTCACAGTTTTTACTTTGTTCCACTGTTTATATTTTAAAAACAAATAATAACCATGTGGTCATATAGAATGACAAAATGGAAGTAATTCAAGTTCTGTCTCTTCATCACTACAATGACAGCGCTATCCCACTTATTTCAAATCTGTAACTTAAATGCAGGGATGTACAGCACTGCAAGAATTAATAGATGAAACTGTATACAAAGTGCATTCAAATTATTCTGAATTTTATGAACTTATGCTTGGAAGGAATGCATACACACACACACACACACACACACACACACACACACACACTTCAGTCTGTGTTGGGGACCAAGTATGCAACTAGAAGTAATCCAAATTAACACCTTTGTGGAATGCAATATTAAAAATTAAGTAAAATGTCCTCATTGGAAGCTTGAATATGTGTTACAAAAAAAATCAATATTAACCATAGCAATTGTTTAGAACTTGGACCAACAAAGAATTCTGGGGGAAGATGCATTTCATCACTGATGTTCTTTAAAATTTCCAGCATATAGTGATGATAAAAAAACAGATGAAGTTTGACTCAGTTCTGTTTATAATTATCCTCAAAAAAGTGTCTCCCGCTATTGGCAGTACTCAGAGTGGACTGCTTTCAATGACCCATCCCAGGTAGGCCACTATTAACGAATTATACTTGAATTACTTAGTGAATTAATGACTCTATTATTTCACATATTATTTTCTGCCCCTGTCTCTCTCTTTCCCGAGTAGGACTCCAGGTGCATGTATGTTAGAGTTCTTGATACAATTCCACAGGTCTCCCACGGTCTACTCATCTCCCAGAACACCTTTTATCTCTGTTCTCCAACTTTGATACTTCATCTTCAAGTTCACAGACTCTTTCATCCTCTCCGTTTTATTAAGCCCATCTAGAAAATTTTCTCCATTTCAAGTATTTTATCTTCCAGTACTGCTTCGTTCCTTTTTTAGTTCTCTGCTAAGAATTTTGTCATTTTATTCATTATGAGAATATTTTCACTTACTTTGTTAAACAGAATCATAATAGTTGCTTTAAAATTCTTGTCTATTCTGACATCTGAGTCATCTCAGGATTGGACTCCACTGATTGTCTTTTCTTCTTGAGAGTTGGTGTTCCTGTTTCTTTCCATGTTATCTTAGATCATGGACAAATTTATATTATATCATGGACGTTGTGAATAATATGCTGTAGACACTAGATTCTTTTGTACTCCTCTAAAGAGTGCTGATATTGTGTGTGTGTGTGTGTGTGTGTTTGTGTGTGTGTTTTAGCAGATACTTGAATTTACTGAACTTATATTGGAAACTGTCTCTCTGTGGTGAGTGGTAACTCAAATAATCTCAGTTCAGTTCTTTTTGGCTTCCCTGGGCTGCTTAGAATCTGCTTTTAAATGCATAGGCAAGGAGCCATCAGTCAGAGATTGAGTCACAATCTATCCACATATTTAGGGATATTCTTTCCTTGGATTTCTCCTTTTCACAATTTCCATCCTTACTTTCCAATAACTGTGATTGCTCCAAATTCTGTCCTCTGGTTATTCAAGTCAGTAAAATGCAGATATTCTACCACATGTGTGGCTTTCCTACACAGTGCTGCTTGGGGTCTGTCTTTGGAAAAGCCATAAATATAGGAAACTCACCCAGTGCCATTTCTTTATTCCAAGTGTTATCCTCTCAAGTGTGTCCCTCTTCTTGGTCTATCTTCAGTTGTTTCAGAAAGTTTTTTTTCCCCCTAGAGTTTACACTGTCTATCCCTAGGAGGTTTTTTCCAATAGGAGCTACTTGGCATAATAACTCCTATCTCTCTTTGAGAATCTCTGTTTTCTTCTTTTACTCTCCTCACTCCAACGTTACTTTCCTTCTTTCCTACCCTGTCCCAGCAAATCACTTTGGTCTAGGTTGCATATTTGAATGAGATCCAGCTTCATCATTGGTTCTAGGGTATCAAGGCCTGTGTAACATTTGGTTGGGTTGTTGTAACAAAATACTACAGACTAGGTGACTGAACAACAAAGATTTATTTTTTCACAATTCTGATAGCTGTAAGTCCAAGATAAAGGTGTTAGCTTGGCTTACAATGACCACCTTCTCACTGTGCCCTTACACGGCCTTGTCTCTGTGTGTGCATCCCTGATAGGTCTCTGAATCTTAATCCTCCCTTTTTATATGAACACCATTCAGACTGGATTAGAACCCACCCAAATGGCTTCATTTTAATTGAATTACACCTGTAAAGACTTTATTCCTAGGGGCGGCTGCAGTTAAGCGTCCAACTTCGGCTCAGGTCATGATCTCACTGAGCTCGAGCCCTGTGTCAGGCTCTGTGCTGACAGCTCGCTTCAGCTGGAGCCTGCTTCAAATTCTGTCTCTGTCTCCTCTGCCCGTTCCCGGCTCGTGCTCTTTCTCTGTCTCTGTCTTTCTCTCTCTCTCAAATACAAATGAACATTAAAAAGAAAAAAACTTTTATGTCCAAATACAGTTACATTCTGAGGTACTAGGGGTAAGGGTTTCAATATACAAATTTATTATTATCATAATTATTTAAATATAATTTATTATCAAGTTAGCTAACATACAGTGTGCTCTTGGTTTTGGAGGTAGATTCCTGTGATTCATCTCTTATGTAAAACACCCAGTGCTCCTCAAAGCCAATCACCCATTTTCCCCTTTCCTCTGTGCCCCATCAACCCTTCATTTTTTCTCTGTATTTAAGAGTCTCTTATGGTTTGCCTCCCTCTCTGTTTGAAACTATTTTCCCCTTCTGTTCTCCTGTGGTCTTCTGATAAGTTTCTTGAGTTCCACATATGATATCTGTCTTTCTCTGACTGACTTATTTCACTTAGCATAATATCCACCTGTTCCATCTATGTCATAGCAAATGGCAGGATTTCATTCTTTCTCATTGCCAAGTAGTATTCCATTGTATATATAAACCTCATCTTCTTTATCCATTCATCAGTCGATGAACATTTAGGCTCTTTCTATAATTTGGCTATTGTTGAAAGTGCTGCTATAAACATTGGGGTACATGTACCTCTATGAATCAGCACTCCTGCATCCTTTGGATAAATTCCTAGTAGTGCTATTCCTGGGTCATAGGATAGTTCTATTTTTAATTTTCTGAGGAACCTCCACACTGTTTTCCAGAGTGCTTGCACCAGTTTGCATTCCCACCAACCGTGTAAGAGGGTTCCTGTTTCTCCACTTCCTTGCCAACATCTGTTGTTTCCTGAGTTGTTAATTTTAGCCACTCTGACTGGTGTGAGGTGGTATCTCAATGTGGTTTTGATTTGTATTTCCCTGATGATGAGTGATGTTGAGCATCTTTTCATGTGTCTGTTGGCCATCTGGATGTCTTCTCTGGAAAAGTGTCTATTCATGTCTTCTCCCCATTTCTTCACTGGATTATTTTTTTTTTTTTTGGTGTCAAGAATTCTTTATAGATTTTGGATACTAACCCTTTATCTTATATGTCATTTGCAAATATTCTGTCGGTTGCCTTTTAGTTTTGTTGATTGTTTCCTTTGCAGTGCAGAAGCTTTTTATCTTGATGAGGTCCCAGTAGTTCCTTTTTGCTTTTATTTCCTTTGCCTTCAGAGACATGTCAAGCAAGAAATTGCTGCAGCTGAAGTCAAAGAAGTTTTGCCTCTTTTATTCTCTAGGGATTTGATGGTTTCCTGTCTCATATTTAGGTCTTTCATCCATTTTGAGTTTATTTTTGTGTATGGTGTAAGAAAGTGGTCCAGGTTCACTTTTCTGCATGTTGCTGTCCAGTTTTCCCAGCATCGCTTGCTGAAGAGACTGTCTTTATTCCATCGGATACTCTTTCCTTCCTTGTTAAAGATTAGTTGGCCATACATTTGTGGGTCCAAATCTGGGTTTTCTATTCTATTTCACTGGTCTGAGTGTCTGTTTTTGTGCCAAAACCATACTGTCTTGATGATTAAAGCTTTGTGGTAGAGGCTAAAGTCCAGGTTTGTGATGCCTCCCACTTTGGTTTTCTTTTTCAACACTACTTTGGCTATTTGGGGTCTTTTGTGGTTCCATACAAATTTTAGGAAATTTGGGCTGGGGGTGGGGGAAGTGTGCGATTCAGCTCATAACAGCTTGGCATCCATAGAAATTTTTTTCAAACAATATTTTTCCACAGTATTCTTAACTTCATAGTGTTCATTTTACCTAGAAAAGCCTATAGCCATTTTTTTTAATTGTATAAAGACCTCCAAGTGGTTCTTGGCATGTCTCTGTCTTATCTGTTTTTTACTTGTTTCTTTCTCTTCCTTCCAAACCTTAATATTCCAAAAACCACTAATATTGTAGGCTTTACTAAAGGTAAAAGCCCTAAAGTAGGTATCCTCAATCTGAGAGGCCTGGCTCAAAGCCTCATTATTTCTGTGATGTTAGTTTGAACACTGCTTCCAAAACATGAGCAAGATACCATGAGTCATCGAGCACTGATTTTGCCAAATTCAGCCAAGAGTTCAGAAGCCCTGCTCTGATGGATAGAGCCAGAATTTGAGAACCCTTGCTCTACTGAATGAAGCTTAATAAAGAGGAGAGAGAATAACTAGATAATTTTTAAGCTTATTCTAATAAGCTTTTGAGATTCAATGGCTCTCTGCTTTCTACGGGACAAATTTTAAAATTTTTTCTTAATGTTTATTTATTTTTGAAAGACAGAGCGTGAGCAGGAGAAGGGCAGAGTCAGAGAGAGGCAGATGCAGAATCCGAAGCAGGCTCCAGGCTCTGAGCCATCAGCACAGAGCCCGACGTGGGGCTTGAACTCATAGACCGTGAGATCATGACCTGAGCTGAAGTCGGCCACCCAACCGACTGAGCCATCCAGGCGCCCCGACTATGGGACAAATTTTAAATTCTTTGAGTATTTAAATTCTTCTAAAAATTAAATTCCATTTACTTTTCATATCTTAACTACAGTTACTCCTATCCCACAGTAAAACTCAAAGTGACTAGGATTATTCATCTCTCAGGTTTACTCCTGTCTCTATCCCTTTGCTTATGCTGTGTCTTTAGTCTCTAATATTCTTCTTTATTTTCCTCATCTACTGGAAATCCTACTTCCTCCTTCATAGCTTAGATAAAATCCTACATCAGCCATTATGTTTCTCACGATAATTACTTCAGTTACCAGTGAGGTATAGTTCAGTTCCATCACTCATTACCTCTGTGAACCTCAGGTCTTCATTTATGAGAAAAGGTATATATTATTCCTATTTTATAGGATTACTTAGAAGATTACAGGTAATACTAAAAAAAATATAATATCAACTAAACAGAATTTACTTAATACCACACCTTGTTCTATAATTAAGTGGAGATTCAGGATTTAAATCTAGGAGGCTCCAGAGCCTACACACTCTCATAGCAAATATACTGTGTTACTGAGCAAAAGATGGCATTCAATTCAATACTTACTACTATTATTATTACCATGTATGGCTACTGAATTTCTCATGAATGCATTTCTTATTTTACTGAAAAGAGTTTTATTTTTTTGAGTACAGGGTCATAATCTTATATATATTTTTCCTTTTCCAGTATATGTTTGCATAGGGTGCACTTAACTAATATTTGTTGAATAAATGATTGAACCATTTACAGAAAGATTATTTACCTCATTTTAAAATCACTAAGTTTTACCTCTCACCACATCCTTCTTGGGAAAAAATCAGAATATTCATATAGTGCCTGTTTCTAGATCAAATACAAATTCACCCAAGAGATTGAACTTCAGTATTGTTATTGATTGTTTCTGTGCACTCCTGGAGGTATCATTCTTAAGCACTCTACCAGACTTTGTATTCCTTGGAGCCTTTCCCATCAGGATCTGTGTTTGGTGGCTTCCTGGGGTTGCTGGGGAGAAGTTGAAACCCCTGATCAGAGCACACAAAGATGCTGGGGGAAAATAAGGTTCTGATGCCCAAAACAAATTCGACTGTGGATTTGACTGAAGTATTAACTACTGAGCCAACAAACAAAATACATGCAGCAAAAACTTGCTGAAAACTGTTAAGGATTTTTTTTCTCACATTTTGGAATATCTAGGGCTGGTTGACTGATTTAACTGGACTAGCAGCGTGAAGGAACTTCTATGTAATATTTAGCATTTCCACTGACTTTGGCATTGAGGCTAGACATTTCATTTCTTAAGAAACAGTTTTCTTTACTCTACATATCTGTCTCAGCGACCCTGTCAATCCTCGCTTCTCACCAGAAAATGATTCTGTTCTGAACATCATCAGGCTATGTCTTTCCTTCCCTAATAACATATTTGGGGACTTCCTTCTGTTGCCTACTGGGGCCAAACAGTGAATTCAGGGTCATAGGCCCAATCCGTTAAGTGGGAAGTTAGAGACATGTCTCTAAGGATCCTGTTTCCTCTTTCAGTCTGGAAACGGAATCAAGCCCCACAATTACCTTGTCAACCTTTTCTCTAAGAGCCAAACCATTTTTCCACACTGTGCATTATATAAATATGCCATACATATTCTTCTAAAATTATTGTGTGTTTTCAGGCAGTTATCTATATTTTTACCGTATTTGGCAACCATAATGATATAATTATAATATAATAATTGTAACCATATTTTTGCCTTTTAATTTTTTAATTTAAATTTCACTTTCATACAATAGAATATACAGGTCTTGAGTGTTACAGGTACAAGAGAGTTTTTCCATTTTATATATATATACATATATATATATAATGTAGTAATACATATAGTAATATATATATATATTTAAAAACAGCTTTTTTGAGATACAATTGGCATAAAATACAATTGAGCAATTTAAATTGGATATTTCAATGAGTCTTGACAAATGTGTACAATCATGTAACCATCACAACAATCGTGAGACAGAACAATTCCATTACTTCAAAGAGTTCTGTCATGCTCTTTTGCCTTTAACCTCTTCCTGCCAACCCGGCCTCTGGAACCACTGAAATATTTTCTGACCTTATATTTTTACCTTTTATAGAAATTGGTATAAATGGAATTATACAATATTTAGTGTTTTGTACCTGACTTATTTTATTTAGCATAATGATTTTGATAGTCATCCTCATTTTTTTTGGGTCCATAGAGCATTTCTTGGTGGTCCATTGTATGTATATACTATTATTTGTTTATCCATTAACTGCATAATAGGCATTTGAGTTGTTTCAAAGTTTTGAGTGTTATAAATAAAGCTGGGTGACTACATAAATATAAGTCTTTGTGTCAACATATTTTTATTTTCTCTTGGATAAATTATTCCAAGGAAGACTGGTAGTTTGCATGGTAGATGAATGTTTAACCATTTTTTAAAGTTTATTTATTTTGAGGAAAGAGAGAGAGAGAGAGAGAGAGAGAGAGAGAGAGAGAGAGAGAGAAAATATGACTGGAGGAGAGGCAAAGAGAGAGGGGCTCAAACCCACAAACCCTCAGATCATGACCTGAGCTGAAATCAAGGGTTGGTCACTTAACCAACTGAGTCCCCCAGACACTCCAAATGTTTAACTTTTTAAGAGACCATCAAATTCTTTTCCAAATTGACCATACCACTCCGTAATCTCTCCAGAAACATATGAGGATTTAAGCTTATCCTTACCAACATTTAATATGGCTTGTCTTATTAATATTTTAGCCATTATATAAGCAGGTATGTAGTATGTCATTGTGATTTTAATTTGTACTTTCTTAATAATTAATGATAATAAACACCTTTATGTGCTAATGTGTCTATTCAAATTTCTTGTCCATTCTTTCAGTTGAGTTGTTACTATTATTTAGCTGTAAGAATTCTTTATATATTCTGGATACGAGAAAATTATCAATTTTTGGTTTTGCAAATAGTCTCTACCTCTGTGTCTTACCTTTGCATTGTAGTCACAGTTTAAATTTTGATGAAATCCAATTCTTCAATTTCTTTTTTCTTTTACGGTTGGTGCTTTTATGTCCTATCTAAGAAATCTTTACTTAAACAAAGGTCATAAACATTTTCTTTTATGTTCTCCTCTAGCAGTGGGATAGTTTTAGCTGTTACATTTTGGTGACTGGTCCATTTTGAGCTAATTTTTTAATTATATGGTACAAGATAATGGTTTATATTTATGTTTTTGCATATGGATATCCAGCCAGCAATGGTCTAGTCAGCACAGGAAACTTCCCTGCCATTCACTGAGCTGCAGCTCAACTCTTCTCCAGAGAGATTTGAACTCTAGCTTTGGGCAGTGACTCTCTTCTCCAAGTGTGTCCCAACTCAGGAAGTTCCCTTTAGCTCTGCAGTACTGTTTTGGCATTCTCTGTACATCTTATTTTCTACATCGTGTAGTTACTCTTTTCTCATGGCTTACTATTTCTTTTGACTAAATTAAAGCAGTAGACTAATATCAACCAGGAATTACACCTAATTTTGTTGGACTTGTTTTCTTTTTCCTGATCAATTCACCCTTTTGCCAGAATAAGATTTCTCTTTATTTCTAGTAATACTACTTCTTTTTAAGTCTATTCTGTATAATATTAATGTATCCAGGCCATATTTCTCATGCATATTTATTGGTGGACACATATTCTTCCATTGTATTACTTTCAACATATCTCATGCTTAAAGTGTCTTACTTGAAAACAAGGTATATTCTCTCTTATTTTTAATGTAGTTATCAGTATGGTTGATTTGTGTCTGCCATATTGCTTTCTTTCTTTTTTTTTTTTTTTTTTTTTTTTAGTTATGGCATTTGTTGGTTGTGACTGTTGTTCCTTTTCTCCCCTTTTCAAATTTTTCTCTCCTTTTCAGTTGTGTATAGATCGCACATTTATTTATTTATTTAAATTCAAGTTAGTTAACTGGATTGGGCATTTTAAAAAAATTAATACCTCCTCTACTGGCTTGTTAAGTATACCTTTTTGTTTTTTTTTTTTTAAAGTAATTTCTGTAGAATTTTGAAGCAATCACAATAAACTCTGAATAGTTATTATATCACTTCATGTATAACCTAAGACTCTTACAGCAGTATTCTACAATTATCCTCCTCCCATTACTTTTGCTACTCTTACTATACGTTTTATGTCTGAATGTGCTACATCTCACAACACATTATTATTATTTTCGCTTTAACCAGACAATACTCTTTTGAAAAATTAGGAAGTGAAAAAATATGTCTCTTTATATTTGCTCACATATTTGCCATTCTCAGTATTCTGAAGATCTGAGTTTCCATTTAGTTTCATTTTTCTTCACTTTGGGGAACTGCTGTTAATAACTCTAGTAGTCCAAGTCTCCTGGAAAAAATCTCTCAACATTGTTCAACAGAAAATGTCTTTACTTTGCCTTCATTTTGAGGAATATTTTCACCAGAATTGAAATTCTGGGTAGATTGCTTTCTCTAGTACTTTAAAGATCTCATTACATTATCTTCTGGCTTTCATCATTTTTGATGAGATGTTATTAATGAGTCTTATTGTTCCTCGTTATATGTGTCTTTTTCTCTGGTTGCTTTTAGGATCTTCTCTTTATCAGTGGTTTAGTAACCACATAATGTGCATCTACCTATATGACTGTTTATACTATTTGCAGTCCATTGACCTCCTTGGCTCTATGAGTTTAAATTTTCAACAATTTTGAAAAATATTCAACTATTACCTGTTAAAATATTATTTTCATGTGTTTGTCTTTCTTTCTTATTCTTCTGGTTCTCTAATTACTGATATATTGAACTGTTTCATTTTTCCCCATAAGTCACTAAAGTCTCTGTTCATTGTCCATGTTTTTGTCAGCCATTTTTCCCTGTGTGTTTTGATTTGCCTACTTTCCATTGCCATGTCTTCAAATTCACTAATATTTCCTTCTGTAGTATCTAATCTGAGAGCAATCCCATTCAGCAAAGTTTTCATATTAGATATCGTATTTTCTAGTTCTAAACTTTCCACTGGTTCTTTTTTCATTCTCATTTCTCTATTTAGATTCTTATTTATTCTCTATTTATGATAAATTTTTTCCTTTAAATTCATGAGCATGGTTATAATAGATATTTAGTCTCCATGTGTTAATTTCATCAATTCTCTCTCTCTCTTTTTTTTCTTTCTTCTAGACAGTACTAGTTTTAACTCCGTGAAAGTACAAGAAATGGCTGCATCAGACAAGGATGAGTCATCTCCAAAAGACATGGGTCAAGTTCTCTACCAATTCCTGGTATGGATGGTACCTCTACCTCCTGTTTTTTTCTGGGGGGGTGGAGAATGAAAGTTTAGAGTAAATACTACCCAGGCCTTGATGCTCTTTCCAAAAGCTTCCTAAGCCTAAACCAGCTACAGAAACAACCATTAGTATTATTATCTATCATCACACTTGATAAGAATTTGCCTACTCTTGGAGGCACCTTAAAAATTAGATCTGAAATCCTCCCAATGGCCTTGCAAGATGGTATCATTATCCTTATTTCATAGAAAATGATCTGAGGTTCAGAGAAGTTCCATACTGGGTCCGCCCATCTGTCTACAGATCTCATGCATTTGGTATTATCTACATGGCCTCTTGTCTCTGGATGGTTTATTTATAAATGTTCACTAAAGACCCATTTATGAATGGTGGTCCTGATGTAATACATAATCAGTGCCTCTCATAAGCATGGTGCCTTAATTGCTGTTCGACTTGCCAGTATCTGATGTAACCTACTCTAATTTTACATACTTTTAAAAATCCCTTTTATGGTAATAATCTCTTTCCTAAGTTCCCCTTTCTTCTTACTTCATAAATTCTACCAAATGAGGAGCTTCATTCACCAGACTGTGCATTTCTTCAAGGCACGTTAGAATTAGATATAAATTCCTGGAAAGTTTCATAATTCTAGAAATAAATTCAGAGATCAATATACCACCTCCTTTCTAACTTTCTAATTTGGGGGAATTAAAACTACCCAAAACGCATTAGTCTCTGATGTCAGCAAGTGTTTACACACGTTTCTTTTTTTTTTTTTTTTTTTTAAATTTTTAATGTTTATTTATTTTTGAGAGACATAGAGACAGAGTATGAGCAGGGGAAGGGCAGAGAGAGAGGGAGATACAGAATCCGAAGCAGGCTCCAGGCTCTGAGCTGTCAGCACAGAGTCCGACGCGGGGCTCGAACTCACAAACCGTGAGATCATGACCTGAGCTGAAGTCGGCCGCTTAACCGACTGAGCCACTCAGGCGCCCCAACACACGTTTCTATATAGCCAAGTAGTCACTTTAATAGTGTCGGTTATCACATAGTCTTTATTTATGGAAAAAAAAAAAAGTGTAGTTCCCTACCCATTGAATACATGTTTCTCTGTTAATATATCTATGGAAGAGGGTATTTCTCACCCAAGGCCCCCCATAGGATTTTATGCTTTGTGTTGTACTATACATATATGTACCTGATCCAGTCTGATCAGGTAAAGCTCAAGGGTCCCCTGCCCAGAGCTCCAGCTCCCCCTGAAGGGCTGCAGAAAGTATATATTTCAAACCAGGCTCTTTTTGGCTGTGAAATCTTTCCCCCATGGTTGAGAGATTTTTAAGAAATTCTCACATACATGAATCAGTTGCTGCCTTACCCTTGACAAGACTTAGAAGATTTTAGGCCAGAGCCCTTTCTGTTAGGATAGCTCTTGCTTTGCAATGAGGTTAGGCCATTAGATATTCTAATGAGGGCCCAACTCGCACATTCTCGCTAAAGATTAATTTGGCTTCCTCGCAACATCTGTGTTCTGCTGACTCCTATCTGTTCCCCAGGCCGCAGGGCCAAACACATCCATCATCACAGACAGGCCCTTGGAAGCCACCCCTTGCTGTTGCTTCCACATATCAAAGAATGAGTCAACTCAGGCAGGGAGACTCCTGGAATGGCCTGTCTCAGGGGCTCCCTCTCCTCGGAAGCCCTTTCAAGGTCTCTCCACTCACCTTTTGGGGCTGAATCTTGTGAAGGCAACAATACAGCTGAGTCCTTGAAAGCACAGCAAATGGAGCATGTAGAAAGGTAGCTTTATGGAGGCATTGCAGCCACCCGGAGTCTCACATTTCTGCCATAGCTCCCTACCCAAAATAGCAACCGGTGAAATGTAACCTGAACGCCGTTGTCAAAAACAAGCGTGAGTATTTTAGTTAATGTTTGGAAGCCATCCCATCTGTGAGTGTGGGTTCACCCTGAGGCCCAGTGAAGGATTTCAGGAGTCTGGCTGTGTCCCGGGCTTCTGCCCAAGGCCTTCTGCTTGTTGACAGAGTGCCGCAGGTGAGCAGGGAACTATTCCAAGTGCGCAGTTAAGACAGGAGCTGAGAGAAATCCATAGGCACCCGTAGTCTTGAGAGCCACAGCTCCGCACACTGGGCACACACCCCTGAAAAAGGTTTTCTGTGTAGGCGTGGATGACTGCCCTGCATTCAGTGTGCCTGTGGTGCCCAGACTTCCAGAGGCAGAACTCTGACCTGACATCAACTCCGCAGGAGATAAATGGGCCCCCTGCCACGGGGGTAGGCAGCCCTGAAATAGATCCACACATTTAACACATGGTCCAAGTGAAAAAATGCAGTCAGAGAGGGTCCTGGCAGCCTGGAGAGGTAGGAAGTTTCCTGACAACTGAGGTATTCAAGCCTTGGCTACTAGACTGTCAGGTGAGGAAGTCATACAGAAGGTTCCAGCATCAGATGAATCATTAAAAAAGATGTTTTTTTAATGTTTATTTACTTTTGAGAGTCAGAGCACGAGCAGGGAGGGGCAGAGAGAGAGGGAGACACAGAATCCGAAGCAGGCTCCAGGCTCTGAGCTGTCAGCACAGAGCCCGACAGGGGGCTTGAACTCACAAACGAGGAGATCATGACCTGAGCTGAATTTGGATGCTTAACCGACTGAGTCACCCAGGTGCCCCCAGATGAGTCATTTTAAATGACGGTCTTTGAGGACTCTTCCGCTCTGAAATGACAGTCTGTGCGTTCTCCTGTGGGCAGCACATACTGAGTTGATAGCACAGACATACGCCACCTGCAGATGTGTAGATCAAGCCATTTACGAGTGTATACCACGTGTGCGCTTCGTCTTGGTGCCTCCATTAAACAGAATAAACACAGATACCATTAATGCACATTTTCATAAATGGACTTGTCTGTGTTCAAAGGTGTGCGTGTGGACCAGCCAGGATGACTCAAGAGCCCGGGGGGGTCTTCGTGATGTAGTTTAAGTGATTTACTAATTCCTAAAATGAAAAAGTGAAGAGTCATTTTTCCAACCCTTTCCCCTCATCACTCTGTTGAACCGAATAAATGGTGAGAGCCCTCTAAATAATACGGTCCTTGGGGAAAAGTGAGAGAAAGGCTTATGAAAGAAAGTTGGGTAAGTGCGGGACATGGAAAAACATGCTTTATTTCTCAGAAGTATCACCAAACTTGTGAAAACACAGGGGGAAGAAGGGGAAGGGGCCAAGAGCAGGAAAGCCTTTCCTTAATGACAGGTGTCCTTATCACAGGGTAGAGGGTGTTGAGTTGCCTGGTGGACATGAGCGCCTTCCTCAGTCCAGTCCTCTAGTGCACCTCCTTCTGCTAGGCACCAGCTGGCTTATTGCACACCCTACTCACTTTATTTATTGCCTCTTACTCTCATCAAGTGAACCTAGGGGCCTTTGTATCAACACGGACCACTGAGAGAACATTCACTCCTTTCCTGCATCAGATGGGGAGGAAAAGAGAGGAAAGTTATGGAGGAAGCAGGGAGAGAAACAAATGATAATATAATGGACAAAGTTGGAGTCTTTCTAGTACGACTGTGTTGGGAGAGCTAAGGAGGTCACTGCGATGTCCCTTACAGAAGACTTTTGGGGAAACTAAGTCAGGTAGACTTAATGGGGCAGACATCTTTGCAGACTGCACTCCAAACCTGGGGAGGATGCATTGTGTTAACTGCCTCAGGTTTCTGTTGGTCTACACTGGTCTCGTGTCTGACTCTGAGTTCCCTTTCTCTAGGATTTACATTTCATTAGCAGTGTTATAGGTAGAAATGTATAAGGGTTTTTGCATGACTTTTTCTCAAGGAATATAAAATTTTAAGGTGTGTGTTGGGAAGAGGCTGAAGTGCAAATCACATAGCCCTTAACCTGCTCTTCTTACCTGGTCAGCTTGTTAGAAGCACATTCACCAATCATAAAACTTACAATTATATGAACTGTTTTTAATATTTATCATTTAATTTTTAAAGTGGCTTTTTTTCAAAGCTCTGGTTAATTTAGTATATTGAATTAGCTTAAATGCAGTTGTAATGAGAACACTGACACAATGAATTGTTTATAAGTCTTAATGCTAGAATTTACTAATTATCTTTGTTCTGGCCAAATCTATACAGTGAATTGGTCTAACAAACTACCTTCATCCATTGTGCCCAGTTGCCTTAAATACTTATGTCAGAATGCACTTAATGATAAATATAATTATGCCAGTAGTAATATCTACCATTTATATGGGCAGGCACTTAAAAATTATCTCTATTGTAACAATAACACTACAGACTGGTGTTAACCAATTTACAGAAGGGGACTGAAACCAAGAGATATTAAGTTCCTTGACCAAAGTCACACAGCTAGTAAACTGGGGAGTGATACCTCCTTCTATATTACTCTTTTCACCCTCTACTGAAATTTTCTGAATAAAAACAGTTTAAGTTTTTCAAAGACTTAGAAACAATTTTTTAAGTTTATGTATTTATTTTGGGAGAGACAGAGACAGTGCAGGTTGGGGAGAGATAGAGAGAGGGAAAGAGAGAATCCCAAGCAGGTTCCCTGCTGCCAGCACAGAGCCCGATGTGGGGCTTGAACTCATGAAACCGTGAGATCATGACCTGAGCTGAAACCAAGAGTCAGATGCTTAACTGATTGAGCCACCCAGGTGCCCCATTAGAACACAGTTTAATAGGATTTATGTGCAAGCATTAGGTAGAGATAACAACCTAACATACAGGACAGCCTCTCACCTTGTGACCCTCAGAGAAGCTAAGGAGCCCTCAGCTGCACTATTGTGGCTCAGTATAAATGCTGTAGGGAAGGAGGTAGGAACACTTTGACAGCTGTGACATTCTCCTAAGCCCCAAGTATATAGAAATATTATACCTGCTCTCTCTCTCTCTCTAACTCACGTGAACAAAGGCCAGAGACAAACTTACTAAAGTTCAAAGAGAAGGGCTCTGTGGGCTGCTGTGGATCTTCTAGATTATGAACAAATTCTCCTGAAACCAGGAAGGCCATGGTTTCATGATATCTCAAGTTGACACTTGTCATGCAGTGTGTGATTTGGGATTCAAGCTGATCCAAATGCTTAGTTACCTAAAACCTTGTTACTTAGAGTGTCATCTGTGGACCAGGCACCTCAGCCTCACCTAGGAACTTACTAGAAATGCAGAATCTCAGGCCCTACTCCAGACTCACTGAACCAGAATCTATATTTTAACAGGATCTCCAGTTTATTCACATGTACATTAAAGTTTGGGAGATGTTATTCTAAGGGACAGTTTATACACCAAGAGTCTAAAATGCTGAATTCTATTTTCAAATAAATTTTTTAACATTTATCTATTTTTGAGGTAGAGACAGAGTATGAGAGGGGGAGGGGCAGAGAGAGAGGGAGACACAGAATCCTAAGCAGGCTCCAGGCTCTGAACTGTCAACACAGAACCTGATGTGGGATTCGAACTCACAGATCGCGAGATCATGACCTGAGCCAAAGTGACACTTAACTGACTGAGCCACCCAAGTGCCCCTAAAATGCTGACTTCTTAAGGTGACTGGTTACTTGGCAGGAAAGTGCAGCTGAAATGGTTTCTATAGTATAGAAGTATAGGAACCACTGAAAGGGCATTTTTAGCAAATACAGCATCTGAAAAATGTCCTGGTTCTCATATCGTAAGGATCAACACATCTTTAACTGGTTCAGGCATCAGAAGCTCTAAATTTTACAGCTTAGATATAGTCTCAAAATGATTTGTAGAGTATCCATGGAAGGGCAGTAAGTTTTGCTTCATTGGTCTCATGTTTGACTCTGAGTTTCCTTTCTCTAGGATTTAAATTTCATTAGCAACGTTATAGGTAGAAACGTATAAGGGTTTTTGCACGACTTTTTCTCAAGGAATATAAAATTGCCCTAGGAAGAATAAGTATAGAAGTTAACCAGTACCCAAAATCCATGTTTTATATTTAAAACAATGTTATAACTTTAAAACTACAAGGTGAACCTCAAGGAGGTAAAAGGTCCTTTTATAGAATCTCTCTGTAAGCATACAGAGTTATCACAAACACTGAGGCCAGCCCAGCCATAGCATTAACTGAGGACTGCCCTTATAGGGAACCCTTGGTGAGGCAATGAGCATCACTGGTCAGCTTCAGATGGAAGTAACTATTAAATTCTCTATCAGCTCACCATCTACAGGAGATGGAGTCACACGGATGAGTCTTTTGAGAAAGAGTTGTGTGAGCCACTAAAAATCTTCACCATATTAGAAAGGGGTAAAAATATGGTGGATAGGCAGACAGTGGGGAGAATGGGAAGGAAGCGAAGTTCTAGAAGAGGAGAAGAGGAGAAGAAAGGAAGGACGTAGGAGAAAACATAGGAATAAAGATATACGTGATTACTTTGAACTAGGTGCTGTGGTAGGTTCTTTAATACACATCTTCTCAAATACAGTTAATAAAATTGAGGCACAGACTTTTAATAATTTTCCCAAGATCAAATAGTTAGCAAGTCTGGGTACAGAACTTTAACCTAGATTTACAACAGAACCAAGGTACGGTGTTTTCTAAATGTTTGCTGATCATAAGTCACTGAGTGCTCCATTTTCAAACAGAAAAAAAAGAACCTTAAAGAGCAGGGCTTTGAAAATCTGAGGCTCCTGGCATTGAGGTGACTGGTGGATCCGATATGGTGGCTGTGAGGAATTTGCCTGAGCTCAAGCAGTAGTCAGGTAAGAAAGCCTGCAGAGAACAGAGCTGTTTTTGACCGTATCACTATACACAGCAGGAGGGTATTTTGCAGAGCGTAATCATTGAGCAATATGGTTCCCACTCGCCTGGTTTGAGATAGTTTGCTCAGAAGTGCAAAAAATTGGTTTCCACATGATTGAAACCGACTTAGGATTTGCAGGTGTCCAAAACTTAGCCACTCCTAAAACTCGTCCAGAGGGAATTGGCTTGCCCAAAGTCAAGTATGACTTCCTGTTTTTTAAGAAATAGGGCTTAAACTGCTTGTTAAAAAAGCTCATTGAATTTCTTGGCCAAGATATAACTTTAAAAAAAAAAGACAGTCTATTTTGATGATATAAGTGTAATTGAATCAGAACCATATGGATTCCATTCCCCCTTTTAAACTGCACATGAATTAGAAATTAAGTGTTCATTCCCCTCAAAGTAATTAATGACTCAATTGATTAAATATGATACTGGCCTTAATCACCATGCTGAGCTCACACTGGCTCCATTTTGCAGGAATCAAGATACTTGCTAAACTCCGGACTCATCTTGCATACATTCCCGTTTATGTCTTAGGCCAGTTTTGTTTTGTTCCCCCAAAATGAGATATACTCTCTGATAAGAACATAGGCAGCCTGATCATAAGGCAATGGCTTTGCCCAAACCTCTTTTCCTTTAGGTGGGCCCTAAAGGGAGGTGGGGGGGGAGGCACAGATTCTTTCTGTTCTGACTCCTGATTGGGTTAAGCTTTGCGGGCAGAGGCAGAAGGCTGGGCCTGGGAAGCTTCAGGGAGGTGGGCACTGTCTGACTAAAGTACCTCTCCACTCTTCCTCAGTCACAGGGCTATAGTCCCCTGAAAATATTATTCTCAACCATCCCAGCTTAATGTATTTCTCAGGCACCTCTCAACCAAATCTAGCTCACCATCTCCACTCTTGTCTTCTTACCTAGCAGATCTCAGAGAGATGATAAGTGGGTGTGTCTCTTTGAGAGCCATTATTTTACATTTAATAACTTCTGATAAAGGCAGTCATGTTTGCTGAGCTCCTACCTCTTTGCCAGACTCCATGCAAGGCAGTTTTCTCACAACCATCCTTAAAGGTAAGGTAGGTCTTCTCAACCTTGTTGAATAGAAGAGGAAACTAAGACTTGAAGAGGGGGAGTAATGTTCTCAAAGCCACACCGGTGGGCAGTGACAGAGCTGGGATTCAGATGATTCAGGCCGTTCCAGATGACTCCAGAGCCTGCTGCCTTTGCACACACCACCAACTTCTTAGATGCTGGTACAGACTCACATCAGCCTTCTGTCCTGAAGGGCCACTACCTCCCCCTCACACTTCTTTTCTGTCACCGGTTTGTTGTAGAAGTACAAAGGTGAGCAAAGAGATGGGCTTGGGTCACTGAGACCCCATGTAAGACAATAGTCATTAGTTCTTACACACTACCCAACCCAAACCCCACCCAAAGAATCAAGAAGCTCTAGAAAACCATCCTTTTCCCATCTTTTCCAGCTTCTACAGTTTCTGTGCTTTTCTGCAAAATTTGTAATTTTGAAAGATAACACTAAAGATTTATGCATGTATTCTTGAATGGGTTTCATATCCATTAGTTTAGACAGTTGTTCATTTATAAATCCTGATTGAGAGAATTGCTACATGCTACATTCAGTATAATGATAAACTCCTACATATGTTTATAGGAAGACTTTCAAACTTCACAGTGTCCCACAGACAGGCCCAGTGCACTGTTTTACTACCTATGTGCACATGTACGCATTACTCTGTTGAACTACTAGCATGCAGGAAAACCACACATTTTTATACAGTTCACTCCCTCATAAACAAACACACCCATATAAACACATGGAAACAATATGCAAACACACAGAGATTTGCAAATGTACTCCCAAATAAATCTGTAAGAAATGGAAAAGTACATGCTCATTCACACTTCTCTCTCTTCCCTCCTTCCCGCCCTTCCTTCTTCCTCTCCCTCCTCCTCCTCTCTTTCTGTCTGATACACACAGACACACACATCAAAACCTTTAGGCAAATAACTTTTCAAATTGAAATACTGATTTGTCCTTTTGATTCAAAATACAGTCTCTCATAGACCTGGGGAATAAGTGTCTTTACAAGTCCAGACCTGCTACGGGGGTCCCCATGTGTAATATTAATGCTTTCGTAAGGAAACTGTGTTCATTCTAGACCTTAAAAACTCCTTCCTAAACTCTCAAACTTGCTGTGTCCTCCTTGGAACATGTTTATAGGAAGACTTGAGGTTTATCCAAGGGGAAATCTTGCTTTTTTTATTCTGTGCTGCTTCTCTTCTCCCTCTTCCCCTTTTTTACTGGTGACAGTGGGCAATCACAAAAAAGAAAGTTCTGTTGACTCAGAAGCATCCTCGATAAGCCATGGCAAGGATAAGATCTAGAACTCTGCATAATAGTTTCAGGCTTCAGAGGATAGTGGCAGACACGGATCTAGATACGATAATTCAGTATCATGTGAAGTTCATTTTCAGAACTGCAGGAAGAAAATAGCAAAGAAGAGGGCATGAACTACTCTGCCTGGGGAAGGAAGAAGGTCCTTATGGAATTAGTAAGTGGCATTACTGAGAGAGGAATTATATGGGCTTTTTAAGCAGAGTAAATGACTTGTGTATGGGCAGAGAGGAGGGGGATGCGAGACCATGCCTGGGCCGCAGTGAGCAGCTCGGTGTTGCCAGGGTTTTGAGGTGAGGGTTTCAGGGGTGTGGCAAGGGGTGAGACTGGAATGGCAGGTAGAAGACAGTAGCTAAGTTTAGGATTTTTAGTACTGGATGCAGTGAGCATCCATCCAGGGACACATGCAGGATGGTCACCTGGTCAGATTTGAGTTTAGGAAAGAACTCTTTGTTCAGTGAGGAAGATAGAGAAGCTGAAGGCAAGACCAGTTAGGGGATTATTGTGATGACACCAGAGAGAGGGGGATGTACTAAAGCAGTGACCCACTTACCTGACCAAGTCAGAAACTCCAGAATCTCCTCCAGACTTTCTGTTCCTCCTCCTGCCACCACCCCATACTGTTTATTACCAGTGTCTTAATGAGTCCGCCTCATAAATTCTTCTGAAATACATTGCCTGGTTGACATCCTCGACTGTTTCAGAATGCCTCCGCTGCAAATACATACCATTTCAGACTCATTTGGTCAATTCTGTCCCATGCCTGAAATTATTGTATGGTATCCCTTTGCTTTAAAGTTGAAATCCATTAACAAGAAACCCATTAATGAGATCCTACCTACCTTTCCGGCCCGATTTCCAACTACTTCGCTTCCAGTTTTATCAATTATCTTGCTCTTTCTTACGAATGCCATGCTCTCTCCTGCTTATGTTACACATACTATTTCTTTGGTCTAGAATACATCCATCAGCTTTCTGACAAATTCATTCTTCAGGAATGAGAACACACATCACCACTTCAGTTTGGTTTGAATCAACAGATTTACTGAAACGACACAATAATCTGGGATTGCTACCATATTCTTCCCTCCCAGAGCACTCTGTAGATAGCTCTCCTGAACCGTCTCCCATACTGGACTGTAACTGTTTGTTTTGTTTTGTTTGTCTGTTCCATCTCCCCATACTCACATCATTAGTAAAGAAGCCTGGGTCTTATCCAAGCTCCTTGGTGCTCAATATAAATGTAAGTCAAGAAGAAAGTAAAAGATGAAGATTTCAGAGACCTTTCTGAGACTGACTTCACAGGTCTTCATGCCTAAAAAATGGGCTGGGTTGGGGGAAGAAAGAATATATTTCTACCTCTAAAGACTATAATGTTTGGTCTCTAAATGAAAGAGTTTGCATTGCAAAGGAGCAAATATTAACTTTGTCTTGCACATTTAAGTTTGTATACTTGTAGGGCATCCAGATGAAAACTTCTATTGGTTGTCAGAGATTTGGAATGAAGCTGAAACCAGAAAATATACATGTTCCCCCAGAAAAAAGCATGTAGAACAACAAGAAAATGAGGCCAAACAGACACTGGGAAACTTGGAGCCAGAGTATAAATGTTTCTTTCAAATAAGGGAATAAACATCTTTGGGGGCCCTCCTTCCTTGGCCAAGAATACTTACAGAAGGAACAGCAAGAGGGGCACCTGGCTGACTCAGTAGGTAAGCGTGCAACTCTTGATCTAAGGGTTGTGACATCCAACCCCACACTGGGTATAGAGATTACGAGAAAAAAAAAGGAACAGGAAGACTCTGCTTGCATTTGTATAAGGTATGTATTTGTTTTTAGAGGCATAAACATGTAGGTACTGGCAGGTAGGATCAGGCCTGCACTTCCCAGCTAACACCCAGCATGTAGCCTATAGTCACTAACTTAGGAAACTATTGCTCAGTGAGGTGAGGGTCCACACTCAAAAATTAGGGAAGACCGGGTCACCTGGGTGGCTCAGTCAGTTAAGCGTCCGACTTCGGCTCAGGCCATGATCTCACGGTCTGAGTTCGAGCCCCGCATTGGGCTCTGTGCTGACAGCTCAGAGCCTGGAGCCTGCTTCAGATTCTGTGTCTCCCTCTCTCTCTGCCCCTCCCCTGCTCATGCCCTGTCTCTGTTTCTCATAATAATAAACAAACATTTAAAAAAAAATTAGGGAAGACCCTGACACCCCTGTGAAAGAATTATTCATACACTGTACATATTTAAGAAAGTTCCCATTCACCTCTTGATAGCTAAGGCAGGAGCTGCATACATATGGAATGTCCCAAGAATGGCACTCTGCTTGGAGCACCACTGGGGCCCTTCCCCATAAAGGTCACCGTCTGAGGGCTGCCATCTTGGGAAGAAGCCTGCCTTCCCATGATTCTTAGGTTACTGGGTTCCATGATGCAGAAACTGGACTGTTCTAAAAGGACTGGGAGCAAGGATTTGTGCTCTCCTAAAGTTTTCAAAGCATTAGCCAGAAGAGGTGACTTAAGAGCTTTGAAAATTAAGAAGAGTGAAAGCTCTATTCTGAGCTAGGGTAAGGCATGTCTTACTATATCGTGATACCATTTAAACCTAAGTGCATAAAATTGGGGCAAGGATTAAATAAAGGTGGACATCAGGGCTGGTTGTTGGAGGAGAGAATTTGAAGCTGTTAGCAGCCACCTCCCTTCACCTCCCCCATGTCTGGAATAATCTTCATCAGAAAATTATTGCTCATGTAATTTTTTTTCTAATTAAAATGCAAATAGTCCAAGATGGACTAACATAGTGAAAATAACAGAATCACAGGATGTTAGAAACTGGCAAGTCAATTGTTTCCTTTTTCTTTCTTTTCTTCCTTTCTTGTGTTACCTTAGAACCCGTTATTTAAATGAAAGCTTACTGCTAAAGTCCAACGTGAGTTAAGGAAAAAAAGCAAAGCCGCACCAGTGTGCGTCAGCAGCAAAGCAAAATACCTGGACTCCAGATTTAAAACAACTGTTCTACTCCAACACTTCCACATTTAAAGACACTCTTTTGCATAACTCCCTTTCCACTAGAGTTGGATGGGGTTAATGCTGATAGTGGTTGCTAATCAGGATTGAAAAGGAATCCCACCCCCACCCCTCGCCACCCCACACTTCGATGTCAGCCTTTGCTCCGCTTTACACTAGGAGCTGTGATTCCTTATTTGTCCCATTTCCTCTCCTCCCCATTTCATTTCCTTGCTTTGCCTGTATGCACATCTATTTCCTTCCCTAGATCATATCTATTATCTTCATCCCAGTTTAGAGATTCTGATATTTCCCACACATCCTGCTCATACCATACCTAATGCTTTTCATAACCCAAGTTGTTTACAAAAATATTAAATCAATAGATTTTACAGAATTAATCACCGGTCCACAGAAATTAAACGGTATCCTCTATTTGTAAAAGGCAAGGACGAGACTCAATTCCTAGCACACGCTGAACGTCTAATAAATATATGAATGCATGGTCGGATGAATGGCTGAATGAACGAGGTGATAACGTATGTGAATGTATCTTGTAAACCATAAACTGCTTCACAAATATGAGTTTTCATAGTTATGTGGTTATTTTCTAGTTCTCCCATCTGTTGCACACTTAACTGAATTTCGGCAAATTCAAGTAAAGCCCAGGAGGAACTCTGTGACAAGCCTCAGGGGAAGTTGCGAAGGCAGGCATAGAAAGAGACATCTAAGGGGGTGTACGGAGCCCAGGGGCCTGGAATAGAGGGCTCCCTGACCGCTAACAATCCAGTTCTCGCCCTTGAATTTCCAGTGATCAGCAGTAAGCAAACATGAATGTGTTTTAAGCAGCTCATTAATCTTCCTGGAGCCTGGGTGTTGAATGAGCCCTAGGAAAGTGGTAATGGTGGAAACAGGATCTCTTCTCTGGAAGTAGTTCCTCTCAGTGCCAGCTTTTGCCCCTGTTAGCTGCTAACACACATGCCCCAGCTGCCTCGGTGAGGCTCGTGTTCCAATAAAACAGGGCACATGAAGGAATAGAGACCAGAAAAAGCTTCCCGACATCCCCGAGTTTCCCAACAAGAGACCCCTCGGTGGGTGGTGCCACACCCTTCAAGTCCTCTTGTGTGGGAGATCTGTCCCTGAGGTCTGGCAGGCTACTAGGACATGGTTTCCAGACTGAAAGAACAGACCAGATTTACTCAGCCTCAGCTCAGGAACTCAGAATGAAGAAGAGAAAAAAACAAACCCACAAAGAAAGGTTACAAAAACCTGACTCTGGAATCTAACCTGAATTCACTTTAAGCAAATGTCTTACTACATCTTAATGAGAGCGGAAAAGACTAAAGTCTTGTTGGAAATATTTTCCTGGTTTGTAACTGCGTGCAGGAGGAAGTTAACGATTCTCAGAATAGCGTAAAGCCAGAGGATCGCTTTCTAAGTTGAGGTAGGCCTTTTCTCCGCTCCTGTTGCTGGCATCACGAATTTGTTTCAGTAGCTCTCCATGTATGGTGATTATTTCTTTACACTGCCTGTCCCTGATGGAAGGGACTATATCTTGTTTATCCTTTATTGGCTGAGTGACAGCCACTAACATAGAATAAAGACTCTTCCCAATACATTTTTGATATTGATCACATTGATTTATTTAACAAAGTTTATTGCCAGGATGTCATTTTTTACTCAGGACATGTTTAAAAATATATGCTTACTGTGATTACTCCCAGAGTAGCGTAAAATGAGAAGTATTGTGGATCCAGTGCACCAAAATACTTAGTACTCGATGTTGGATTGGCTCATCTTGAGGGAATTCCTTCACCTAGATCAGTCATTCCGTGGCTACAGGGTGGGGTCAGAGAGTTATAAATATGGCCTGAAGTGAGAGCTATAAGTACTTCTCAGAGAAGGACGGTGGAGTGTTCTGCAGACAACTCAAATATGTTTCAACTACAGACTCCAAGTTTATGTATACATACAAGTGGGTCTTAGGACAGGAAGTTCATTCAATTTGCTTAGCTGAGGTGGTGTGCGTGTACGTGACACTCTTTTGTAAATGTTTACTAAATCTCCAAATAAAATCAGCTTCTTTTCTCCTTTTTGTTTCTATATTGCCCTGTATCCACGTTTAATGTGACCATTAGCGAGTTGCACTGCAAACATTTATTTACATGCTAGTCTCCTTCTCCATTATTAGACTGTGATCTCAATAATTAATGCATCTTTATCTTCTCCTGTACCCTGGCGCATTGTTTCTAGAACAGTGCCTTGGAGATACAATAACAGTAAGACTAGATCTGTTTCTCAAGTTGCTTATAATCTAGTCAGGAGGTCAGGATGGTTGGAAAAAAATTAAAGTATAATCTAAGTGAATTAAGTAGAAGCAAACACCATGGAATTTCAGAAAAGGAAAGTCTGTTGAAGGTTGTTCAGTTGAAGAAGGATGTAGCCTTTAATCTAGGTTTATAAGGAAGGGTAGGATTTCATCAGACTTGGAGTCATTTAAATCTATACCAAGATCCATTGATTTTAGCTAAGGAAACACGCTCTCCTGAGGAGCGTCCTGGCCTGCTCTGACGGCTACTGTATGGAAGCAATGCTACGGGTAGGAGAAACTGCCTGTTCATTAAGGGTGAATTAAATCCAGCCACCTTTCCTTAAGCTCCCTGTGGGGAATCACCTTTATTTGCTGTTGCCTTGAAAGTGAGCTTGTCAGGTTGTTTAGGCCTTTAACGTGACTGATCTTTACATTTGTGTTTTTGAGCAGGAAATGGCCAGACCCCACCCTGAGTGCTCTGTCTTTTTTAACAAAAAGCAAAATCCATCATTCCAACAATGAATCTCTTTTCTCAGTTTAAAGGAACACTTTAGAGCAGAAAATCCATATAAGATGCTTAAAAAAGAACAGTTACTTGCAAAAATCTAGCCCTACTGAAAATTAGTCATAAGGAAAATAGACCAATTTAACCTTCAGTTCTAGAAATTAATGGAAAGCTTTGTATTTATGGGCAAGCAAAATTGGGACTATAATCTATGAAACAGAATTTAATACAGCTCAAAGGACCTTCTTGCTTTAAGACGTGGGCCTTCTTGACTGAGAAAGGAAGAATTTGGCAAGGATAAGATAAGGCAAGGATTGTTGCAATTCTGTGAAGAAAACTAAATAGAAACATTTTCCTATTAATATGGTTATGTCTCTTTTGTAGCATTCTGGCTGAATGCAGCCTAGAAAGTAAAATTACACATTCATAAAAGTAGATTTGTTGCAGGAATTGAGAATATAATAATGAGAATTTAACCCTAGTATAACCTGACTCTTAACTTCCTAAGAACTTTCTTAGGCTCTTAAATAAATTATTTCTTCTTCTCCCATAAAGAAAAAAAAGAAAGAAATAAGCTGCAAACGAAATACAGAACACTTCTGTGGAGGCACCACAATTTTAGGAAAATCACAAATCTCACACTTTGAGAAACTAAGTAATGACATCAGTATACATATCATGATACAAATTTGGGATGAAATTGGTCTTCAGGAATTGTTCAATCCAGTCTCCAGCTTCCCAGTCATATAGCCTCTGTTCACCTTAAAAAATAGATACTTCCAGTTATTTTACCAGCAAAAGATGGGCTTATTCGAGAATAAAGGAGAATTTCTGTCCTGGACAAACAAGCTGTGGCAAAGCCATAGGCAAGTCCAGGGAACAAAGGAGAGACATGCTTTTTTTAAGAAGAAAAGGGATAAGTTGGGAAGGTTGTTATGAACTTAAAGTTCATTGGAGTAAACTGGGAGTGTGAAGTGTGGTGACTCTTCATTGACTGAGCTGTTACAGGGCAGGGGTCCTGAAGAAGGCGTTTCTCCCTTCCTCTGGAGTAGCAGAATAGTAGCCATGTACAAGGTCAAGTCCATGTAAGGTTGTCTGTGTCTTCTTGACGGGTCTGTCGTTGACTACAAGTGGTAGAGTGTGATAGCTCTCCCTGCTGAAACCTACGGACTCCATTTTGGTGAGGTTTCCCATTACTAATTTCCACACCTCTAAGATTTAATTGCCTTTATTTTATTTTATTTCCACTGCCTTTGGGAAACAGAATGTGAATTTCAAGTTAATTTTTTTTAAAGTAGAATTTCTGTGCTGCTATAAAAGTTGGCCCAGTATATGCCCGTCTCATTGGTTATATAATTATATAATGTGATGAAAGAGTATTGAAATCAATGGAAAAAGAAGATTTGGTCTTTTTTTTTCCTACAAGAAACTACATTGAATGTTTTGGAAAGATTCAGTAAAGTTAAGACATAAAAAACTTGCTGTGGGCAAGACAATGTAGAAGATGGAGGAAATTTTGGTAAAAACACAGAAGGTTTCTGTACTCAGAATGCTTTCACGGTGTCCTTAGATTCTCACTACAATTTTTAGAAACTGTGAATGGAAATGAGAGATGATGTTTTTGGTGACACTCAACTCTGACTCAGGGATTCATACTCAAAGAAAAGGCTTTGGCCTTCGAATCTAAAGATTGGCTTCTAAACAGTCATTTGCATGTTTAAAATTGTAACAAAATTCATAAGGTGGTATATATGCATCATTCTTCTTTGATTTCTCACTTTAACTGGCTTTTCTGACCACGAGATTAACTACTAGTCCCAACTGCATTAGGTAAAGATGATTTTTAATGAACCACTTGATATAACAGTTCATAATGTTAGGAAGTGGTTTTCGTTTCTTCAGGTGGTACAGATAGGATTTGGAAAGTGTTTGGAAAAATATTAGATGATGGAGCAAGAGGTCACTCAGACGCAAGAAGGAAGGAAACTGCCATAATTTCAGTATGATAATACAATTTCTTAATGCTCTTCTGGGCAAAAAGAATACTGAACTAGCTAGATATGTAATCATACCAACTTTTACCAAAATCTCAACTGTCCTCCACTGCAGATAAAACATCAGTGCCCTTACCATCCCTCTATGTTTTATCACTCCCTTCAATACCCCCATCTTCCCTTTGGTCATGTATGCTTTTTCTTTCTTTGTTTAAATTTTGTTTGAGTTTAGTGGACACATGTTACATTAGTTTTAGGCATACAACATCGTGATTGGCCAAATCTATACGTTATGCTATGCTCACAAGGGCAGCTACTTATCTGTCATCATATAACACTGTTACACTATCATTGAATATATTCCCTATGCTGTGACTTATTCTTTTATTCTGATGACTTATTCATTCCATAACTGAGAGCCCGTATCTCCCATATGTATGCTGCCTATAAGAGACTCACCTCAGACCTAAAGACACATATAGACTGAAAGTGAAGGGTTGGGAAAACATTTATCATGCAAATAGAAGCAAAAAAAATCTGGGATAGCAATATTTCTATCTTTATTTCTTTTTAATTTATAATTCTTTCACCCGTTTCCCCCTCACACCCCATATGCCTTTTCTTTTACATTGAACAGTTACTAAAATTTACATTCTGATCTATAAATATTAAATATTTGTTGTTTCACCTATAAAGCAATTCTAAAGTTGAAAACCAACGAATAATATTATTATGACTATGTGACTAAATGCTCCCTATAAATTGTAGGGTTGCCAGATTTAGCAAATAAAATTACAGGATGCCCAGATAAAATTGAATTTCAAGTAAACAACAAATACTTTTCTTACTTATAGTATAGTCCATGCAATATTTGGGATATACTTATACTAAAATATTATTATTTATCTGAAATTCAAATTTAGCTTGGTATCTTGTATTTTATTTGGTAAACTGCTACAAGGATTGTATTTTGTACAAGGATTATATTTTCTCCATGTATCTAATGCCACAACCCCGGACTATTCAAAGAAGAGTATTCCTAGATTCAAAGTCAAAGAGGTAATATTTTTTAAAAAACTGTCAGTTACTTAAATTGCAGATTTCTTGTTTAAAATCAGTCCAAGAGTTTTGTTCAGCATTATCGTATTCTCTTTGACCATTCTGAAATCATGTGATGGGTTTTATGACTCCTCATCTTAAAAATGAAGAGGTTAGACTACTTGTGTGTTTTTTCACAAACACACTTTTGTATATTTTTTCCACAAACACACTTTTTTGTTTTTTAACAAAAAAAAAAAAACCTTATTAAATACCTGTTAAAGTGGTGTTTTACACATTCTATTCACTAGTCACTCCTCTGCTTGAAACCCTCCTCTGGCTTCTGAATTCACTTCAGATAAGGCACAAAATCCATCAAGTGGTCCTCAAGGCTATGCATGATTGAGCCCCTTTCTTCTTTTCAGTCCTACCTCGTGGCACTATTTTCATTTGATTCATGTCTTCCCGTTGTTTGCTGGTGTTGTCATTACTGTACCTGTAAGCTCAGTCATTCCTCAACACCATCAGACTGTTCCATCTGCCCCAAATACCACGCTGCCCCATTGCTGCTCTTCTTCTCTTCACTCCACTAATTCCCATTTATCCTTCATACCTCAGCTCAAATGGTACTACCACAGAGACCCTTTTCCCTTTATGTTACATATATTATTTATTCCTGTGATTATTGATGTTTGTCCTGCTCAGTGGGGAGACTCTAAGCTCTGTCAGGAACCTTATCTCCTTGGTTTTCTACCATATGCCCACCTCTTAGCATTGTTTCTGATACATAGCAAACATATAAATGTTTGCTAAATGATTAGATAGATGGATGAATAAATAAAGAATAGTGACAGGATGCAGCTGATATGGTTTTCATCATCATTTTACAAATTCGGAAAACTGAGTTTTGGAGAAATTGAATAGCTTGTTTACTTAGCTAATAATGAGAGTCAAAATTGAAATTCACATCTGTCCACTACCTTTTTTTTTTTATTACTGATACTCTGTAAAGTTCCTTCATGTTCCAACAACCCATGATTACACGATCTGTAGTCTTCTTCTTAAGACCATAGGTGCAGAGCATATTAGTTGGTTTTCACAGAACTGTTTTCTCAGACATCAAGCTATGTATCTTGGAGGAGTTGTGGAGGAGTGGGATTGGCTTGTGGTTTGGTGAAAGGGAGGGGCAGGTTGAGCCACACAGCCACCAGAGACAGCACCTGGAACAGAAGAGAGTTTTTTGCCCACACACTGAGTATCTGGCTTCCAGATGGACCTTGGGCACACATTTGTTTTTGTAATTTTCCCCTTCCTCCTCATCTCTTCATTCGCCACCCTCCTTTCAGAGGAATTTAAGGATGGGCTTTGTGCTGCACTACCTCCTTTTTCTTTCTTTAACCCCACCCTTTCTTTCTCTTCCACGAACAGTGACCAGCAATGACAGACCTTTCCTGTGCTTCGAATCAAAGGGGAAACGAAATCTAGCTGATTCACTCAGCACCCTTCAGCCTAGACATCTGGCTGTTTCTGCAGCTTTGGGGTGAGCCTGATCTACTAAGTTAGGACAGTAGTAGCTCAGTTCATCTGCTTGGACTAACTAGAAGTTCTGTATGTTGACTATGCTTATCTGTCTAGGGATCTACATTCTGTAGTCACTCCACCATTATAGTACCATATGGAGTAGTTTCATTGCCCTAAGAATCATCTGTGCTTTGCCTTTTCATCCCTCCCTCCTCAGTATCTTCTTCCAAAGAAAATCTTAAGATGTTTTTAAAAAGTAGTCACTGTCTCACTCTATTCACTAAACTGAGGGTTAGAGTCTAGGCTGGATGGTCCTGGCAGGGGTCTGTCTTCTATTATTCTTATTTTCCAGACCACATCCCTGTGCTAGATGAAGGTAGTTGTATAAATGGATCCAGGTACACCACTGAACACGTTCCAGGCTCCAGTCCCCATTCTCTTTAGCCAGATTCTTTGAAGAAGACACCTGCCTTCATCTTTCCACATTATGTAGGGATGTGGGAGGGATGACTCTGAAAAGGTCAAGGGAAGGTTGCAGCAAAGATGGGTTTTGTCGAATGAATGTCTGGTCTTTGTGTTCACCTTGATTTTTTAGGCTAAAAATACCAGAGCTTAAAATGTGGGTAGAAGAATATGGAATGTGAATTATTATTCCTATGTGTTTACAAGTTAATGGAGGAGGGATCACATCCCTATCTTCCTTTCAGTTTCACTGTTATGGTAGATTGTTATTGTTATAAATGCCCAGTATTTCTCCCTGTGAAAGGATGACTTCTTTTTGCCCTGGTGGTGTTAGACTTGGTTAGGTTGCTTGCTCTGGCCAAGCAGAAGTGATGTGTGCCACTTCTAAGGAAATATTTTAAGAGTCATAACACAGTATTCTCTTTTCTCTCTACTACAAGACTAGGAATATCCCTGAAAAATATCATTCATTACCCTTGGTTGTGGAAAGAAGATGAGGTGAAGCAGAACCACAGATAATCTACACTGGATATAGTTTGAGTAAGAAATAAATACTTGTTATACAAGTCAGTGAGATGTGGGCGGTGTTTATATCACACCATAATTCAGTCTATATTCTCTGATCCAACCTCCATTAACTTGGTTCACAATTAGGTATAGTTATATCCGCTTCCAAGGGAACACACAACACTCATAGACTTTGAAGCCCCAATTCAAAAATACTGCGATTAGCCCTGCTACTCCTATTAATGACAATGTCTGTAGCATTTGAGAGTCCATAAAATTTTTCTTGTTTCAGGGCTAAACATCATGTAACTAGTATGATTTCCAGAAACACTACAACCTCCTGTGACACTAAATTTCTGTCTTTAATCTATTCTAAGTCATTTCTCCAGTCTAGTTCACCAAGGGGATAGTCCTAATAAGTAGTCTTTATTATGGTCTGGTAGCAAAGGGAGGGAGTCAAGGTATCAAAAACAGGAACCAGAATGTGTGTAGGGACACTGTGGAATTATCTTGGGTCAGAATAAGTTACAGTTTTCCAAGAATGCACTGTGGATAGAGGGTAATTACATAATCAGGTACTCGCCAGATTCTAAGAAGTGGGATTTCAGCAGGGACTGGAATATTGAAATGTGGACAAGAATAGCAAATAAACAAAGCAAACATGTTTCTGTTATGTTTCCATCACTAGCCTAAATCCAAGAGAGATTCAATGAAATAGAACATGGACCTCAAAATTGGAGTTCACAATCTACTTCAGGAAATAAGTAAGCCAAACTCTTAAAAACATTGTTGAAATATAATACACATACAGAGAATAAGGCTACCAGGTGAAGGTTTTTAGCAAACAGTACACTTTGGGTGGCACCAAGCGTCATGTCAAGAAACAGAACATTGGGGCGCCTGGGTCGCTTAGTTGGTTTTAACAACCAACTCTTGATTCCAGCTCAAGTCATATTCCCAGGGCCATGGGATCAAGCCCTATGTCAGGCTCCATGCTGAGTGTGGGACCTGCTTAAGATTCTGTCTCTCCCTCTGCCCCTCTACCCCACTCGTGTTCTCTTTCAATAAACTAAAGTAGAGTTAAATAAAATAAAATAAAATAAAATGATAAAATAAACAG
This sequence comes from Paguma larvata, assembly GCA_030068075.1. Taxonomy (NCBI): domain Eukaryota; kingdom Metazoa; phylum Chordata; class Mammalia; order Carnivora; family Viverridae; genus Paguma; species Paguma larvata. The sequence goes on along the minus strand of CM057833.1, from coordinate 97,261,672 downwards.
AATATTACTTATCCCCCAGAAACCACCCTCATGATTCATTCCAGTTTCCTCCCAAGATTAACCATTATCCTGACTTCTAATAGCATAGATTAGTTCTTCATGGTTTTAAACTATATATAGGTGGAATCTTACCATATTTCATATTTGGTTTCTTTGGTTCAGTGTTATGTTAGTAAGCAGCATTTATATTGTCCAATGTAGTGGTAGTATCATTCTCATTGCTGTATAGAATTTCATTTTGTAAAGATATCGTTCTTATATATCCAGTCTACTGTTGATGAATATTTGGTAGTTTTCTGTTTTGAGATATTAAAAACAGTGTGGGCCTGGAAATTCTAGTACATGTTTTTGGTTAATATATATGTATTTCTATTGTATGTTGCCTAGGATTTCAGTTATTGGGTCACAGCGTTGGTAGTGGTTATGTGAGTCCTCTCGTGTTGAAAATAACTGTAAGGTTACATCTGATCTTAGAAAAAATGGTAAGATTATTAATTTCTTCCATGGGCAAGGGACAGAGATGGTATGCATGCTAAGTGTTTGATATCCCCAATATTGGGGGATCCCCAGTTGAATCGGCCTATCACATAAGTGGTTCCAAGTATAAAGTTAAGGAACAAGACAGAGAAAGCAATACTGGAAGTCATACAGCAAAAGCCACACACACACACACACACACACACAGGCACTGATAAGATAGATCTGACAGTCCTTTCAAATGCAGATTCAATCTTTCCCAGTTGTCCACTAGTTCTTTCTTTTCTTTCAGTTAGTACAGGCAAGCTGTATGGTTGTTCTGAGAAACTGATAATTAATGGGGCATGATTGTGGTGTAACCTACATTTTCCCAAGTGACATAAGCCTGGGTGCCTTGGAGTAAAGGATACCAAGGAAGAGACAGATTAAAGAGGACAGCTGGATTGAAGACAGCCTCATGGTCTCATGAGACTGGGAAGTGGCTGGGCATGAGTATGTGTTTTAACCAGAGTACTAATACTAAAAGTAAAGAATAATACATAGTAGTAAAAAAAAAATAGGGAAAATCAACATACCAAAGTGGTTATTCTTTAAAAGATCTACAAAATTGTCAAATCCTTAATTAAGCTGACCATGAAAAAAAAGCACATTGCTAAAATCAGGAATGAAAGACAGGACATGACTACCAATCTTAAAGAAATTAAAAGGATCATAAGGGTATATACTATGAATACATGTATGCCAACAAATTAGAAAACATAGACAAAATGGACAATTCTTAGAAAAACATAAGTTACCAAAACTAACTCAAGAAGAAATAGAAAATATAAACACACACACACACACACACACACACACACACACACATATATATATATATAAAGATATTTAATTAGTAATTTTAAAACTTCCCACAAAGAAGACCCCAGGCCCATATTCACTTCACTGGCAAATTCTGTCAAACATTTAAAGAATGCAAGCATTCATAACTCTTTGAAAAATAGAAGAAGAAAGAATACTTCCTAACTCATTTTATGAGGTCAGTATTACCCTAATATTAAAAGCACACAAAATATCACAAGAAAATTAAACTATAGACAAACATCCCTTATAAATATACATTCAAATGTCCCCCCAAAATGCTAGCAGACCAAATCTAGCATCTTTCAAAAAGAACTATGCACCATGATTTGTTCCAGGAATATACAAAATTAATAAAATATATCACATAATGGAAAAAGGGAAGAAAACCACAATGTCAACTCAGTAGATACAGAAGAAGCATTTGACAAAACCCAACATGTTCATTATAAAATGACTTGCCAAACTAGGGATGGAAGGGATAAAGGGCATTTATGAAAGACACCCAACTAAGATCAGGAACAAGACAAGAAGTCTGTTCTCACCACTTCTATTTAACATTATGCTGGGGGTTCTTGTCAGGGTAATCACTTAAGAAAAAGAAATGAAAGGCATCCAGATTGGAAAGGAAAAAGTAAAACTATCTCTGTAGATTATATGATTACATATGGAAAAATCTTAAGGAATTTATTTAAAGAAAAAATATTAGAATTAAGAAACGTGTTCAGCAAGATTGCAAGCTACTAGACCATTATACAAAAGTCTATTATATTTATATACAGAAGCAATGAACAATCCAGAAATGAAATTAAGAAAACAGTTCCATTTACAATAGCATCAAAAGAAAAAAATACATAGGAATAAATTTAAGGAAATAAGTCAAACACTTATACTCTGAAAACTATAACATATCATTGAAGAAAGTTTATAAGATCTAAATAAATTGAAAGATATTCTATGTTCATGGATTGGGAGACCTAATATTTTTAAAGTGGCAAATACTCCTTAAATCTAAAGGTTCCATGCAACATCTGTTGAAATCTCAACTTCAGTGTTTGCAGAAATTGGCAAACTAATCACAAAATTTGTAAGGAAATTCAAGGAGCCCAGAATAGCCAACATAGAAGAAGGAGAACAAAGCTGGAGGATTCACACTTTCTATTTTCAAAACTTTTACATAACTGCAGGTCCCAGAACAATATGGTACTGGCATAAGGGTCAATCTATAGGTCAATGGAGTAGAATTGAGTGTACAGAAATAAACCTTTCTTTTATAATCAGTTGATTTTCAATAAAGGTACCAAGACAATCCATTGGGGAAAACAACAGTCTTTTCAACAAATGGTGCTGGGATAATTAGATATCCACATGCAAAAGAATGAGGTTGGACCCTTTATAACATACACAAAAATTAATTCAAAATGGATCACAGACAAATTTGAGAGTTAAAACTGAAATTCTTGAAGGAAAACATAAAAGTAAATCTCTATGACCTTGAATTAGATCTTAAACGATACCAAAACATAAGTGACAAAAGAAAAATTAGATAGACTGAACTTCAATGAAATTAAATACTTTTGTGCTGCAAATGATACCATCAAGAAACTGAAAAGACAGCTCACAGAATGGGAGAAAAATTATTTAAAGAACTCTTACAACTCAAAAATAAAGAGATAAGCAGCCCAATTAAAAAATGGGCAGTGGATTTGACTAAGCATGTTTCAAAGAGAACATATGAATGGCCAATGAGCACATGAAAAACTGCTCATTAGCTATTAAAGAAGAGCAAATTAAAGCCTTAGGTCGACCACCTCACACTCACTAGGATAACTGTGATCACAAAGACAGATAATAATAAGTATTGATGAGGTGTGGAGGAGTTTGAACCCTCATACATTGAAGGTGGGAATGTGAAGCGAGAGAAGCTTCCTCTAAATATTAAACAGTTACCAAATAATCCAGCAACGCATCTCCCAAGAGAATTGAAAACATATGTCCATACAAAAACTTGAAGGTTCAGAGCAACGTTATTCGTAATAGCCACAAAGTAGAAAAAAGCCTACTGTCCATCTACTGATGAATGGATAAATAAAAAGTGGCATATCCAAAAAATGGAATATAATTTGGCCATAAAAAAGGAGTGAATTACTGATACACCATGATGAACCTTGAAAACATCATGCAATTAAAAAAAAAAAAGCCTATGACAAAAGAGCACCTATTATATGGTTCAATTTCTATGAAATGTCCAGAATAAGCTAGTCTGTTGTGACAGATTAGTGGTTGCCTAGGGCTGGGTTTATGGGGAATGACTGCTAATGGATCAAGGTGGGGTTTTTTGTTTCTTTGTTTGTTTGTTTTTAGGGTGAAGACACTGTCCTAAACTTAGATCATGGTGATGTTTGCACAACTCTCTGAATATTCTAAGACCATTGAATTGTACATTTTACATGGATGAAATTTATGGTATAATTCAGTTTTTAAAGAGAATGTAGCAGGAGAAAAAAAATGCAATCATAGTTAAAGTGGAAGGAAGTCCATTTTGTATTAGAAATTGTTAACCTGAGCTTAATAGGGTCACATGGTTTCCAACTGCCAGAACAAAAGTGGGGTCTTTGTGTAAAGCTAATCTTTGTACTCAGCTCCAGGATTTCTGAAAATCTTAAAGAACTATTAAATTAAAAAAAATAACTTTTCATAAATAAGCAGCTTTCTGCCCAAATCCACCAAGGCTGTCTCTCTCCAGATGCAGGCAGCAGGCTGAGCTGGGCTGATTCTACCACCTTTAGAAAAGCCCTTCTCTCTGTCCCTCACCGCGTACATCTTCCAGGAGCTGCCGGCTGCTCCTGGGCCCACAGCGTGGTCTCTATGTACGTCAGCAAGGCCCCCACCAGCTTCCCAGGCTGGACAGACTGGGTTACACTTGGATCCCAACTGGAGAGGGGTTGCGGGAAACCAGGAAAAAGTCTCCATTGTGGGCCTGGGTTTCCAGAAGATGCTGAGGTTGAAGGCGGTGGGATGAAAATATCAGTGTTTCCACGCTACCCTAAGTAGAATCCTTTCTTCCCCTAGCCTCCTCCTCCTTCATTTTTTTTCTCCCTTTTCTCTTTCACATTTTGGCCTGAGATACCTTGTTAATTTTTAAAGATTAACAGGCCATTTAGCACGAAAAGAGTGTGGTGCAGGTCGCAGATGAATAAATTAATACCAAAACTTCACACTAAGATGAAAATCAAAGCTGTCTGTTTTATTGCTTAAAGTATCTGCGAGTGCTGGGCAGGAGGAAATTGGTATCTCATTAAAAGAAAATGAGAGAGTGAGGTAGAGAGGAAACTGAACGCTCGTTAAAACTGGTGGAAAAGCCGTCTTAATTATGCTTTTCCATTTGCTAACAAGAGGACATTTGTTATGAGTTCAGGACACTTTATCCCAAGCAAAACAAACAGAGTTAACGACATTATTTTTGTCTTTTTAGCCAGTGGTGACTTTGGAGTTCTGTTTCAAAATAAAGGTTTCGCTGCGGGAAGTCAATTAAACCAGAGAACACTGGCAAAGGGGTCAACTGCTTTCGCTTTCAAAGATTGATTTGAGAGCTGCTACCCAACCTTTCACCTTACCCCCATGTAAGGGGGAAGGTGGGCAAAGGTTCCTTATTAGTGCAAGAATCTGTGTGTCTGGAGAGGCATTTAAAGGCCATACTGAGAGTCATTGACTTAGAAAGAGTTCCTGAAAGTCTACTGCCCTGTAAAGTACCCAGTTCCTCCTCTGGAAAATGGAGATACTAATGACCTCATGGTTGTTGTGGTGATTAAATAAGTTGTTATGTGAGAAAACACCTCCGAGGAGCTTTAATGATACTGACTACCACTTAACCCACGGTGACTGTGAGTCTAGTATATTATCTTACTTAATTTTCACAATAGCCATATGTAGTGCTATAGTCTGCACACTATGAGTGGAAAACAATTAGGAAGGTTACGTACAGTTTTGTACAAGGTCAGTGAGTAAGTGAGAGAGTGGGATTTGAATCCAAGGCTGTTTTCCATGCAAGGTCATGAATAAGATATGCCCTCTGACTTTAAGGCCTATAGAGGTATTGAAACACACTTCAGTAATGGAGCCGGGTATGATTAATGGCCAAAAGGATTTAATGTGTTAAGGGAATTAAAAAAAAAAAAGAGAGATTCGTTCTGGCTGAAGAGTTATGCCAAGAGACAGTAGCTAATGTCGAGAAGTATATACAGAATACTTGGTTCAAATCCCAGATTTCCTTACTTCCTAAGCTGTGTGACAATGGACATGTTATTTTTTTTCCCCTCAGCTGCCTTCAGCTATAACATGAGGATCAAGGTGCTACCTCTCTTTTAGGCTGCAAGGGTTGGGAAAATAATGTCTATTAAACACTCTTCAGTGCCTAGTGTATACCTTTTTAAAAATCGGTATATTTCATGCAAGAGGTAGTAAATTTAAAGTTCAAAGGACAATAGGGTTTAAACAGAGACATATAAGTTTGAAAAAAAATGTTTGAAGTCTCTCCAATATTAAATAAACTGCAATAAAATTGTTATTTACTGAATTTATTCACGACTCCACTGGGAACATACCATTTTCTAAGTACGTCAAGCACAAGAACTGGTTGTGGGTTCGTGTGATGGTGGAATAGTTTATGTCAGGCAGACCTTCCTGCCAACAACAATTATAAACTCTGCACAAAATATAAAACTCAACTGTTATACAGAGCTGGAGAGTTACCGAAGGTAATCAGAACCTGAGAGGGCTTTGATTTTGATAGAAGAGGACCACATGGGGTGAGATTAGCTTTTCTTCTGAGTAATTCCAAATCTATGTGGTGTTGAGGGGAAGGAGCTCAAACAAAAGGCTGCAGTCTTAATGGCTTGAGACAGAGAACAAAAGGGAAATCTAAAAAATGATTTGCCATGGTGGGAGGAGCCCTCAAATTTACAGATAAACTCTCCTCAAAGTTTGATTTACCCTTGAATGGTGCGGGCTTAGGGAAACGCTATAAAGAAGAGAACAGTGGGTAAAAGGCTGATGGAGCTGAGGAGAGGTTTCGGTGGCTTTACACTGCAGAGGACACCAAGGGTTTAGTCTGAGTCCAGCTAGAGAGGCTTGGACTTTCCACTGAAACTAGAAAATGACCGCACTTTAGGCATGGACATTATGTTCCATGACTAAAATATTGATTCTAATACTAAGGGAGAAAACTGAAAGCAACCAATCCTTATAAAGTCTAAAATCAAGCCATCACAAAGTAAAGGCGACCCACCTGTAATTTAACTGACTTCAAGAACAAAATCAACTTAATCAGGTAAAAGAACTGAATCTAGTCTGGATAATGTGACACACAGTTATTGGTACATAATTAAAATTTCTAGATGTATGAGGAAATAGGAAGATGTTATTTGAGTAGTAGAAACAGACCTATGGGCAATCCAGATGCTAGAATTAGCGGACAAGAATTTGAAATAACTATGGTAGACTTTTACAACCAGTCAAAAGAGAGCAAGATCGTCTGGAATTACTCTGACTGTAAACAACTTAAAAACTGGATAAAATACAGGGAACTAATGTTAGACATTGAACAGTATGACTATGATCACTAAAAAGGGGAGGGGGGAGAGAGATGTGACCTATCTTTCCATAGATTTTTTTTTTGCCCACATGTAATTCCTGGATTATAGTGCAGGAATGGGACACAGGTAGAATTCAACAGTCTAGTTGCATTGAAGAGACAGAGAACACAGTTCAAGGATAACAGTGAAGCTAGAATTTGGGGCAGAAGGCTCAAGAAGAGGGGTCTTCTAAGAGAAAAAGTTCTAAAAGTCTTCATAGGGATCTCCTTGACTGTTTGGCTAAATATCAACCTCTGCCTATAGAGACTGAAATGCCACAAGACCAGGAAAGAACACCTTCCAAGGAAAGAAAAAGTATCGGATAATTGTAAGACTAACAGTTCTAGAACTTCCTCAGGGCTGGTCATCATTTGAGTTTCCCCCAGCCACTGTGGGAAAATCTCATTGAATATATGGGACATTCAGTAGAAATTGCAGTGTTTTAGTGAGACTAAATTACTCCTTGAATAAAGGCCACACTAGATATTTCTTAAAAGGTAATAAAATCATACCTTGAAGGGATCAGATTAATTTCTCATTATCCATTTAATTTCTGCTGTATTTGTAATATATCTCTTTTAATCTAAAAGTGATTTGTTTGTGTTTTCTCTAATTTTTGTTTATCAGTCTCATCAGATATTTGTATTTTGTTCATCTGTTTAATTAATGAACTTGGGTTTTATTTGCTTTCTTTATGGTTTCTTTGTTTTCTATTCCATTAATTTTTGTTCTTTATTTAGTTTTCTTCCATATTTGGTTTCATTCTGTCATTCCTTACTGACTTCTGAAGTTGTATGTTAGCATATTGCTTTTCCATATTTTTATTTTCTAAGATAAGGATTAGCATTCCAGTTATAAATTTCCCTCCAAATATTGCATTCGCTGTATCCCCAAACTTTTTATATGCACTATCATCATTTGCCTTTAGTTCTACTTATTTTCTAAGCTCTCTCATGATATGTTTGCCAACCTATCTGCTATTTAGAAGGGGGATTTTAATTTTTTTTTCTTTATGACATTGATTTTTAACTTATTTGAATGGTGGTTAGAGAATGAGGCCTGTATTATACTAATTCTTGGAAATTATTGAGACTTGCTTTATGGACTAGTATATAGTCAGTTTTAAAAAAATATTCTATGTGTGCTTTAAAAACTGGAAAGTCTACTTAGATTTGAACATAAAATTCAAAGGTATTTAACCTATTAATCTAGAGTGGGTGGATAACAAGACGAGGGTCCATGATTTTAAAACTCAACAGCTTATAGTGTTATGAAATTACCAAGTATTGAGTTTAAATTACGGCTGATGTTATGTGACACCAACAAATGTGCTCCTCAGTCAGCAGGCCAGACAGGCAGAAAGGAGGTAAAGAGGCAGGCACCCTGACTTGGTGCTCCCTTAAGACGGGATAATGAAAGAACCAGAAGTTTGTGATATGGATAGCAATGATAAAGGTTCAACACACACTTGTCTGTAGCACTACCCTGAGGTGTGACCTTCATGCACCATTATAGTCAGTGCTTACCTTTTCTTCTTAAGAGAAGATTCCTAATATAATTCTATATGCCAGGACTGCCAGCAACTCTTAAGTGCATCTAAAATCCTGATGACAGCAATTAATGTATTCCATCACATCCATGCCTTATATATAGCTGTTTTTGTCTGAGATCTGCCAAGTTCAAGAGTCAGGAAACTACTTCCTCCTCACTTCCATGTTCCCTGCCTCATTTTTTCACTCAACCTGCTTCCTTTTTTGTCTGGAATAACTTTCGCTTAATGATTAGTGACTTTATTCAATCCATCAACACTGGTCAGAATTACATCAATCTCTTGGGAATTCAACAAAATCTGAAAACAGCCTACCAAAAGAAATTTACAGTCTGAAGAATGGAGGAGACAAAATGGGTGGGACAACAAAGGACAAAGCAAAGTTTGAGGCTGAGGCATAGGAAAACCTGTGGAAGAAGAAACTTCAGATCAGTTCCAGTTTATTGTCACAGTATGAAAAAACCAAAGGATATGCAGTTGAGAGCCACTTGTCAAAGAAGAAATTGTACTTATTCATTACACAGAGGTCTTATTTTTTTTATTTTCTTATTTATTCTTTCCCCTTAGTTGACACTAAAAAGATTCTTCTTATACCAGCCAAAAACTCATTTATACACATTTATACATTCTCTCTTTAGTATTTTTTTTTAACCAAGGATTAAATGACATCTCTGGAAACATGGACTTGAAACCTTATTGCATTATGGGAATAACTAGGAACCTTTTAGCGTTCATGGAACTAAGGCCTAGAAAAACAATATGTGATTCTTTCTTGAGTTGGCAACCTTGAGATTTCAGGCAGGTCGAGGAGAATGAGAAGTCATCACTATCAAACAGATTCCGCTCCATTTGCATTCAGCTTTTCAAATAGCCTAGAGTATAGGCAGCCATGGAGGAAGTGGCAAGGAAGAACTTGGTTTCCATCTCCTTGGGGTCCAAGTTCATTGAGTGTAATTAATCTATGTCTTCGACCACTATTTCTAATGGGTCTGCCACCCAAGAGGGTTGAACTGTGTTTGTACTCATCTCTGTTCTTTGGATACTGAAGTGTCCACTGTCATGGTTACCGACTTGACAGAAGACATTGACTCCACTACCTTCAGAATGCCAATGTGTATTTTGGGACCAAGGTGGTAATAAAAAGTCCCCAAACTACAATTTGTCAAATAATATCCATCACCTGGCAAAAAAAAAAAAAAAAAGAAAAGAAAAGAAAAAGATGGAGAAATGTTGTAGGTGTAGGAGCAGGTGGCAGCTACAAGAGGCTATAGGAAATGGTTTGGGCCTAGGCTTGAGAGGGATTTAATTAGGTTTAGGATCACGGCTTGGAAGGCACACCTTGCTGACTTCTTAGAACTTCACTTCTTAAAATTTGGTCACTGGAAAGAACTTTAGAGGATTTTGTTTTCAGTCAGTTCCTTCACTTAGTGGGCTTGCGATATTAAGCAAGGATTTCTGTGGAACATCTGCAAAATCGGGAGAATAAAACCAACCCGGCCTACCTTGCAGGGTTGTCTGCGGAGTTCACTATGATTCTAAAGGTAAAAGGGGCTTTGGAAATTGCAAATTCATGTACAAGAGGACCATAGTTTTGGACGGTTTATTGCCTTGGGCTTTGTTTCTTTATAACGAGGTCTCTTTGATAGGGAAATGATTGTATCTCTTGAGCATTATAGAGTGGGAAATAAAGGAGAGAGTGAAGACTCAGTGAAAAGATGCAAGCAGGAAGTGAGGAACAGGCACTCGGTACAAGTGTTATGTTCTTCTTGGCCATTAACCAGAATAATTATTTTCTGTGCCTTCCTTTTGGTAAGAAATTTGTCTAAATGAAGCACATTCAGTGGGGAGAAATAGATTCTGCAGTTTATAAAACATGTACTCCTCATCACTGAAGAAAAGAAAGAGACCATTATCCCTCTTGGAAAACGAGTGAAGTTTGAAATAATTCTTTGTTAGAGCGATACTCTCCCAAGTCATTTCAATTTTATATAAACTGTGTCACAGCAGTAAATACTTAAAAAGAGAATTAGCACATGAGGTTTCAACTGTATGTATACTTTAAGAATTCAGAACAAAGAGGGGTGCCTGAGTGGTTCAGTCGGTTAAGCGTCCGACTTCAGCTCAGGTCATGATCTTATGGTTTGTGGGTTTGAGCCCCTTGTCAGGCTCTGTGCTGACAGCTCAGAACCTGGAGCCTGCTTCAGATTCTGTATCTCCCTCTCTCTCTTGCTTCCCTGACTTGCACCCTGTCTCTCTCTCTCAGAAATAAATAAATGTTAAAAAAATTTTTTGAAAGAATTCAAAATAAAGATTTAAATCAAATATAGCAAAAATGTTAACATTTTGGGATATTTATAGGTGTGTTCACCTACCAGCTGTCAACTTGAAATTATTCTGTACACAAAAATTATAATAAAAAATAAAGGAAATGGAACAATTATGATTTTTATTAACAGTTTCACAGAGGGGAAAATTAAAAATAAAAATTAATCCAAAAAAATTTTAAAAGGAGAGAAAAAGGAACACAGAGGTTAATGAAACTAGTAAAAGATGAATTGTAAGGTATAGATCAAAACCCAAATATATCAGTAATCACATCAAGTGCAAATAAACCAAATATCTGTAATAAAATATGATTATAAGACTGAAGTTAAAAAATGGACTGTATGTTTTTTATAAAAATACCTTTAAAATGATAATACAGAACGATTAAAAGTAAAAGAAGTAAAAATACAAACATGTAAATACTAACCAAAGGAAATATTGTAAAATGATTGCAATAACACACAAGTATATTTTATTCATAGAATAAGAATATTAGAAATAAAGAGGCACAATTCATAATGTTTAAAAGGGTCAATTCATTTGGAACACACACACACACGTTTTACAACCATTTATATGGATAGTATGTATACATAAAAAAATATATATATAGCCTAAATATCATAGCTTCAAAAAATAGATAGCAAATGTTGAAAAAAATAAAAGAAAGAAATAGTAAAACCCACAGTCAAGAAATTTGTTTATGTTGTGTTTATTAAGATATAATTAGCATCCAGTGAAATGCACAGATCTTAAATCATGAGAGTAAGTGTTTATCAATACATACATCCATGTAACCCATACATCCATGTAAGCCCTATCAAAAGGTAGAATATTTCAATCACCCTAGAAAGTTCCTTCCTGTCTCACCCTGCCCATTCTGCCTTTCTAGAGGCCACCCCTGTTGAGTTCTTTCAGCATGTATTAGTTTCATCTTCTAGTTTCATACAAGTGGAATCATAAACTATGTACTTGTTAGCTTCTTCAGCATAGTAGTTTTGAGATTCACCATTTTCTTGGTACCAGTCCTTTGTTGTTTATTGCTGAGCGTAGCATTGAACGAATATACTACAGTTTGCTTGGACATTCTCCCCTTGAGAGACGTTTAGGCTTTTTTTTTCAGTTGACTATTACAAATAAAGCTGCTGTGACTTTCTCATGCAAGGCTTTTTGTGGTCATGTGTTTTCATTTCATTTGGATAAATACCTAGAAGTGAAATTGCTGAGTCGCAGGGTGAGCATATGCTTAGCTGTATAAGAAACTGCCCAATCTTTTCCCAAATGCCTTTGGCAGAGTGTAAGAGCTCTTTATCTATACACTATCCAGTTTGGTATTGCCAGTCTTTTTTCATATTAGCCATTTAAGGTTAATACCCCTTTTTGGTTTTAATTTGGATTTCCCTGCTGACTAATGATGATGAGTACTTTTTTTACATATTAATTGCCCGTTTTTATATCTCCCTTTGTGCAATGCGTATTCAAATATTTTTACCCATTTTAATGGGGTTGTCTTTTTATTATTAAAAAAACTTTAAATATTTATGCATTAAAAACATTTTCTCCTGGTTTGTGGCTTGCCTATTATTTTTCTTCATAGTGAATTTTGATGAGCAAAAGTTTTTAACTTTGAAGGGGTCCAGTTTCTTAATTTTGTTTCTTTTATGGACAGTGCTTTCTGAAGACCAACCTAAGGGGGCAACTGGGTGGTTTAGTTGATTATGGTTCGTGAGTTCAAGCCCCATGTGGGGCACTGTGCTGACAGCTCAGAACCTGGAGCCTGCTTCAGATTCTGTGTTTTCCTTTCTCTCTGTCCCGCCCCCATTATCACTCCGTCTCTGTCTCTCTCTCTCTCTCAAAAATAAATAAAAATTAAAAATAAATAAATAAAGACCAACCTAAGAATGTTTTGCCAATATTCTCCAATATTTTCTTCTAGAAGATTTATAGTTAACAGTTTTTATCTTTCAGGCTATGATATAGTTTGAATTAATTTTTGTGCAGCATAAAATAAAGTGTGAGTTTCTTTTTTATATGAATAGCCAGTTAAATGTCTTTCCTTTCCCCACTAAATTGCTTTGTTAACTATGACAAAATCATAGGCCATATAATTGTAAGTATCTATCTGCACTCTCCATTCTCTTTCACTGATCTATTTGTCTATCTTTGCGTTATTAGTAATTATTGTACTTTTACAAAAAAAATTAAAGATAGGTAGTAAGGGTCCTCCAGCATTGTTCTTGTTTTGTGTGTGATTTTGGCTAGTCTAGGTCATTTGTGTTACATAAAAATTTTGGAATTAGCTTGGACATTTCTACAGAAAAAAAAGCCAAGATTTTTACTGGAATTGGGTTGACTCTGTAGGTCATTCGGGGAGGATAGAAATCTTGATAATATTTAATCTTGTAATACATGAACATGTTGTATTTCTTTACTAATATAGATCCTCTGTAATTTCTCTCATCTCTCTCCATATATACATATATATGTATATATGTAAAATTTTTATGAATAGGTCCTTCATATATTTTGTTAGTTTATTCAAAATATTTTATGACTTTTACCATACCATAAATGGTTTGTTTTTATTACATATTCAAGTTTTCATTCAAATACAGGGAAAAATGATTGTTAATTATTGACCTTGTATCTTATGATCTTGCTAAATCCACTTATTAGTTCCAGTAGCTTTTCTTCATAGTTTCCTTAGAATTTTCTACGTCTATGATTATCTCCTCTAGAAATATAGTTTTACTTCTTTCTTTCCATTACGTTTGCCTTTTCCCCCTTCATTGAATTCCACTGATCTCTAGTAAAGTTTTGAATAAGAAGTGGACAGAACATCCTTACCTTTTCCTCAGTATTAAGGGAAAAGTGCTTCATTTTTCATCATTAATATGACATTGGCTATAGAGTTTTCATAGAGGCCATCTACCATTGTTGAGGATTTCAGTTGTAACAAGTCTGGAAGTGGGATTCTGTCAAATGCTTTGCCCACATCTAGTAGGAGATCCTATGTTTTTCTCCTTTATTCTGATATTATAATGGTAAATTATCTGATTGATTTTCATATGTTAAACCAACCTTATAGTCCTGGAATAAGCCTCACTTATTCCTGATATGTTATCTTTTTTAATATTTTGCTGATTTGATTTGCTGTAATGTATATTTTTTAATGTTTATTTATTTATTTTGTGGGAGTGAGAGGAGCAGAGAGAGAGGGAGAGAGAGAATCCTAAGAAGGCTCTGTGCTATCAGTGCAGAGCCTGAGGCAGGACTCGATCCTATGAACTATGAGATCATGACCTGAGCCAAAATCAAGAGTCAGATGCTGACCTGACTGATCGACCCAGGTGACCCAATTTGCTCTAATATTTTATTAATTTTTTGAATGTTAGTTAATGAAGCATATTAATCTTTAATATTTTTATTTGGTTTTAGAAAAAGAGTAACACTGAATTGAATGAATGAATAATGAGTTGGGGAGTACTCCCTCCTCTCCTACTTTATGAAAGTAATTGTAGGATTATGTTATTTCTTAAACAAATATTGACAGAATTCACCAGGTAAGTGTGTATGTGTGTGTATGTGTGTGAGTAGATGTTTAATTATGAATTTACATTTTAGTAGTTATAAAGCTGTTAAGATTTTCTTTATCTTTATTTTAAATTTTTTTAAATGTTTATTTACTTTTGACAGAGAGAGAGACAGAGTGTGAGAAGGGGAGGGACAGAGAAAGAGGGAGACACAGAATCTGAAAGAGGCTCCAGGCCCTGAGCTATCAGCACAGAGCCTGACATGGGGCTCTAACTCACAAACTGTGAGATAATGACCTGAGCTGAAGTCGGTGCGTAACCGACTGAGCCACCCAGGAGCCCCCCTTTATCTTTTTTAGTTTTGATCATTTATTTTTCAAAGATAAATTGATCATTTATTGTTGTCACTCCTTTTAAATTGTCAACTATATTGGGATAAAATTGTTTATAATATTCCTATATTGTCTTTGTCAGCCCCTTTTTTTTTTTTTAATATTTTTTTAATGTTTATTTATTTTTGAGAGAGAAAGAGAGACAGAGCATGAGCAGGCGAGGGACAGAAAGAGAGGGAGACACAGAATCAGAAGCAGGCTCCAGGCTCCAGGCTCCAGGCTCCAGGCTCCAGGCTCCAGGCTCCAGGCTCCAGGCTCCAGGCTCCAGGCTCCGAGCTGTCAGCACACAGCCTGATGCGGGGCTCGAACTCGGGAATGGTGAGATCGTGACCTGAGCCGAAGTCGGCCGCCCAACCGACTGAGCCACCCAGGCGCCCCTGTCAGCCCCTTTTAATATTGGTAATTTGTGTCTGTTCTCTCTCTTTTTGTGACCAGCCTAGCTAATAATTTTATCCATTTTTTTGGCCTTTACTAAGATATGGGCTCTTGGGGCACCTGGGTGGCTCAGTTGGCTAAGCATTGACTCTTGTTTTTGGCTCAGGACATGATCTCATGGCTTCATGAGTTCAAGCACCTCATTGAACTCTTGCTGTCAGTGTGGAGCCTGCTTGGGGTTCTCTGTCTCCCTCTCTCTCTCTGCCCCTCTCCCACTCGCACTGTCTCTCTTTCTTTCAGGATAAATAAACTTAATTTTTTAATAAAAAAGATTTACTATATAAATCTGTATCTAATGGCATTCTATTTTGAGTTAATGTTATATCATGGCACATATAATGTACAACAATATATATATCTACAACAGTATATCTACAACAGTATGTATATCTTGCTCCTTTCCCATCTTGGTACAATTGTTGTCACGCATTTAATATATGTATAATTAAACCCCAGAATATGTCGTTATTTTTGCTCTACTAAGTCATTTATATTTTAAAGCAGTTCAAAAATGAGAAACATTTTAGACCTACCTGCATGTTTACCATTTGGGAAATCTTCCTGTTGCCTTGTTGATTTGAGTTGTCATTTAATAGCATTTGCTTCTCCTCAAAGAACTTTCTGTGGTATTTATCATAGTGTAGGCTTGTTGGCCACAAATTCTCTTAGCATTTGCTTGTCTGAATATGTCTTTTTTCCACCTTCGTTTTTGAAGAATGTCATCACATGGATTTAGATTTCTGGGTTTTTAACCACTTTAAAGCTATCTCCCCATTCCCTTTGGCTGTCAGTGTTGCTTTTAAGAATTTAGCAGTCATTATTATTATTGTCTTCTTGTTTCTAAAGTGTCTTTTTTTTTGGGGGGGGGAGTGATTTAGGGTATGATTTTACCATTTTATTGTTGGCTTTTAGCAATTTGATTATGATACAGTCATAAAGAGGTATGACATACCTGTTTCTGTATATTCCTATATGCGTCTGTATGTATGTTGTAGGGCACTTTCCTTTATGTTTTAAATCAAGGAAAAGGTTAAAAAAAGAAAAGAATTAAAATTAGAGGTAAGGAAGAAATAGTTCATTTCTACTGTACTTTGCTAGTAAACCAATATTGCTTCAGAAATAAAAATTATAAAAATCAAAACAGCATATTAAATGATTATAATGCATAATTATGGATTTTTTTATCCACAATTTCCCTTCATTGAGCCTTTTGTTTTTTGTGATGTGGAAAAAAGTAAACATTTGGTTCATTTAGGCACCAGATTCAAGAGTGGTGAGACTCAGTAAAATTTGCTCAACTTTACACTCATTTCATCTCTGCTTATTCTGTAGCAGGCTTTATCCCACTCTCCAAGTCCAGAATATTTTTTCTGTTTTGAACACACATGTAAGTGGAAATTTTTTTAATGCTGAGAAAAGCTCCAGGCAGAAGCTATTCAGATGGATGGAATGCAGAAGCAAAGCTTCTTTCCTTCTTCCTTCCCCCCTTCTCCTCCCCACCCTAAATATGTTTCAGAAGCTTCAGCACAGAATGTGGTGCTAATGCTAGAGACAGAATGTGAAGGAAATGGAGGGAAAGAATTTTTTGTGTTTGGTGAATCAAGTAAAAGGATAGTGGAGATCTTTGAGGGAGGGTAAACTAATGAATGCTATCTATTTAGACTTTAAGATCTGTCTTCACAAGTTTCCATATGATCGTGAAACCACTTTAATATCTGTGCTCAAAGTGAATTTTTAAGTATATTCAAATTATTTTATTCTGGAAGGTATACAACGACTTTAAAGAAAGCATAATAGAGAAAGTTCTATTAACTGCAAAGGGATAGAAAGAGGGTAGAGCTTTGTTCAAGAGAAAATGAGTGAGAATGGGAATAAAAAAACTTCTTGCCTTCTGAGCAGAGAAGGAAACTAAGAAAAGAACAAGCTAGCACTGTCTCTGGGAGTTTCTCCTTGATAGCTGAGAAAGAGGAAAATGGACAAAGAGAGAAAGCATGAACACTCAGGAATATCAAGACCAAGCATGCAGTAATACCAATGAACCACCTCTTGCTAGTGAGCCGAAAGCTCACTGCTTAGGGATACTCAAAGGACTTTTGATACAAATTCACCCCAAGCTAATCTAAAGTCCCTAAGATACAACACACCACAGAAAAATTGGGGCAAATATTCAAGTCTCTAGGAGGAGATTTGGAATTCCCATTACTTTATTCCCTCAGCCCCTGAAGTCGACTGACAGTAAATATAGAACAAATGAGGATCGAAGTATCAGATCTGAAAATAGAAGTAAGTGTCCAATAACCCCCCATAGGTTCCCAGGTAACCCTAACTTGGTGAACAAAGATGGGACCTTGGGATTCAAGTAGATTTTTGTTACTTCCCCAGTTGAGACATTGGGACTCACCTTGGCAAGACCTAGGTCTGCACAATGGACTCAGAGTTCATTTGTCCAGGAAGATTGCAACCTGCCTTACAAACCCAGTCACAAGAAGCATCCAGAATGTGAGAGAGCTTCTGGCCTCCAGGCAAATATCTAATGGATGCTTAAGAAAGGAGGACAGAAGTGGAAGAGAGCCTACTGCCCTTCTTGTCTGTTGAGTTCCCTGGGAAACAGACACTGAGATGACATTTGGGGTAAAGGAGGTTTCAGGGGAAGTAAAACTTCTGAATATATATATATAAAAAAAGAGGAGGTATGACTGCATGAGGGAATGGCCTGACCGCAATGTAGACCTGACACAAGTTTCTGCCAGTCCAACAGAGACCTAGAGGAAAGCTCGACCATTAGAGAAGTGGGTAGAAATGGCTAGGCCTTTGTCCTGCCAACTTGTTCAGTCACTGGCTGGGTGCCACCCCCTCAAAACTGAGGTAGATCCTGGGATGCCTGGGTGGCTCAGTTGGTTAAGTGTCCAACTTCAGCTCAGGTCATGATCTCACGGTCTGGGGTTTGGGCCCTGTGTTGGGCTCTGTGCTGACAGCTCAGAGCCTGGAGCCTGCTTCAGATTCTGTGTCTCCCTCTCTCTCTGCACCTCCCCTGTTCGCACTCTGTCTCTCGCTCTCTTTCTCAAAAATAAATTAACGTTAAAATTAAACAACAAGAACAACAAAAACTGAGGCAGATCCTAAAGAAGATAAGACGTAAGTGCTCAGTTACCTCACTCCTGGAAGCTGTGTGGTGCTTTCTCAGGACAGGATCCGAGCGACTCATCTCCACATCGGCCTTAGGGTCCATGCCCTGTGCCAGGTAGATCTACTTCTCTGTACATATGTGAGGAGCAACCCCTCCCCAGGGCTCTGAGGGGAAACTTAGAAGAGGGAGGTCAGCAGAAGAAACAAAGCCCCCATTGCTGCAGTTAGTCTTGGGGCTGCAACTGACACTCAGGGTCTCCCTACTCTTCTATCCATTCAAATTCCCCTTGCTCTCAGCTACCGCCTCAGCTTAAGTGGTGGTGTGATCATGTCCTTCATTTATGAGGAGTCTGAGCCCCTGGTAACCATATCTTTCTCAGAGTACATGACTGCACTAGTCTAATCACAGTTACGGTTGAGCACATGGGTACCAAAGGGCACCCAACTGAGCTTTTCGCATGCATCAATCCTCTTTGTCCTCACTGTATAACAGCAATCCTATCTCCTCCTATGGATTAGGACCAGATCCCTTATCAGACAGTGACTCTTCTTATCTCTTTGTCCCTGAACACAAGAATCCCAAAGTATCCAGGTAGCAGCTATAGTTTGCAATTTTTTTCAAGTACCAGGACATTTAACCCTGCAGATCCCGGAGTGGCAGACATGGGAAGCAAAAAGTAGCTTATTGGGTGATGGTATTTGGGGGCCCTTGGTTCACAAACTCATGTATACTTCTTGTTGGTGGCAGAGACTCTGATTCAGTGCATATTCTGCACACTGAAGGCTGGTATTCCATCATTTCCGGGTACTACCTCTGACTTTGCTTATCAGCAGTATCTTTAGGAGGCCATTCCACCACTTGCCAGTTTCTAGGTGGTACAGTATGTGAAAAGACCAGTAGAACTATGGTCACAGACCTATATCAACACCTCTTTCAGTGGAGAATGTTCCTGATCAGATGCTATGTGCTATGGGATTTCATGCTTGTGGGCCAGGCACCGTGCTATTGGTTGAGTCAGCCAAACTCATACCTGGAACAGAGGTCTATTCCAGATGGCCCTTTTGGGACAGAAGGTGCCTGATTATTCTTTGCTGAATTTGACAATCTGATTCTGACCCACTACTTGAAACTATCTATTATTTTGGTGCCAACTTTCCTCCAAGTGGTCGGTTACTTTCTTTGAGGAATAATGACATTCTGAGGTCTCAATATTGCTTTCAATTGCTGGCAAGGTGGGGATGTAGAGGCAGATGTAATTGGCCTTGGTAAGCAGTTAGTTCTGTGGATTTGTGCATTGTCTTCACCTTTGCCACCATGACCATGTGGTTTGTGCACTCCAGCACCGGGGTGACTGTTGACAAAATCTGTCTAACACCAGCAGGTCGAATCGACTTGTCTGCTTAGTCATTTGGGGCCTCTTCCACTGTATATGCTTCCTGGTGGGTGTTAACACATGTCACAGTGATCTTTACGCCATGTCCACTCTTTCATGGCCATCCCTACGCCTGTGTCTCAGGCCTCCTTGTTTTGATTTTCTACTCTTTCTCCTTACAGCCTCTAGACAGCTGATCAGGCCAGTCACCACTGCTGGTTGGTTCATACATCCTCAAACTTAGGGACATCTCTCCTTCCACGCAAGCAGATGACCAGCTGCACCATCTAAAGCTCAGTGTGTTGAGCAGCTTTCCTTGCCACTGTCTCTCAATCTCTCTCCCCCGAGTGAAGCTGTAGTGCAGCTGTCATCCAGTTTTGTCTTTCACCCACATATCAAGCCATTTACTCATTAGCCAGGTTTGGGGTTTTTACTCCTCTTCCTTCAGTCAATAGGGAGCAGCCAAAAGGGGCACTGTTGCACTCATAAGGGGTGAAGTGGGGGGTTGGGCTTCTTGTTCATGCGGATTGCTGTGTCCTGGAGTCATACTCGTGCTCAGTCTAGGATATATCATCTCTGTCTAATGGTGGATTGCTGCCGAACCTGCCGAATTTCTCTTTGTGGAAACTGACAACCTTGACTCGACTTCCAGTTTGAAACAATCCATTATCTTGGTGTGTGTAACCCCACACTCTTCTGGATTTTCTTTGGCCTTTTGGCTTATTTTTCTCCAGCTCATTTGTTGCTACTGTTTCTCTTCCTACACCTGAAACGCTGGTGCTTCATAGGTATCTACCCTTGGTAAATGGATCCCCTATTTCTCACATCTGCTTTTAGGGTTTCGCAGGGCTGGAGATACTGTATAACACATGAGTTTGTAATAAAAATGGAGTTTAAACTTTAGCTATACTATTTAGTAGCTGTTGAATTTATGTAGGAGTTTGAACCCCTGTACCTTGGTGT
Organism: Paguma larvata; assembly: GCA_030068075.1. NCBI lineage: Eukaryota > Metazoa > Chordata > Mammalia > Carnivora > Viverridae > Paguma > Paguma larvata. The sequence continues at coordinate 97,241,005 of CM057833.1, read as the reverse complement.
AACTATTAGTAAGGATCAAATAGTACAGTATTTGCCAAGTACTTAGCATGAGATTTGCTCCAAAATAAGTACTCTTTGATGGCAATTTTCCATTATAGCTGTTTAACTGCTGGCATATATCATGACAAGAGGTCATGTCTATAATCATAGCCTAGACCTCTTTTTTTTATTTATTTTTGAGAGAGAGAGAGAGAGAGAGAGCGGGTGAGGGGGAGGGCATGGAAAGAGATGGAGACACAGAATCTGAAGCAGGTTCCAGGCTCCCAGCTGTCAGCACAGAGCCTGATGCAGGGCTCAAACTCACAAACCATGAGATCGTGACCTGAGCCAAAGTCAGATGTTTAACCGACTGTTCCACCCAGACACCCCTAGACCTCTGTTTTAAGCCTTGATTACTTATGGTTGATTTCCTGTATCCATCTCGATGTCTAATGCCCCACAGGCAGTCAATCTAAGTGTATGTATGTTTGAACTCATCATCTTTCTGTCTAAATATGCTTCTTTTGGTGGTTACATCATTCAACGAATGATGAAGCTAGTTGGAAATCTTACCTCCATTTTCTCCATTATCCCAGTCTAATCAATTATTTTTACCTTTTAAATATTATTTATCAAATCTATCTCTCCTTCTCCAGAGAAAGGAGTTAGTGGTACAGGTAGAGTTCTAAACTTGCCAACTAAAGGAAATTAAAATGTGTAGACTCTTCTTTAAAAACAAAATATTTTTCTGGGTAACTTAGGTTGTTCAGGGAGCAAATAGTGTTTTCTCTTCACTCCCCTACTCCACCTGGTCACCACACACACACATGCCCACACACAGAAACACACTGTTTTCATAGAGGTGGGATGGTCTCATAACTTTATAACTCTTCTGTGTGTTCTTCACTAGTCTCTGATGTTAGTTGGTTGATACTGTTTTGACCTTGAGCCTCTTATGGTGGTATTTTCTGAGGTGCAACTGGTCGAATCTAACTTTTGTAGAGCATGATGCTTAGCTCCACAGTTCCTACCACAACCTTGAGTAATAGGTACCCGTCATGGCAGCCCACGGACTCATTTCATCCTCAGCCTCTTCTCATTTGGGGGCAACCCTAGAGGCCTAAAACTTGCATCTGACTTCTCTACACCATCCTTAATTATGCATTGCCCCTTGAGGCTGTCCTCTGGCTCACCCACCTGCACACTTTTCTTTATCTCACATTTCTGAGTCACTATGTACCACCATTTTTCTCTGTATTATTATGCTAAATACAGCTCCTTGCCACAAAATATGCTCTGCCCTGAGAAGTATAAAACTAAGCCCTCCCCCCTCCATCAAACTCTGAGATTTTTTCACAAATAAATTTGTATGTTTTCACCACAATTTCTCCCTTAAGGTTTAGCTAAGCAGGAGCAGATAAGTAAGTGAGAACTCTCTCTGACTCTAGCTTCTCCCTCTATCTTCTCCTGCCAGGCTTCTTTGGAAAAAAAAATTTCCTTTCCTCTCCATATTATTTATAATGGCACAAGTCAGCATTTCAACCTCTAGGATTTGTTTTAGAACTACAAAGGTAACTTTTGGAATTAAGAACCTCTTTGTTCTCAAACTCCAACACACAAGATTATTCATTCTCCTTAAACTAGACAAGCATCAGCTTTGAGATTGGGAGCAGAAAAATGACCTGTTTCTGTTTGTCTCTCTGCTTTAAAAATCCACTTCTGGCTGGAAAAGGAATTAATCATGTGCAATAAGATGGAAAAGATCAAAATAATGTTAATAATTGTGATATTATGATTTATAAGAAATACATATTGGGTCATTCAGATGACCAAATATATTTCTCATTTATATTTGGTCTTAATCCACAGTTCCTAGCATACAGTTCCCCAAACCCTTGGAATTTCCTAAATTTAGAGAGTGATAATGGTGTTTTTTTGTTGTGTTAGTGAGGTGACATGGGAACCTCCAATCTGTAGCAGGTCAGTTGGAAGCACAGGTAGCCTGGGCTTGTGATTGGCCTCCTGGGTTGGAGGACACTCTGCTGGTGTCTGAGAATTGCTTATTGGTGTAGGGGGAGTCCCCCACCCCCATGCTGGCAATTAAGTCTCAGAACACCAAAGGAATAATGTCCCCTGCCTTACCAGATATTTACAATTTTTCTCTTCTGACATATTCTTCATCCTTCTCTGCCCTGTGCCACACCCCAGGAGAGTAACTTTATAAACTGCCTTGATCCCCTGCCTTGTGTCTTGAGGTTGTGGGTTAGTCAATGGGATGCACAGGTAAGAAATTAAAGCTTGGAGGTGAATAAGTCAGGGATTTTATTCTCCCAGCTTCCCAGCTACCTCCACCAAAGGCCATAGCTCCCATCCGCAGCCTGCTCACACACTCACAGCTCTCTCTTACCTTTCTAGTAACTTCTCCCCAACTTTGTCTTTCCAGATCTAGGGATGGTGACACCTCTGATCTCCTGCTAACTCTCTGATGATACACCAACCCTTGTTTGTGTCCCTTAACTTTTTATAAACAATCCCTTAATTCATCTCTCCTCCATTGTCCATTAAGTATGATTTACTTCTCTTGAGACCATTGATAAATCCATTATATCTGTATGATTTTTATCTTCATGATTTTTTTCAATTAGTTTAGAATGTAAAGGCAGGGATTCTAATTTTAAAATTCTCTTTTATCTCTTCTCTCTGTTACCAAGTACAATACTCTGCTTACAAGGATGAGCACTAAATGCTTTCTGAAAGTCTTCATTTAATCACTTAGCTGCTATATACTGGACACTTTTTTAGTCCCTGTGGATACCATGATGAACAAGATGGACCAGTCCTTGCCCTGATGGAGTTCATATTTTCCTGACTGTGTTTCCCCATTGAAGGTTTCAATTTTGGATGAACATAGTGTACACTAGTTATCGATCATCCAGGTCACACCCCTTTTAAATAAGTTTGTCCTACCCGTATCCCAGGTGGCTATGACAAGGTGGAGCCATGTGTAAGGCTCAAAATTACAGGACCCAGAAGCAATGAATAAGCCACGGAATCTTGTCAGTATAACAAGAGATTATACAACAGTAAGTAATGGGCTTAGAAAGAAATATGGATGCCATGATAAATTGAGAGATCAGTTTGCCTTAGTTCTGATAAGAGTTTCCATGAAGCCTTACTCTACTGTAGTTTGTAGCTTCTTGGGAGTTCCACATTGAAGCTTTACCAGAAAACTTCTTGGCTTGGAATGATTTGAACAGCTCATAGTTCTTCCTGGCCAGGTGTGTCTGAGGAAACACGCTTCCCTGGAAAGGAAGGAGATGAAAGTAAAAGCACTCGGTGGACTGTGAGTATGGTATTGCTGCTGCTAATGGCATCACTAAGCATATGGGGGTGCAGGCTGAACCAATGAGGGGGCTGTTTTACTTTCCTTACTATATCCAGTTAGACTGCATTGCTTCCCAAGCTGGGCTTTTGGGCAATCTTCCTTCATGAGTCATGGCCCTACAGCTTGTTTTTCTTTCCTTGACCCTCATATTTCACCCCCCCATCAATAAATTTCCCCCCCCATGATATAAAACTGCCAGATGGATCCCTTGCTTTGCTTGATCTCTGGATCATTTGTACACCTGCTATTCCTGCTGGTACTTGCCACTGGGATTCCACTGTCTAAGAGGACTGCCAAGGTACATTTGTCATAGCATGGCTCATTATCACACAAACTGAAGGCAGGTCCATGTCTTAAAATATAGATATTGAAATTGATCGTAAGAGCCCTGCAAAGCTAAAAATCATTTATGGAATCTGTCCCCAATTATTAAACGAAAGTCTGTAACAATCTACTGGTTGCCTTTTCCCCACAATTCTCTGGTCTCATTGCTGAGAACTCATTTTTGCAGTCTCCATCTGGCCCCTTTTTTTTGAGACCAACTTTGCTTAAGGCAGGGAGAGAGCAAGTGAGCTCAGGAAATTTAGCAGCATGGAAACCTTGCATTTCCTACTTTGATCTCACACATTAGTTTTAGGAACTAGATTCCTGCTTTGCTTTGAGATTCACCTGATCCAAGGGTAGTAGGTGAATACAAGAGTCACTTCTGGCATTACTACCATGCACCTTTGGGGATGTTTGAGAGGTCCTTTATAATCCCTTTATTATATTTTTTACAGTGCTTTTGTACTCATTTCTCACTTGACTCAGAAGAGTCTCATCGGAATCAACATATTTTACATTTGAAATCCATTTTTAATGGATCCAGGACTGGAATAAAGCTCTTGTAACTTCAGACTCATGCTTTTTATTTTAAGGCAATATTTATTTTCCTTCTTAACATAAACTTGTTCTGGAACATATGGAAATAGGTTTAATATAAATAAGTTCTAAGTCACCTGTAATCTCACAATCCCAATGATAACCATTGCTAATATTTAGGAATTTTTAATCTATGTATATCCTTTTCTACACTGTTGAAGTCATTCTATATATAAAACTTTGCAACCTAAAATTTTGCATCCAGTGAGTTTAGAAAGTGTTTTTTTTTTTTTTGTTTTTTTACACTGTCACATAATTGATTTGGATCTTCATATTAAATTGGTCCTGAGCCTAAGATATATATCTCAAATCACTTTAAGGCAAAAAGGAAGAAAGAGAGGAAAAGAAAAGAAAAGAAAGGAAAAGAAAAGAAAAGAAAAGAAAAGAAAAGAAAAGAAAAGAAAAGAAAAGAAAAGAAAAGAAGGGCTCAATCAGTTGAGCATCTAACTTGGGCTCAAATTGTGATCTCATGGTTTGTGAGTTTGAGCCCCATGTTGGGCTCTGTACTGACAGCTCAGAGCCTGGAGCCTGCTTCGTATTCTGTGTCTCCCTCTCTCTGACCCTCCTCTACTTGCACTCTGTCTCTCTCTCTCAAACTAAATAAACATTAAAAAAAATTTAAAGAGAAGAAATTAAAAGAAAATAAATGAAAAGAGAAGAAAAGAAAAGGAAAAAAAAGAAAGGAAAGGAAAGAAAAGAAAAGAAAAGCAAGGAAATAGAATCTCCCAGGTGTAACAGAGACTGTCCTTTATCCCTCTAACTCTATCAGGGAACGTTAAGGCAAGACATTCCTGAGCCAGGTTTGTTGGGCTGGGTATTTTATATAGACCAAAGGGAAGTTTGTAGATAGGCACACAGTAAACACAATACAGGAATTGTCTGATTCCATCCTTGAACTATGTCAAATTCGAATACCTCTTTCACAGTAGTCAGTGCAAGGAAAGATCGGTAGTACAATCCAAATGGCTACTCTGAGATAGTGTATAGTATGGGACATGAAGCAAAGCATCCTTTTTCAGCAAGCATGCTCATGATTGGGGAAAACTATATCTGAGAACAACAGTAGAGTTCTGTTTAATCAGCTTCACCTATGTGCAATGCCAACCTAAAAGTTAGGCGAGAAAAGCCTCCACCTTTGTGGTTTCATTGGAAAGGTCCTTGAACCTTCCCCACCATCCCAAGCCTAGACATCTCTGCATCCTTAGTCCCTGAATTCCCACTGATCACTGTTTTTTGGATTAAGATATTAAAGAATTTTGTTATAGTGCAAATGTATCCTGTCAGTAAATCATTACTTACTTTGAGCTACCGGCTTGGATGAATGCCTGACACGTAATGAAGATCTGACTCATCACAACAGAGGCAGGTCACTCAGCTGTGAGACCAGGACCTGGGTACCTGGGAGTGGAAGGAATGATGAAATGAAACAGTGCCAGCCCTGTGGGAGGCTTGGATGGGAAGCCATGACGGCACGTACACCTTAGGTACTCAGGAGTGCTAGAAGAGCAGGGAGGAGCAGCGTGAGAGAGGAGTGACACTGAGAACAGCCTTCACCATTGTGGATCCTGGAGAATAAAGATACAGTTCACAGACCTATAAAGAGCCAGACTGTTTCATGCTTAGAAAAACTAATTAAGTAAATACGTATTCTGGACATCATAGCCGTTCCATCTGTAGATGACACAGAAAGCTTTCCTTGGGAGCAGCAGTGAGGTTCAGCCATGGCCCGGGGCCCAGACCGCTGGGCAGAGGCCCTTCCTGTTGGGAGAAAGAGTCACATTCCCCTGTTATTTGTGACAGCCTCAGGACCCACAGGCTGCCTGCAATGTGCAGACTGCATAATTCAGCATGAAGATTGCCAACAATTTTTGGCCTCGGCTCTTTCACTGGTTTTCATTTAGCAACAGCTTCACATTTTTCCAGGAGGCTTCATGTTTTAATGAAGAAAAATTGGGCGACATTTAGTCAACTTGGCAAAAGAGACGGTGGGTGATAGTGGTCCAGAATAGTAATTACAGGGCTTACTATCACCATTAAAAATCCCAGAGTGGCCATCGATGGTTAATTCTCATGTGGTTTGAAAGAGAAGGATGTTCTGTCCTTAAGATAGGACAGTTGTTCATACTCAGCAAGTCATGAAGCAATGCAACCATTTGTGACTTCAGAAGCAAGGCTTCTGATGGTGACAAAGGGAACGTTACCCATGGAGTGAATTGGGGCCAAAACCCGGGGTGTCATCCCCAGCCCTGTGCCACACGGCTCCCATCATGGTCTCTCATCTCTCGCAGGGTACATAAATATTGGGTAGAACTGGCTGTGTGATCAAGGACATGAATAATCCGCAAATTGACTCAACATATCTCATTACATCCTTGACAAAACCAGAACTTTCTTACCACAGACCATGCTACCCAAGCCTCCTGCCTACCACACTTCTAACAGAAAATGTGTACCAGCCTTTTGGAAAGGGCCTCCCAACCACACACAGGGATTTATTCATTATCCTAGCAGAAGCTTCCATTGGACGGCAGAAATTTTAGAGCCTGAAAATGTGGTTGCCCCACTCTCATAATGGGCCTTCCAGCTGGAGGCAGTGACCATGACAGGGTGCACCCAGGTCCGTGATATGGGCCTGATCCGGAGCCAGAAGAAAATGTCCAACCGTCCTTCAGCTTTTGTGCCTCCAATCTACAGTGAGGACATGGTTCCTCATCCTCACCATTTGATTCGCCAGATGTACAGCGGATGTACAGACTGGTTCCCAGCTCGAGTGAAAATGTGGGGGCCACCACAAAGGACAGCACAGCTATTGCTTCATTACACACATCTGTCAGAAAAGGACCTTCTGCACTTGGCATTTTTCACTCTCTCTAGTCCATATGTATGATTCCAACCCGAACCTCTTTGCTCTAGACTTTGGTCCATTCACTTGTAAGTTTGACTTTAAACAGAAACAGAAAGCAAAGGCCGTTAAGCTTCTTTTACAGCTCTATGTTTATAACCTAGCGTTGTCAACTGCTTTGAAATGGTGTATGCAATTTTTGGCCACAGCTGCGTGGCTCAGTCTGTTAAGCTTCTGTCTCTTGATCTTGACTCAGGTCACAATCTCATGGTTCATGGAATCGAGCTCTGCATTGGGCTCTGTGTCGACAGCACAGAGCCTGCTTAGGATTCTCTCTCTCCCTCTCTCTCTCTGCTCCTCACCCACTCATGTGAGCATGCTCTGTCTCTCTCAAAATAAATAAACTTTATAAAAAAGTTTTAAAAAAGGTATATGCAGTTTTTTGATATGAAAAGTGATGAAGCAGGTATTAAAGACTATACAGCTATCAAGCCCCCATATTCTTAGTAGATAGCATAGCCTTGAGCCATGTAGTAGGCATTAGGAAATTATTTTAATGAATACATGGTAACATGACCAGGAAAAAAGGTTGTTGAATTAAAATTAGCTTGAGTGTATAAAAGGCTATGCTACTGTGATAGTTATGCCAAGAAACAAATATTCCTGTTTCTCCTTTTGAGCACATAGAATATTTGGAGTAGTAAAATTTGAGTATGATAATGTTACTTCTGGAGAGGAATTTTTTTCTTTTTTTTTGGTGAGCGAGAGTGAGCCAGCGAGTGTGAGCAGAGGAGGGGCAGAGAGAGTGGAAGAGAGATCATTTTCAGCAGGCTCCACACTGTCAGCTCAAAGCCCAAGATGGCCTTGAGCTCACAAACCACGATATCATGACCTGAGCTGAAATCAAGAGTTGGATGCTCAACCCACTGGGCTACCCAGGTGCCCCAGAAATGTTTAGTTGTTTTTTTTTTTATATAAAATTTTTATTTTGCTCTGCAGCATGTCAAAATAACTACATCATAATTTTCAGTGGTAGCATATTTCATTGCATGAAATTATGTATGTGTTAGAATTTATTTGCAAGTCCTAATTAATAGGCATTCAGTTTGTCCTCCTTTTTACATTTCTCATATACAGTGCTACAGTGGAAGTTTTTTGGTATGCATTTCTTTGCCTTTATATTTCTCTGGGATAGAGTCAGAGAAATGAGATCCACAGATCAAAAGTTATACAGATGTTTTGTTTTATGTATATAATACATATATATAGATGCAATATATATATTTCTAAATTATATATGTACATATATTCATGTAAGTATGTATATACATTATAGACATCAAATATAGATATTGCTATACTGCCTACAGAAATGTACCAACTTATATACTCATTATCAATGCTTAGGAGTGACAATTCCCCAAATCCTGGAACACTCAAGAATTGTAAATCTTTAAATCATTTTGTAAATGTTGCCAACATTATAGGTGGGGAAAACTTTATTTTGTTTGCTTTTCACTAATCATCATGAGGCTATGCATTGGATATGGTGAATGGGATATAGATGATCTAATTAGACACATGTAATCCAGAGGGTAGGAGATCACCTCATGAAAATTCAGGAACTTTCTGCATTAGTGAAGTTTTTAGGGCCGCAGTGGTATAGGGCATGCTGAGATATCTACTTTATGGCAAAGTACAAGTTAATGCATCTTGAACCCTCCATAACTAAGAAAGAGGCACAGTGTTTGGTGGTTCTCTTTCAAATTGAAAAATAGCACATATCATACATGGGAATAGTGTTTTAACCCATTTATCGGGTAACTCAGAGGATGTTAGTTCTGAGTATGGCCCAGAGCAAGAAAAGGCTTCCTAAGAGGGCCTCTTGCAGCATGGGTCATATGACCCAGCAGAGGTAATACCTACAGAGGCGGTTAGGGGCTAATTCCAGCAGTTGGCACTTGGAGATATTCAGAGCAGGCTCCCAGAATGCTAAAAGAAATCATGTCTCCACCACAGATATTATCCACCATTTGATGAACGGTTATAGGGCCCAGTAGAGCCTGGAAGCCTGTCCATGGGATAACCAGTGAGTATGTGACCATAACTTTTTGCTATGACCTAGGTGTCTTCAGATCCATCAAGTTAAGCAGCAGGAGAGAGTGTCAGCAATCCACCGAATGATGGAAATAGAAAACCCAGCATTGGGCCTGAGAGGGTCAAGACAGTGCAAGTAAATCGCATGAACAGAGGGTTCAACACTCTCAAGAACCCAGGAATTCTCTCCCTCAAGTGTGGCCGCCTGGCAGTAGTGACGCTGATCTCCACAAACAATTGTAAAACGAGGGAAAATCTCAGCTCACAGGTGAGTTGGCATAATAGCAAAAAATGAATGAATTACTATCATACTCTGCTGCACTCAGAGGGAGTCGCTTAAAAAAGTAGTGAAGAGAAATTCCCTAGCATGCAAAACTGCACTCTGTAACTTGGTGATTTCATTGGTAGGAAGGAGTCAGAGCCTGAGGTATAGCTTTCATGGACTCTTGAGCTGTGACAGAGGCCTTCAGTGGTTGGTCCGGAGTCTGGAAGGAGCAAAACTGAAAAATAGGAGACTAGTAATTCTGGGAAACAGGCTTGTGACTGGGCTATGGAAGAGGACATGAGAAGCAATGCTGGGAAGCACTAGTCTCTTGGCTGTTAACCATTAAGTCCTGAAGGTTTAGAGAGGAAGGGGATAAAGGAGTGAATATCTACTCTCAGCATGCTCTCTTACCGATAGGGCTTTGGGCACTCACCTCAGTGTCGTTGTTGTCAGGATTGACTGATTGAGAAGGGATGGGGCAGGCATTCTCTCCAAGTGACAAAGGGGAGAGGAAAGAATAGATTTAATTCCCCAATGCTCTGTTTCAGGCCCCTCTTCCCAAGGCTTCTGCCCCCAGGGCTTTTCCCTTAGGGATTTCTAATGGTTTTTAAGTTTGTTCCTAAAAATTCATCTTCCTTGAGGTTTCTGTGATTTCTGTAGAGTGGATTTAGGGGCAAAGAGCAGAACATTTTCTAGTTCATTATCTACCTGAATTACTGTTCAGTTTCCTCAGCAATAGGATTGGGGTGAAAAGGAATACATAGAAAAAACAAATGTTAGAGCTAACAAAGAAAACAAAGGAAGCTGGGAGATCTGTGGGGAAAAGCAAAGGATGCTGAAAGAGGAGAGAAAACATACATAGTTCCTGGACTTTTCATATATTTGTGGTTCAAGTTCAAGTCATTGCCTGACTTCACTGGAATGAATTAGGTCCAGTTTCCCAAACCCAGTCTCCATGGTCATATGAATGATAGGCAATCACCAGATCGTTTCTTCCACAGCCACTGGGGCATTAATCTTGAAATCCTAGGCAAGGCTCAGAGATGTGTGAAACAGTGGGGGAAGGGAGGTTCTCTGCACAATTTCAAGTTCGGAGATTTCCCAGAAGGTACAGAATAAGCTCTTTCTATTAGTCCCATGACTTGAAACTGACTTTTCAGGTATATTTTTGATAAGTTGACATAAAATCAGATATTTCAAATATTTTGCTTTTCTTTTATCCTTCCCTATATGTCGTCATGGGAGGCTCACACCAGGCAAGTGTTTTGATTTCACTGTCAGTGTGTAGGGTTTCATTGTTGTCATTACTGTGTTTATCACATTCCTCCCGGTTATGGGCCATTAGCATTCCACCAAAAAATATAAATTCTGAAATGCAAGGTAGTTCAATGGGCTAGATATCCTAGAAGCCCCTATCCCCACCCCTGCGCACATGGGAGGCCTCTCCCATCTGGCCAGACCTAGCAGCTGAAATTCACCCCTGGGGCTTCTCGCTCCTGTCAATCACCCCATCCTGCTGTGAACACCACGTAGCCATTCCTCTCACACCAGCTCTCAGGCTGGCAGAGCGAGGAACCACATGGGCTCTGGTCCACACCGCTAAGGCCCATGACATTCCTGGAGATAGCGATGAATCAACGCACGTCACCACTACAGCATCTCTGCCGTGCCCAGAGTCCTTCATCCCAGAGGGTCCCCAGATATTTTGCAAGCCGATACCTTGGCCAAGCTGTGCATAAGCCTCTTGCTTCATCCACCACTGTAACCCATGCACAGCACCTCAGTGGTGGAATGCAGCAGCTGTTCTGCAGCCGCACCACAATCCCATGGACCTCAGTTCGGGACAGGAAGCCAAGAAGAATACCATATCCAATTGAAAGGACAGGAGGGATTTTCAGGAGGTAAAACTCCCTGAGCCAAACTTGGAGGCTGGCCAGGACACCTGGTTAACACCCTTTCTCTCCCCAGAAAGCATGGTACTAGTGACCACCAACAGCCTCCCTCTAAGCTCCACTGGCCTCCAGACACTAAGACACGTCCTTCTAAGACTAACTGTAAACTCCAAGTCACCTGAGGGAATAAGACTAAAATATGGTAAAAACTAAGGTCATGTCACGCCTGCTGGATTTAGCTAATGTCACCTTGGAAGGAATAGGAACATCACTGAGATACAATGAAGGTATGACCCAAGTATCTAGTCTTGCTTCCTTCATGACATTAGCGGGACAACAAGTCTAAGGAAGCATCCAGTGTTTGGAGTTGAGGGTATAGATAATGGCCAGAATGGTGGTTAGAGGGCCATGTGATGTCAGCTTTGAAGACTCTCTTTAAGTGAGAAATAAGTAATTCACTAAACCAATGATTTCACCCAAAAGGAATGGGGTAAGTCTTTATAGGGAACTCTTTGAAGAAGTGTGCAGTTAAATAATAATAAAAGCACTGTAACAACAATAACAACAACAACTACTACTACTACAGTAATAAACAGTATTATTATGCGTGAGGTACTCTGTCAGGCACTTCACGCGCATCCTCATGTAGTCCTCTCAGTAACTCTCTACGATACATATTATCACTATCCTCATTTTACACGGGAGTGAACTGAAGAACAGAAAGTGAAGTGATTTGGCCAGGATCACACAGACGGTAGGTGGTGGTGTGGGGGTGCGACTTCAGAAAGTCCATCCAGCCACTGTGCATGCTGTCACCGTACGCTTTATTGCCCTTTCCTCACCATCCTATATTGGTTTAAAGTAAAAAGATTCAGGTAATATTACAGGAGTTGTCCTACAGAGGGTGCCAGGCACAGAACACAAAAGATAAAACCAGCTTTAATTGGGAACCTATAGGGCCACTCACTCCCTCTGTAAAGCATCTGATGGCTGTGCTAAAGATAGTGGTGAATAAGATAGACATGGGTCAGGGTTTGGTAGCACTTAAAGGTTCATAGACAACCATATCATCCCCCACATCCTTCAGCAACTACCTTCTGAGGACCTTTTGAAGTAGACTTACCGTAATACCCAAAGGGCAATTTCTAGAATGGAAGTTTCAACTTAGCTTTGAATGGTCAACTCAGTTATTCACTTGAGAACCACAAATTACTTTTATCATATCAAAACTCTTTATAATGTATCTATTAGGTGATAACTTTGAAAAGCACATTTGGGGGAAATTAAAAGTAATATATGAGAAAGTACAAGAAGAGCATGTACTGACCGGGATGGGACCAATATAGTTTATTGGTCCCAAGAACTATTGGTTTCAGATATGAAACACACATATCTGTTTCATGGATTTGTTACCTCTTCCAAATGATACTTGCCTTCTGCGATGGTTAATTTTATATGTCCACTTGGCTAGGCCATGGTACCTAGATATTTGGTCAGACATTGTTCTAGATGTCTGTGAAAGTACTTTTTAGATGAGATTAACGTTTAAATTAGTAGATTTTGAAAAAGGCAGATTGTCATTTGTAATATGGAAAGGCCTCATCCAATCAGTTTAAGGCCTTAATAGAAACAGACTGACATACCCTAAGAAAGAATAAAGTTTTCCAGCAGACTGCCTACAACATCAACTCCTTGGTCTCTAGGCAATCTTGTATATCTTGGACTTGCCAGCCTCTACAGTGATGTGAGCCAATTCTTTAAATCTCTCTGTCTCTCTATCTCTGTTTAATCTCTATCTATGTCTCTCTTTTTCTCTCTGTCTATGCACACATGTGCCCTACTGGTTGTTTTTCTGGAGAAGCCTATCTAATACACCTCTTAACAGCCACTAACTGTCCTCCTCCATTCCACCTCTCCCCAAAAGACTTCGTGTAAAAATTTCAGGCAGCAGGTGCATTGACACACCTTCAATTAGGCCTTACCAAATGACTCTTAAATTATTTACTTTAGACTCCTGCACAATTTTGTCAAGTTGGCCTTGAAGTACTCTGAGACTAGGTGGAAGGCAGAAGGAAATATGAGAAACAACCAAGGGACTAGTTTAAGCAAGTCCCAAGGTGAATAGGAAAGTCAAGTCCTATTTCAGGCTTACAAGAGTATCAGAGGCAGGTCCAAATATGAGTGAGCAGATGGAAGTTTGGAACTGGGAGTTGGGGAATGGGCTGGATGTCAGGCTCTGATGCTGACTTTGAAGGCACCATGAGATGAGGCAGGCTGAAAGAAGTGGCAAGTCTAGGTCAAGGGCTGGCTTTGCCCCATGAACTGGGATGGCCTCAATCCCTGGGTGCATGAGGCTAGCCTTCTTCTGTGCCATCTTGCCTCTCTTCTTTCTGTCCCGTGGTTTTCAAACTGAGCCATAAGGAGAACCTTCACACATTAGCAGCCGTGAGGATGACTACCTTAAGGGAATAAGAGCAAAGGCAAGAAGATCATTTAGGAGCTACTGCAGTCATCTAGACAAGTACTGATGGTGGCTTGGACTTGGGCTATAGTTGTTGAGATGGAGAGAGGAGATGTACTCAGGAAATACTTGGAAGGTAAAGCCTCAGACTTACTGATGGATTAGAAATAGAATGTGAGGGGAAAGAGGGATTAAGTATGACTCCTGGGTTCAGGGTCTGAGTGGGCCCATGGTGTTATTTACTGAGATGGGGAGCACTGGGGGAGCAATAAATTTGAGGGAACTCCATGAATGCTATTTCGAACATGTCATTTTGAAATTTCTATTAGAAGTGAAAAAAATATCAAGCAGCAAATGTATGTTTGTTTGAGGTCAGGATGGAGGTATAAGTCAGAAATCCTTAATTTATCGTTTCCCCTCAAAATCCTGAGATTGGATATAATCACCTAAGGTTCTCGACACTAGCTGCACATTAAAGTGCTCCGAAGAGGTTTGAAGAAGTGTGTTTTCCTGGGGCCTATTCAAAGTTGAGAAATCAGAATCTTTTACATAAGGCGCTATTTCCATTGTTTATTTTTTGTCTGTTTTTTAAAAAATTTATTTATTTATTTTGAGAGAAAGAGAACATGTACATATGAGCAGGGGAAGGGGCAGAGATAGAGAGGGAGAGAATCCCAAGCAGGCTCCCTGCTGTCAGCATAGAGCCTGATGTGGGGCTTGATCCCATGAACCATGAGATCATGACCTGAGCCAAAACCAAGAGTCAAATGCTTAACCAACTCAGCCACCCAGGTGCCCCTATTTATTATTTGTTTACATTCTCTCTATGATTCTAATGAGACTTCGTAAAGTGTTTTATTCCCCAACTTGTGCAGACTCCTTTGCCTCCCCATCCTCCAATACATGTTTCTCCCAAGGCTCTGCCCTCTTACCCTCTTATGTTCTCTCTCCACAGACCAGAGTCTGCTTGGCATGGGCATCCATGCTCTTTCAAATACCAAAAGCAGGCTGATATTACCAAATCTAAATTTCCAGGCCAAATCTCTCTCTTGATCTCTGAAATCACATATCCAAGGAGACTTCTCTATCTGGATGTCCTCCAGGTCCTCATGCTTAGCAGGCACAACTGATCATATCTTCTTTCCCCCCAAATCTCCCTTCCTCTGCTATGGCTCTGGCTTCCAGGTATCCACCCAGGACAGAAATATGAGAAACAACCTAGATCCGTTCTTCTCAACCCCAAAATTACATTTATCCTCTTCTCAACTCTCTTTTTTTTTTCTTTTTTGTACCTCCCTTCAAGTGTATTGTGAATTTGCATGGTAACTTATAAGAAAACCATATTGTATATTTATGTTACTTTTAAATGCTTATGTATATAGCTTTCCATGTATGGTTTAGTGTATGATTATTTATTTCGTTGATTAGGGTGGGCACTTAGAGTATTATTGATTGTCTCCTCTTTTCTGTTGTTTTTATATAAAATATTTTATCTCTTTTCCATCATTGAGTTCAAGCCCTTATCATTTCTCTCTTACTTGTCACTCTCGCTCCAGCTCGTCCCACTCTTTTCCGTCCTTGACAAGACTAACAGAATACCTTAAAATAAAAAACTGATGCCTTGGTCAAAAAGATTTAGTCACACCCACAGGCCTGAAAGAACACATCTCAACACCCAATGCCTAAAAACCCATATCTGAACTCCTTACTACAGCATCATCTTCTCCTTGTCTAGCCTCTGCTACATCCTTGCTTGGCTTGATGTTCTACCACCGTTTTCAGACACACATCTTCAGCCTCAGACACAGCGAATTACTTGTAGTCCTCCAGCGATGCCCTCTGTCTCTGTCTCATCTCTCAAGCCTTGGCATATTGCTTCCTCTGCCAGAATGGCCTCCTACCTTTCTAGATCTAGCCAAGCTATATTCTGTATTCATGGTCAGCTCTTGTATGAAACCCGCTGGACTTCTCCAAGGGACTCTTTCCCCTAAATTGCCATCATACACTTTATATATCTCCCTTATAATCGTTACCCTGTATGATGTTTATTGTTTTTCTCTTAAATAGGTCCTCCAATTATACAAGCTTCAGATCCCACAAAACCTGACAGGGTCCATATCTTTTCTCATGTTTGTACCCAAATTAGTTAGTATGGTGTCTTCTACATATTAGTTCCCTAGTACTCTCCATCTGTTGAGTGTCAAGTGAATTAATCAAATTAAAATTTTCATCTTATTGGAAGAGAAAATTCATTGTGGCCTAGAAAAATATGGGATTTGGAAATAGAGAAATATGAATTTGGGTCAGGGTTTTGCCACTTCCTGGCTATGTGATTTTCAGAGATTTTGTTAGCCTTAGCTGCAAAATGAGACTAACGATAGTATTTAACTCATAGAAACACTCTTTTTATCAAATGTTTATTTTCAAGAGAAAGAGAGAAAGCGAGCACGGATGGCGAAGGGGCAGAGAGAGCGCCGGAGACAGAGAATCTGAAGAAGGCTCTAAGCTGTCATCCCAGAGCCCCATGGGGCTCAAACTCAGGAACCCTGAGATCGTGACCTGAGCCAAAGTTGGAAGCTTAACTGACTGAGCCGCCCAGGTGCCCCATAGAAATACGCTTAACATTACTTACAGCATTCTGATTTACATATTTAAAAGACTCAATAAGTGTTAGAATATATTGATATTGGAAGAGGATTAACCAAATAACTGATTATTTTATATCAAATGTTGAGACTTGTAAGACGGCTTCAATTATCAGAGTATAATATATCTAATTAAAAAGGAGTTCTTTTTTTTCTACTTGACTGTGTATGCATCATTTAGAAAGTACTCACATAGAGGGGCTGTGGGTTTCTCAGTGTGTTCTCAGTTAATTCCAGGGGTAGGACTTGCATACCATGAAAGTTTAATAAATACGAACTGGCGATTGCGAGAAGCTTAAAATCATGGGTAAAAGCTCAGCCCATGTAAGCTGATTCCAGTATCAACCAAGCCACACTCCGTGTTTTAAATGGGTGGTCACATTTAATAGTGATTAGAATTTGTTCTGTCATCATTAATTGTATTTATTCAATTTCTTCCACAAATAATATTTCAGGGAAATATGTGTTCAAGTTATTTTCCTTAAACCTAGCAGTTTAACTTGGGTAATACATACAGAATTCCAAAAACTCAAACTGAATAGAGTAGGTGAGTAGAACAGGGCCTCCAACTGTTTCTAGTTATGGGTTACAGGTGTGCTGATACTTGTATTATCATTTTCTATGCGTGTCTTGATATGAAGAGCGCTGAGAGGCACTTGTGTAGATAGAGGCCTAGTTTACTATGAGGCAATGGTCAGTTTTCATTTTTCTGTCTCATCTAGCGTGGCCCCTGAGAGTACCTGCCACCAGGTTGCGTGTGAATGGTTGAGCTCAGTGGGAGTCTGTTTTAAACTCCTGAATGAGTCTTGTTCATCTGCCCCTTGCATCTGTCCCTTGTTTATCTGTCCTGACTCTGTCCCTTGCATTCTTGCTTTGATCCTCTGGATCTATTCATTGCTGTCAAGCCAGTTTCTCTTGAATGATGCATCTTGAATTCTTGAGCTCTTGGTACCCCCATCCTTTGCTGCATGTGCACATTTAGACATTCTTATCTCTGTTCGTCCTACAAGAAATAACTTGGGTCATGGTAAATTCTCAAGAAAGAATCCAAGAAATTGGATTCTCATTTATTCATCTTACCAGAAATCTGAACACAGAAGATATTTCCTTCGAATTCGCCCCATGTGTGTGATTTTCATACATTTACATAGGTCTGAGAATTTATTCCAGAAGCATTTTTTGAATGCCACCATGTGTCAAGAGACAGAAGTAGACACCGAATCCAAAGCAGGCTTCAGGCTCTGAGCTGTCAGCACAGAGCCCAATGCGGGGCTCAAACCCACAAACTGTGAGATCATGACCTGAGTCGAAGTTAGAACCTTAACCAACTGAGCTGCCCGGGCGTCCCTACTAATTGTGTATTTTTAAAAGTGGATCAATGCTGCCAATATTCATTTCCATTTTCTAGTTGGGATATTTCCAGGCAGGCAGTGCAAATAAAGGAAGCAGACAGACCAAGCATATCCCTGGTAAAATCACCTCATTAACCTTAATGCCCCAACTGAAAGATGGTATCATTTTCCAAATTATTTTATAATACGAGTCTTCTTAACTAGATCTTAATTTTTATGTACACCCTGTATCTTCTGTCCCCTGCTCCGCCTCACCTGGCTGCTCTTTCTTATTCGTGCTCGATTGTGCCTTCCCTTGTGGCACCTACTACATAGTATTAGCAACCTATTGTCATGAGTCCATAAGAGTAGCAAAGGGAGAACTGCTTTTAGACTTAGTCCCAAAGGAAGGATTTTCCCTTCTGGGCCCCAAACTTCCATGTGTTCATTTATTAAAAGCCTTAGGTAAGTTATTCTCTGTGAGTCAATAGAGTTTTGATTCATTTTTAAATGACAGTTCCTACCAACTTTGGGAGTTGTACCCAAAGCAGGCACAGTAAACTAGAAATCACGAAAACATAGTCCTTATTCCTTTGAGACAAATGACAGTTCCTCTTTTGGAAAGGAAAAGTCAGCTGTCAAATGCCGTAGCAGCATGAACTCTCTTACTTCAGATGACTCTGGCAAAATGATGCAAGCCAAAAAGGTGGAACTGATTTTCCCATATCAAAGAAATTTTCTGCTCTTTGGAAAACATCATACCAAAAATATTTTAGATTCATCAGCCAAGGACCTAGGATATCCTAGTGGGTGGTGGCCATGATTTCATAGCCAGGTGTATCTTGAAAATATATGGGTCAGAAAAAAAGTTGGACAAGATGCAAAAGAGAAAACTCTAATTTTAAATGGTGAACATAAAGTAACTTCCAAATTGAATCTCCATTCACAGTATGCTGACTAGGTTTTGCAGAAGATCTGGGGAAATAAATCAGCCCCCCAGCCCATGCGGTCAGACGAAAACAGAGAGGATGCTGTTGTCCACACAGCAGTCTTCACAGGACCCCACTTGGAACCGACATAGAATCGTTCAGTCAGGCAAATCCTAGCTCGGTGAATATATGAAGTGTTAATAACGTATTTAACGTTGACAGAGAGTCAACAAAGTTCTATTCAGTGTGCTCAAGAAGAATGTGCATGGAGGAAACAGAATAAACAGGGAAGCAGACAGTTCAAGTGGCAGCAAAAGTTCTAGAACAACCATCAGGGCGTGGCACGGAAGGAGCACTGAGGGAAGGGACAACTGGGCCCAGAGGCCCATGGAAAAGCTTCAAAGGTGATACTTCTTGAAAGAAAAATAGAACTTTTACAGGCAGTTTAAGGAGCATGAAAAAGTCTGTTCTAAATTTGTAATTGCCTGTACCATAGAAGTGATGCCGGGTATAGCAGGAGGGATTTTAGGTTAAACCCTAAGAAATAGCTTCTGTTCAACCATTTTTGACCTACAATAACTTGGATTCTGGGGCGGCACCTGGGTGACTCAGTCGGTTGAGCAACCGACTTCAGCTCAGGTCATGATCTTGAGGTTTGTGAGTTCGAGGCCCATGTTGGGCTCAGTGCTGACAGCTCAAAAACTTGGATTCTGAGAATGAAGGATCTGGTAGGGTTGTGCTATAGAGAAACTGGACTGTATTCTACAGAAAATGAGGAGCACATTGAGGTTTTAAAGTCAGAATGGCATGCATGGAATAGTCTCGTAGTAAGATAACTCTGGAGGAAATATGGAACAGGGACTAGAATAGGAAGAAGCTGGTGTCAGGAAGGCCAGTGAGGAGGCTATAAAAACAGTCCAGGCATGAGGTAAAAGCAGCCTGAGCAAGAGCAGGAGAGGGACAGAGACAGAGAGTCAGCTAACGGGGCTCAAGTAATAGTTCCTTCCTCTTCTCTGCTTTATATTGCAAGCAACTAACTTCCTTTCCTGGTCTCAGATGCTGACTAGCTGCCATAGGTTTGGCCAAGAAAAGGCACTGGAGAAAAACTAGAGACTGAGAGGAGAAAAGAATCCAAGCTTGTCCCATTGTCCTTCTACCCCTAAGAGTGATAGTGGCCTCCTACTTTTGCTAAGTGTCCCTTCTCAGCTCTTCCATTACCTACTTAAACCAATTTCTTGAATTAGAGACTCTCTGTTAGATACACCCAAAGAAGTGTCTACTCCCCTGACTGAACAATAGAAGAATTAATCCAAAAGAGGGAATTGAACAGAGGACAATGTGCAAGGATGAATGACCATAGATACAGAGGTGAAGGAGAGGGTGGCAGTAAGGACAACTCTGATTCATCAAAGTAGTGACACTGAGGGAGAAAAATAATTCTAGCAAATACTGCCTGAGAGTTAGAACGTGCTAGGAACCTTCCTACATGCTTTCCATATAGTGTAGAATTTGATCCTCACAACAAAATCTATGAGATAGAAGCTTAATATTATACAATTTTACAGGTCAGAAAAACAAGGCCTGGAGAGTTTTAAGTAATTTATTCACAGTCACAAATTAGTAAGTGATAGATATAGCCTGATGGCCAATAACCTAGAGAGGAGATGGAAGAGAAGGATTAGAAGCATTCTAAATGCTCTGTAGTTGGAAATACAGTCTGTAGTTTAGGAGACAGATTAAAGATGGAGGTGTGAGTCATTGTTGTATAACTAAATGCCAAAGCCATAGTGTCATGTAGAAAAATACCAAAACGGTGGGTTAAAACTTTAGCGGTGAATGCTTTTGTGTAAATGAGGCAAGAAAATAGGCCCATTCTCTCAAATGCAGAGGTTATGGACAAGATGACGACCAATAAGATGCTTCCTAAGTTGCCATGCTACCCTGCTATGATATAATCCCCAAATTTCCCTGTTGCATCACTAACTTGTCACCACTTAATAAATTAGATTGGGAATTTCTGGCAGCACTGACTGTATATATTTCAACCAGTCAATCAAACAACAAGCATTTACTGAGCTTTTGGTAAATGCCTAGCTATATACTAGGCCCTGTAGGGGATTTAAGAGAAACCCAAGACACTTTCTCTTCCCTGAAGTACTTCCTACAAGGAGATTTGTTAAATATTCTGTACCTCTTTCCTATGACTTCACTTGAAACACCACCACGTACACCAAGAAGCTCAGTCAGTATTCATAGAATAGGTTTTTAATGACAGGAGGTGATTGAAATTCTTTCAATATTTTCTCTCAAAAAATCTCAGTTTGATAATAATTTAGGGCACATTAAAGATGTTTAAAATTTCCTGTATAGTCTTTTTTTTTTTGTTTTTTTATTTTTTTTATAATAGTTTATTTTCAAATTGGTTTACATATAACACCCAGTGTTCATCCCAACATGTGCCCTTTTTAATGCCCATCACCCCCTCTCCCCCCTCCCTCATCCCCCTTACCCTCAGTTTTTTTCTTAGTCTTTGAGAGTCTCTTATGTTTTATCTCCCTCCCTCTCTGTGTCTTTTTTTCCTTTCCCCTCTTCCCCTCCCCCTGGTTTTTGCTTAGTCTCACAAAGTCCACCTATTCGTGGAAACATATGGTATCTGTCTTTTTATGACTGACTTATTTCACTTAGCATAATACCCTCCAGTTCCATCCATCTGGCTACACATGGCCAGATTTCATTTTTTCTCATTGCCACGTAGTAGTCCATTGTATATAAGTACCATAACTTCTTTATCCATTCGTCAGTTGATGGGCACTTGGTCTCTTTCCATGATTTGGCTATTGTCGAAAGTGCTGCTGTGAACATTGGGGTACACGTGCTCCTATGCATCAGCATTTCTCTGTCTCTTGGGTAGATTCCTAGCAGGGCTATTGCTGGATCATAGGGTAGCTCTATTTTCATTTTTTTGAGGAACCTCCACACCGTTTTCCAGAGTGGCTGCACCAGTTTGCATTCCCACCAACAGTATAGTCTTAAGGAACTTCTTTGTTGCTAAAAGGTATAAGTCATAACATGAGGTCATTAATTTAACATTTATTGAACATTCTCTACATTAATGCAAAGGGATAAGTCCTAAGGATACAAAAAGGGGTAAAGCTTAGTTTCCTGAGAATGACACAGAATAAAAGCAATGATTATAGAGCCATATATAAAGTGCTACAATGGGGCTGTTCAGACGAACTCGAAAAAGTGCCTAATGCAGCCTGGGAGAGAATATCAGACATGCCTACCAGGAAAGGTAGAGCTGGAGCTAAGTCTTGGGAGGTCCAGTTAACTGGAGAAGAGAAGAAGGTATCCTAGACAGAAGTAAGTGTGCTCCATGGTATAGAGGTGTCAGAGCACACCAGACATCCAAGGGCCATGTGTAAGTCAGAACAGCTAAGAAGAAAGGACTATGTGCACATGCCACACATACTAAGTCTGGAAAGTTACAGAGATCAGAGCTGAAGGGCTGTGTAAGTTACACAGAGGGGCTTTCATTATATCCCCACAGCAGCAAGAGGAGCCACTGTAGGATTTTAATTAGGGGAATGAACTGATCATATTTACTTCCAAATAAGATCACATTAATGGTACATGGAGCATGTATCTGCTGTTGCTTGTGAGGAGTAGGAAGGATTAGAATGTGAGACAGAGACAACACGTAGGAGGCAGTTGCAGAAATCCAGGCGAGAAATTGTGAGGGTAATGTCTTCCTCAAGTCGGCCAAGAATCCTGTTCACAATGACCTTTGGTTTGGATGTGTAAACAGAAGGAATTTATTTTCTCTATCTTTCTTTTTTAATGATTATTATTTAATGTAGGTTATAACCCTTCCTGGAACCATTCACTAAGACCCCCGGAAAGAGGCAGCCATTAAAATTAAGCTGAGTGAGATGGAAAGTGGGGCTGTAAAAACTCCACCGCAGCCACCTGGAAACAGAAAATGTTAGGTTTGTGAGTCCTGGCAGGCTTCATGGGAAGGAACTCTGTACTTTCAGTAAAAAGAAGGGACAGGAGCTGGATTCTTTTGATTGGAGTTTTCAATTTTAACCTTAAAGTAAGAAGAGTTTAGGAGAGAATGGCAAGGGTCAACCTCTGTCTTTCCTAATTCTAAGAATATAAGCTTCAAAACCCTTTGGTATTCAGTCTTTGTTGAATATAATCAAACAGTAATGGAGTTGGGAAGAAAATTTCAAAGCCAATAATATTAAAATACAATTTTTGAAGATGTAAAATCATGACTCTGGCATGGCAAATATAGAATGAATATAGTAGGTCAAATATTTTATTTAACTCATTAATTAATGAGAGAACCAGTAAGATTCTTCAGATGCATCTTAAACTTATTTGAGAATCTGAGTGTATGTAGACAATGTAAGAAATTGATGGGTTAGATACATGGGTTCATGTCCAAGAGATCTATCAACCTTTTGGTTATATATTCTACCAGACAGTAATTATTTGCACCTCTGCTGGGCAAAAAATTTCCATGGTAACCTTTGTTCCTAAAGAGTTATAAAATAGATAATCAATAGAATGTCACAGCCAGCACTGATCTGAAAGAGCATCCTATAATCAGAGACCTATTTCTAATTGCTGGAAAACTTTTCCGACAGACTTTTTGGTGAGAACGGAACTTTACAACTAATGTGCAGGAAAACAGCAAGAATAACAAAGTCAGATTTGGACATAAAAATAGCATTGACACACAAGTATGAAAGTGGGTTAACCATATGAATTGACAAGTCAAAAAAGAAGAAATAAAAATGACAAGTAGACATAAGAAAAACATCCACTCTCACAAGGAGTGAGAAATACTATTTAAAACAGTAAGGTATCAACAAATTAATAAACACAGGCTTAATTGATGATATCTAGTGTTAGCAATCAGCATAGGGGAGTATAAACTGAGAACAGCACTCTGGCTCATTCTCCAGTCCTTTGGGCTCTTGTCCGTTGTATAGCGTAGTACACATTCCTGCTCAAAACGTCCTGTCCTGAGATAGAACTGGCGAGGAAAGAACCCAGGGAAGCTCACTTCTGCCCTAGAACCTGCGGCTTGTGCTAGGGTTCCCTCCGTAGTACTCTCAAGCCTGATAAAGGCAGGCTGCCCCAGAGAATTCATAGTCAGTTTCAAGAAAAATCTCCCAGCTTTACCACTCTGGGGAGCCACTGTTGAAAATGATCACAGAAGGAGGAGGATTTGCCATGCCTTGGAATCAAGAGACTGGTGCTGGTGCTTTAGTCCCCTTCATTCTTTGTTCTGTGCCCCTTTGCTTTATTGCAACCCCTCTCCCCCTTCTCTCCTCAGCCTACTCCTCTCCCATAACACCTCTCCTCTCTCTCTCTCTTTCTCTCTCTCTCTCTCTCTCTCTCACACACACACACACACACACACACACACATGCAGGATAGTCACATTTTCTAACAACTCTGTTAGCTGAAAACTAGATGTGGTAAACTCATTCACATGACGTTCCCTGATTTTTTTGTGTTTTATGGGTTGAATCTCTATTTAACCCATATTTGGGCAATATATATACCCCAAATCTCTGTTGACAGAAGTCCAAACTTCCGTTGAATGGGGAAGACAAAAAAATCAGACTGACAGAGGAAGTAAGTGCTTTGAAGGGGCCAATTGTGTAAGTGGTGCATTTTCAGAGAACATGGGGTATAGTTGAGGCATGCCAAAAAACTGAATTTTTGTCCTTGGGGTAACTCACTTCTTAGTTCAGGCAAATAACAATGTTTTTCTGACCAAACTGTGAAAAAAAAGTTGTTGCCTTGGGCAAACCCCATACGGTTAGCATAGCATAGGGAGGAACTTACTATCTCTCTTTGTCACATGGAGAACTCAGAATACACCGTTGGGTAAAATGTGGTTCTTTGAACTCAGAATGCTATGAGATCTTGAAGTATCAGTGAGTTTAAAAGAAGAAGAGAAGAACATAACAAAGATGACATTTATTAAGTGCTTACTATGTTCCGGATACTGTTCTAAACAATTTACACATATCAACTCATTCCTAGCTTGGACCAAAGAGAAACAACGCTGTAAAGCATATACTATTACAATTCTCATTTACAGACAACTAGCACGAAGAGGTAGCTTAATTTAAGTAACTTGCCCAAGGTCACCATACAGCTGATAAGTGGCAACATGTTCTACATTAATAGATATCTATCTATAAATTTACCTATCACTCTATTCTTAGTCCAACAGGTGGAGGGAGGTGTTCTAGACTGGGTGGTACACGGAAATCTGCAGATTCCCTACCCTAATAGTTAGACTCACAATTCAAACAGAAGTGTTTCTGCTTCAGTTTGTCTTCTTCTCACCCAGATGCTTGGCACAAATGCATTGCCATTTCTGTGTTTACTGTTTACTCTTAACCACTTGCCAATGACTGCAGTTTGGGAATGAGTGCTCCAGGCTGGAGTGACAGGGCCCAGGGTTACCCTCTGTAAGAGCACTCCTAGCAGCACCTCTGAGCCACCACTGTACCCGCAGAGCTCCATGTGTAGCTGAAGACGACAGGCATCACCAGCCTTGCCACCAGGCTCTCCAGAGGCGGCATCTGAAAAGTGTGATCTAGTGGTCGGCAAACCTCCCATGAGCATCCCAGCAGACTGCCAGCAGTAAACCACGGCCCTCGGACAAGTCAGATGACTGCCAGACTGGCTGGGAGTGGGGAGAGACACATACTGTTTACTCTTTCGGACTGAAAAAGGGGAAAGTCTGATTCGTTGGCAGGCAGGCTTTGGAAAGAGAGGACCAGTTGTGGTGGTTGGTGTTTCCTGGTGTTCTGTAGTTTAAATCCCTACAATTAGGAATCTCTGCAAACAACATACATACATGCTCAAATATACACACAACTTAGTCATGTGGATTTCCACTGACTCCACTCCCAGGAACCCTGGGGAATAATTTTCACAAGGCGAGCATTGAGCATTGAACCTCCTCTTCCAGGAAAAAAAAATAAAGTTTTTCCAGAGGCATCTGCTACAATTGCTTCAAAAGAATAGCTAGCTCAGCCTATGAATTCTATGAATTCTGAAGGTTTTGACAATGAAGGGATAAGTAGAAGGAAGAGACAGAGAGATAGCATGATTTTATACACGTGTTTTCATGGTGATCCAGATAAAAGAGACTGCATCACTTTCGTAGTATTTAAACAAGTGCAAGTTTAATTTCTATGATATTTTTCTTTTGTTTGCTTTCTCCACCAAACACTATAGGAGGTGAGAGATAATCAGAACACCAGAGATTCTTGTGGAACAGGAGAAAGATTCTCATATGGAAACTAGAGGGGACTAAAGAAGGAGATTTTAAATTCTTCATAAATAATCACCCCTCCTGAATGATTTAGACATTCATTTGAATCCATTTTTTTCCTCCACATACACTCCAAGGCTTTTCTTCTGTGATTCCAAGTCTCTTGTTGCCTGCTTGCTGGTCTCTTTCCGTATAGCAAACTTTTATACCGTCTGGTCTTTTGTTCTCATTTCTGCCTCAAAACTATTACTCTACAAAGCTGAATAAGCTCACATGTCACATCTATCAAAGTATTCGTCCCTTTATTTATAATGCATAATTATCTCCCTGAAGTTTCTGCTCTCTGCGTTTTCTGTGAACTTGTTGGGAGGAAGAAAAAAGAAGCACTGTTGGTGGGAATGCAAACTGGTGCAGCCACTCTGGAAAACGGTGTGGAGGTTCCACAAAAAAATGAAAATAGAGCTACCCTATGACCCAGCAATAGCACTGCTAGGAATCTACCCAAGAGACACAGGAATGCTGATGCATAGGGGCACGTGTACCCCAATGTTCATAGCAGCACTTTCGACAATAGCCAAATCATGGAAAGAGACCAAGTGCCCATCAACTGACGAATGGATAAAGAAGTTGTGGCACATATATACAATGGACTACTACGTGGCAATGAGAAAAAATGAAATCTGGCCATGTGTAGCCAGATGGATGGAACTGGAGGGTATTATGCTAAGTGAAATAAGTCAGTCATAAAAAGACAGATACCATATGTTTCCACGAATAGGTGGACTTTGTGAGACTAAGCAAAAACCAGGGGGAGGGCTAGAGGGGAAAGGAAAAAAAGACACAGAGAGGGAGGGAGATAAAACATAAGAGACTCTCAAAGACTAAGAACAATCTGAGTGTGAGGGAAGTGAGGGAGGTGAGGGAGGGGGGAGAGGGGGTGACGGATATTAAAGAGGGCACGTGTTGGGATGAACACTGGGTGTTATATGTAAACCAATTTGAAAATAAACTATTATAATAAAACAAAAGGTAAGGTTTACAATAAAATTCTGTTACTTAAAAAAAAAAAAGTATAACCCTTAGCATCCTAAATTAAGTTATTTAATTAAAAGGCTTATCAAAGTCAAAAAAAAAAAAAAGAAGAAGCATTGGCTTTCTCCAGGATTAGTATCCCTAAGAATTCACCTCAATTTAAAAATTTATTTATTTATTTTTATTTTTATTTTTTAGAGCAGGAGAGACAAAGTATGAGTGGGGGAGGGTCAGAGAGAGAGGGAGACACAGAATCTGAAGCAGGCTCCAGGTTCTGAGCTGTCAGCACAGAGCCCAACGTGGGGCTTGAACTCACAGACTGTGAGATCAAGACCTGAGCCTAAGTCGGATGCTTAACCGACTGAGCTACCCAGGCGCCCCTCCCTCAATTTTAAAAAGTTACCATAACTCATTTATTTCTCATTCTTTGCATTCACACTCCCCTTGAAAGAAAAGGCCTTGTGTTAACACAATAAAGCCTTAGGCTCTCTAAATACTCACGAAATGTTGCAGATGATGATGGCGAAATTTCTTACATAGCTTATCAAAATCAATAAAATCCAAGGCATCTCTTATCTACCAACATTAGCATTTTAACGTCATTTCCCCAAATCAAAATGTTTACGTTAAATGCCCTGTTTCTGGAGTTAGAGCACAAAGTGTTTCAATTAATCAGATGTGCTGGTTAAAAGAAATTGCCTTCTACACCATCTGGGCCACTGATTTTCAGGAAATTGCAATATAACAAAATACTCTTCATGCCAAACTGTACTGAGAAATCTAATTTATCTTATTGGTTATGGCAAAGGTAATTTGGGAACTTGCGGGATTTCAAAGTCTTTGTTGTGAATTTTAGTTACCATGTCTGTCTAGTAGATAGAGCACCATCTTGTCAGTCAGAGGAGAGTTCTAGACCTATCTTGGCCACCTGGAAATATGACTGATAAGCCAATCCCCTCTGGGCCTTCACTTCCTGAGATGATTAGACTATATGATCCTGTAGGTCCACTGTAGTTCGAATAATCTGTGCCTATATGATCACATACTGGGGGAGTGATAGTTTAACGTATTTCCAACTAATGGAATGCCATTTTACTTAAGCTTTACTTTAATCCCAATGATTACAATAAGTGTGATTTCTTAAAATGAATAACAATGATAAAAAAAATCTAAGTACTTGAAAAACCAAAAGGCTTTGAAAATTGCTTCAACTCGATCAATCCACTCTATTCTAACTTTGAAGAATGTGATTTCCAGAGAGATTAAGTGATTTGCCCAGACATCTCATGGGTCAGAGATTATATGAAATATCTGTACCAAACCCTTCAAATTCTCTACCCCACAAATACAGTAGGGACAAATATAGAGCCAAAATTAGAATGAAAATCTCCAAGTGACTGGAAAGGATGATAGAATTCCTTGATTTTCTTAAATCTGAGAAATGCCAAGAGGCTCAGAGGGAAACACACAGGGAAACATCCACAGCAGAATCCATGAGTCGGGTCCAGGGAGGAGTGAGCAGCAAGGAAGTTTAGAGTCCACTTGGAATTGTAAGTAGAAAATACATGAGAACTGGAAAACCAGACTTGTATAGTATGTGACTATGCGGTTCACAGACTCAGGGCTAATGACCCAAAACTGAGTAATTAACTTGAAAACTGGAGTGAATCCAGGGAAATCACAAGGCTCTTATGGACTGATATATAGGAGTGTTCCCAAATTCCCATATACACAGAACTCCAACAGAAAGCATTTTGTGTTGAAGATAATATTAAAGTATAATTACAAATATCATGATTGATAAACTAGTATTCAGAGACAGAAGACACTTACTACAATAGGGGAAATCTGCATACCAAGAACTAGACACAATGCAACAATCTGAATATACATGTGACTAAAATGTTCCCACATATAAAGGAATGAATGTAACATAAAGTAGAAACAGGATATTTAAAAAGAAAAGGTAGATTTGAGAAATAAATAAGTAGAATTTTAGAAATAGGAAATATAGTCACTGATATGAAAAGTCAAGTGTATGGCTTAAATAACTAGATACAGCTGAAGACAGAATTGGGGAATTAGACATCAAATCTAATGGAATCACATAGAAAATTAGCCAGCAAAGATTGATGGGGTGGAATATATAAGAGACGTTAAGAGACAAAGAAGAAAGAATTGAAATTTTATTTGAGGTACAGAAGGAAAGAAAAAAGAATAAAGCGAGCTCTTTGGAAAAGATCATGTATATGATTTTCCAGAATTGAAGAAATGTGTGATTCTGTGATTGAAAAAGCACACTGAGTTTTGAGCAGGATAAATAAATATTAAATCCAAACCTAGACAGGCTGAATTGGCATTTCAGATCATTAAAGCCCTTAAAAACTATCAGAGGGAAACAACAGTGACTTATAAGGGAATGGCAGCCAAATGCTCACTCACAATAGCAGATGGAAGTTTAAAGTGGAATAAATATTTCTAAAGAGCTAGGACTAAGAGCTAAGGGAAAGTAAGTCTACTGAGAATTCTTTGAGCAACTAAAGCATCCTTGAAGAAGGACATAAAAAGATTGCCTTTACTACTCGCAGATCCTTGCCAAAAGAATTATAGAAGGATGTACTTCAGCAAAATGAAACTTTAATGTGGAAGGAAAGAAAGATGAGGACAACCAGCTGTGCAGGTAGGCATAGAAACTGGTAAACATGCTGTCAAATCTAAATGTTTGTTGTTTTTGTTTTAAAGAAAAGGTAATGACTAACAGGGATTGGGTTTACATCCATTTGGAACTAAAATTCTAGGCAATAATAACATGAAAGAGTTAAGCTATACCAAAGTCCTTCTATTGTTTAGGAACACACGAAGATATTGGTTAACTTTAATTGTGCATGTTAAAAATGTAAAGGCATGAATATGCCAAAATATATGTACCCATTCTACTGTTGCTGGATGTTTAGGCTGTGTCCAGTTTAGAGCCATCATGAATAATATTGCTGTGAACATTCTTGCCCATCTCTTTGGGTGCACATAGGATCCTATCTGGTGGTGGAAATGAAGGCAATACAGCAATTCAAAACATAGATATTCCCACAAGCAAGACTATTAGCATACTCTATTATACCATTTTTCGAGAAAAGTGCTAAAGCTAACAAAACAAGTGTATTGGTTTGTTGGAAGTCACATCAGTGGTTACTTTTGAGGAGGAAGGGAGGGTTCGTGATTGGGAAGGGCATCAAGAGGCTTTGGGGTATGAATAATATTCTATTTCTTGATCTGGTTGGTGGTTACCTGTCATGTGGCTATATTCCTTTTATGATAATTCATATAGCTATATAACTGTTACGGTGCATTTTCCCCTAATGCACATTACACTTCTATAAAAAATAGTTTTATTTTTAATGTAAGATTGTCACCAAAGTGATATACATCATATAACTTCAAAACCCAGTAAAGAAGGAAAAGTAATGTTAAAAATGTGATTAAATGTGATAGAAGGCAGAGAAGAAAAAATATAAAGAATTAAAAAAAATAATATGCCAGAAATAATTCAAGTAGATCAAGAATCATAAGAAATGTGAATGGATCACACAACACTAAAAGACAATAATGAAATCGATTTTAAGAAATTGGCTAAATGCTATTTACAAGAGACATAGTTAAGATGTACAGAACAGTTCAGAATAGAGGAGTTTGTGAGATGTATATTTGTTTTCTATGACTGCTGTAATAAATTACCACCAACTAAGTGGCCTAAAGGAAAAGAAATACATGATCTAACAGTTCTGTGAGTTAGAAGTCCAACATGGGTTTTATAGAACTAACATCAAGGTGTAGGCCAGGCTGTGTTCCTTTGTGGAGGCCCCTTGCCCTTTCTGGCTTCTAGAGGCTGCCCACATTTTCCCGGGTTGTGATCCTTCTTCCCCATCTTCGAAGACAGCCGCACGGGGTTGAGTCTTTCTCAGATCACATCATTCTGACCTTCCCACTGTCATTACATCCCTTTCTCTTTCTCCATCTCCCTTTCCTACTCTTCAGCATTGCTACGATTACATGACCCAAGCCAATCTCCTTTTCTAAGGTCATCTAATTAGCAACCTCAGCTCCATCTGCTACTTTAATTTCCCTTTGCCTAATATAACATTCACAGGTCCCGGGGATTAGCATGTGGACATTTTTGGGAGATCATTATTCTGCCTACCACAGATATATTTGGCAAGCAGTCACCAAAGAAAGCTGACGCAGTGCTAGTAACATCTTGCATAATAGTATTTAAGTAAAAATATATGAGTAGGGAAAAGGGAGAAATACATACTGATGAGATCTACAAGAAGATAGACAGTGAGGTTGGCCCAGTAAGAATTAAAGCCAGGACTTGGACCCAAGTTTTGTGTCTGCTGGTCTAGTGTTCCTACTAACAAAACCCTCTAAAGAATACAGACCAATAGAATCTTCTACTCGAAGCTCACTGTATGAGTGCTGGTAAATTTCTTGTCCCGAATGAAAATAATAATTACGACCTAGACCACAGGGCTGTTGTAAGAAATACCTCAGGATTGAGGCACACTCAGCTATCCTATAAATGTTAAATAAAAATAATATTTCCTGTATCCTTACTAGGGTTGGGCAAATCCAGATGTATATTGTACTTTTCACATATTTCAAAATATTTTCAAATGTTTTGGTTTGGGTTCAATAAAAACCTCAAGTACATTTTGCCAAGTGCTTTTTCCATTAATTATTCAATCCATTTGTATTTCAAGGGAAATTCAGTCCACATGTTTCTAATTCATTTAGCACTAACTCATCAAAATATTGTTTCTCTCAGTGCTATTTTCTATCCAAAAGTCTCTTCAAGCCCTCTCCGCCTTTTTTTATTTCTTAGAAACAAAAAGATACAAATTGCCAAGGGCAAACCCTAGTCAAGTACCCGAAGATTTACTAAACACTGCAGCTAGAATCTTGAAGTTTGAAAGTCTTCTGTCAAGGTATCCTGGTCCATGTTATCTACTCTCTGGCTTCCTTCACTTCTTTTTTCCTTTGACCCATAGGGATTTCAGGTTTACCATCACCAGAGTCTACAGGCCTGCAGACACATTCTCTTGCTGAATCTTTCCCCCTTAATAAATACCTTCCAAGACTGGGGCCAGTAAAATAATGGATTCGTACCACCTTCCAAAATACCCTCGTGGGATCTGCGGCCAGCCTTAAAAATAGATACATTTTAAAAATCTGATCTTTTTAAGTGGGTAGTTTGTACGTGTGTGATATCTTATGTGTGATTAATGTTGTCTTAACTCAAGAGTGCCTAAAGGGTAAGGAACTTGATAGTCAGTTCATTGTGAGTGCTCCAAAAACAGCAAGAGCTGTGCTTAAGAGTGAGTTCCCACATCACTTATGGAGCCTTCTTGCCAAAAGGTTTAACCTGAATCTGATCATAAGGAAATTGTGGAACATTCTACAAGAAAGTTTCTCTGGACTCTTCAAAAATCAAATAATAGTTATCAGGGAACTCTTCTAAAGATTAAAGATTAAAGGGAATTAAAGAGATGTGACAACTAAACACGACATGTTAATTGGGTTCTGAGGTTAGAAAAATATCTATAAGGACATTCTGAGACAAATGGAGAAATTTGAGTATGTTACATTTCTTGGGTATGATAATGATTTGAATGTAGAGAAGTGTGAATATTCATATGTATATATACACACACGTGTGTGTGTATGTGTATGAAGCAAAAGTAGATACAGCAAAGTGTTAACACTTGAGAAATCTGGACACACCCACCCCCATAACTGTACATATACCTACCCACCCGCACATACTTATACACACCCACCCACAGGAAATTCGTAGGAGACTCCTCTCGGCAAATTCGTACAAATCTATTTTCAACCAGAAGTCGGTTTGCCCTTTTAAAAAAAAGGGCAAACTTCTAGATATTTGAGGTTGACAGTTTTGCCACAATGCCAAGTTCAATATGAGTAAATGTTAGCTATTGATAATAATATTGCAAATGAGTATTTTGTTGCTGTATGTACAATGTACAAGTAGACATTACAAGACAGGAATTCAAAAGTCTAAGGACCACCTGAAAATGTGCGTCCATGCGTTTCTTCCTGGTAAAATGTACATAATTTTCATCAGATGTATAAAGGAAACTTGAAGAGATTTTTTTCAACTGCTTTAAGAAGTTTCTAATTGAGTATTTCCTTATTAAGAGAAACCTCAGACAAATCTCTAATGTGTCATTGCTAATAATGCTGGTGGCACTTTCTACCACTTTGATACTTTGATATTCACAGCAGCTTGTAGAAGTCCTTCAGTAAAATTGAAGTCTTTTCACCAGCTACACACATTAGTTGTCAACATGTGTAGAGTCTACTCCTTGAGAAGCTCAACACATTGGTAAGATATTTAAATAATCACTTTACGCGCCGGAGAAAGGAAAGAAAGATAGTGGAAAGCTGATTGCCAAGCAGTGACTGGGCTTGTGCATTTTAAAGATTGCAGCATGCAGCCCCCCAGAGTACGAAAGGAGAACTGACTGTGCCTTCTAATTAGAGCAGAATTAACCTCAGCAGTGTGACTTGTGTTTTGGAAGGGAATTTGGAACATCGCTGGTTTATGGGACACAATTGTACACCAGGTGGTCCTAGTTAGGTGAGAGACTTTATGTTAAAATAATCCTTCTTTGGCTTTATTCAGCACAATAAAACCACTAAGACGTTTTCCCATATGAAGTATTTCTACAGGCCCATTCAAAATGTTAATCCCTATTTTTTATATGCATTTTTCAAGACTCCTAAGAAGTTTACCAGGTTGGGAAATTTACGAAAACTGGTCCCTTGACAAAGTCACGGGATGCTTTTTACCACAACAGGTTTGTTTTGTTTTCACGTGAGCCCAAAGTACTTTCATAACATCCCTCGCTGCGGACGTCACGAATAGGATCAAATATTGTTATCCTAACCTTACAAATGAAGGCAAGGGTCTCACAGTGACTTTTAAAGGCTATCAAATTCTGAGTTAGTATTGCCTTCACCTTCATTCTGGGGTGAACAGTCCAGAATTTTATCCGAGTTGAACACTCTGTGTAATACAAAGTTCTAGTAACGAAACCAGCAATGGGCACTTTTATTCTACAGATTCAAAATAATACAGCACATACTATACCTACAGATATATATGTAAATGCATCTCTAATACAATCCGTGACATTTGGAGCAAACATCTGAGGCCCTGGGCGTTTCTAAAGAGTCTGTAGAATCTTCACTGAAAGATAAAAGTCCATGCCTGGGAGAGCTTTACTCATAATTCAGCCTGGCGTAGTAGAAAGAATTCAGACCTGGATTTGAATTCTGAAGTCATCGATATTATTTATGTGAGCCTTTATTATTTATTGAGACCTTTATCTGTTCCCTCATCATGTTTTTATAAGGACTGAGACATCTTTTGATTGCTCTCATTTGATTAGATTACTCAATTAAGACTTTTTTTTTTATCATGCTTCATAGTAGAGTTCACCTACACATCTTGGCCGTTTAAAATATAAATATATACACTCTTCTCTATTTCAAGTGCCAGTCATTCCATAGGAGTATATATGGGTATTTTAGGCACAGCAAAAAGAATGGAACTACAGATTTTGCCCGTGTCTTATACCACATTAGTAAAAGTGTCAGGAAATAGTACATATGATTAATGCTGCTGAAATAGGCAGGAAATTATTCAGGTGGATTCAATCAACCCAGCCAAACATATAGGTAGCTTATTAAAATTTAGACAAAAGTCTACAGGCACTTAATACATAATGATGACTCTAGACCTAAATTAAGAGCGCTCCCCACCCCCACGCACCCCGGTGCCTACAACTTACTGCCTAGAAGCAGCCACTCTTCTTACAGCTAGAGTTCTTGACCTGCTTTTCAGCTTTTTTTTTCCCTCTCTGAAAGTAAGACACGTGACCTTTCTAAGCCCCCTAACCCAGAGCCCTTGCGGAAACACTGTGCCATTGAGTTTGCCCTTGAGGCTGTCTCTTACCAAAGCAAAGGCAATATGAAATTGACATGCTGCTTATTCTCAGCTACACCCTTGGAACTGCGAGCTCTTCCACACTGACTGGGATTTTGAAGGAAAGGAGGCACAATATGGATTTAACGCCACTGGTAGATGACAGTTTTGTACACAAAGGATCCTGCACCTGGCTCACAGCGGGGGGGGGGGGGGGGGGGGGCGGTCAAACTACCCCTTAGGTATTTAAAGCAGTCGTGGAGAAGACAACCAATGAAAAGTGCTTTTCAGAACTCACATGTCTTAGTTACTATCACTGCAGCAGTAAACGTGGCCTCGTCCTGTCTTACTTTTTAGGATCCCTTCACCTAGGTTTAGTTAGGAGAGACACCTCTCCTCCACTGGCCAAGCCCAGCCTGAAATTCCCTTAATTACCACAAAGGGGTTCGCTGCTTTTAAAATTCGCTCAGAAAGAGCTTAATGTGGCAGTAAAAGCTCAGTCTCCAGTCCCAGTCCTATGATTTATCAGCCATAGGACCTTAATAAGAATAAAATGACTTATTTATCTAAAGCACCTCCCATTCAAAGACTAACAGATATATTTGGGGATGGAAGTCTTTTGAGAAATCCAGACTACTGATTTTTACTAGAAAACTAAACACAGGAATAACAGTAAGGCTATTAAAGGGCACGTATGCTGTAGATTCTCTGTAACCATGAGGGACAGACACAATTTGGTACCACGGGAAATGCAGTAGGATCCTAGCCGCAGTTCTCACATTCAAGAGCCAGGTGCTCTTGGGCAAGTTATTGGAGTGCCCGAGGTCTCCGTTTTTCTCATCCGTGAAATGAGGGTGTCAGACTACATCAGCATTCCCCAGAGTGCATTCCCTGGGACATTCTATATAGTTTGCTCCCCTACCCTCACTCCCCAAAAATGAACAGTCTGGTGAAATCCATTTGCAGGCAGTCTCTGTTGCACGAATTGATGTTGTGAACATCCGAAAGGAGTATTGTTTGCCATTTTCAAAAAAAGGAAGAAAGTGTTTCAGCCAGCAGCATACCTACGTGTGCCTGATACTTTTTTAAACGGGGCTTATTGCAGCATCATTTGGTTGCCAGATTTGCGGACAGCAGGAAATGGGCAGTTCAGACCTACGGCATTAGTTATTTTCTCCTCAGTTAACAGCAAGTCCTATCCATTTGGCTTCAAAGGTCTTCCTGAGTCATTCACTAATTGTCTCTGTTAAAAATAGGACTGTGTCATGTGGGAGAGATGGCCGCCACCAGCAAGGCTGACCTTACGTAACGTCACACGCTTGCCCGAAAGCTCCTTTCTCCTAGGTGTCTTTGAAAAGCCCACTAGGATCCGGGCATTAATCTGGGCACTGCGGACATGAGTCATGTTCAGGGAAGGCGAGGACAGGCTTTTCAAAAGAAAACAACAACAATCCATTTCTCCCAATACAAGGCTCTTAGTAGATGGTGGGGAAGAGAAACAGGACTGTCCGGGGAATATTTTATTGTTGTTCATCTTGTTCCTGCTTTGTCTCATTTTTTTAAGACTCTGAAGGAGTTTGTATAACCAAAACGAAATGGCATTCTTTTATAAAATAGTGGAGTGGTCTCTGAGGCATCGAGGCGGGGGGTCGGGGGGGTCACACTCTGCGGGCACATCTGGATTCTTGCCTTAAGTGTACTACGGGCTCATTGGTGACTGTGATCCAGTCACCTACTTCAGTGTGTCTTTGTGAATGGGTGCATATTTTAATTTTAAAGTGGAAAAGTACCACAAACTCAACCTGTAAATTTTAGAAAAAAGAGGAAAGAACCACTCATAATACCGCCATCTGAACACTAGAATTATTTTTACACACATCTCTCCAGTCCATTATAAATATGTTTATTATTATGTAGTTGTAAATCTAATGTATGATTTTTTTTTCATTTAATTTATTTCATTTACACTGTATTATAAGCTTTTTCCCATAAGGGTTCCAGATCTCAGGTTATTCTTTAACTATTTATTTACTTACTTATTCCTTTACTGTAGGACTTTTAGTTGTTTCAAATTACAGATTACTCTTCACTAAACATCTTTGTGCAGTTGTCTTTTTCTTATATTTTGAATAATTTACAAGAAACATTCATGGACCTGAAATCAGTGAGTCAGATGAAATGAACTATTAAGAGATCTTGGTATATAGCACTAAATTTCTCTCTGAAATGACTGGGTCTTTGCCATCTCACCACAATGTGAATAACCTTAGTTCTATAACACTTCGGAAATGTTTCTACTACCTCAAAAGGATCTTTGTTCTCATTTGCATTTCTTTGATTACTAGTAAAATCAGGTCCTAACCCTCTCGCTGAAAACAGTGCAGTGCTCTGAAAATGCCTGCTTTCCCCTTAACAATATTTTAATAATTTGCAAGTTGGTAGACCCAATGCTCTGACCCTCGGGTCAAAGACAGGCCTCAAGTTACAGGGCAATCAATCAAGAAAAGCTCCGTGCTAGCCTTCCAGCCCAGCCCCCTGCCAGCACTGAAGCAGAAACTGTGCTTTTCAAGGATTGCCCTGGGTTCCCAGCTAGACATTCACAGCTATCAGCTTCCCGAAGTTTGGCGTCTCTCTCTGCACTTGCACATGAGACACCTATTTGGGGCTAGATAATGTGGTGGGCTCCTGTAGACTCAAAATGAACTAAGAGACAGGCTTGCTCAGCAAGGTTAAATGTAGCACAGTGGTTCTTGAACCTGCTGATCATAGACTCACCCGGGGATCTTTCAGAAAAGTTTCCTGGATTCTCCTCAGACCTGCCAGATCAGAAGTTGCAGGCTTCTGTATTTCTCACAAAGGAATAAAACAGGAATATGACAGGCAGGTGTCTGTGGGAGGATACGGGGAGGGGGTTAGGGGGAAATCACCTTACACCAGAGGGAATGGCCGGTCCCATCAGAATAAAGAGCGAATTGTACAAAGCCTACTGTCACCTTCCAGAAAGGCTCTTTCGCACCAAAGGGGATGCATCTTATTCCACTGTCGTAGAAGGAGCCCTGAGCCTGTCATCTACCTGGGTCATCGAAATTGCCTGCCTTTAATTTCTTCCCTTCCCCTACAGTCCAGTCCTCAACTCCATGTCATTAGAGTCCTCCCTAAAACACAGATGGTCTCCCCACTGCCAACCAAATAAACCCTCACCTCCTTTCTTTCTTTCTTTCTTTCTTTCTTTCTTTCTTTCTTTCTTTCTTTCTTTCTTTCTTTCTTTCTTTCTTTATTCAGAGAGAGAGCATGCAAATGAGCAGGGGAGGGGCAGAGAGAGACGGAGAGAGAAAGATGTAGTGTCTTTCTGAACCTTAAATGTGAATTTGGTTTTGTGAGAAAATTATTAAGAAGGTCTTTAAAAACAAACAAACAAACAAAAAACCCAGCTCTCTAAGGCAAAGAAAATGACATCAATACAAGGGTTTCTTTCAAAGGGAATGCTGTTGGGGACAAGAGTGGGTACTGACAGTGTGGAGCTCAATGTGGGGTTTGAAGCCATGAACTATGAGATCATGACCTGAGCCGAAGTTGGATGCTTAACGGACTGAGCCACCCAGGCGCCCCGACTCTCACCTTCTTGACATGACAACTGAGGTCCTTCATCAGCTCTCCGCAGAATGACTACCTTTCTGTCTCATTATGACAAAATCAGCTGGATGAATTTTTCTTTTCATGCCGTATAGCCTCCCCTCCATTCCAGCCCCTCAGCCTCAGACTCAGTTTCTAAAGGTTCTGGGCAAATTCATTCCATTACCCACCATGATAAAGCCATCCTTGCCACCTGCAGTTCCCTCTCCCCACATCTAAGCCAGCTCCATGCACACTTTTCTCTAAAGCCAAATGCCTCTAGACCGTCCACCTCTCATT
The DNA here is from genome assembly GCA_030068075.1 of Paguma larvata. Lineage (NCBI taxonomy): Eukaryota > Metazoa > Chordata > Mammalia > Carnivora > Viverridae > Paguma > Paguma larvata. The sequence goes on along the minus strand of CM057833.1, from coordinate 97,201,991 downwards.
TTACCTCCCACCGTTAGCTGTCGTTTATTAAGTATTCTCTGTGGTATGTGCTCTGCCAAATGTTTTGCCCATGCAGTTTCACAAATGAACCATGAGTTAGGTATGCCCATTCTCCAGATAAGGCAAATAAAGCTCAGAGAGGTTAAATACACCATGTAAGTTTACCTAGCTAATAAGGACGGAACATGGAAGCAAACCCAGTCTACCACCAAAGCCTGAGCTATAATAATATGTCCTCTTTACTACCTCAATCCCCGAAGACCTCCCATTGCTTGTAATTTATTTGAAAGTCATCACATTCTGCCTTGTGTTACAGCTAATTCTAAGTGAATTGGGCTCAGGGCAGAGATCCTAACAGGTGATTAGTGCTTAGCATTCCCTAGAATGCTTAAGTTTTGCATTATAGTGAATGTATAGGAAAACAAAATGAATACAGTTATGGTCTCGCTGATGAATTTTTGCTATGAAATACAATCGTTATTACATGTCGTGTTTATTACACTGACTCAGATATTGTAGATACATTTGCCCTTAAAATATAACAAAACCAAAAGGCAAAGTCTGACACCAGCGTCAGCTTGCAAGCGATTGTTAGTCTTATCCCTCAACACCAGCATTACGAAAGTTCCCACTGGATTAGTGCTCAAAATGTCATGCATTCAAAGCACTTTCCTAATTTTTTAAAAGAGGCTTTGGCTATGATACCACATACATTATGATTCATAAATAGGAAAATAACTATATAAACCACAAGTGAATATTATGCACTATGAAAACTGGACTGGAGTTTAACACAATAAATTACATTCTCCCTTCCAAATTAAGGCCCCACATCTCAGCTTCTGCAGATCCAATGTGCCTTTGAAGGCACAAGATGATAGAATCGCAGGGCATTTGAGGCCCATCTCATCCTCAAAGTCTTCCCTTACTCTGTTACCCTCCCAAGTACGATGCTTTGAAATGCTTTTAAATTTTGTGTAGTGTCTTTCTGAACCTTAAATGTGAATTTGCTTTTGTAAGAAAATTATTAAGAAGGTCTGTTCAAAACAAAACAAAACAAAACCCAGCTCTCTAAGGCAAAGAAAATGACATCAGTACAAGAGTTTCTTTCAAAGGGAATGCTGTTGGGGACAAGAGTGGGTTAACCCCAAGTCATTCTCCTCCCACCTCTTCTGTCAGCCTCCCAGATACCATACAGCTGTTGAAAAGTATCTGTCAACAAAACTATTACTGTCTTTCCTGGGATCAACACTGTGTCCCGGACCCTCAAGGTCAGCAGAGCCTCCTTCAGAGCAAGCAGAGGCAACGAGCCGAAAGCTTACAAGACCAGTGAAACCCCAAGGGACGCTGACAGGTGGAGAGCCTTCCCCAATTCTAGAGGGAAAGACAAGGCTAAGGGTAGAGGCTGCCCAACAAGATAAAGACATATTTCCTCACCCTCAAATCCCTTTTCTGGAACAGTCTAAGTCCTTCATCTCACTTTCTCCCTTCTTGCCTCACCTCATGCTTCCATTCAGAGTTAGGAAAAATAGTTATTATGAGGAGTAAATGACTAGACATAGCTACCGGTTTAAAAAAAAACAGCTACTGTACGTCTGACACTATGGTAAGGCCATTCTGTAAATCACCTTCATGGACAAAACAAAAACAAAAAACACCTGTGAGATAGATTCTGTCATTTTATAGATGAGGAAACTAGTTAGAAGAGTTTGAGTAACTCGCTCAAAGTTGTTGAACTAACAGACGGTGGAGTCAGAAATTAAACCAAATTCTAACTCCTAAGTCCATGCATTTAATCCGTATGCCTTCTGCCCTTCTATAATTCTCTTCCACTGTAGGAAGAGTGTCCTGGAGAGGCTCTGACGTAGGCAACCCCAATCTCCTGGGGTTTCTCACCTGGTAGATTTCTGTTAGTATAAAGCTGTGGTCAAGAGAAGGCTTCCAAAGTCATGGCATGACTGCTGGTGGAATAGAAACTACACAGTCTTCCTAGAAGGGCAACCTCTCAATTCATCAAAATCCTGAAAAAATATGACACTGTTTGACTTCATAATTTATCTATGTAAGACAAATCAGGATATTCACAGAAATTTAGGTAGAGGTATTTATTGTCATGTCAAAAATTAGGAGAAACCCCCTTCTGTGAAAAATCAGGGTTTGTGTTAAATTATGAAATGCATTGGAATCCTACGAATTCATTAGCAACAAAGCTATGGAAAAAATTGATGTGGAAATTCTTTCATGATACAATGTGCTTAAAATAGTTTTAATATTACTAATATTGCACTGTATGTTAACTAACTGGGATTTAAATAAAAACTTGGAAAGAGTAGTTTTTAAAATATCATATAAATATTCTGCTTAAATGCGTATACATGTATTATGCATTATATAGTAAGCTAACAACAAAAATGGGGGATGTAGAAGTTATAACTTAGAATCATAAAATCTCCTGGTTGGGAGGATTTTAGTTCACAAGTGCCAGTCCCAGCATCCCTGAGAAATAATACTCAGCATGTAGGGCTTCTGCTGTCTGGGAGCTCATTAACACCTCCTCTGCCCAGTTTCAGTGAATTTTTGTACAGCACACATAGTTCATAAAATCTTCTGTCTACACAGCACAGACGTATGTCAACTTGCTGTAGTAGAAAAAGGAAAGGGCAAATTTGATCCTTAGAAATGATTCAGCGCTGAGAAACCATTTTCTTCTGTAACTTTCTCTTCAGGGGAAAGAAATGTTATATAAATCCAACTAAGTAAAACTTAGAAACTTCTAGTTCAAGCTGTTCCCAATCACTAGCACTAACAGCCCAACATCTATAACCAGCATTGGAATCTGTAACTAGTGCTGACAACTGCCTCCATCAGTTTTTATGTTTATGTTTATGTTAGTGGTACTTCTGGAAAGTTCTACCAGCAAAAGGTAGGCTACACAGGAGAAAAGGAAGGCAAAAAATGAGAAATTAACTGTGGTGTATGGAAAACTAGGAGCTGAACTAGTTCCTCAGGGTATGTTTGAATATTCTGGAATTTTCTAATTTGTGATCTTGCCTTCCAATTTGTGTATCACTGAGCTGGGTAGCTAAATGCTAGCCAAGTCAAGGACTTTTCTGAAACTGGACATCCATGAGGTTAGATATTTAATTTTGAATAGTGAGTCTGCCAGAGAGAGAGAGAGAGGGAAGGAGGGAGGGAATGTGTGTGTGTGTGTGTGTGTGTGTGTGTGTGTGTGTGTGTGTGTGTTTGTAAAGGCCTGAGGAATGGAAGGATGTGTCCAGGAGAAGAGTATTTCAGAAAGAGTTGAAAGAGTATATGTAAAAGATAATAGCCTGAAGTAAGAGCTGAGTATCCAGGAGTTCAGTCTTACTGCAGAGAGAGAAGCTAGCCAGCTAAACAAAGATCAGATCATGAAAATTCTTTTAGGCCAGGCTCAATGCCTGGATTTTATGTTCAAGCAAGGGGAATTACTTGGCCAAACAGTGTAACATAGTCGTTAAGAGCCTTGATGTTAAAATCAGTTCCTGGATTTGAAAACTATCTCCATCGTTACTGTGCTCTTGAGCCACGTGAAATTACCCATGTTCAACTGCCTTTGACCTTCAAATATGGCAATTTCGTATGGTTCAACGTACTACAAAATAGAAGCATCGGTTCTTATCTCCGAAGTATTCCCCTGAAGCCTGCCGCGGTCCCATTCATTAGAGTGGGCCGTAAGAGAGCCCATCAGGAGTCTAGCCAAGGACTGGGCAGGTTTGCTGACTCCTGTCGGGGGATGTCACCTGCCTTAGCTGACTGCAAAGGACAGGCCGTGCCCAGGGAAGGCACTGATCTTCAGCTTTCGCTCAGCACCCTCAGGCCCACCTCCTCTGGTAGTGCCTTGTCCGCTTCCCCTTTCCCTGGTTTTGGTCCGAAAACGTGGAACTCGCAGGGCATGGTGCTTCTGTCGTCAGCACTCAGCTATCTGACCCTGCCGGAGGAATTCCTGGCACACGAGGCCCAGAGCGCACGCAGGCCTCTCTTTTTTCTTTCTCTTGCTCATTCGCTCCCTTTCTTTGGCTCAAGAATCTGCCTCCTCTGGTAAGGCAGGGATGAGTTTCTGAATTGTGTTTATTTGTTGGCGCTTTGGTGTGAAAGCACTCCCCGTCAGCTGCATATTAATCTTGTCAGCAGTCTGTATCTATTTTCCTCTGCCTCTCCCCCACCCCGCCGGCCTAATTTATGGCTTTCCTTCTCCTTGCTTCCTATTGTCACCGTGACAGGGCGGGCTCTGTGGTGGGTGCTCAAGCCTCGCACTAGAGCGAGACCTGTCCTTGTAAGACGAGCAGCAACGTGATGCGAGATCCTGCAGTTTGTGTGGCGAGGATGAATTCAGACCAGCCTTCCCTCATTGATTGCTGTCCCGATCCAGGCTGCGTGCTGCACTCAGTGCTATCGGCAGACAGAAGATCCGGGAAGCTGGTCCCTGTCCTGTAGTGGAGACGGCACACGGGACAGCAGGCAAACCATGTGCCAGCATGGGGACTTTCCTTGCCAAGCCACAGATATTAATAGCACAGACTCAAATTCGGACAAAAAGCGTTTAAATCCCAGTTCGGACACTTTCCAGTTTTGTGACTGTTCGTCCATTTGTAGTGACCATCTTCATGATCTTCTACACCTCGTTTTTCTTATCTCTAAAAATCAGTGAAGTAGAATCTACTCCACAGAGCAGTTCTGTGAGTTATGTCCCAGAATGAACCTTAGTTCTCGTTTTCGTATGGGCCAAATTCTAAGCCTGAAATTTACGAGCACATCTTTACGTATTATTATTAGGAAGGAGAAGGTGGGGAGAGAAAGAGGAAGGAAAAGAAATTCATGAAATGGTGAACCTGCATATTAGGAAAGAGTTCTTAATGGCGTTGTTTTTGAAGCTCTGCCAATTAACCTTGAGCCTTATGCTAATATTGGGTTTCTTATATAATTAGACCCATAGCAACAGGCTGTGTGTTTGAAATCTTGATAAAACCTGATGTTGGGCTGCCTCGTCCTGACAGTGCCCCAGGAATTGGACCAAGTAGGCTCAAACAGTTAGTGCGTCTAAATCCTCAGGTGCTGTCTTTGAAGCCTGTTTATCCCGAACTGGAATTTCTTTATAATGTTAAGGAGCTAAAATGAGCTATCATGAGCTAAATCTGATTCCATGCCTGAACTTCTGCTGCTCCTACCATCAAGGTCAACCCACGGCTATTTTTCTAGTCCTCTCCCATGACAGAGGTCAGAGTCACAGCCCTGAATTAGACTCAGCCTAACATGCTCTGAGTGCTTGGGTTTTACTGCAGAAAAAAAAGTAGCTCAGTGTGTTACCAAATGAAACCTCACCACGCAGTCTCTCAGTGGGCCCTGAGCCCCTTCCAGAAAACTGGTATTCCATTCCCCCCCAAGTAGCAACCGGAGCAGAGATTTACGACTCCTCTGTGGACCCTCTCTTTATCTCAGTGTTTATGTGAAATTCTTAGAGGCCACAGGAACTCTGGTATTCCTTGAATTCTGTTACTTCTTAATTTAAAAAAGTTAAAAACTAACCCAGGAGACCCTCTGGCTGCACTCGCGTATAAAAGCTGGACAGATAGAATGATGGCGGGAGACAGACAGCTGAGCTCTGCGGAGCCTCTCTCTCAGGCCTTCCACAGACTGTCTCTCTCGCTTTCCACACTCTCTACACCCACCTGGTGCATGTTACCTCATCCTTCAAGTCTCGGCTTGGATGCGTTTTGGTCAGGGAAGCCTTCGCTCACAGAATCTGCCCCCTTGAGCACCTCTGCTTTCCTGCATCAGAGCACACGCCGTCCTGTGTCTTAGTTCCTTGTTTGTCTCCTTCCCCGGGGGAGAGCAGGAACCATGCTTCCCATGTTCATTATTTACTGCTGTTCCCCAGGAAGGCGCCTGGCTTCCCATGTGTACTTATTAGAGAAAGGAAGAGAGAGGAAGAAGGACGCAACCTTACTGGATACGCAGTGATCTGGCCTAGATCAAAACAAAGTCAACGACCTCTTCAGACTCTGGGCCTGGTACCCTAACACCAAGTGCCGGTGCCCCGCGTGTCAGAGAGGCACGCAAATCCAGGGGTCTGTGCGGGACTGCATCGGACACGATGTGAGGAATTTTGGAAGTTTGCGTGTTTGTTTATTGTATCTGTAGCTATAACCTTAGGTGGCTCCTAACTTACACAGGAGCTTTTCTGTCATCATGAGGCCAGAAGTCTCCTGTTAAGTTCTAGCCGAAATTTTAGTCTCGAATCAATATCATTATTTTTTTCAATTCAGTTTCCACTCGTGGCGAAGACTTACTTTTGACAAAGAGAAATAAGAGCTGAGAGGTCGACTTTTTGGATGTTGTTGGAGAGAAACGTTTGAGAAATAAACCGGTGCTAGGAAATCAGGGCAGTTAAGAAACATTCAGACTCAAAAAAGTAAATCTCTGTCTCTGTCTCCATCACACACACACACACACACACACACACACACACACACGCATGCATGCACACACGCACACACACACAGAGCGGCAAATTAGAAGCTGAAAGGTATCACAGGAAGGATAGAGGCAGACATCTAGTTTCAAACTTACTAATTTTATGCCTCGGGGCCAGTTAGTTGCTCACACTGTGTCTCGATTCCATCATCTATAAAGTTAGGGTCATAATGCCTCTCTGATAGGATTGTTGAGAAGATTAAAAATAATATCTGTAAAGCACCTCACACATAGTAGGCACTCAATAAAAAACAAGACGGTGATGATATCTCTGGCACTCACAGGGGAGGGGCAGAGAGAACACCCCGTCCCCTGGCAAACCAAACCCCTGACAGCCTAGAGGGGAATCCTGGGCTGGACGTGAGGTCAGTGAGAGCTCTGGATTCCTGGGACGGTATCGTGCAAACACCATGGAGACATCTGATTACTTGGCTTAGCATTGATTTATGGCACTTGCAGGCTGTCCAGAACCCGAGGGCCGTCTCCAGTACAGGCATACCTGGCTGAGAGCGTTGGTGAAATTTCTCCGCACGGCGACATTTCAGAGAGCAGATTAGCTCTGGAGATGCTCCTTATTAAGTAGTGATTCAGACATTCCCAGTTCCAACCAAACACTTTGTTCTGCTCCATTTTGTCGACCTGTCTGTTTAAAACCTGCGGCTTCTCCCATCACGCCTAGCCAGGGACACGGCCAACAGTCCCTTGACTCCAGGATAGTTCTTTGCCTGAGTCCCTGAGACACGAAGACAGCCTCCGCCTGTTTGCTCCTGTCAGTCGAGGTCTCCAGAGTCCTCGGAGAGGTGTGCCCTGTTTCTGAGATCTCCCCTCCCAATTTCTGATGCCTTCCACAAGGAAAGTAGCAGGCTCAATTGCTTTTAATCTGTCCCGCTACACACCTGTCTGTATAAATTTTCACAAAACAGAAATCACGGTGCATGTACAAATTTGAGTCCTACGTGTACAAATTTGAGTCTTACGTTTGTTTAATGTGTGAAGCATCCTGCATCTTTAACATTTTTGGCATTTTTTATTTTTATGACAGTAAAATATTTATCCCAAGAAGGATCAAAATCTACTCCGTGCGTCTCACAGCTGAATATCTAGGTTGCCCCCTCCTTTATTTTCTCTACTATATTTAACACAATGATACCTTTAACCCAGGAAGAGCTAAAAGAGGAAGGCACGTGAGGGCCACTCTGTAGTCTTTGAGGGGCTTGTCTCTGGCTACAGCTTTGGGTTTTACTTGCTCCCAGCTTTCACGAACAATTCCCTAAAACAGTGTGTTCCCTGGACGTCTGATCACAGAAGACAAATACAAGGACTGGGAAGAAGACTGTGTCATTCAGCATTTCCTTCTGCTTGGAGAGTCTGATGAACAAGGCAAAGGAAGCGTCTCTCATTTCAATGTACAAGTGAGAGCGCTAAGACCCGTCACCAATGACTGCCATACTCACCCAAAATTCTGAGCAGATCAGGCTCTCCGTACACGTTGAACGTGCCATTCCTATCCCTGTACCTGAGTTCTGTCTGGAACACCTTTCTCCCTATTGTCTACCTATCTGTTCTTTAGGTTCCAACCTGCTTTCTATACAACACCTTGAATGTATTTCTATTGTTAATCCTAACCAAAATCTTATTTCTTTGAACTCTTATTAAAAGCAGAAAACCCACCTTTTGTATTCAGTTGTTTTATGCAATCTTCATATAAGATTATCTTCCCTCTTTAGCTAGGCTAAAGGCCCTTAAGATAAAGAAGCTTACCTTAACTTTCTTGTAAACCCCACAGCTACTGTGGTGTGATATAACTGGGAATTTGATATGTTGTGAAGACCAAGTATAATGGTGGGTCTGAAGATGGGTGAGACCAAGGATCTGGTGATCCAGGGACATGCAAATGGGAGACCACTTCCCAGGAGGTAAGGAGACCAGAAGGAAGAAGAGAGATAGGAGTTTTGCAAGGTTCTGCAAGCGAGGGAGACATGGGAGGGGTCAGCAGGTGAGCAGATGGGTGCTATTAGAGAGATTTGATAGCAGGTAACAGGAAACTGAGGAAATACACCAAGCATTTCCATGGTCATGGCCAATAAGAGGGATCAGGATGTCAGACCCTGAAGGGCAGCATGTGGCCAGGCTGAGATTGAATCAAGACGTGCCCTAGCTTACTTGGGGGGCAGCCACTCAGCGGAAGCTTTTGCACTAGAGGTTAAAGATCCCTTTTCCTTATTTAATGCTAAAAGAGAAAACTGCTAAAGCAAGTTCTAGTACCCACTTCGTTCCCAGCCAGAATTCCCAAGTATGGAATGAGGTCTCATCTACAGATAAATCTAAGTAGGAAAACTTAACATGTGAAGAATTTTTGTGGAGGGGAGGCAGGCAAACCCATTATTGCTATTCATGAGCTACGTATTCAATAAATGTTGCCTGATTAGCAAAATGGGAATTTTGGTGTTTTTTTCCTCCTGTTCCCTTTCCTTCCCTTCCCTTCCCTTCCCTTTCCTTCCCGTCCCTGCTTGCTCTTCCTCCCTCCCTCCCTCCCTCCCTTCCTTCCTTCCTTCCTTCCTTCCTTCCTTCCTTCCTTCCTTCCTTCCCTTCCTTCCTTCCTTCCTTCCCTTCCTTCCTTCCTTCCTTTCCTTCCTTCCTTCCTTCCTTCCTTCTTTCTTTCTTTCTTTCTTTCTTTCTTTCTTTCTTTCTTTCTTTCTTTCTTTCTTTCTTTCTTTCTTTCTTTTCTTCCTTTCCTTTCTTTCTTTCTTTGTAATTGTAGTTGTAGTTGGTGTTTACATTATGACGAGGACTATTCCCTAGAGCCTTGAAATCATGACGAGAAACGAGGCAAGGAGCACCTGGGTAGCTCAGTTAGTTAAGTGTCCAACTTGATTTCAGCTCAGGTCATGATTCCAGAGTCGGGGGATGGAGACTAAACAACCACAGCAAATAAGGAGTTGCATAGACAGGGATATGGCAAGCCAGTTTTTGATATCTCCAAAGAGATTCTCACCTTCTGAATAAGGACCTTAAAATAATGTTGGCACTAACTTGCTAGATCTGGGGCCATAATGTCAAGCTCCTGTCCCCCAGCGCAGTGTCTCTAAGCTGATCACAGAGTCTCTGCAGAGAACAAGAATACTGTGAAATAAACACAGATGGGTAAGCACCAACCAGGAAATGATTTCCCAAGGAAGACAACTGATTTGACAAAAACTCCAATAAAGTCTCAAATGGCCTTAAGTTTACCTCCCTGTTACAAGAACCAAGGGTCATTTGATGAAGTGAAGAGATCCAAACGATTAAAATAATTAAATAAATAAGTGAAGCAAGCTCAAGTCAGCTGGTATGATTTGCTGCCACTGAGGAAGTCCAAGTCAAACACTGTACTAGAGTTTGAAAACAACGGGGTCATTTAGAAACCATTCCTTGCATTCCTCTTAGGTCAGAAGAGGATAAAGATCAGAGTATTCAGGGCTGAAGTTTCAGAACATGATGTGATTACGATGGTGTTCGCCCTGTGGTGCACAGCCTTCCCAGCTGGCATTGGGCATTATGAAATTCCCTGCCCCAGGCATGTGGAACCTTCGCCACATGGGAGATTGGTGGGGACATCCCCACAGCGTGACCTGTTACTCTGTGTTCTCGTAAAATCAGGAAGGAGTTCAGTAGGCCCCTTCCCATCAGCAGAAGGAAAGCCTCGCCCATCTGCCAAGGGGGCTGCAAGGTGCTGAATGGGGCAAAACACAAGGTCTGATGTATGATTTAGAACAGCCTTCTAGCAAATTCCTTAAACCAGTTAGGAGTGGTTCTGGTCTGGATCCCTCTCTATGTCAGGAGCAGTAGAGGGAGACAATAAAATAATAATAATAATAAGCTTGCTAATCCTACCCAGAACTACCCAAGACTACTTTGGTCCGGGGACACACATGCTTAGCCTTCAGAGATGCACATCGGTGCATTTTGTTAATCCCCATCACTGCGTGTCAGGGATAACTGATCTATGACTAAAAATAGTGTGAGGACAGCAATACCAGCTATGTGGGGCCCAACTGAGGACACAGTGGAAAACTTGACAGCAGCACAGTAGAACCTTCCTGGCCCAAGGCCACCGGCTCAAGGGCAAGAGACCCGGGTTCATCTGCTGGGGCAGTTTGATTGACAGGCTCACTTCCCAAGAGTGAGTTTCAACGGTCATAATCCTCTCACATTATGGAGTGCCCTCTGAGCGTAAGGCTAAGTGTTAGGAGCAGGGGATCTAACTGCACAATATCTAAGAAGAATATATAAAGTACAACAAAAACAATCCTGCCTCACTTCACTTCACTGACTTCACTCTGAAACTGTCTCCAGCACCCGCGCTAACAGAGAAAGGAAGTGAGACTGCAAGAGCACAGAGGTTCAAGCCCTGCTAGGAGTCTCTGGGTAGGCCGGAGGAGGAGAGAGGCAGAAAGACGCCTGAGGTCACATTTGGGTTATTCACATTGGTTACATGTAGACAGGGTCAAGTTTTATTAGTCATGCTCTCTGTAGACTAAGGAAATGTCTGCCACTAAACATTAACTTTTAAAATTATAGAAGCATTGAACCTGGGGCTTTTTTCCCCTGTGTAATTATCACAGGCCTACTAAAAGCCAGATGATGTGCAAAGCATCTTTTTAAAGATTGTCGTAAAGATTTGTTACAGTGATCGTGCCCAAAGTGTGTTTGATGGAAGAACCATGCTGAGGAAAATTGCGGGGTGTTCTTAAGAAAGCCGCATACCCTACGCCCTTAGAACGGCAGTTGCCAACCATAACGCCAGGTCCCACGGAGACGCTCCTCATCCCCTTCAGAGTGCTAGACAGGACCGGGCATGACCAGGGGTCCATTTCATTTCCTAGCATATACGGTGCTGGGTTCTTGAACAAGGCAGTAAAAAGAACGTTCACCTCCTTTGTTGGCTTCAGGCCACAGGCCTCATAGAGTGCAATAATAACTTAAACAAGTTCAAATTCAATTAAATGAAAAACGGCACATTTCAGTCATGAGTCCAACACCAGGGGTGAGTCGCAATAGAGAGTGTGCCTCCATTTTGTGATGTTTGACTGCTGATAGCTTTTAAGTCTCACCCCTGACTTCTCCTGTGTTTCACATCTGGGCAAGTGGAGAACAGAAGGTGGGCAGTTCCTCGTTTGGCACTAGCGGGAGGTTCTAGACCCTTCCTGAATGAACTAACCCTCATCTGTCCACCCCCATAACCATCTACTTTACCTATGAGAGCTTGCCTATAAAAAGCACTTAAAACAGCTCCTGCCACGTGGTAAGTGCTACAACGTGTCAGTCACCACTACTATTGTGAGTGTTCATTGTTGTTGATGACATTGTCACTAGAGGAAAGGACTAAGATATCCCACCCCCAAACACAATTGTGGCTTTCACTTCAACCCTGTGCCATTCCTGGAAAGGACTCAGAGGGATTTACCTTCCCAACCTCCCAATTTTCCCTAAAGGTGAACCCCTTATATTAGAAATGTCCAATTCCTCATTCTTCTTGTGGACAACAAATTCTCAAAACTCTTGGAAACAAGTTCCTAACTCCATGGTAACCCCTCTGTGAAGCTTTTACTAATTGGATCATGTAGAGTTCATCACAAGCACTTCATCCGATGTGCGTGGCCCTAAGCCACGAGAGCATTTGCCACAACGTACCGGGGTCTTTGTGTTCTTGTCCCCACCAACATGTAAGATTCTTGCAGGCAAGAATTGTGCTGGCTGAACTCTGTGTGCCCTTCTTGCGTGGAGGAAAGCAAAGAAAACAAATCGGAAATCTCATTTTTATGAATGTTGAAATTGAAAGCTTCAAAACATGTGAGATATATGTGTGTACACACCGATACCTATATCTATACTATCTATACCTGTGAATATTCATCAGGCAATTGTTAAACCAGCTAGAATTTGGAGAAGGTCAGAGCTAGCGATCTACCTCCAAGTGTCATTTTTCTGTGCTGATATTTCAAATGATGAGAATGGATAAGGTAAGTGAGGGTGAGAGTTTAGAGAGAGAAGAGAAGAAGGGCAAGAAAAAAAAAACTGGGGAATCTGGACTTTCCTAACTCTTCCCTTCATCCCCACAGATGGAGGAGTTGTTCCTTCCTCCCATTTCCTATAAGTTCAGTCCTTCTCTAAGCTCCGAGACTGATTTTGACCTTAGGGAAATTTAAGAAGCTCTAGACCCTTTCTTAGTTTTCATTCGTCTCTGAAGTTAATCCAAGATTAACTGGGAAGTGGGCTCTGCTTTGTTCCTCAGGGCTCATCCTATTTGATCATCTTCCCGCAAACTCACTTCTAACCTGTCCTGGCTGTGAGGTACACATTAGTCACATTCGTGTGCAGGTTTGCAATAGGAGTGACTAAATGAGATCACCAGGATTAGACTGGTGATCCAAAATAAAAGCAAAAATCTGAATTTGGTGCCAAACCTAATACATGAGTCAAAAAAAAAAAAAAAGTCTTCGGTATAGAAAGAAATGGTTAATGTCAGTTTCTGACCTATCACAACAGAAGGAACAAAGCACAAGTATAAGAGTACAGCAGAATTTACCAGTATCAATAAAAACCTGAGGAACGAGGCACTCCTTTTCCCTACTAACGGAAGCATATCTTGGTATCAACCATCTTGGAGGGTAATTGGGCAATATATTTCAAAAGCATTAAAGATGTATATATTCCTTGATCTTGTTGTTCCACATCCAATTGTTTAATCCAAGGAAATAAAGGATCTTCAGCATGTACATTGAATTTATAGGAATGATGACAAGATAAGGTGAAGAAGAAAATGCAGACTCCCCATTAATAAGCTCCCAGAACTATGTGCCCATGTAAATTATGACTCTCAGGCTGAGGTTTTGTTAAAATCTTGGCAAACAACTGTGAGAGTTCTGTAGAAGAACCTCCATAAGTCCGTGTAGAGAAATCATCCTTATGTAGAGAAAGTATAGTTAGTTGACCATTATTCTGTCTTTTCTTTTATGCATCCTATTGGCGTGGATGCATGAAGAGCTTCGGGGTGAGTATTAGCATCTTCGATAGAAGCAGAAGTCCATAAAGTTCAGTTGCTTTTCAATGCCTGGCAAACTAATGGATTGACTTTTCAGAAAGACCAAGCCAAGCCCTAGCTGACCCATGCAGTTTGAGCATCAGGTGAGAGAGGTAACTAAACCTTAAACTGTGTGTTAGCCATCTTACTTGGATCAGCCATCCAACCATTTATTGCTCTGTGATTGGCCATCACAGAGGGGTTATAAAGTGATGCTTTTTACTCACGTGGATTCAGTTAAATCATGGCACATCATAACTGTGGTAGAGATAGGTAGATAGTTAAAGGACATCAATGATGTATACTAAAAATTCAGTTTACCTGATGTACTTCTAAAATTTTTTAAATTCTTTTTTTATTGTTTATTTATTTTGAGAGAGAGCACACATGTGTGAGAGAGGCAGAAAGAGGGAGACAGAAGCTTCAGAGCGGGTTCCACACTGACAGCCGGAAACCTGATGTGGGACTTGAACTCATGAATGCGAGATCATGACCTGAGCCAAAGTCAGATGCCCCTGTACTTCTAGACCTTTAAAAGGCACAGAGGAACCAAAATGATCAGTTTGATGTACATATTGCCTGACAAAAGGGGAGTTTTATAGCTCTGAATAACATCAAATCGTATTTGCCTGTCGTCAAAATTGGTCCCAGAGAAAGACACACCAGAATGTGTCAGCACTCCATGCAAGAGGACTGCCAGCTGCCCAGAATGAAGAGAAAGGATGAAAATTTCTCTAAGACTAGTGTTTTACACCTTATTTGGTGTTTCCATCTGGAAAATCTCAAAACATTTGGCTAATTTAATTATATATCTGCAATTATGTTTTGTACTAGGTTTCATAGAGAAAAGGAAATGAACATTTATTGAGTGCTTACCTCCTGCCAAACATTGTGGTAGCTGTTTGACAAATGTAACAGGATGCTAAAATAGAACTTGATGCTGAGATACCAAGAAACAGCCAATTGCAATTTGTATGATTGGCAAAGGAGATGTTCAAAAACTCTCACAGGACTTACTCCCTCACCCACGTCAAGGATACAAAAGGTTGATAGGTATATGTTTGAAGAGATTTTCTTTGGTGTGTCTCCTACCCTGCTCCTCCAAGGTAGAGAGAGGTAAGAGTACCACCTCCTGACCCCGAATCCACAGGGAGGGATTTTGAAGAGACCAATGTGAAATCTTATTGTAAGTCCTATGAACTTTGGGGGACATAATGGTTTGGTGTTTGAGCTTAGAAATGTAAATAGAGACTGAGTGAAACAGGGTAGAGGGATGGCATAGCTTTGGGCATTTACTGTGGGCCAGATGGTTGGAGAGAACTTCCTGTAGGGGGAGGGGTGGGCCAAGAGGCTATCAGTGCTGAGAAGCTGGAGGTGGACCTCTGGTGGATGCCAAGAAACTATACAAGAAGTCAAATGTTAATTAATGCCTGGGACATGGGCTTTAGGTGAGAGCCCGCTAGTAATGGCTGAGGGTGGGGTCACAAAAGAAATCCCAGAAGAACCCCGGAAAGGAAGAATCATTTAAATATCTGTCAGGTCCATAGGCTTTTAGAACACCTCAGATTGCCCATTCCCTTCCCTCTGCCTCCTTCCCTCTTCTCTGACCCTGAGGAACTCAGAAGCACTGGTTAGAAAAGGAGAAGTCTACTGAGGAAAGAGAAATGTAGCCAATGGTACCTTCTTCCCAGGACTGACTGCATGCTTCCTGCTTGAAGAGGTACTAGATGCAGATTAGTAGAAACATCAAGTTTAGCTTTGCTAGTTATTTGGGGCTGTATAGTTTTTAATTATGAAATGAAACTATGTCTGTTACTTTGAAGAATGTAGTACATGTGTGGGATAAGATAGGGATATGAGAGAGTGAGTAGTCAGACCCATCCTCCACCTCCAAAAGGTGATGACATCCTAATCCCTGCAACCTGCAGATATGTTACCTTAAATGGTGAAAGGGACTTTGTAGGTGTGATTAAGTTAAGGATATTGAAATGGGGAGATTATCTTGGAGTCTCCTGATTGGCCCAGTGTAACCACAAGGGTCCTTATAAGAAGGAGGCAGGAGGGTCACAAACCCAGAAGGCAGTTTGATTATAGAAGTAGAGGTACAGACACAGATTGGAAGATGCCACACTGCTGGCTTTGAAGATCAAGGATGGGGCCATGAGCCAAGGAATTCAGGTGGCTTCTTGAAACTAGAAAGAGTGAGGAAACAGGTTTTCCCCTAGAACTTTCAGAAGGAACACAGCACTGCTAACTCATTTTAGGACTTCTGACCTCCAGAACAATAAGATAATAGTGTTTTCAGCCACCAAGTTAGAGGTAATTTATTATAGCAGCAGTTTATTAGCAGACTAATACATAGGATTTATTAAACTTTCATGAAAGGGGAAGAGTGAAACTTTGCCTTGCTGGTTAAAAGTAAAAGGACAGGTGGAAAAAAATGGGGGAAAGGTTGCTTTCTGATTTTGTATTTCACAAGGCCAAGTGTGTTCATGGTTATTCTTGGTTATATTAATATTCACAATAATTCTATGATTAGCTGTTATAATCTCTATTATAAAATGAAAAAACTGAACATGAGAGATTAACAAACTTGCCTAGGGTGACACAGGGGGCGAATACAGCCACAATAGGGAAAGAACCCGAACTCCTGGTGGCAGGCCAGCTGAGGGGTGCAAGCCCTCTTGTCCACCCGGCTCCACAGCCTGTGGCCTTTTCATGCTACCACCCCATTTTCTCATGTGCATCCTTCTCCTTTTCAGATGAGTCACAAACAAAAACACCTTCCATCAATTTTACACCCCCCAAATGTATGAGCTCCCCAAAGTCTCAAGGCCTAATTCATCCTAATTAACCTCCATGACACTCTTGAGCTGATGGTGTCCCAAGTCAGACTCTAGTCCTGACTTCTCGTGATGACTGTGTTTGCTGAGCTGCTTCCCTGATACAGTCTTTCTGAAAAGAATCTTAATCATTTGGGAGTTAGGTCATCATCTCGACCTGCTTCTCTTGACTTCTAATTTCTTTTAACACTTCCATCACTTTTCTATTCCTCCACACTGAAAAGTTTGGAATTACCTTAGGCTCATCTATTTATTTCATTCTTTAATCCCGTAATTGCCACGGTGGTATATTCTACTCAGTCTATCTCAGAATGAAACTGAGAAAGGGCGGAGGGGGGGAGGGGAGGAATTAAACAAATGAATAGAATATCCGTGATCTGTAGGTAAAATGGCTTCTTCAAATGGCTTCAGATAGATAGATAGATAGATAGATAGATAGATAGATAGATAGATATGAGATAGAGAGAGAGAGAGAGAGAGAAACATAGATACAATATTGGAAACCGTGGGAGTGAAGCCTGTGTTCACAATCCTGATTACAGTGATATTTGTTGGGGGGTAGACATACACCAAAAATTTCTTAAGTGAACATTTTAAATATGCACCTCTTATTATGTCAGTTACACTTCAACAAAGCTGAAAAATAAGGGGAAAAAGAATATATTTGAAGGTACATTCAACACAGGTTCCTCTGTCATCTTCTTTCCCTGACCTATAATCTCTCCCTCAGGAACTCTTTTCTCTAGTATTTATGGCCAGCCCAGACTGAGCTGTGTGCAGGCTTTCTTCCCAGTCTTTTCCATGGCAAAAATCCCTTAACATACCCTAGTTTCCTCCAGCTACAGCAGAGGGCCAGGCTCAGGAACAGATTGAACACTCCTCAGCACACTGCTTTAAATAAAACTCAATCAGAACATCTTCACAGCAATTTTGAAAAGGTGTTAGGATACTAGAGACATTATAGTTTTTTGTTTATTTGTTTTTAAAGACAAGTAAATCTAGTTAGTTAGCAACTCTGTGTATTAGCCATTTGGCAAACTGGTTCTCAGGGAACTGTTTTTTGGTTAAATTGACAGACTGCCTGCCTGACATCAGTGTCCTTCCTTTATCAAGGGAAACAGATTACTTAAAAAGAGTATAGTTTGGGGCACCTGGGTGGCTCAGCTGGTTAAGTGTACGGCTTCGTCTCAGGTCATGATCTCACGGTTTGTGAGTTCCAGTTTAACCCATGTTGGGTTCTGTGCTGACAGTTCAGAGCCTGGAGCCTGCTTTGGATTCTGTGTGTGTATGTGTTTCCCTTTCTGCCCCTTCCCCCCTCAAAAGAAACAAAAAAAATTAATAAAAAAGGTATAGTTTTTACATAATGTACAATAAGAATCTGTATGTCCCTTCTAGAAGACATACTATTGATTTGCAAAAGGAAAAGAGAATATAGAATTTTTTTGCAATATTCTCTTGCTTAGAAATTATGCTTTCTTGATTTTTAAGGTTTCAGTCTTTGAAGTTGTGGCTGGAGAGCCAAAGTACAAGAACCCAGGATTCAGTGCAATGACATTAGAGTTTGGGACAGAGCTGAATGTAAAGACATTAAAATGTCTTAGGAGTTATGACCAGAGCTGGTTGAAAAGATGAAAAAAATGCAGAATTTGAGTACACTTTAAAGAAGTAAATATTGGGAACAGTCTGGATGGGGGGTTTGGAATTCTACTCCCCTAAATCAGGTAATTAACTGAATGTGATTGTAGAGGAATCACGGAGAATAATAAATTGAACCTTGGGATACAAGATGTGAAATCTGTCCCATCTAAGGATATGGACTTGGGGTCTCTGTTGACTTGGGAAGACCCCATAAAGAAGACCCAACAGCCCATCAGAGCCTGTGGTAGTATCACCTTGCATGAAGTATTACAGAGGCCCTTTGTCCTGGTCTCATTTCTGCCTAAAATGTAACCACCACTTCATCTCATAGATTTGTATCCAGTCACTTCTGGTCTCCCAAGATGATGAAACAGTGTCCTGTAGTTTGTTCTTGATCATGTGTGGCTCGAGTAGAATCATAGATATTTACTGCCCCGGGTCCTATATTCTTGTCTCGGGTCTTTCCCAGATATGAAACCTGAGCTTGCTCAAGACAGAAAAACTGTTCCTCATCACAGTGGAAGTACTTTCTCAATCCTGGGAATGATTACAATTTAATGTAGAAATGGTGAGGTAAATCAACACGTACTACAATATTTTAAATTATGTTTAGGGATAATATGATATATGTTTGTTATTTAACATGTCGCTAATGTTCAGGAAAATCTGACATATTAGTCAAACAAAAATCAAGTTACATGATAAAGTGGTAGCACTTTTAATAATAACTGTCCACACTGCTATAGACAGTTTGCAAAAGCAAACACAGGTCTCATTTAACTTTGACAGAATGGTAGATTAAAGGTGAACTAAGCTACGCTATTGCTTTATTCTTCTGCCAAGAAATTTCTGGGTCTCATACAGCTAACAACATAGTGAGTCTAATTGAAGAAATAGTTATAGATTGGGAAAATATCATACAATCATCATTGACAATGGAACAGTTGAGTGAAACAATTTAGCAGTCATAAGCATAAGATGTTTTATTCATGCCCTTCCACAAGGTGTTCAGAAAGAAACTGCAACACAGTGTAGTAAAACAGAATCACAGACTGGCCCCAAAAGACAGTGGCCCACTGTTACCAGCCAATTGATTTGATGAGTACCATGTAATATTAAAAAAAAAAAAAGCTGAAATAAAATGAAATCACAGCTAGCGTAAGTTAAAATGTGTCTTCCAGGAGCACCTGGGTGGCTCAGTCAGTTAGGCATCTGACTTCCGCACAGATCAGGATCTTGTGGTTCATGAGTTTGAACCCCAAGTCGGCCTCCGTGCTGACAGCTCAGAGCTTGGAGTCTGCTGTCTCCCTCTCTCTGCCCCTCTGCCACTCATTCCCTCCCCCCACCTCTCAAAAATAAAACATTTAAAAGAAAAAATGTTTACTCGAACAACTAAAGCCGAGCTTTGTAATTTGTAAATGATAGTATTTATATAGCAGAATTTAGCAAACACAACAGTTGGCTTACACAAAGTTTGCTGGAGCCCCATGCAAAGTAGTCAACTGAAATGCCTTGAAGGTTCAGCATTTCACAGCCACTTCATAAAGAGCCTCTTATCACTCAACTATAGCTGTGATTTTAACACTTGTGTGCATACAAAGAAAGCAGGTATAGGTGAAAAGACAGACGCAATTCAGTTATCTTGAATGCAATTATACAGCCCCAGTGCTACATTAACAGATCAAAAGGAAAAAACCTCAAGCAGTTGGGAAAAGCAGTGTTTGAAGAAGTATTAGATAAAATAGGGCAGTGTACCCCAACGTTTATAGCAGCACTTTCAACAATAGCCAAATCGTGGAAAGAGACTAAGTGTCCATCAACTGAGGAATGGATAAAGAAGATGTGGTATATATATAGAGTGGAATACTACGTGACAATGAGGAAGAATGAAATCTGGCCATGCATAGCAACATGGATGGAACTGGAGGGTATTATGCTAAGTAAAATAAATCAGTGAGAGAAAGACAGATACCATATGTTTTTCACGCATAGGTGGATACTGAGAGACTTAGCAGAAAACCATGGGGGAGGGGAAGAGGGGAAAGAAAAAAAAAAGCCACAGATAGGGAGGGTGACAAAACATAGGAGACTCTTAAATACTAAGAACAAACTGAGGGTTGATGGGGGGTATGGGAGAGGGGAGAGTGGGTGATGGGCATTGAAGAGGACACTTGTTGGGATGAGCACTGGGTGTTGTATGGAAACCAATTTGACAATAAATTATATTAAAAAAAGAAGATAAAATAAATGAGAAGAACAAATTAAGTCTACTTCTGAAAATATTCAGAAAGTATCTTCAAGTAGTAAACAAATCTTCAGTTGGAGATTGCTTCAAAAGGCTATCTAAAAAGATTGTGCACAGTGAAGGAAACCATCAATAAAACAAAAGGAGTCCTACTGAATGGAAGAAAATATTTGCAAATGATATATCCAACAAGGGTTAATATCGAAAATATATAAAGAACTCATACAACTCAACAGCAAATAATAGGAATAATGATAATTCTATTGAAAATGGATAGAGGAGCTGAATAGATGTTTTTCCAGGGAAGACCAGTAGATGGTCAACAGACACACAAAAAGATGCCTAGCATCACTAATCATCAGGAAAATTCAAATCAAAATCACAATGAGATATCACCTCACCTCAGTCAGAATAGCTAGTATCAATAAGACAAGAAATAATACATGTTGACAAGACTCTGGAGGAAAGGGAACCCTCATACACTGTCTATAAGAATGTAAATTGGTGCAGCCACTATAGAAAAACAGTATGGAGAGTTCCCAAAAAATTAAAAATAGAAATACCATATGATCCAGTTGTTGGCTATTTACCCAAAGAAAACAAAAACATTAACTCAAAAAGATATATGTCTCTTTACATTTACTGCAACATTAATTACAATAGCCATGATATGGAAAAAGAAAATATTTTGTCTAAATATATAATAGAATATTACTCAATCATAAAGAAGAATATTATCTTGCCATTTTTGACAACATGGATGGCCCTAGAGGGTATCATAACAAGTGAAATAAGTCAGAGAAAGACAGATACCACTTATTTGTGACAGTACATATATGTAGAACCTAAAAAAAACAAGATACAAACAAACAAACAAAACAGACTTATAAATACAGAGAAGAAAGTGCTGGTTGTTCATAGGGAAGGGGGAGGCGAGCAGATGGGCAAAACAGGTGAAGGGGATTAAGAGGCACAAACTTTCAGTTATAAAATAAATAAATCACTGGGAAGAAAAGTATAACACTGGGAATGTACCCAATAATATTGTAATAATATATAGTGACAGATGGCGACTATACTTACAGTGTGAGCATTGTGTAATGTACAAAACTGTTGATAAACTAAATAGTATGTTTGAAACTAACAGTACATTGTATGTCAACTATACTTTGATGTAAAAAATAAAAGACTGTGTCATAATCATTGGCCAAAACTCCAAGCTCAGGAGGTAATGAAAAAAAGTAAATTTTCATCTCAGTTACTATTAGAAAGATAGAAAATCTTTCTAACAGGATGTTCTTATAATGTCAGACTTTTGAATTTAAGTATCAACATTTTTTCTTACCATTTAGAATATTTATTTATACTTACTAGAAGCAATTTTAGAGAAATTTAGACATAGTTTTATCACAATCAAACCTGTATATATGAAAAGGAAAATATAAGCAAACTAAATCGTCCCCCATCACTTTGAGTCCAAATCGTCGAAATCACTTTTTTGTATACACCTTTCCAGATAATGTCATCTCCTGTCCCATCAAGAGTATATATTTATAAAGCAGCATTTATTAGCAGAATGCTCAGTGATGCTCTTGTGTTTAGTCAGCAGGAAGTTGCTGACAATCTGGTGTCTGATGGCTTAGTGACAGCCCTGACCCATGCATAAAGTGGTTACAACACCCATCATCTTGTTGCTTTGAATCTCCTGTCATCTACTCTGAGGATTTGGAGACCTCCTCTGCTTCCAATCCACTACTTGGAGAGAGGCAACCCTTCTGCACCTATCTTTCTAATGAGTGTAATGCTCCCTTCATCTTCTCGTGGATATGAATCAATGATGTTATAAATTAGTTGTAATGAAAAGTTTTGGATTTTTTCAATTTATCCTTATCCCCAAAGCCAGTTTTATAAAGGCAACATTTGACGTCAACTTTGATTTTAGCCAGGTATTTATTTCAACTCCTGACCATTTGGCATTCTGCCAGAATGTGTATTGGTTATGGCTCTGTGTTTTATGCCTCTCTCTCTCTCTCTCTCTCTCTTTCTCTCTATTTTTGCAAGAGAGAGCACAAGCAGGGGAGGGGCAGAGAGAGAGGGAGACACAGAATCCAAAGCAGGCTCCAGGCTCTGACCTGTTAGCACAGAGTCCAACAGTGGGGCTCAAACCCTAGAACCCATGCTGCTAATAAGACTCAGAGGGAGCAGTTCCTACCCTCAGCTTCAAGGATGCACCCTGATGGGTCTTAAAGAAATCCCATCCCCCTTGCCAGTGATGGATTCAGAAACGAACACATTACCTAATTCTAGCAAGTAAGATGAGAGGGGCAATTTACTGATAGTTTGGTGAAAGTTTTTTCTTCTATTTTAAAAGAAAGCCAACGGAGGTCTTTGTCTCTGCCCCTAGATGCAGAAAGGAAAGTGGACCCGGCTGCTACCAGCAGCCATCCCATTGGCATGGAAGAAACTTGACCGAAGATGAAATTGACATGGCCAATAATAGTTCAGCAGAAGAGAATGCCCAGAATTCTGAGCCATTGGGTGAACCAACTCAGAAATCTGCCCAATTGTTGCCCTTCCATTCATGCGAGCTAATATATTTCCTTCAATAACACACAGAGATTAAGATAGTTGCAGCTGAAAACATGCTGGTTGATATAAACCCATTATTTTTCGTTGGTCCAAATGAAATTTTGGACTAAGTCCCATCATTGATTCCTAGACATTAAAATTTTAGAAATTATCAGCAAGAAAAATAAAAAATGTAGCCAACGCTTTCTCTGGTGTTAGCAAGATTGGATCTAACAGACATCTGGATTGCTGGATCCTGCCGTCAGTATTTAATCTTGGTCTTGCCAATTAGATGATCTGATTCAATATAGAAATTAGTTACTGGGTCAGGGTGATAGGCCTGGCCTAAACATGCTTTGAATTTGAGAAGTTTACTTTATCTTCACCTTGGTGAAACCATTGTTTGCACCAGAGTGCAAGTTGTTGTGGCTCTAACTCCAGCGATGTCTTTGTGTAACTTAAATAGTTGTGTGAGGTGATGCTGACTTATCTACTTTCAGATCCAAAAAACATTATGTCTTTTGTTAAGAGACATGCCAAATCAGCTTTTACTTTCTGATTAAATTTGAAGCAAACATTTTTAGGATCGAAAGAATTTTTGGGTTTTTTTGTTTGTTTGTTTCCTTTCCTATGTTTTTCCCCCTCTATCCCTAGTTTATTTCATAAAGCAAATAGTTACTGATTTTCTGCTGTGTCAGACATTCAGTGGGTGAAGGGAAGTCAGTATGAATAAGACTCATAACCAACCCTCAAAACTATGATGCATAGAGGAAAGTCAGACACGCCACGTGAAAGCACAGTGAAAGGGTGTAAGCCGCCTGCTGCAGAGGAGAGAGCGAGTCATTCTTCTTGACCTCATGTGATACACTTTCCAGAAGCCCTGCATTCCTGCTTTATGATTTTTTTATTTTGACTGAGGTTTCATTTAAATATCGTCCATCTTCCCACACCATATCCGTTAAACTGAGCTTAGTTTCTTCTAGACAATCTCACAAATTAGCCCTGCAAAAATGACATGAACACTCAGGATTGTGATTCTGTCTTGAAAGAGAAGAACTTCCTTGCTCTCTTTGGCCTTCTTCCAGAGGTTGGGTGTCATCAGGGTTTGTAAGAGAGTAGAATGTAGTCTGACAACTGTAAAGCTATGAATCCTTAGTGTTTCCTGGACCAGTCTCATAGAAATGTCCCTCTCTGCTTTATGGACATGCCCATGTTCTGTCCCTTTTTTCTTCTTGAAGATGAAAACTAGGACAGGCCAGCCCACCCTCGCTCTTAATACTGGTAAAACCAGTGTCCGATGTTCTCCCATTTTCAAAGATTCAGCCACTGAAACAGTAAAGATACAGCATCCCCCTTTCTGCTCTATATAAAAGTACATCAAAGCAAATTACCTTTTCTGGTAAATTCTTATTCTGATAATGGAGTGATGACTTTTATTTTAAAAAGGACCATGTATCATGTCCTAGTAAATGACCAGGCTTCCAGAGTCCTTCGAGGTTTAACATTAACTCCTTCTTACTTGCTCTTCTAAAATGAGTTCTATGCTTTGGGATGTTGCTTCGCTTTCTATTATGTGTATCTGCCCTTAACTGCAGTAACAGTTTTTGGTTGCTTACCCAGAAAATGACCAGTCACCCCAATACATGAGCCCTGCTAGCCAGTAGTGTTGGTGACCACCTCACACAGTGAGATCCCTCACCTAATCTGGAAAGATATGACAGTCTAGTGAGCAAGCATAAGCAAGCATACAGTGAGCCGGAAGGAGTGACCATGGCTGGTGGCAAAGTGCTTTGGTGGACACAGAAGACCAGACTGGTTAGGGGGCTCTGGATGCTAGAAAGAGTATCATAGTTTCTGACCTCCAGGGACTAAGATGACCCTCTGAACTGATAAATAAATCATGAATTCCCTGAACTGCATAAAGGAAGAGAGACAGAAAAAAAGAACACAGCTAATGTTAATGAATCCTGCACTATGTGACAAGCATAGTGTTAGACATTTTCGTGTATTTATTAATCTTGAAGAGTTCTAAGGGCACTAAAATGCCTCCTAGCTAGTGACTGGTGGAACTGGGATTTGACCCAGCACCGTCTGACACCAAACTTACCTATGAATTGGCCTTCTCAAAGCACTCCTCTCTGTGTTTCTCCCTTTCCTGAACCTCAGGCAGCCATGTTTATCCAGACCCTGCAAGTGTAAAATTGATGACATAATCACACGATGGAGTCTATGGGACTATTACAGGAGGATTAGGCTATTATCAACAAATCGAGGACTAGTATTGTTTTATCAGCATGAGAGTGTTTTCAATTAATTTGTAATTAAATAAAGGAAGCAATTTACTGGGTCTTGGAGAAGTCAGGGCTGGGGAAGGCTTATCTCATCAGCCTCAGCTGTGCATTCCTCCGGCACCGCCTCATTGTTTAGATCACAGCAGTGACACATGATCCGACCTATAGGAGTAATTCAATAAAACGTCAATATTTTCCTTCCTCCTTAACCCATGGTGCTGTGGTGACTGGAGAAATCTGCCTGGAATGGCCTCCACCATAAGCCCATCAAGAACCATAGCTTGGGCCTTACTTGCTCTTTCAGCTACTCCCGACCGTGTCAGAAATGACCAAACTAGTTTTGTCTAGGTGCGAGAGAAGTAGACTTCATGGCTTCAGAAGTATTTTAAATGTCTTTCCATCCTCATTTTCTGGGCACTGTGTTGGCCTCTTTACAACTATGATCTGATACAATCTCCCCCCTAATTATCTTGCAAAGTGGGTACTGCTATCTCAGTTTTATTGGTTGAGTAAGTTTAGGCTGGTTGGTGGCTGAGCCAGGAATAGCACCTCATTCTGAAGCATTCTCAGCACCCAGGGCTTTTCCATCTACACTGCCCGGCCCAGGCTCTTAGGCAAACTGTAAAAGGTGAAAATGTTGGTGGTCCTTCCATAATGGCCAGAGTAGATTGTAGTCATGTCTTTACAGGTTTTGCTTTTATTCGTGGGATCTTCTTTTTTTTTTTTTTAGGTTTTTATTTAAATTCCAATTAGTTAACATACAGTGTAATATTAGTTTCAGGTGTACAATATAGTGATTCAGCACCTCCATACACCCCCAGTGCTCATCACAAGTGCACTCCTTAATCCCTATCGCCTATTCCACCCATCCCTCCGACCTCCTTCCCTCTGGTAACCATCAGTTTGTTCTCTATAGTTAAGAGTGTGTTTCTTGGTTTGCCTCTTATTCCCTTTGCTCATTTTTTTTTGTCTCTTAAATTCCACTTATGAGTGAAATCATATGGTATTTGCCTTTCTCTGACTTACGTAAGTACTATCACTTAGGATAAAACTCTCTAACTCCATCCATGTTGTTGCAAATGGGAATATTTCATTCTTTTTAATGACTAATATTCCAGTGTGTGTATATGTGTGTGTGTGTGTGTGTATAAATACATATATTGCATTTTCCTTATCTATTCTTCAGTACATGGACACTTGGGCTGTTTTGTAATTTGACTATTTTAGATGGGTGCTGCTCTGAATTTTGGGGTGCATGTATCTCTTTGAATTAGTATTTTTGTATTCTTTAGGTAAATACCTAGTTGTGCAATTGCTGGATCATAAGGTAGTTCCATTTTTAATTTCTTGAGAAACCTCCATCCTGTTTTCCAGAGTGGGTGCACCAGTTTGCATTCCCACCAATAGTGCAAGAGGGTTCTCCATTCTCTATTCTCCGTTCCTTGCCAACACCTGATGTTTCTTGTGTTGTTGTTGATTTTAGCCATTCTGACAGGTGTGAGGTAATAATCTCATTGTAGTTTTGATTTGCATTTCCCTGATGGTGAGTGATGATGAATATTTTTTCATGTGTCCATTGGCCATCTACGTATCTTCTTTGTAGAAATGTCTGTTCATATCTTCTGCCCATTTTTAATTGGATTATTTATTTTTTGGGTGTTGAGTTGTATGTTCTTTATATATTTTTTATACTAACTCTTTATTGGATCTGTCATTTGCAAATATCTTCTCCCAATCCATAGGTTGCCTTTTAGTGTTGTTGAATATTTCCTTCACTGTGCAGAAACTTTCTATTTTGATGTAGTCCCAATAGTTTATTTTTGCTTTTGTTTCCTTTGCCTCAGAAGACATATCTAGAAAGATGTTGCTACTGTGGATGTCAAAGAAGTTACTCCCTATGCTCTCTTCTAGGATTTTTATGGTTTCGGGTCTCACATTTAGATCTTCAATCCATTTTGAATTTATTTTTGTGTGTGCTGTAAGAAAGTGGTCAAGTTTCATTCTTTTGCATGTTGCTGTCCAGTTTTCCCAACATCCTTTGTTGAAGAGACTGTTCTTTTTCCCATTGGATATTCTTTCCTGCAAATGAACTAATACTCTATAGAAAATCCAAAAGACTCTACCAAAAAATGACTAGAACTGATAAATAAATTCAGTAAAGTTACAGGACACAAAATCAACACACAGAATCTGTTGCATTTATATACAGTAATAGTGAAGCAGCAGAAAGAGAATTCAAGGAGTCTATCCCATTTACAGTTGCACCATGAACAATAAGGTACCTAAGGAATAAACATTACCAAAGAGGCAAAAGATCTGTACTCTGAAAACTAGAAAACACTGATGAAAGAAATTGAAGAGGACATAAAGAAATGGATATGCATTCCATGCTCATAGATTAGAAGAACAAATATTGCTAAAATGCCTATACTACCCAAGAGACCTGGTAGTATAGCATCCGACTATTGATTTCAGCTCAGATCATGGTCTCACAGTCATGGGATTGAGCCCTGTGTTGGGCTCTGTGCTGACAGTGCAGAGCCTGCTTGGGATTCTCTCTCTCTTCCTCTCTTTCTCTCTGCCTGTCCCCCACTCACATTCACACACGTGCTCTCTCTAACAAAATAAATAAATACACTTAAAAAAATGTCTATACTACCCAAAGCAATCTGCACATTTAATGCAATCCGTATCAAAATACCAACAGCCTTTTTCTCAGAGCAAGAACAAACAACCCTAAAATTGTTATGGTACCACAAAGACACCAAATATCCAAAGCAACCTTGAAAAAGAAAAGCAAAACTGGAGGCATCACAAATTCTGGACTTCAGGTTATATTACAAAGCCATAGTCTATCAAGACAGGATGGTACTGGCACAAAAACAGACACATAGATCAATGGAATGGAATAGAAAATCCAGAAATGAATGTTCAACTAAACGGTCAATTAATCTTCAACAAAGCAGGAAAGAATATCCAGTGGGAAAAAGACAGTCTCTTCATGGTATCTTAGTCATCATCCAAGTGTCTGTAGAACTTGACACAGATATTTCAGTAAACATATGCTAAATAACAATAATTATAAAGCAACCAGAAGAACAAATACAAATCTTACTGCCTACCAGCTTCCAGGGTCCATTCTAAATGCTTAACTCATTAAAGCCTCATAAAAATGCTATGAGATGGATGCCTATTATTATATCTGTGTTATAGGTGAGGAACCATAGTGAATTAATTATTATTTATCATTACCTATTTGTTTTTTATTACTAAATAATTATTATTTATCTTTTAAATTCTCCACTGATAGTTAAGATATTTTTTTGACATTGGCACTTACGGTTCTGGTACTGAATTCAGGGTGCAAGGGTTTCTCCCACACCTAGGACACAGCTGGGTATCTTATAATTCGACACAATTCTGACACTGTCTGTTTGGAGGTAGCATCAGATTCCACAGGTTAAGGGCTAAGTTCTACAAGACTGTACCCCCAGACTTATCACTTGTGCTTCTCCCCTACCAGTTATAAAAAGAAGGCCCCAAGGATCCCTCCTTATATTTAATTAATTTACTAGAGTGACTCACAGAACTCAGACATACATTTTACTCACAAGATTACTGGTTTATTATAAAAGGATATAACTGAGGAACAGCCAGATGGAAGAGAGGCACAAGACAAGGTATGAGGGAAGGGGTGTGGCTTCCATGCCCTCTCTGGGTGCCACCCTCCTAGCACCTCCACGTATTCACCAGTCCTGAAGCTCTTCCAAACCCTGTCCTTTGGAGTTTTTAATGGAGGCTTCATTACTGAAGCATGATTGATTAAATCGATTGGCTCTTGGTGATTGAACTCCAGCTCTGGCTCCTCTCCACTCCCCAGGAGGTCAGAGGGTAAGACTGAAAGTTCCTACCCTCTAACCACACACTTGGCTCCAGGGACAACCGGCCCCCATCCTAAGTTGCTTTCTGAAAGTTACTTCATTAACATAACAAAAGGCACCTTTATTGCTTTCATCACAGGAAATTCCAAGGGTTTTAGGAGCTTCTTGCCAGGAGAGGGGACAAAGATCAAATATATATTTCTTATTATAAATCCCAGTATCATAGCACCCTTGCTTGATCTAAATGTCTGGTAGTCTGGGGTGCCTGGGTGGCTCAGTTGGTTAAGCATCTGACTTCAGCTCAGGTCATGATCTCAAGTCTTGTTGGTTGGAGCCCCAGTCGGGCTCTGCACTGACAGCTCAAAGCCTGGAGCCTGCTTAGGATTCTGTGTCTCCCTCTCTCTCTGCCCCTCCCCTGCTCATGCTCTGTCTCTCTCAAAATAAATAAACATAATAAAAAATATACATATACATATAAATGTCTGGTAGTCACATTTACTATGAAAGAAACGCTGAGGAAAGAGTAGATATCCAACACGCAAAACTGGTGTGGGAGTGACTGCATTACTCTCACCATCCTGTTGGCTGACTGCACTTTCTTGGGTCTGGCTTAGTTGCATGTGCAGATTATAAGGTCTACATTGATCTCTCTCAGCTGTCTCCCAGAATACTATATACTTGCACTTGTAAAGCAATGTTACATTGTCATCTTTGGGGAAGGTCTTAAAACAAGAACAGATTTTTCAAGGTAGATGCTGGTGCCTCTTTAGCAGATTTGTATTTTCTCGTTTCCAAGGGTTGCTATCTATCCCCCATGGAGGAAAGTAAACATTTGCAAACTCTTTTGTAAGTTCTACTTGATCATCAGTTTTCTTGAGAAACAAATTCAGTTTCAATATTTCATTAAACTTGCACTTCTGGTTTTGAACCGAACTGCTACTGATGGGCTTACTATGAAATAAAAAAAGTATTGCCAAACAGTATAGTAGTTGTAGACTTATGCCATATGATAAATAAGAAAACCACTATGGTAAGAGAACTCAGTCTGCTCTTTCTAGTCTATGAGAAGCCTGCCAGACCTATATTTCTTGCACATATTTCAGCTTTACCTACTCAGTAATTTCCTGTGTTTCAATGGATGTGATTCAAGATGACTTTCGGTCACTTTCTAGTAGTCTTGAGTGTCTCTTAAGTCATGGCAGAGAGCATTGGGGTTTATCAATAAACGCTTTGTATGCTGTCCTAGGAAAGGAAAGTGTTAGTTACATTGTACAAGGAGGCTCAGGAAAAGAAGATAGGTCACCGATGTGGAAAACAAAGGCAAAAGAAAAGAAATTAAACTTCCTTACAACTTACAGCCCATTGACAAGTCCTTGAGATAGGCAGAGTGACCTTCCTCTAGGAACTCAACTGCCTTGATGTTAATACTTTGCTGAGGGCAAAAGGCAACTTATGCTTAACATTAGTCTGACCTCCAGGATCCTGAAAGTGTCCTTAAACATAGAAAAATTCCTTTGGGAACTTCCTTTATCTCTACCCACCCCCCTCGATATATATGTTAGCAATCATCCTCTAAGCATGGCCTCCTGATATACATCTGATGGGTCTCATGACTAAGGGTTAACTAGACAGTAGTAAATGACCTTTTCCTGACAATAGCTTATCCCTCAAGGTCCTGGAAACCTTGCTTCCAAATTCCCTAGAGACTTACACTATCCCTAACCCCCTCTCAACTCGAAAGTATATAATCAGTCACCCCTTACAACACCAGTGCAGCTCTTTCTGCCCACGTGTCCTGTCCCTGTGCTTTAATAAAACCACATTTTTTACCAAAGATGCCTCAAGAATTCTTTCTTAAACATTCACTCCCAAAACCCCAACATTTCCCATTAGTCATCACTAGTGTATTTTAGATTTTCGTATGTATTAGAGTGAGAACTCTTTTTATTAACTATGTTTCTTACATACCACTAAATGAGCCTTGAAAGAATCCTGGAATAAGAAGTAGAGGTCTACCAAACTCATCCTAGCTTACTTTAATAATAAATAACAAAATTTCATTGAAAAAAATCTGGAATAAATGCTAACCCAGACAGAATACCAGAGCAACAGGTGTCAACTGGGACTGTTCCATGCAAACCAGGTGTATAGTCCGATTCCCTTTAAAGTCCCTTCCAGTCCCAAGTGACTCCAATATGATGCTAACTGAATTAGACAACTACTCACCTCACTGTAATTTCAAGACCTGATGTCTAGAGTGGTGGAGTCCTGAAAAAACTCGAGTCTCCTTCACTAGTAGTCGACTGTCATTTGTTCTTTCAACATTTATTAAGCACGTGATAAATAAAAGATTACTGAGCTAATTCCTTGCCTTAAAGGAACTCATAGCACAGCAGGAGAATCAGGAAAGAAAGCCAATAATTAGAGTACAGCTCACTGTTCTGCCCGTCTTGGATCTCACCACCATTTATTAGTAGCTTGTTCTCCCCATATGTATACGCTGGCAGTCTTTGTCTCCTTACTTCTGTTGTAGGCAGGACCCAGCCTAGAACCTGGTGTTGATTTAAGAACTGAATGAAGTGCTACACTAGAGGTAAACCTGGGTGACTTGGTATCGCAGGGGACAGGCAAAAATGAGATGGAACATCCAAGATGGCTGCTCAAGTAAGGAACAAATGAGCTGAACTGGAAGGGCAAGGAAAAGTCAGCAAGCCGGGAAGGGCAGAAAAGCACCTTGCACACAGGGGGAATGATGTACGTGAATGCACAGGTGAGAGAAACAGCAGATGCTTGGGGAACTGCAAGTTATTCTGAATGAGAAGGACAAGGTGGAGGCATGGCAGGAAATGAGGTTGTGGGCAGGGCTGGCCGAAGCTTGGGAATCTCGATCAACTTTAGTCACGAGGAAATCAGAGTTGCTTTGGGACACCGCTCAGATTTAAATTGCTTTTCTGAGGATCTGCACTCCAGTTATACTCAAGGCTTCCTGGTCCTGAAGAACAGTGATGCAATCGAGAAATCCAGAATCGACTTGGCTATTAACTCTCAGAAAGAAAAGGATCAGCCCCTTCGCAAGTTCAGCGGTAGCAGACCTCTAACAGAAACCCAAAGGCTCATTCATCTCAGCGCTGCTGTTGCATTTTGGCCAGGGATGCCAGAGGGCCTGCTTTCAAGCACTCAGCCTCCTCCTGAAAGGAAGTAAGAAACTGAAATAATTAATAACTTAAATCAAAAAGTAATAAAAATGGGCCTGAACTCTTTAGATTTTCTTTTCCAACATATTCCCTGCAAATTGCCTGGACTTCTCAGTTTACTTTGGGTATATCCATCCCTTCCAAGGAAGAAAGTTTGGCAGGCTGGGAGCACCTAGCTTCATTGGTGATTAAAAACAGTGGGAATTTCTTACGAGTTTGTGTGAAAGAGTACATTGGTGTAGACGAGATGAGGAAGAGGTAGCATAAAGCAGAGGCTGCAAACATTTGTTGTTTTGACAGTGACTTTGTCCATCCTACTGAAACAGCTAGTATTTTTTTCGAGTGTGATCTCTTGCTGAGAATGTTATGGCTATTCCCTTGTTAGAATTTCCATCTCTGGTATCTAACCATTATTATGGGGTCAGTTCCCATAAACCACAGTCTCACTATTAATGCCACTTTAGCTTTGTCTCCCACCAGCTCTTACCTTCACTCAACTTTCCCCGGCCAGACTGACCTCTAATTATTGTTCTCCCAACATATTCTGCACTTAACCACTTCCAATCTCTGTGGTCTCACAGTCCTCTCTGCCTGCAGTACTCACTGTCTCCTGTACAGTTCAAACTCTTTGACAGTCTCTCTGATCTTTTAGCTACAAGGAGCCCTTCCCTCTTCTCAACTCCCATAGCAGTTTACCTATGCTTCCTTTAGGTGCTTAACACTTTTTACCCTATAAGACTATTTATATACCAGGCTTATTTTGTTGACCTTTCCTTAAGGTTTGTGCCTCCCCCATGTTTGTATTCCTTAGACTGCTATCACAATGCCTGACTCATGGTCAGGAAGTCAATGAATGAATGAACAAATGAATGAACCCACGGTGTGTGGAGACCTCCCTCTGCCAAAGAGGTGTGTAAAGCCGATGGCATTTCTGAGCAGAGACAGTCAAACTACGGTGCCTCTCTGTCCCCAGCTGCTGGCTTATATGGTACTAAAGTCCCCAGCTGTGGACAGCTGTGCCAGTTGGGACCAGCTGAGCTTCTAGCTGCATCCACAGAATAAAAACACTCAGGCAGGGGTGAGACTCGTCTTACTGACAACTAAGTTTGTCTTAAGTCGTTGTGTTCCTGGGAAGTCCACTCGCATTTCTCAGGCTTCTTTCAGGGTGGGCTTCTGGGCATTAGTACCACTTGTTAGCTACAGTCTGCCGAAGTGCTTTGGTCTTATTTCTTTGTTCCCTCAATAAGGGCAGTCCTGTACCTCTAGGCCCTTAGATTTTCTGGATTCTCTGCGGATAGTGACTGGTGTTGTGATGAGCACAGAGGGAACACCTGTTACACAAAGGATTATTGTTTACTGAAACTCTTCCTTTTTCTAAAAGAACTTTAGGAAGATTACAAAAAAGACACGTGGCACAAAGATATTTTTAAAGGGAAAAAATTAATGTAAAAGAAGAATAGACAAAGGACTATTAAGATGATTAATCATTAGTATAGAAAATGATTGATATAGAACATGAAGGCCATGAAACCCTGTATATGTGTGGTAGGTATACTGCAAATCAGACTCTGGGGTTCCCAGAAACCAGGAAAAAAAGAAAAGAGGGGAAAATACTCAATTTTAGGAATCGTAGTGTCTATAAGACAAGAACAAACCAACTGATCAAGAGGGGCATCTTCGTATGCCCTAAGAAGTGTCATTCTGTGCAGTCTATAAAGTGCCTTCCATGGTGCAGTGATGTAGACAATATGTCTTTAAGAACACTGAAACACAGCAGCAGAGTCTGGGCCTGATGTAAATCTGATGATAGGCAGAATATGTCCGTGAGAAAGGACTGCCATAGAGACCAGCGGCCTTCTCCTGTTCCACACAACTTCAATGGAACAAATATTTCTAGAGCTGCTACTCAGCGCCATCCAGGAGTAAAGAAGCCAGACAACAGCAGGACATACTGAAACCTAGCAAGGCTGTGGCCATTGTCCATCTGATACCAAAAGAAGAGAGAAGCTCAGTCAAAAGCTTGGTTATTATCATTGGAACCAGAAAGTTGGTGAAATTCAAATGCACAACTTGAACAGGTAAGGGGGTAGGTCTTGACAGTAGCTCATTCTTTTTTTTTTTTTTTTATATTTATTTTTGAGAAGAGACAGAGCATGAGCAAGGGAGGGGCAGAGAGAGAGAGGAAGATACAGGATCCAAAGAAGGCTCCAGGCTCTGAGCTGTCAGCACACAGCCCGATGTGAGGCTCAAACTCATGAACCGTGAGATCATGACCTGAGCTGGGTTGGCACCGAATGAACCACCCCGGCACCCCAACAATTGCTGATTCTTAAACTCCTCCCGTCATTATAGCCATCACTCTAGTTAGTGCTGAGTCCCTTCAAGTTATCCTGGGAACCCAAAACTACTACTTCAACAAAGTACTCTGGCCTTTTCTCCTGATGGAGGTACATTCTTGTCACGTAGAGGAAAAGGGGTATTGTGTTGGTGTAGTGGCAATAAACTGGCAGGTGATTGTTATTCTTTGAGCCACATTCAATAGTCTCCAAATGGTAGAGTCCAGAACAAAATTAAGAAAGGCTCTTATTAAAAGAGAATTATTTTATGAATTACCGTCCCACAGAGAAACTGATAATTCCCTCTGATAACTATGAGAGTGGAAACCACCATGTGGGGAAAAAGATCATTACTTGAGTGTTTAATATGTACCAGCACCCATGCAAAGGCTGTGTTGCATAATCTAAGAAATCCATAATTCTAGACAGTAGGCCTAGAACCATGAGTGGCAGGAAGTAGGCCTTGGCTAGTAAGGGGTATTTTAAAAAATAATTCAAGGTGCCAAAGGGCTGCTTTAGAAGGAGGGGGTGTCTGGGCAGAGGCTGGTCAGCCATTTGTCAGGAAGTTATAGATCAGTTAAAAAATAAACCTGGATACCATTTAAGGGTACTTTTCAGTGATTCTATGAAAAGTGGGATGCTGTTACCCAGTTATCAAAAAAAATTTTTTTTCCATCTATATTTCCTATGCTTCAGTTGGAATGGGCTTGTGCTAATCCAGTCACACTCCCTAACTCTTCTGAAGCCTGATGGTCCCTAGGGCATGAAAACAAAAGCTGGGGTCCAAAGGGCAGGACACAAATAACTGTTTCATGTGTAGATAGATTTCATATTTATCAAGGGTAGGCAGAACAAAGCAGTCTCTTTTTATAGCAGCAAAATAATTCTGTCTTCAACAAACATTTTCTGAACTCTTATGTTGTGCATAAGCTGAGAAGAGGAGGGTGATGGTGGACAAAAGAAAGGGGTGAGGGTGTCAGTGCTAGAAAGCTCACAGCCCAGCAGGGGCCATGAAGAAACTCAGCCAGAGCCATCAGGGTCATACAGCTGTGCCCGGGGTGAGGCTTTGACTGGACACAGCCATCCTTCACATGGCTTTCTCAGACACTCACCTGTCGCTCCACACTCAAGATTCTCATTCTTGTTGGCAAAGTCCACTTCCCCTGTTCATGGAGAAAGAGGGAACAGAAAGCGTGGCAGCCTTGGCACGGCCGTTGTGACTGAGACAGAGTGAAGGAGAGAGAATGGTTAAGAATTGAGGTCAGAGAGATGGCTAGGGTCAGATCCCAGGAGCCTGGGGGGTAATTAGAAAGACTTTCACGCTGAGTGAGATGGGAAGCCTTTGGAGAATTTTGAGCAGAGGAGAAATACTGGATTTTATCACCAAGGGATGCCTCTGTGGCATCTGAGACTACTGTTTTGAGCATTCACTGTTGGGAGATAAAGGAAGGAGCAGGGAGCGTGGTTGAGTGATTTGGGATTATTCAGGTAAGACTCAGAGACAGGGTGGCCGTGGCAGGGCACAGCAAGAAGGAAGAGCACACAGCATTAGGTCATGGAAATGATCAAGGTTTCACGAAAATTGACCTAGCAACAGGGATGAGAGGAAGGAGTATATTGGTAGTAAGAAGAAATTGGAAGTCCTAAGACAGTATTCTCGAAGGTGGGCCACAGACCACCTACATTCAAATCATCTGTAGAGCTTGTCAAAATACATATTTCTGGGCTCCCTGACCAAAGCTATAGAATTAGAATCTTGCTGGAGCCATTGTGAAGCCCTCACTAGATTATTTTGAACACCAAAGTTTGGGAACCACAAAGGACTGAAGTGTTTAAAATTTAAAATCATCAGTGTCTATGGATGGCAATTTCAAGTTCATAGAGAACAGATGGATGAACATTAGAGCCTTTTTTACCTCTAAAATGACATTATTTCCTAGTAGTATGCTAGAAACTACCATTTTTTGTGTGTATACTATGTGCTAGACACAGTCCTAAATAATTTACCTGTGTGTCAGGGAAAAACTATTTATGACCAGGAAAATGTTTTGCTAGTGACAACCTCCCCCTCTCCCCCCACCCCATCTAAGACCAGGGGATCCTAAAAAAGAGTCCTTAGCCTGCTGAGCACAGCCATGCCTGTGGAGTTGCTGATCAGAAGCTGAGAAGGTGTGACTAGGACAGGGCTCTGTATAAGAAAAGGTTAGAGAAGAAGCCTGGCTCCGCTGGGGGCGGGGCTGGATCCTCAGCTTCCAGTGGCAGCCAGGAGGAAAGGAAGGGAAAGGCTGGCCTTGAGCAGAACTGGAGAGACAAGAAAGAGGTAGTAAAGGTCCAGAAAGGGACTCTTGGGGATTGGCAGAGATGTTGAAACAGAATTTTATGAATCTTTGTCAGGTAGTCTGTGATGTCTACCCTCTTCCCTGCCACCTCCCCTGTCAAGTCTTTATATCACCTATCAGATCTGTTTTGGGGACGCAGCGACCTGCCGGGTTGTGCACTGAGGGGGCACAGAGACTGCCCAGTCACCTCTGGTTTGCACCACCATCAACTCATTCAAGCTAACAGCAACTTCACAGGGCTTGCCAACATTGCCACCCGAGGCCATCCTGCTCGCCTCCACTCTCTCTCCCGTGTGAACCCCTTGTGGCTTTTACAGAATCTGTGTGGTAATTTTATTTATTGCCTCGGCATTTTCGAGGCAGAGAATCTGGAATTAGAGTGACCTTTTGCTCACAGCAGCTGCTGATTTATCACAGAATCTGTTAGAGTCTTGTCCAGATGTTCCTGACATGAAGCTGTTTAATTTGAAATTGGCTCAGCTGGAAAATTAGGTTAAGGGTTTTTATAGTCACAATACAAGGCAGAAATGTTACCCTTCTTTTATAAACCCAAGGTGCTAGTGGTACAAACCACAATTCAAAGGAGTTTAAATTCTGGACCAGGCAATGAATGTTAATGTTGTATCTGGAGAAAGGCATAAGGTGGAGGGGGATCCAGCTGTTCTTACCAGGGGAGTCACCTCTGGGGCCTCAAGAATGGCTGCCAGAAGCCATAAAGAGACTACATATGTGTGGGAGCCTCAGCAGAGCTCAGGTGGGAAAAGAGGGCAAACCTCTGGCACAAAGAGGGAGCATGCTCTTTTGCCCCTCACCTCTGCCCTCAGCACCCGAATCGCTGCTGTTGATTAACTCCCTGCTAGGTCAAACTTTCCATCATTAGGTGGTCCAGCGTACTGTCAGAGTCCCTGACCTATTTAGCGCTGTGTAAAAGTTTCAGAGCCCTCACCTTGTCTTGGAGCCCTGCCAGAAGAAGGTGGGTGGCAGTTGCTGCTGCTGTGAGGAGCAGTTTGCTGGGTTGGAAGGAGGCATTACTCAAGTTTCTATTCATTCTCAGAAAATCAGGCCTCCGAGGTGAGGATGAACTCAGAGGTGAAGCAGAGACCAGGTAGAAGCCATCTTGATCTGGTCCACCTTGGTGGTATGCAGCCAGACCCAAGGCAAAATCAGCGGCTCAAGGGAGGGGATTCTCAAGGAAGCACGGCCTTCCTAGAGTCTAGTGCTTTAAGAGAAACAAATAAGCTGGAATATATTTGGGGAAGAACCTCAGATCTTAAGACGGGAAGGACAGAAGGACAGACTAGAGAAGAGAGGTCTTGGCTGAAACTTCAGGACAAGTGGGTGGTGAGGGGTGACGGATGTGACAAATTGTTTCAAATACCAAAAGACAGCCTGACTTGTTCTGTGGGGCCAAGGGGGAGGTCTGGGTTCAGCAAATGGAAACCATAGAGAGGTAGATTCCTAGGTAAATTTAAAAAATAGTAAGGTCATTCCATGTCTCCAGAACTGCTTGGATATCCACCCAACAAATGTGCCAAATGGGGGTCAGACCTGTCAAGTCCCTCAAATCCATAAATCTAGACTCAGGTCAACTCTTAAAATGTTTTCTACTTTTTATGTAAAACGGTCTGCCTCACTCTAGTCATTTGATAAATTAAGATAATAAAATTCTTTTCACTGGAATATTGAGAGAATATAAAAGGCACCATGTGTTCAATACTTCAAGTCTTTCAGAATGACAATTAGTGTCTAAATGTAAAATATGTGTTTTTCATTTAATTATATTAAGGGGCAAGTTAGGCAAATTATGCAAACTGAATGAATTGGATAGTGTGGATATTTTGAAATATTTACCACAATTCTGCAGCCAAGGAAGATTCAAGTTCCTGACTCGTATTCCCTTGAACATTTTTGCATCTGGATTTATTTATGCTGGGAATGATACCCACTTCCTAACCCACAATTCTGCATGGTAACAAACCCATCACATCCACCCAGGACAAGCAACTGCACCAACCTTGGTCAGACTAGTGAGTCAGAGTTCTTTTCACACCGGGATTGAATCTCCCAGAAACTACCATTCTTTGTAGAGTTCACACAGTTGAGCTGTGTCTTTATCAATTAAAGCAGTAAGACGAAAATGTTGACTGTAGGAGGAATCATTCATTATCCAGAAGTATAATCCATGCTTGCCAAACATCTGGATTTGGTGGAGAAACATCTGAGTGGTTCAACTGAATTTTTCTTTTTCATTTGGATGTTTTGGTGTCATGTAGGCCCAGCCTCAGTCAAGACTTGGAGGAAAAAACTTGGCAGAAAAAAAAACAGAATGACTTAATGCCAGCGTAACAGTCTAAAAAGAATAACGATTTTTTGTTTATGATTGTCATGATGTGAGAAAACACTGGGGAAAAAAAATCTTCTAAATAAGTCTGTGAATAGTGACCAGGCGACAGAAAATAATGAACTAAGGTTTTAAGACCTCTTGCACAATTCAGGCAAATGATTGGTAAATTAGGAAGCCATGAAAATGGTACAACGTAAGAGGACCTGTGAATCATTTTAGCATATATATTTGGAAATCCTGAATGCCCCAAGATTGGCAGAAAACAATAAGCTACAGTGTGGAGCGTGAAAAAGCGGATGGAAGAAACCACGTATCTTTTTGAAGACTAATGAAAACTGGAGAAGAATCCCAGGAATCTGGCTAATAATAAATACCATAAGACCAAGCAGGGAAAGAAAGAAAGGGGTTTTGAACAATATTCTTCATTAGGACATGGCTCTTTAGCTATTGAGGATAGATGAGTCCCACCTCTTTGCCAGCCTCTTAGAGGCTCATGAAAGGGGAAGAGTTTAGGAAGTGTATGGTGAATGCACTGGGAGAGGGGGGCAAATGAGACTCCTAGGGCTTGATAATTAAATTGGTACCACAGGTGTGCAGCTCTTCTCAGAGCAAGGAAATTCATAACATTATCTGTTCTTCATCCCCCCCCCCCTTGTCCTTCCTACACCACCTCCAGGTTAGTGAGGTTCCTATATACCCTCTCCATTCCTGGTCTGGAAGATGGGAACCTTGAGTGTTGGTTTCTTCCATGCCCCGCCCTGACAATTAACCTCACTTAACCTCTCTGGGCCTGTTTCATCATGGGAGTGTTGGATAATATTACTTTAATGACAGCATCCAACTGCAGGATGTTAAGATCCATAAGAACGAAGCAATTATTAGACAAAGCAGCAGCATTTGGAACATTTAAATGCATTCACAAAGCAATGTGTCTTACTAAGCACTAGTATCGAGCGCAATCCTTAAGACCGGGAACTGGGCTGGGAGGTAACAAGCAAAGAGACACTAGGAAAAGTATTAGGCCCAGGGTGCTTTAAAAAAAGATTAATGGAGTATGCAAATAGTACCAGGCTAGAGGAAGCAGGCTCCAGTGTGGGCAAGCATTGAACACATGAATGATATTAAGAGATTATAGAAGTATGGGTGGGAAAGAATGAAATAGGATTCAACTTGGAAAAATGCAAAGTAATGCATTTGGGAGCAAATAACCAAAAACATATGAGTTTGCAGTGTTATGTGGCAACAGAATTAGCTGGAGACGTAATGATCATGCCAGTGCATAGAAGATGGATGATCTCTGCACCCCCAGGGGAGGCTGCACTTGAAATTCTGAGTTCAAATCTCTCCCTCAGAAAGTAAGGGATGAGAAAGAAAAATGAAGAGGTCGGGAAAGTACGAAACTCATAATTAAGTAGTTAAAGGTCGTTGATGTGAGGGCAAGATTGTACAATTTCACAGAATGGGCTGGCTGGTCTCAGGCTGTGGTAGGAACGTAGAGCATTGAGAATCCCAGTTTATCTGCTAGGGGATTAGAAACTGTTAGAGAAGGAGGTGGTCTTAGAAACCCATTCCATTCCTCCTCCATTTTGCAAATGAAGCCAAGACTCAAATAGTTCAAATAAGGGTATAGTTCCTTAAGGTGTTGCCTCAAGCAATAGAAGTAAATATGAAATCTCAGGACCTCTTGGTTATTAAGCCCTTAACCAGATAATCTCTGAATGTGGCATCGCTTTTGATGTCTTCTTGTCTTTGAGCAAAAAATGCATTCTGTCTTTGTTTTGGCATCTTTCCCTCTGATCTCTTTCCCTGGTTTTCCTTCTCTAATGAGTACTTCCTCCTCACCTATGTTTCCACCTGTAAATACGTGGATTGCTTCTTCATCCCACAGGGCAGGGCTGAGAGGAAGCCACCTTCTCCTTCAGAAACCTCTCTCCTTCAATCAGAATTATTAGTTTTTCCTCCTGCCTGTTCTCTTAGACCTTTGCTTTTTAAGCTTCCTCTAGGACAGTGAATCACACAATGCACTACAAGCCTGTGTGCTCAGCTCATGCTTTCATAGCACTGCCTCTGAGCAACAAGGCCTGTCATAAACCTCTATCTTTCACATGAATGTTAAATGAACAAAATAGTCTGTCTTCTCTCCATTGCTCACTTTCTACACTTTTGTTTCAAGGCAGAGAGATTTGGGGAAGGAATGCATGTGGTGTCTCCCCACTGTCAGTATTGGTGTCTAAGAGCAACTTGCTCCCCTCACACACTTTCCCCTTTATCAGCAGAAGTCCTTTCCAGAAATCAAATCTTACCAACACACCCAAAATGGAACCACTCTCCTGCCAGCACAACTGATGGGCCACTTTTATCATTCAGCTCTTGGCTCAGGTACATTTTGTATAACGCTCCATTTAGCGATATATTTCTCCACTGAAGGAGGATTTCAGGGAAGTATCTGGTTAAAAATATAAAAGTAACTTGCATTCTTTTGCTCTTCTGTGTATCCAGTGCATCTCAAGGCTGGGGATCATCCAATTCAATCTCAGAACTCTTTTCTCACGTGGAATCTTCAGGAAGACATCTTTTGTGGAAAATACTTCTCGATACATTGAGCTTCCTCGTAGGTGGTCATGCCTCATCTTCTCGTAGTAATGTGAATAGCCAGCCAGTGCTGACAGTGTGGCAGACACTGGTGCAACACTTTATATGTATTCACTTATTTAATTCTCCCACTTTACAGATGAGAAAAGTGAAGTATAAGAGGTTAGAAATTTGCTCATCATCAGACTGCTAACAAGCGGCAGAAGCAGAATTCAGTCTCAGACCTTGTGACTCCAGTGTCCTGCATATCAAGCTAAAATTCCACTCCCTATAATTGTCACCCAATGTGGACCTCTGAGTGCTGCAAAGTGAGTCTAGCCTCTTACAGTATGTGAACCCTTTATCTGAAAATAGCGAATGTTCTTTCCAAGTCCTCTCTTCTCTGAATCTTCCAATTCTTTTTTTTATATATTTTTTTAACATTTATTTATTTTGAGAGACAGAGACATAGTGCAAGTGGGGGAGGGCCAAAGAGAGAGAGGGAGACACAGAATCCGAAGCAGGCTCCAGGCTCTGAAATGTCAACACAGAGCCCAATGCAGGGCTCAAACCCATGAACCGTGAGATCATGACCTGAGCTGAAGTCAGACCCTGCACCGACTAAGCCACCCAGGTGCCCCTCAGAATCTTCCAATTCTTCAGCTGCTCTTCCAATGACAAGGTCTAAAATTCTTTTGCCTTTTTAATGGTTGGCCTCTGAACCACCTCCGTGATTCTATGTCCTCATTAAATGTAGGTCTTGGAAATAATCCAGCCAGCCTGACATAGTTCAACCAATGCTAGAAACAGCAAACTATGGCCTTTCTAGAAACACATTGGATTTGGGGAGTTGCATTTTTTTGTTTGCTTGCAGTATCCATATTGTGTCATTGGCTCATGTTTAGCTAAATAATAACTAAATCACTACAAAGTATGGGTTTGAGGCATAGTTCATGAGATCCTTTTATAAGTGACAGAAACAATAAGCAAAGACTGCCCTCAATGAAAAATGTCCCCCCTTAGGCAAGTCTGCAAGTGTTGCATAAGCCATTTCCTACCTCCCGTCTTCACAGTTGTGACCTTTCATTGGCAAGCTGGCAGCTGTAGCCAGCCTTCCCAGGAGGTAATCATGAGGAGGTACCAGTGACAGCCCAGGAAGTATGCTTTAGTAAGAGGAACTGCTTTTAATGATGTTCCCATTGAGTTAATATTGGCAGCAGTGTGGGAGAAAAGATGAGAGAAGGGAAGAAGTGGTTTTTAAATTCTGAATTAGATTATATAGATACAGAGAGACATGTGTACAGCCAAATAGACACTTGAAAACAAAACTCTCACATTCCATTAGGACCACTTAGTTCAGAAGAGCAGACCACAAGTGGTCTATCACCTGGGTAGAGCGGTCAGGCATCCGCTTGAATGGGAATTTCCTCACTTGACAGATGGGGATTGAGTGTCTGTTAGCTAACATTTTTCCTCTAATTACTAATTATACCAGAGAAAGGGGCTTTATGGCCAGAGTCCTGGAAATGTGAAATGTGATCAGTAGAGATTTGCAGTAAAGATGGAAGATTGATGTGTGACGTCAGGCAGCTGGCTAGGAGGCTCATGGGCCAGGGGGCCAGCAGCTGCTCATAGTGGATTTGAGAGGGTGGGGGGAGGATCCGGGGGGAAAGGGAGGGGTCAGAAAAGGATCTGGGAGTGGAGAGATAAGGAGAACCATGTTAACAATTTTGTTTCCCCCTCCTCCTCTCTCTGTCATTTCAGATAAGAACATATTAATCCTCTGAATTTGAAGCGATAGCCAACAGGTGGCAAGGCCCATCCCTGCACAGAAGGCAGCTGCTGGGAGTGAGAAAGGATGCCAGGAAGAAGGAGCTTCAGGTGGGAATCTGTACAGAGCAATTAACCTTCACCCTGAAACACACCCCACTCCAGCCCCACCACTCACAAAGGAGACCACGACCCTTAGGGTCACACACTTAGAATATTCCATAGAGCAGTAGTGCTAGATGGATTGCCCAGGGGCCAGCTGCAGTGGGATCCACTGAACCTTCTGGTTAACCCCAGAGATTCCTGGACCCCACCCCAGGCCTCCAGGGTCTGAAGCTAGTGTAGGTCACCTCCTCCATCACTTTCTCTTACACCGTCCCATTGATTTTCTCCTTTGCACATAAACCATTATCTGAAATGATAACATTTATTTACTGGTTTCCTGTCTTCCTACTGCCAGTGTGCATCCCAAAGGAACAGGGTACCTGCTCAGAGCAGTACCAACCACATAGCATGTGCCTCATAAGTATCCGTTGGATGAATAGGTGAATCGAGGGAAGACTGGGAAAAAGAAAGGAGGTTCAGAATGCCTGTCCTGGTGGATGACTAAGCCGAGTTGAGCTCAGTTCCTATGCCCTAGGTAATCCTTGGGCAGCCTGAGTTGGGATGACAGACAAGAAAGAGGGAGGTCGTTTGCCATTTGGGTTGAAAATAACAGTGGAAGACTGAGGATCTTACATGAGCACTGAGCCCTGAATGCGTTCACATAGGTTTCATGTAGGGAAACGTGGTACCCCAGCCAAACATATAGACCCCACCAGAACTTCGGCACAGAACAAGGACCGCCCTTTTGCACCTTTTATCACAGGAAAGTCTTAAATGCACACCTGTCGTTTTTCTTAAATTGTCCCTAAGACATCAATA
Organism: Paguma larvata; assembly: GCA_030068075.1. Lineage (NCBI taxonomy): Eukaryota > Metazoa > Chordata > Mammalia > Carnivora > Viverridae > Paguma > Paguma larvata. Next base: position 97,157,474 of record CM057833.1, on the reverse strand, counting down.
TGAGACCAGCATTGCTACCCCTAATTTGAGAGACACAGAAATTAAGGCCCTGAAAATAACGACTATGTGCTGTATGTAACAAAACAGAAAGGAAGAGAAAAAAAACTAACGCCTGGCCACCCTGCCTCATAAACCAACTGTATCTTCCACCCCAGCTGCCTCCTAGGTATTCTCTGATGCTTATTCTTGAAACTAGGATGGTTTTTGCAATGGGCAAGAAGGAGAGTTACACTATTTTCAACAATGCACATTGTACGGAATCTACCTATGACTCTTTTTTCTACTTTTATACAATAAAGTTGTTAATCTTCATACTACTATCCATGAAGATGAGAGAGAGGGAGAGAGAGAATCCCAAGCAGGCTCTGCACTATCTGCAGAGCTCGAACTCACAAAAGGTGAGATCATGACCTGAGCCAAATCAAGAGTCAGGCACTTAACTGACTGAGTTGCCCAGGAGCCCCTACGTCACTCTTTAAAATCCCCACTCCCATATAATACATGTAGTATCCTGGTTTGAAAGAGAGAGTCTTAGATACATTTGAAGTCAGAGGATCACAGGAGCCATAGGCTCTGAATTCTGCCCTCCTTACCATATCATAAGTAAGGAAACAGAGGCCCAGGGATTTCACATGGCATGAGATCCAATATGGCCAGCATTCCTGTTTCTCATTTGCAAGACTTTTCATGGGAACTACAGGGCTCAGAATAACTTTGAGCACCAACACAGGGCCTGGCTGGCATTATTTGTTCTTTTCACCATTGACTTATTAGACACAAAATCCCTGTAACTCTAAGCTTTGGGCTGCCTTGGAAATGTCTACATGTTCTTTTGCCACTATTCCTGTATGCCCTCAATCCTCAGGGCAGCTCTGCCCATACAGAGCCCATGAATGTCTTGGTGGCTGTAAGCTCATGGGGACCATTAGGAGACTTTTATATTGTAAGACTGTTTAGAGCTAACTGAGCAACTGAGCTCATGTCTCCTAGACAGCTGTGTAAGTAAGACCTCCTGCTGAAATGGTGGGACAAGGAGGACCCCAACCTTGTTTCAGGGAGGCAGGCAGGGGGATGCCCACCCTTTGGGCACCACACTGGTCTCTCTCACAGCAACTCTTGAGAGCCATGTTTGCCACAAGCTGTGCAGTCCCAGCATCCGCACAAGCCAGGATGGGATAAAGAAGCCAGCTGTGAGCGGGTCTTCTCCTCCCATTTGCCAAGGGAAAAAAGATTAACAAGCATTCCCTGGCATGGGGTGGAAAAGCCATCCGAAGTTCTAAGACTAATGTGGCATCATTTTTCTGGTGGGGCTTGAGCACTTTGGCATTCACGGAAGAGTTGGACTCCCAGGTCTACCATGTTTTATGTGTCTGTTCTCAATATATTTCTGAGAGGTAAGTAGAATTAAAAATTAAACCTTTTTAAGGATTGAACAACTAGGCAGGTCTTGTCTCCTTCTCTCCCCAGGGAATTCTTCGTTTCCCAGAATTCAGCTCATTGCTAACTACCTCTAGGATACCTTGTCAGATTCCCTATGTCATCTCCTGGAAGCAATGGGTCTTCTTCCTGCATGCACCCCTGGCACCCCTGCACACCCCTTCATGACAGTCCTGTTTGGTGGTTTTCTAACCGTTGGCTTTAGAAGTCTACTTCCTCAGTAGTCTGCTTTTCTCCAGAGTAGGGGGCAGGTTTTCTTTATCTTCGTTGACATTTCCCCTCCCCATCCACCTACTCTCTGCCCCATTCTAAATCCAGCGTTAAAGACAGGCCCATCAAAGGTATTGGAAGAACAGAAAAGCCAAAACAAAAAGAGGAAACTTCAGTGGCTTACCCGAAATCACACCATTTGGCATCAGCGTTCCGACATTTAGTGCACTACTCAGTTCTAAACTAGGTTGTCATCATGTTTATTTGATTGTCCACAAAGAGTGACATATTTTTAAGAATGACTTTACTACTAAAGAAATGAAGAACATAGAGCTCAGGCCAGTTAATTCTTAAGTATGATTAGACGATGGCTTATAGACCCCATCTATGCTTTAAATCAGGATCATTTTCAGGTCTAATGGAAATTACATGGTGGCTTTGGCTTCACAGGGAAGGAACTTCAAGCTAATCAGCCTTGGGAATGCCACCATCTGAGATGCCAAGGCAAAAACAAAGGAATGCAATCGATTAAGTCTCCCTTCAAGAACTTTCCAAGACCTCGAGGCTGCTGAGATGAGATGGGACTGGAATCCTACCCACAGGCTTAATTGCTTTGCAAGAGGCCACAGCTGTTGTTGCAGGAAAGAGCAGGGTAAAATCCTGTTTTCTTACTTTCAACTTTCTGCTGCCCTTCTTTGAGATTGTTTCTGATCTGCCTCGTGCCCATGCGTATCACAAGAGGTTCTTTCTTTAGTGTCCTGTGTCTTGTCTTTGCTTGTCATTATATCCCTAGCACTTAACGTAGTGCCTGTTATTTCCTTAGTAAATACCTGTTTGATAAATTAATTAAGCTACCAAAAGTAGAGCTTTAATAGGAAATGGTCATTCTCTGGCACGCAAGAGAGATGCCCCTTCACTTTTACAACCAACATTTCCCTTGGCTCCTTTGCCAGAATGTAGGAACATAAGGAAAGGAGTTGTGTGAAAACCATTTTAGTATTGTCCAGCCTATAACTGTCTACTCAAATTTTCCCATGCATGTTCCATTACCAAATCAACTTTTGGGGGCCTGTTTTGTTTTTGTTTTTGCTTCCATAATGACAACCAATCCCTGAATAATTAATGACTTGTCACACATTTACAACCTCTTCTGGCCTTTGAAATAGCTAAAAGTGACCCACAGACTAGCAGAAGAGAGGCACAATTGGACTTTGCCAGAAGTTGGGCCCATGGGGTAAGATCTAGAGAGTTATTGGCTTAAGTGGTCTTAAGCAGTGCCTGTGATTGGAAAATAAAAGGAAATAGAATCCCCTCAGAGAATCAAGAATAGCTAGGCCTCATCCTAAAATAAATAGGCAGAAGAAACATGGGTGGCAATGGCTTAATCCTCAAACCTGTTCTCCCCCACCCCCCCGCCCTTATTTAGCTTAAGTTTCCAAACATTTGTCTCTGCCTTCTTTCTGTAGCCTTATACCCAAACATGTTTTAAAACTTTATGCAATGGAGGTTTGTCACCTTCCTTTATCTTTTGAGAAGAAATGTGCATTCTGTATGTATTTTATCAATATTAGTGATGAAAAAGCCCAAGGAGTTAATCCCATGACTAATTACCATCAGTCCTTGGTGTTACTGTCCACCAAATTAAAATCCTTTCCAGTGACCACTTAGTTTCCAAAGTCAAAACCTTAGGGTTGTGGGTGGTTTTTTGTTAACATTTTACTTACCGCAGCCGAGGGGTTGCTTTATTCTAGGAATATTTTAGGCCCTTTCCATGTTCTTCATAGTGTTTTCCCCTTCATTTGTGTACCTTGGATCATTTGAAAGGTACCTTTATACTTAACTCCTAAGTCCTTCAATAAGTACAAGCCGATGTCCACCAAGCCATTTTATATATATTATTAACAGTGATTGGTCCTTTTGCAAAGAAATTGCAAACCAGGATCACCTGAACAGAAGATTTGATATTCAAAACACATGAAATCTGAGTAGGTTCCAAACTCTGCAAAATTTCTCCCCTGCTCCCTCTTGCTCTTCCCCTCCCCCACAACTGCAGCAACAGCTTCGAATTCTGAGGCTGCTTATTTCATGCCACCTATACCCAAGCGACTATATTGGTGTGATTTTCAAGCCTGCAAACCACCATTCGGAACCTAGAGCAAAGCCGCCACGGTCTGTGGGTATCTACCAGGTGTTCTAAATAATGCATCTGCTTGTTGCCTAGGGCCGGTTCTTTCACAGCGAGGGGAAAGGTGTTGCTTCCACAAAACAGCCCAGGGAAGTGAAGTTGAAATTGATTGAAGGAAATTACTCCTAAAGCCTTGCTTCTCCACGCCTTTGAAGATAGGAGTAAATTTGCTTTCCTGCATCCAGGTGGTCCTCAGATGTCCGAAATCAAAACATAGTGAGGATGGGATTTTCACAGCTCTACCCTGACCAGTCTACCCGTGTCTCCCTCCCCGCGCTGCGTTTCTGAGCCACCATCCACACCGTGGCAACTCCAGGGGCTAGCGGGCACTGTTGAAGCTCAGTTCCTTTTCCCAGGTTGGAAATAGGCCAAGACTGTGAATGTTAATCACCCAATTCCTATAAAAGGTACCACGGGGCCTTTAATAAGCACAAAAGGCCGGAGTCTCGGTTTTACACTTCATCCATGAGACTTTGTCAGTGGGAGGTGGCAGTTCTAAACAAATATTTATGCAATACCTCGGACTAGAAGTAGAAGGAGCTCCGCAGTTGTCAATCACGGAAACCAGGAACCTGGTGAAATACAGGCCCTGAGAAATGGTTTTCCATTCTTTTGAGGTCAAGTCTAAAAAGCAAACATTTCGGGGAGCAAATACCTGTCTTCAAATGTCTTCTGTGCCCTCGTGCATGTTGCTGCCACTCCTGGGATTTTGGTCCCATCTGGGCTGCTGGTCTCAGGAATATAGTCTTTCTTTTCCTTCCACTTCCGGCCTACCCTGGAAACAGTGATGGTGGCGTGCGTTTTGTCTTCTGTCTTCTTAAATCACTTTATTCTAGGTGGGAAAATGAAAGGGCACAAACTCTGCAGAGAAACAGGATAAGTATGGACTTGAACTTTGTCCTGCTTAGTCGTATATCTCTACCAAGTAGCTTCAGCTTGCTAAAGGGAAGTATTGTCATGCATCAAGTGCATCTAAATCATATGTTCCATAATTATTATCAGGATTAGTTGACAAAAAGTCAATCATGGGCTTTGTAATTTATGAACTAATATATAGATGTAAGCAATTTTTTTGTTTGTTTATTTACTTTTGACAGGGAGACAGAGTGTGAACAGGGGAGTGGCAGAGAAAGAGGGACACAGAATCTGAAGCAGGCTCCAGGCTCTGAGCTGTCAGTCAGCACAAAGCCCGATGTGGGGCTTGAACTTGTGAACCACAAAATCATGACCTGAGCCAAAGTCAGTGCTTAACTGACTGAGCCACCCAGGTGCCCCTAGATGTAAGCCATTTATTATTATTATTATTATTATATTATATTATATTATATTATATTATATTATATTATATTATATTATATTATAGCTGTTTATGATTATTATGCAGAGGACTTCTAGGAGAGTACATTTTTAACGAATATATTCTTTATTTCCAGGTTTCTACTGTTATTATGTCCAAGAAAGACTTAGGAACTATTGTAGTTTCCACAGCGCCCAGAGGAACCAGGTAAAACCAATCATTTTCTTTGATTCAGTAGAGCATTTAAAGGAAGGGATAGAAAATATTTTTGTATTATTGGTGAAGTGATGGAGAAAACATTATTTATGTATTAAAATAAATTTTTTTATTTTTTAAATGTTTATTCATTTTTGAGAGACAGAGCCTGAGAAGGGGAGGGGCAGAGAGAGAAGGAGACACAGAATCTGAATCAGGCTCCTGGTTTTTAGCTGTCAGCACAGAGCCCGGCACGGGGCTCGAACCCACGAACAGTGAGATCATGACCTGGGCCAAAGTCAGATGCTTTACTGACTCAACCACCCGGGTGCCCTTATATATAATAATTCTCAAAACTTGCTATTCACAAGGAAAAGATGACTCCAAATTCCAAATTTTTAAAGTGGCAGAACACTTTAACAACAAAGAACAATCAGTCGTCAAAAATTTTCTTTATGAACCAGGGCTTTTTTCTACTCTGTTGGGTTTTAAATGGAGTTCAGTAGATTGGTTAATATTAATGTTTAAAACAAAAAAAGCAGATGGCAGCCCTAAGGTTTTTTCATTTTAAATACAGCTTAGTTGAAGTATAATTGATATACAAAAACCGTACATATTTCATGAATACAATTCAATGTGTTTGGACACGTGCATACAACTTTGGGAAAAAACGGTCACTAGAAAAGAGTTCAATTTGGTTTTGCAACAAAAAGAGAGTAATAGTGACTGGTGGTGGTGAACTCCCTGGACTTTGTCACCACCAATATTTATGAAATACATAAAGAATGCACATTTCTTCTCTAAAGATAAAGTTGACAAATCTGTATTGATTTAGTTTCCATTAACAGTACGTTTCAAGAGATACCTCTTAGAAAATTATGTCTAATTTCCTCAATGAGTATGTTGCTCCTTTACTTAGTAACTTCTTTATTTTGTTCTGAACACCCTAATATAAAATGTTCTTGCAAGTCCACTTGGCAGAGAGTTTTCACCACACCCACAGAAACGATGTGCTTTGGCCTTGCTTACGTTCACCTATGTCACCTCCTTTCATTATTATTACTGATCCCTACTTCCGTTTCCACTTTTTTTAATTGAGAATCTAATAAAAGCAAGCATCCATCTACAAAACATTCCCTATGATCACAGATTCATAGTACAATAAACCCACAAAGAACTAGAAAGTAGCCTAGAAAACCTTGAGCAGCAGGACCAGGCCTAAAAGACATTACCGGACACATTTCCTTTTCACTATAGACTAATAAAAATCTAACTGTTTTCAGTTGTTCCCAAATGTCATTAAGCTTAGCCTGAGTTCTGTAAGAACATAAGCCTTTCGATTTAGATTGCATGTCACTGAAGACAGTGTTAAGTGTGTAGTTTTCCTCATAAAGAAGGGGCTGTGTCCCCTTGATATTTCAAAACTTTTTTTACCAAAGTTGGGGATTACACCAAAGGCTATTTTTCTAAGCAACAAAATTCTCGACCATGATTAATTATGGGACATGAAATTGCAGGAAAATTTTCTGCTTTTTTAAAATAACATCATCTGAAACATACCAAAATTCTCTATGCACATGTCTGTATTTTTCTTGTCATTCATTCAACAAATACAAATATAAGAAGAGGATGATACTGTGTGAAGACAGAACAGATTTCGGAGAGGGCAGGGGAGAGAGTAGAGAGGAGAGAGAAGCAATTGGAGATACAGAGTACTGGGAAGGGCTCTTGTAAAAAGACAGCTGAGAAACAAAGACCTGAAAGACATGAAAGAATGATGAAGATAATCCCTAAAAGAGCATTAGAGAGAGAGAAAATGGCATCTGTAAATGGAGTGATAGTGCTGCAATACCACCTAGAGTTGGTTCAGAGGAGTCCAAGAGGAGAATAAATGGAGACTGTGAATAGAGACAAATCCTTGAGGAGGGGTTTTCTCGTAAAGAAAGCAGAGTTGGAAGGCAATGTGAAGCCAAGGCAGAGTCTTGTTTTGTTTTCTTTTGTTTTGTTTTAACAACAGAAGACAGTAAATATATAGCTTGTTTGTATGCTGATCCCAGTAGTTCAGTTGAAAGGGCAAATGTGCTGATATAGGAAAAATATGAAGGACTTGAAGAGAGAAGGCATTCGTTTGCCAGGGCCGCCAAAACAAAGTGCCACAGACTAGGTGGCTAAAACAACAGAAATTGTTGCTGGAGGCAAGAAGTCGGGATCAAGGTATCAGCAGGGTTGGTTCCTGCTGCAGACCTCTCTTCTTGGCTTGTGGATGACTGTCTTCTTCCGTCTTCACATGACCTTCTCTGTGTGCCTCTCTGTGTCCTAATCTTCTCCTCTTTATAAGGACAGCAGTCACACTGGATTAAAGCTCATCCATAGTACATCATTAAACTTAATTGCATCTTTGAAGACCTTATTTCCAAATAGTCACATTCTGAGATACTGGGGGTCAAGACTTCACAATATGAACTTTGGAGGGGCACAGTTCATCCCACAAGAGATGCCCTGGGGCAGGAGAGGGGATTGACTCAAGTGCATGGTTTTAGCACATGCATAATAAGAGGGTGGAAGAAGGAAAATACAGAAACAAGATATAAGAAATCTCCTAGGTTTACATCTTTTCATCATGGAAAAAGAAAGCAGATAATGGCCGAGAGGAGGGTTGGAGGAGATCCTGGAGGTTTCAGAAGAATAGAGAAGAGGTACCACAGTCATGGGGGTGAGGGGTGGAGTGACTGGTAAAGGGAAATGGACCTTAGACTTGCTGGACAGCACTGGGGCCCACCTGCTGTGTGACATCAGCCTGTGAAGTGGAGTGGTTTTTTTCCGCAGCTATGTTTAGCCTTTGGGAAATGATATGGAGTAGACAGATTTTGGTTTAATTAGAGTTGTGGTTTTGCCAGATGAGTACAGTGGAAGGAGAGAGGAACCAGAGAGTTGAGTATGTGTATAAGGTTGGATTGTAATGTCGAACCACAGAATCCAAGGCAGTAGGAAAAGAGGAGATAAGAAAATATGATGGACCGTACAAATGGAGTAGAACCCAAAGCTTCCTGTGGAGTTGGGGACTGTTGGAGACAGGAGATTAGATGGAATGAGTTAAGTAGATAGGAAGGGCCAGTCCCGAGGGGGAATACTTGAAGTGAGACCTGGAGGAGCCACAGTTACTCATATGGACTGAGCTGGGGTAGAACTATGAGAATGAGTGGTTTAGTAAGAGTAGAAGGAGTCAAAAAACAGATTGTTCAGAGTATTAATTGTCCTGAAGGATCTGATAATATTGTGCATTATTATAGGAGTAGTTTTAAAGGGCAGGCATCAGCAAGGCGCTGAAGTATTCAGGGGATAAAGAGAGTGGCCTGGAGGTCTGTAGCTCACTGTCTACAACAGGAAACAGTAGTAGACAGCAGAGCCTGCAAGCATGAACTTCCAGTGAGCTGGGTGGGGGAGGCAGGGGGAAGATGGAAGAGAGATTGATCCGGAAGAGCCAGTGAAGAGAAATGAAGGAAGGGTAAGGAGGCCGACTCAGGCACCCCGGGCATAGGAAAGGAAAGGCACACGGCCTGAGAGGACTATGGAAAAGTATCCTTAGAGAAGAGCCAGGCTCGGTTAACGTAAGAGAGGGAGGGGGTTGAGGATCAGAGGATTTTTGCTGAAGATGGACAGTGAGTTCCAGAGCATGGTGAGCGCACCTGGGATTGAAGGGGCCTGAGCCTACATGTCAGTTTAGGGGAGGAGTGTTTGGTGGCAAGGAATGAGCTGGGAGTCTTGGGCCCTGTCTGCCGGAGATACAGGGACATGGGGAGAGAAGGGATAAATCTTGACAGTCTCTAATCCCCAGGTTGGGGTGGCCAAGTTTGAGGTGGAAGACAAGAGCCTTTCATGGGGACAAGCTGTGCAGGCAGGCTAAGGGTGACATGGCAATTGCCACCTGGCTGCTCTCCTAATAACAGTGCCAACTCAGGAGAGGGGTGTGGGCAGCAGAGTCAGGTACTGGAGATACAAAGTCCTGCCAGCAGGGCCAGAGAACCTGTGGCAGAGGAGGTGGGAGGATGCAGGGAATGTTCAGGCATAATCCTCATGGAATCACTGTATTCAGGGAGCTGCAATCCTCCGAAGCATAGATAACAGCTCCCAAGAGTGTCAGCTATGTGTGTGTATCGCTGGGACAATATAGGGGTTAGAATGGTTTTTGATGTGCTTGTCTGATCAATCATGTTTTATGACCCTTCTTTTTCTGACGTCTAAGTATGCATTATGAAAGCCTCCCAGAACATTCTACCCAAGACAGGCCTGTGGGCATTTAGGACAACGCAGGAGAAAAAAGACGTGAGATCTACTGTGCAAAGCACCTGAGCTCAAGGTCAGGTTTTGTCCCTGTCCACCTGTCAGGCACAGGGCAAGTGATTTACATACTCTGAGCTCTAGTTTACTCTTCTGGAAAATAGAGTTAATGGTATCATCACGAAGGGGTAGTTGTGAGTACACAGTAGTTAATTCATATAATGCTAAGTGTTTGGTATTGTCATTAAAAGGATGCCATGACACAACATCATAGAAGCATGAGCTTTCAGCTCAGAAATGGACAGAATTGCCGAGAGGTTAAACCTCACTTTGCTCAGCCTGGGCACCCATTCCCAAGTCCCCCAGCTGGGGAAACCTCCAAGACAAGCTGGATCAGCTTCTCTCTAGAAGAGGGCAGTCAGGAGGTCTACATGTTAAGTACCTTGAGATTTATTAAGATGAGAATTTAAGCTGCTCTTACTCTAGCATCTTCTAAGAGAGGTCCCTGCTAAGAGCTGACCTGCCTCTAGATTTCTTGCGATGTGCAATAATGAACGTCTTAGTTGTCGTTTTTTGTTTGTTTGTTTTTTAAGACAGCATCAACCAGGTGCTTCCCCGCAGTTGAATTCGAGTGGGACTACCTTAGCAATTCGTTGTGCGTGTGTGCATGCATATGTGTGTGTCCATCTGTGTGAAACATATATGCAGATAACTATGGCTCATGCAGCCCTGGGAACTCAGAAATGAGAGCATGTCTCTAAAAAGTGCTTCCTAGGGAAATGCTCATAAATGATAATTCAGCTTTCGCCTCACCCTAAGCTATCAGCACAGCACAGCGTGACTTCCATAGAGAGCTGCTTTTGTGGTGATCACTATCCACCACTTTTTCTCCTACGACTGGGAATTGGGGAAAGCTTTGATTTTCCTTCACCGTTATACTCTAGAACAGCCCCCTCCACATAGCCATGTCTTACAAGCCTCACAGGCATCCAACACTACTCCCCACAAAAGGGGAGCGATTCAGCGATCTGGGTGCTTATTTTGTGTTCTTGGATATCCTGCTAAAATAGAAACTCATTGAAAGCAAAAGAGATTCAGCGTTCTTGAAACTCCCTCAGGGAATGCTTCCCAAATATTTCTGCCAATTAATTCACTTTAAAATGTGATCTCTAAATAGAGAATCGTTTCTGATCTCATTTTCTTAAAGAAAGGAGCACAAATCTATCTAGAGCCAGAAATGGACTGAACCAAGGGTTAACTCCTCACAAACCTCTGGCTCCTATAGATTCTAGAAATCTGTTGTTGAAAAAGTATGGCTATTTAGCACGAATATACAATGAATATGCATGTTTTTTATGCCCACAAACCCCGAGAAACAGATTACTATGACAGGGTCACTCACATGTGGTCACTTTGTGGACACAAGCTTCCACACTTCTCTAGAACTCACTGGAAATCTCTAAAAGTGTCAGAACTGAGATCCACAACTATGAGCCTTGACTATTGAGTCACCAATATAGATGGCTCATCTCTGCCCCACCCCACGCCTCTCCCAGAAGGCCCCATGCAGGCATCTGTCAGCAGCTCCTTGCTGGGTGCGGCCGTCTGCCTGACAAGGGACAGAAATCCTCCTCTCTTCCTACCAGTAGTCTGACCCTGTTCCTCATAACAACTGGTATGGGGCTGCCCCCTGGAGGTCTCGGAAAGCCTATTTCCTTACAGGCAGGCCGGAGAATCCAGGAGAGGCAGTGCAGACACTGATTCTGGAACAGATCATCCGACCATCTAGTCCAGGCCCATCACAAAAAGGATAGTGAGGCCTTAATGTTGCAATGAAATCAACTCACACAGATGCGATCATTTTCAGAAATTCTGCTCCGCAATGCCAGGCAGTAGGATCCACTGTAAATTCCTCACCAGGGAACTAAACTGCAGTTTAAGCCTAGGAAAAACAATGGCTTTCCGTTTATCTTATCAACATCCAGATTGTTTAGGCAGATCACACCTCGATGGCACTTACTGGACATGACTGCAGATAAGATGTTGAGCTTAACATTATCCATTAGTTATCTGTTTCCTGACCAGAGTAGCTAATCCTTTAATCCCAATATACCTAAATCCTGGAGATAAATGATTCCAAGTAGCTTCTCCACCTTCTGGTGCTACGGCAATGATTGTGCTCTAAAGCGGTAATCTCTGACCTCTCTCGAAGCAGGCAAATGCCAGTGTCGACAAGTAATGGGCTGTACTTTTTGAGTCTCTACTTACTCAATTTCAATCCATTAGCATTGGTTTCCTCAGACCATACACACTGGGCTCAAACCCTGCGTGATCCTCACTGGGCTGGGCACTTGCTGAATATGTAGCAATGAGCGTGTGAGGCTGAGAGAGTAACTGTCGATGAGTGTGGACCACACTGAGTTATCTCCCTACCTTTGAAACTCTGTGCACTTTGGGGGGATTTGCATTACAGCTTCCTCCTCTGGATATAGTCAGGAGTCCATTAAACGCGATATGAAGAGGTGATCACAATGTTCCTAATTAGGAGAGAAGCAGACCAGAAAGTCATCCGATAATAGTTGATAAAATAAAATGACGTGTCCAAGCCGAGAAAAGCTGTTATGTCGGGATATTAAGGATATACCCTGTCTGGTAGGATAATAATAGGTTTTTATTTTCTCTGAGAAAATCAATTAGGAAAAACGAAAGGAAAAGAAAGCATAATACTTATTGGAATCCTATGAGGGGGATTCCAGTCCTTCTCAACTGGTGGTTTGAAATCAAAACAAGCAGCAAAGTGAAGGAAAAAAGAGGGGCTGGCCTGTAACTGGTGCATGTAAGATTCTTGCTCCCCTACAGAGGGGGAAAAAAGATTAAAGATGTTATCATTTCTTTTCTAAGCAACCAGAATACTCTCGAAGCAGTTTTGAAATAGCTAAAATTCTACGTTCTTTTTTTTTAAGATGTATGTTGCTGGGCTCCATTTCATATTGACTAAAGCTGAAAGTTGTCCAAACTGCTTTGAATAAGAGATTTAAGGATGAAGGCCATCCCACTTCCAGAGGGGGATTTCCCTGCTCAGGGGCACTAAGCGGTATTTTTAAACTATCTGGCTGGATCTTAAAAGTCATTCGTGACAGGTGATAATTGATTACATATTGAATTTTGCCAGAAACTCTAATGTCATTGGCATAGAGAGACGTAGCGTTACCACAGTGTGTGTGTGCAGACGACTGGAACACAAATAGAGGGCTTCATAAATTAAATTTAATGTTTCGTAGCTCTTCTTTAAACAAAGTAGGTGTGGAAATTATTTTAAGCTAAAATTTATTTCTCTGTAAAATAAAAACCAGCCTCTGGATGTATATACGTGGGACCAGAAAGCAGAACTTAAGCTCATGCGTAGACGGGACGGAACACTGAAAGAAAAGGAAGATGTTTTCATATCTTAAGTAAAAAGTCAAATATTGAAATAACAAATATTTTCAAACACGGGACACAGACAAAATAAGGACAATAATGACAAGGACAGTTACAAACACACACATACCGCTAAATGGGACGGTCGTCAGTGGGGAGCTTTTAATTGGATACACTAATCGGCACATCTGATTTTAACTTTAATGTAACTGTGTTGGTTTTAGGAAAAAGTCCAGTCCCTTCAGTTCCTGTTCATGTGCCCGAAGAGAGAAGAAATCGAAGGTAGATGAAGAAACTCAATGACTTCGAGCGTGGCGAAGCCCTCCTATTTAAGACATTTGCAATTTGTTTAAAATTTGTTGATTTTGCCTTCTTCCCCCAGAGCAGAAGTAACAAACCGACCAACCATGGGTGGGGTCAGGCCCAGACCAGCTTTATTTGGCTTCCACGATACGTTTTGTTTTACTGTACGTCTGTTTTGCTATGGTCATTGTTGTTCTTCTTTTTGAAACTTCTTAAATGCGTCAAAAGATCGCGCCCTCCATCGGTTTTTCCGCGGGCCAGCAAATTCACACACTCACAGGAACTGTTTGGCTTCTGTGTGCATTTTTGTTTATTTTGTTTTATTTTGTTTTTACTTTGATCTGTACTCTAGAGCAGTTTATTTCTTAAACTGCCAGTCGCCGTTCATTGGAGGCTGTGACATGCATTCAGTGGGTCTGGGATCACCATTGTTCTTCACCAGTTACTATAGAGTAGAAATTAGCAGTGCAGCACAGGTGTGAAGATGAACCTATTTTATGAACTTTCACCTTGGGTACATACATGTATGGGCATGTGTGCGTGCATGCATATGCACAGGCTATATGTACAAGTTAAAAATGCATTTCTGGGGTGCCTGGGTGGCTCAGTTGGTTCAGGGTCCGACTTCGGCCCAGGCTGTGATCTCACAGTTTGTGAGCTTAAGCCCCGCGTTGGCCTTTGTGCTGACCGCTCAGAGCCTGGAACCTGCTTTGGATTCTGTATCTCCCTCTCTCTGCCCCTCCCCTGCTCATGCTCTATCTCTCTCTGTCTCTCAGTAATAAGGGTTAAAAAAAAAAGTTTTTTTTAAAAAATGCATTTCTTACTACGATGGTAGTCCAAAAAGTTTGGAAAATACTGCTCGAGAGAGTATCTCTTAATTATTAAGATTATATTCAAATTATACAGTCCACAGACATATAATTTATTCCATATTCCACAAAGGCAGGTGACATTCATTCCACAAATATTTCTTTTCTACCGCAAGCACCAAGAATTTTTCAAATTCCTTTGCCTTCCAGGAGCTTACGTTCCTATCGCTTAGGGCACATTCTCAAAGTATTTGATTACCTACCTACCAACTCCTTTAGGTCTTTTATCCCTCCTCGGTCCAAATTCTCCTCACTTCCTGTTCACCTCCCCCATCAATTCTTTTTTGATCACCTTGGCCAAAAGTAAACCATTCCTTCTCTGCCTGCCTGCCTTAGGTGACCCATTCAGTAGTTATTATATAGGACTACGTGGTATTTCCTCTATTGCTTTAGTGAATGGCATTGTAATCTCTCTCTCTCTCTCTCTCTCTCTCACACACACACACACACACACACACACACAATACCCTGATTTTTCCTTCTCTCACCTTCCATGGAGGATCTTGTGCTGCGTTGCTGGACTATCGAGCCCTTATGGTCCTAAGCACCATCAAAGCCAAAACGCAGAACTTAAGAAGCACAGAGAATGCTATAGGTCATGCTATGTAAGAAAAGCTCTGGGAGTGCCTGTATGACTCAGCTGGTTAAGTGTCCAACTCTCAGTTTTGGCTCAGGTCATGATCTCATGGTTTGCGGGATCGACCCCTGCATGGGGCTGTGCACTGACAGCCTGGAGCCTGCTTGGGATTCTCTCTCTTCCTCTCTCTCTCTACCCCTCCCCTATGACCACATACTCTTTCTCTCTCTCAAAAACAAATAAACCTAAAAAAAAAAAATCCAGAAAGTGGGGAAAAGAGCATGAAAGGGACCAGTGATGAATTAAATAGGAGAGCCAGTTGGTCTAGAGTTTTGTTGAGAGAAATAACGGAAATTTCAGGAATTTTTCTGAATTAAAAAAAAAATTTCTCCTTTGCTACTGCTTCAAGAGAAGCTTAGTAAACACTTTTTTAAAATTTTTAATGTTTACTTATTTATTCATTTATTTTGAGAGAGAGAGAGAGAGAGAGAGAGAAAGCATGAGCCAGGGGAGAGACAGCAAGAGCGCTAAGGGTGCAGAGCCCAAATGGGGCTCGAACCCACGAACTGTGATATCATGACCTGAGCCAAAATCAAGAGTCAGATGCTTCACCGACTGAGCCACCCAGGTGCCCTCAGTAGAAGCTTTTTATTATTATGTTTCAGAGCCTTATGGAGTCATATTTGTAACATTTAGGGATACTTCTCAGTGCCTTTAGGCACCCAGATTTACTTAGATCACAACTATATTATTTAATACTTCCTAGGACTATGCTTAGCCTTCCCAGTCAGATTGTGACATTTGAAGAATGAGTTTTGGACTATTTTTGCCAACTTCATGAACCTCAACTTGCAGGATTCATGCTGCAGGGCTGTTTGGTTTTTCCGCTACTGTGAAGGCTCAATGCATTTGAAGGTAATTCTCGACCTACCGAAAGTTCAGGGTTTGGACCCTGAAAATCATCAGAAGAAAGACATCACACCTGCATGCTTGTTGCATAACTTGCCTATAAGGATTTCAGAAAGACTCTAGGAAGATCATCAGTAAGATATTAGAGAAATAACTTGCAGCAGCGGGCACACTACCCCTTTTTGTCTTGCACTGTGTCAAAGGAAACTAATATATTTGGATTTATTACCAATAAATCTAAAGTCCTGTTATTTTCCTGCCCAATTCTTGACCTCAAACTTGAAGGTCTGTAACTATAACTTAGATGACATCAGACAGACTCCTTCTGGGAGTAAGGCCATTTCATTGCTCCCTGCATTAGAAATGTCATGTCACATGATCATTCTAACTCTGCGGTCCCATGAGCACATAGATGTGTGTTCGCATTGGTATTGGTTCATCAGCACATGTAACTTATCAGCTCGGCAACAGTAAGCTGTCCACTCTGTGCAGTGCCGTGTGAGAGAATCTCAGAGAGAAGCTCTGACCTCCACATTTAAGGAAACCATTCTCCAGCAGACAGAGCCAAATATTGGTATTTCTGTGTCTTAAGTCTGTCATCTATTGATTCCTTTTATAGTATGAGCATTAACTATATACATTGTAACCAGGTACTGTTCAAATAGCATCTTTCTTACCTTCCAGGTATCTTTTTACACTGACGCCTCTGGACTACGAATTTCCATTTCTCTAAGTCGCTTATATTAGGCAGCACTAGCCAGCCGTCGAGATACTAACGGGCATTTCTTTGATGTACCTCAGTCTGCACATCTGCTTCAGCTCCTCTGCCAGATGTTCATATTTATTTATATTCCTTGCTTACGTTTCCGAGAATACTTCTGCTCTGGGGAAAGACGTATTAGTACAATAAACTCTCCTGTACAAAATGTCAAAATAGTGTGGTTGCCAGAATTAAACATAACTACCTCAGTCAACTAAAAGCGAGACGATTCTAGAATGTTCTTGAATGCATACTTATAATGAGCTCTAAAGTCCTTTCTTAATTTATTATTGAAGTAGCCACTGGCATCGTGCAGAGCAGTCTTTTTTTAATCGTTTCTTTTTTGCAAATTGTCTGATAGAGCCAACTCCATCGTATCCATCTGAGATCATTTAGTACCTCTAACTATATCTCAATCTAAATTCAGATATATCTGAAATTATTTCCATAGCAAATAACTCCAACAGTTTACATGTATTGGACACTTACTATGTGACAGACACATGCTGTCTGCTTTAGAGACATTTCATCGAATCCTCACAACAACTCCATGAGACAATCGCTGTTATAATCCCCATCTCACAGATGAGGAAACCGAAGCTCCGTGAGATTATAATTTTGGTTTGACAGAGCAAGGAGTCAAGCCTAGAACTGCCTCGCTCTCTCCTAACTGCTGTCACATCGCATAGAATGGTTCATCTACAAATCAGACAGTTGTTAGTAGACACAATCACAAAATAACTACCTCACCACACCTCCAGGTAGGAACTTGCTTTCGGTTAATTTGTAGAATTTCAGGTGGAGGGGGGCGAGTTGGTGGAGACTTGGAGAGGAGCATGGACTGGTTCCCCAGGGCCCAGTTTCTCAAGCTTCTGACACACACTTCCGGGACGAAGCGGTGTATCCTCCTAGAGCATTAATTTTTCCTCAACGATACGTAGTTTACAATGATAATTTTTACGAAAGCAATGGTTATGTTATGGGACAAATCAAGACAAATTTTCTCGAATTTTTACATTGAAAGTGAGATTTCCAGAAGCTTCCTCTCTCTGGGAGAATGACTCCAGGTCTCCTGGAGGTCGAGCATGTCCTCGCTTTGCATTCAGGGCGTATAGACCCACAGCCGTAGGAGCAGGGAAGCCCTTGAAAAGTCTGAAGCGGGTTCTGGGGTGTATTTCATTCTACCGACACTTCGGAGGATGGATATGGAAGAAGAAAGAAGCAGAGAAAAAGAAAGCCCGAACGTGAGGGTAAAACACAAGTAAAGGATAAGAAGTAACACACTCGGTCATTTCAAACGCATGTGCGTGTGCGCGCACGCGTGCCCTTGCCCGCGCGCACACACACACACACACACACACACACACACACCCCTTGCAAAATGAAGATGCAAAACGATTTAAAAGGCACATGTCCAAATATCTCATTCACTACCCACCACCCTGCCTCTGCCTTCCTCTTCACACTAACGCTTGGCCACATCTGTGGGAGCTTGGCCTGGTTTGCTCGTTTAACCTGCCTTACACAGCAGAGCCCTCCAGCCACGACCCTAACTAAACATTTTCACACTGGGCAGTTTGCCATGGTCATTTGGTCACAGCCAATTATGTTTCTGGACAAGGCCCGAAGAAGTCCGAGCTGTCTGTGAAATGGTGCTCTCTGTATTCCGACAGCGACACACGTTAGGAGAAAGAGGGTTTCATGGAGGGAAGGAATGTTTTAATTTTTTTTCTTTGTTTTATTTTTTTTCCTCCTCTTCAGCTGATGATTGTTGTTTCAGGATGTAGCGACTTCCATTGGTGAGAGAGATTTATTACTTACTTCCTGGAGAGAGCCATTTTCTCTAGAGTGGGAACATTTAGACGGGGGCATCCAAAAGAGTCACTAATTTTTTACTTTTGCAACTTAGAGGGAAAGAGAAACTCCAATCTGCCTGATTTTCCCCTCCCGTCAGGAATGAGCCATGACACGCTCTCCAAAACCACAAGGCGAGAGGGCCCCTGTGCTCCTTCTTTGCAGTCCGAGGCCAAGGTCACCAGCTGCAGCAAGCAGACTCTGTAACCGCAGACTGACACAAGTTCTTTTAGTGACTTTGGAAATCCATTGCAACAAAGGCATAGCAACACTCCTGCTCACTACCCCAGCCTCCATCACAAGCCGGTGGTGGCTCCAAAGATGTGCTTTTTTTCTTGTATTGGTTTTCCTGGTGGCAGTGGCTCTCAGTGTCCCCTAGGCCTTCCTTTCTTACTGTACCTTCCCTCTCTGGTCAGTATCATCCCTTCTCATTGCTCTCCCTAGCATTCACGGGAAGATGCCCGACCACGCCGGCCGCAGCCACACCGTGACCCTCTGCAGAGCCCCAGCCCATACAGAAGCCATCTAACAGGCCTCTTCCCCTCGAGTTCACACTCCCCAGGTCAAAGCTCGAGCTCGCCACCTCCGCTCCCAACCCCGTTCAATCTGGAGTGTTTCATATTTCAGTGACCAGCACCATTTCCCACCCACTTCTCAGACCAGAAACCCTGAGCACCCTCTTTCTCTCTTTCTTAACACCCAACTTATTCAGGTAGTCACCAAGTCCAGGTGGTTCTGATGCTTCAACACTTCCAGAGGCTGCTTGGTTTACTTTTCTCCATCCCCACTTCTACCAGCATCCAACTAGTCTGTCTGCCCCTCGCCTCTTTCTCTAACTCCCTACCTTATCTCCACGTGGAATATTCTAAAAAGCATATCTAAAAAGCCAGGGGGAATATTCTAAAAAGCATATCTAGTCATACCACTCCCATTTGAAGAAAAAAAAATCCCTGGGGCGCCTGGGTGGCTCAGTCGGGTAAGCGTCCCACTCTTGGTTTCAGCTCAGGTCATGATCTCACAGTTCCTGGGTTGGAGCCCCAAGGGAGCCTGCTTGGAATTCTCTCTCTCCCTCTCTCTCTCTCTGCCCCTCCCTTGCATGTGTACACACACATTCTCCCTCTCTCTCCCTCTGTCTCTCTTTCTCTCAAAATAAATAAACTTAAAAAAAAATCCCTGATGCATACCCCTTAGCCTAAGGAGGAAGTTCAAAAACTCCAATTTATTTTATAAGACAGTTCATGAGCTGGCCCTGCTCACCTTTCATCTTTCATACCTATGGCTTTAACTCTGCTCCCAAATCTAGACACATAAAGGCACTTGCAGGTTCCTTAAGTTCTCTCTGCCCCTAAGCCTTTTCACCTAATGTTCTCTTTGCCTACACCCGTTCCTATTGTCTTCCTATGGCTAACTTCAAGCGTACTGTCCAGTTATCCCCTCAGCATCCGGGACTAGGGTGAGTGCATGTTTCCAACTGAGTGTACCCCTGTTTTAACCCTGCCTCTCTTGCTTCCCCTAGCTTCGGCCACATGTATACTTAATATCTCTTTCTTCCTGATCCCAAAATGGGTTAGGTCCCACGTCCCCCACTTGTACCCACTGTTCCCTCCCTACTATAGCCTTTATACAGCGGTATTATAATTGCCTTTGTACTTGTTTATCTTTCCTATTAAACTGTAAGCTCTTGGAGAGCAGGGACCTTATACTTAACGTCTTTGTCACAGTGCTTAACATGCAGTAGGCAGTGACTGTGTATTGCATGAATGAATATATGATGACTTACCTGTAGAATTAAAGAAAGCTTGACTTTGGAGGGACCCCACAAATCATTGGGCCAAACCCCTCATTTTACAAATGAAGAAATCGAGGTCAGGAAGGTCAAGACAAGACTGTTTCTCAAAATGACATAAGCTGGAAAAGCACCCTAGCATCTTATTTTTAGTGGATATCAGTTGCCGCTGCAATGAAACACAAGCTCCTCACCAATGACATGTAGTATTCAAGCCAAATAATGCAGTCTGTCAACTGAAATGATTTTATGACTTCTTATAAAATAAAATAAAGCAGGTTTTTATGAGACATTTTCCTGAGGTCAGTACGTAAGGACCTCCCCGCCCCAAATACCACCCACATTTCACAGTTGAAACAACCGGGGAAAATGCCAGAGAGAGTAAGTGAAAACGCAACCAGAAAGGAGAGTGTTTCCCAATCTGTGATGCAAGACCTTTCCTTCAACTTGTGGAGACGACAGGACCGACAGGATCTCTGGTCTCTCGGAAACTTCTCCTCCGTGAAGTTCTTAGAGCCTCGTGACTATTGTAGGGGGTGGGGTGGTCACGAGTGTGCAGCCCAGGCAGGGCGTGTCTCGTAGATGGCACTTACAGTTGTATGTGAAAATAGAGGTCATATGTTAAGAAATTAAAACCTTCACATTTGGAGCCTTTATACTGAATATCATTTCATTAGGCTTTTTTGTTTGTTTGTTTGTTTGTTTTTATTATTTATTTTGAGAGAGAGAGAGAGAGAGAGAGAGAGCACAAGCAGGGAAGGGCCAGAGAGGAGGAGAGACAGACTCCCAAGAAGGCTCCACGCCATCAGTGCAGAGCCCGATGCAGGGCTCGAACTCACAGACTGTGAGATCATGATCTGAGCCGAGGTCAAGAGTTGGACACTTACCTGCGCCCCCCAGGTGCCCCAAGGCTTTTAAGTTTAACATCAGACTCCCAGCAAATCAACCTTGAATCTGCTTGGTTTGTGTTCATGAAGAAGGCTCCTGGTGAGAAAGGGGAAAGAAATGCATGCAAACAGCAAAGTCGGAATAAAAGCTGCCTATCAGCTGCTCCCTTGAAAATCTGAAAGGCACAGAGGCCCTACCGGGGGTTGCAGACTAATGGTAGGGGAAGACTCTGGCGTTCCTATCCTGTGCGGAGGTAACAGCTGAGATAAAATGAGCTCAGAATTCTGAGGTTTAGGGTACGCTGTCAAAAACGGTATTCTACCACTGCATTCTACCATTGAGAGAAAACTGTACGTCGCAGTGTCTCTCTACCGAACTTCATCCTTACAGGAAATGTGAGAGAATTAAGGGCTGAAAGCAGTTCTTATTTCCTAAAGGCCCTCCTTTCCCATTTCCTCCTCCCCACCTTGAATCTCTCTGCAGAGACTTGAAACCAGTGGAATGCTGGTAAATGCTTAGCAGCCGGGTTGCCCGAGGGGGCAGGAAATGACATGACTTGCAGCATTTGCCAATTTCTGCGGAGTGACTACTCCCGCTGGAGCCAATGACAAGTTACCAGGGCAATGTCACTGAACGCAAAATTGGGACAAGGCATGCACGATCGGCTGCTCAAGGCTGGTATGGGCCCGCTCTGGCGCACTGCTGCTTGAAAGCCTGGCACTGACCAGGGTAGCTCCCGCCAGAGCAGGTCTTCAGCCTTCCTTGCCTTGAACCCAAATTCCTCGGTATTAGTCATGATTAGCGAGGTTATGCTACATAACAAATTAGACGCGA
This sequence comes from Paguma larvata, assembly GCA_030068075.1. NCBI lineage: Eukaryota > Metazoa > Chordata > Mammalia > Carnivora > Viverridae > Paguma > Paguma larvata. The sequence goes on along the minus strand of CM057833.1, from coordinate 97,135,672 downwards.
TATCTCAGTGGCTTAAAACAGCAAAGGTTTATGCTTCATTCGTGATATACGTCCAGCATGGGTCCATGGTGGGATGGTACTTTGCTTATCAAAACCACTCAGATCTTAGACCGATGGGGGCTTCACCATCTGGAAAGTGCTGGTGGCAGTGAGAGCCTGGAGATTTACACATGGGCTTTTCACCATGTCAGCTCACATTTCATTAGTCAGAATGAGCCTCATGGCCCCACCTAGATGCAAGGGATTTGGCAAGTGCAAGGGAGCAGATGGAATGTTTGGTGAGTACCAGTGTCTCATCATAGCTGTGATGATTTCAGCAGGCGACTTTGTTTCTTGATGGCTCAGGACACTCTATTTCAGTGGGCCCCGTAGGGTTAAGGAGAAATGAAGGACCTCACTGAATGCTTTGGGAAAACCAGAAGCTCAGCAAAAAATCTTCAAGTTATGATCGTTTATTTTACTTTATTTGTTTACTGTTAGTAAATATTAATGTGCCAAACCAGTTGTTCTTTGGGAAGGAAACTTAGAGTTCAACAAGAGTCCCAAGCAGGCTTTGCTCTGGTCCTCTTTCACACTTGAGAGATGCAGCAAGTTATTATGAATTTGCTTGTCTAAACAGCAAACTAGCAATTTGAGGTTTTTCTGCCTGAGCCTAAAGCCCAGAGCCCATCTCTAGGCGCATAGAACATTCCTGGGGGAAGATGGCTCCTCAGAGTCCCAGTCTTCTTGACAGAGGGGATGTCTCACACTGGGGCAGGGAGGGGGGATGGTGTGGGCTCCCTGAAACCTCAGCGTTTCATCTCAATTCAACAGATGTGTATTTTGCCCCAGTGAGGACCAGGTCTGGAGGCTTCTGCTAGGGCTCCTACAGAAGGGGCATCAGGTCCCTCAAATTCTCCCACTGCTTCTTGTATCTCCTAGCCCATGAGCCACAACGTCACCGTAACCAGCCCTCTTCTGAAAGCAAATAGCTGTGATTCCTGGGCTAGGATCATGCCCTGAGATCAGTACCAGGAGAATGTGATTTCAATCCCAACTCGATCCCTGACTCATGACTGACCCTTGGACAATCTCTTAGCGTCTCCATTTCCTCATCTACACGTTGGAGGAGTTGGACTAGAGCTAAAGTTTTCACGCTTGCTCTGTGAAGCCCTCAGGGACAGATTTGCATACGGAGAGAGAAGCTAGTGGGTTAGACCCCAGGACCGCATTCTAATTTCCAACCAGGGCAGATCTGTTGTTTTTAATTTGATTTTAGAGATTTTTGTGTTTGTTTTCCAAAGGGGTGTCGTTGCTTCATAAGAACATCTTAAGTAGAGGTTTCTAATATAATTTTTTTTTTTTTTAGTTTAAAAACCACCAGACTAACCTAACTGTATGAAAGCGCTGGAGAAAATAACATGGGGTAACAGTTTTGTCCCGGGAAATAAGGCTGCCTGATGGCCCACATGGCACTCTACTGGGAGGCTTTCCTGCTTCATGGAGACTGTTCCCCAAGCTTCCAGACCTTCCACGCTTCCGCTGTCCAGGCTTCTACAATTGCAGCCTGCGTCCTGCCTCCCCACCCAACCCTGCCAGCCTGTTACAAAGAAGCTCAGACTAAGTAAGCAATACGCAGACTAACGGGTCATAGGACTTGCCTGAAGTGAAGGTAAAAGACCTCAGCCTGCACAGAGAGTGTGTGGTTTGGACTATTTCCACCGAATATTAAATCATACAAGAATTTTCACTCATCTTCGTCTTGGAGGTCACAACATGACTTTCCTCTAATGAATTCTTTACATTGGCAGCTCTTCTGTTTTTCTCCCTTCCTCCACTGGTTCCTCACTTCCGCCTCTGCCCTCCTCCCTTGCTACAACGGCTTTTGCTTCTCTAGTCTCTGTATGGGAACATATGGAAATACTTTTCCTTGATTTAGGCCTGGAATTTGGTCTACACCTGTGTAGGCCTTTAACGGCTCAGCAGGCGTTTCGGTGAGGTCGTGCTCCAGAAGCGCTGTGAGCACACACTTGCTCTGGCTCCCTGGCAGGCAGGCCAGCACCTCGCCTCCTTTCCCCAGGTGTGCCCGCACCTCCAGATGGTGCTCCCGATACGCTGCTTTGCTATTCAGGATTCCAGGGATGGTTCTTGAGAGCACAGTATCTCACCCTGGGATGGTGTTCTTCATAAAGCAGATGGTTAGCTTCCAAAAGCCTGAAGTCTCAAAAGGAAAAGAAAAAAGAGACTTGTCTATGGCAAGCACTACCCTGACTTAATCTTCTGAAGTTGATACTGTTTGCTCAGAGAAGTCAAGGTCATAGAGCCAGAGCGCAGCAGGGTCAAGATTTAAAGACAGACCTTATTTCAAGTTCAGCATTCTCCTTGGTTACCCAGCCATAGTTCTTTGCTTTTGGAGATATCCCCTATATCGTAACTAGAAACCCAGGTACTGTACTAGGTGTCTTATAGACACTGTCTCTTTTTTACAATAGCTCCACAAGGAAGGTTCTAGTTTAGTCCACTTACGGTTTTTATGGAAGCGGAGCTCATAGGGGTGATAGTGCCCAAGATCACAGAGTCAAAGGCAGAAATGATCTAGATGCTCTCTGTTCTAAATCTGTTGGTTACTTTCCATAACTTTCGAGAATAAAAATCTCCTCAGAACTTGTCAAATGCTTTCAGAATAATAGCTAATCCTCATCTCAACGCACCAGGCCAGTCGCGATCTGGTTTCTCCCCGCCTTTCTTTCTGCTCCCCTGCTGACGCTGATCTTTCCAATCCCAAGGAGCTCTTGTTGGTTCCCCCTACTACCGTCTCAACCCTGTGTGCACCCTTCTTCCATTTTTATCTGTGTTTAACTGCCTGCTGCTTAGCTGGTGGCCCCTTTTCTGGGAAGCACTCTGCTCCCACATGCCCGCTCCTAGCCACCTCGTCACAAAACCTGTTGTGATTATCAGTCCTGTTGCTCTTGCAACCTATTCTGACCGTCTAAACCGAAGCACTGATTTTAGCCCTCAGAACAGGCTCATGAGATTGACACAGTTACTATCTCCATTTAATATATGAGAAAACTGAGGCATGGAGAGACATGGAGACTTGCCCGGGGCCACACACACATTAAGTGATAGAGGTGGCATTTGAACCAAAGCCGCCTAACTCCTGAGACTGTGCTTTTCGCTCCTGTAAGATACACAGCTTCACAGACACATAAAAACTTGAGATCAGACTGTACAAAGCCAACCATGTTAGTAACTTGCTTTTTTATAGTTCAAAAAGCTTGAAGAGTTTTCATGTAATTTAACACTTTTTCGAAACATCATCTTGATAAGTACATAATATTTTATCATAATGCAATCAATGAACTTGATGAAATTAATCAATTTCCTATTGATAGAAATTTACATTTTTTTCCAATCTACTAAAAATAAATGTACTGTGATGAACAATTCCATAACTAATTTTTTGTTTATAACTTAGAATCGAAATCACTGTGCCTTTGGTAAGACATTTACACACATGCACCATCCACACCCTCCAGTGTAGCTCCATGTAAAGGGAATGTATCTCAGTAGTTAGAAATGCTGAGTAGTACAGCCTGTCCTCTCGGGCTTTTCTGCCAAGATCTTCCCTATTCTTAGAGCTGGTCAAAACAAATGGAGAAAAAAATATCCTAAGCCAGGCATGTGCTGTTGTCAAAGGTTGTCCAGATACTTCTCCTTGGACCAGTGCCACCACCTGCCTCTTGGGTGCATGCCTCCTTCAGCCTTTCTCCTCTGTCAACGCCACATCAGAATGAGTTATCATTTGCAGTTCAGCAGTTGGTCTCACCAACATGGGGGTCTTTCCCATTTGGTATTCCTATCATAGGAACGACAGCAGGGAAGGGGAGGTGCAGAAAGTTCCTGGAGGAGACGTGTGAGGGGGATCCCTAACAGCTAGCCTGCCCCAGTAACCTACGTGGCATCTCCACGGGGGATTCGGGAGAGGGGATAAGCGAAATCTCTTCTTCCAAGGGGATGAACCCCACTTAAGATGGGGAGACCATGTAAAAGGACCCAAGTGAGAAAAAAATAAACAGTAAAGCATGTTTTAAGTGCCTATTAAGATGGTGAGGATAGCTGGAAGACCCTTTTTAAGCTCATTAAAATGAAGAAAATTTAGAAAAATAACAAAGAATGACCATTAAAAAGAGCACAGCAAATACAGAGGGGATGTCTTGTGAGTTTTCTGTCAAACCATTTTGTCATAAATTTCAGAACCTCCTCATCTGGACACCACACGTGGAATGATGAGTGATTCTCTGACACATTCATTCAAGCAAGTTCTCTTGAGCCCCCAACACTCCCTAATATTTACCAAGCAATTTATAGTTTATAAAACTCTGTTCATACACATTATCACATCTTGTCTTCCCCTCAGTACTGTGGGGCAATTATTATTATTACTTAATGATTATTTGTGAGTTAACTGAGGCTAACAAACTTAAGTAGTTTATGCAAGATTGTACCATGTGATGGTTAATTTTATGTCAACTTGATCAGGTCTTGTGGTGCCCATATATTTGGTTAAATATTATTTCTGGAAGTGTCTGGGAGAGCGTTTCCAAAAGAGGTTAGCATTTGAATTGGTAGACTGAGTAGATTGTATCCTATGGGTTTTGTTTCTCTGGAGAACCCTGACTAATCACATAGCTATAGCCAGAATTTGAACAGAGGCTTCTTGACTTCAAATCCTCTGGCACCCACTAAGTGCAAGACCCAGCCAGCAAGGCAGACCTGAAAAACCAGAGCCCTTAAAGAGAGTGCATGAGAGTCCAGTGGGGAGGATACTACCATTTCTACACTTGGGACCAAGGCCTCCAGCAATCAATAACAAGACTGCAAGCCCAGAGTTCTCCTCTGTGCCCAACACTGATGTAGGCATGGCGGAAACAAAAAGAGAAATAAAATATGTCTGAGAAATCCCTTCTGTAGGCATGTACCCTACTAATACACACAAAATAATTATGAAAAAATGACGTTACTAGTGTTGCCAAGAATAATGAATGAAGTTTTCCTAAAGGGGGCAGGGGCTTTATCTGAGAAAAATGTACAGAGGAGAAAGGATAATTTAGTGGCTGATCATAACGAGCAAAGGCATGGGAATAATGGTATTTGTATTTATCATCATCCATAATGATGTTGTGGAGGGAGGAGGTGGAGGATGGGAAGTGCTATTTGAAGACAGGTTTAAGTGGAATACAATGTACGTGTTAAAAAAGAAGAAGAAGGAAGGTAGAATGAGACCAGATTATAGAAGAAGATTAGAAAGCAAACAAAATTCATCCTTTTAACAAACACTTACTAAGCACCTTCTATGTGCCAAGCCCTCAGCCTAAATAAATATGAATAAAGCATGCTATCTCCTGTCCAAAGGTAAGTCACTCTCAGTCTTGGGAATTTGGATTCCATATTGCAAGTGATAGGGAGTTAAGAACAAAAGGAAAATTTAACTCCACGTAGCTACAATCTCTTAACCAGCAAGCAGAGAAGATGAAGAGGCAACAGAAATGTTACAGACCCACCCATTATTAGGACAGTCCATAGGGCAGGTTACAGGGGGTATTGTCTAAAAGAAATCTGCTCAAATCTGAAAGAATTCTGGTGTGAGTGATAAGAACTAGCATTCATGAAAAGAGGCCAATGTATACAGAGATAAAAGGTGATAAAAGGGTAAGAGTCAGGAGAAGGTAAACAGGGAAGAAGGATTTCAGCATAGGAGGAAGGCTGTTCTTTCAGAATCTGGACCAGGTAAGACCCCAGGAATGGGGAAACAACATAGAAACTCAAACACAAGGATCAGGGCATAGGGGAAGGCCTCAGACCCAGGGACCAGGTAAAATCTTGATGATTAAACTCAGAATACAAAATCATTCTAGTTCCAGAAGCACAACTGTCTACCCCTTGACCTGGGTTAAGGCTGAGCCTATGGATGGAGATTAGGTTGGCCTATTGGAAAACCTAGTGTGATTCAAGACCCAGAAGTCAAACACATCACGATGCACATCTCTGAAATTTTCTAAGAGAAAGCTCTATAATCTGACTTAACCCTGGCTGTCTTTATTTTAACACACTCTTGATTCCAATCATCCTGGTCCCATCACTCTATACTCCCACCTACTCACCCCAGCTGACCAACACACCATACAGACGCACAGGCACACACACTTTTGTCGTGGTTGAGGTGTTGCCTACACTGACTCTTACCAAAAATGTTCTCTTTCTTCATCCAAGTCCTTTCCGGCTTTTCTCTGAAATTGCTAGGGTTTGGGGAGTTCCTTTTCTGAAACAGAGCACAGCTCCACCTGGTCCTCTCATTGATTAGCTTCTTTATTGTCATGGCATGGGGGACATTTTATAGACCTGAATGTCACTGACTCATTTTGGTTACCTCCGCTTAGACTTTGTTTCTCAAGGAAATTCATTCTGATTTTCAATTTTGGGAGATTTGGAAAATATTCATCCCTTCCCTCTTCCTGGGCTGAAGAAAGGAAAGAATTATGTTTCCTAACATTGAAACAGCATCAGCAGCAGAAAAATAAGATAAAGACACCAGTGGGAGTGAGAGGTCACAGAGGAGATCGAATGTGGAGGTTTCTATCCAATACGGCAGATGGACCACAGGTATTAGTGGCCAGAATAAAATAATAGAGAAAAAAGACATGGGTATTTTATATATATGAATTGGTATTTGTTTATCAGAGACTGTCAGCACAAACAGATTATAATTGCTACTGAAATCTACTTATAAGGTCAATAGTAATCATATTGGGGTGGCAGGGTGGCACAGTTGGTTGAGTGTCCAACTCTTGATTTCGGCTCAGGTCATGATCCCAGGAATCATGGGATCAAGCCCTGCATCGGGTTTCACACTCAGCATGGGGCCTGCTTAAGATTCTTTCTCTCTCTCCCCCTCTCCCCCACTCTCCCTCTCTCTCTAAAATTAAAAATTAAAAAAAATAAGTCCATAATGGCTACCATTTATTGATGTTTATATGTGCAAAACACTGTGATAATGTTGATTTTATGAAGCTTTTTAAAAATCTGCCACTGGTGCCATGGAATACATGATATTTCAAAAAAAATTTTTTTAATGTTTATTGATTTATTGTGAGAGAGTAAGAGAGAGTCCCAAGCAGGCTCCCCAACACAAGGCTTAATCTCACAAACTGTGAGATCCTGATCTCAGCTATAATCAAGAGTCCAAAGCTTAATCAGCTGAGCCACCCAGGCACCCCTGGATTTGTAAGAATAATTGCAAAAGCAAGAATCAGTAATTCTGTCACATTTTTGTGACAGTATCTCTCTGCAAACTTACAAAAATGCCTTCTCATTATAACTATCATCTATGATCAGAATTCTTATTTTAATTAGAATTACAGTGATGATACGCAATGCCTGGGGAAGGGATGATTAACTCTTGGTTTCAGAGCCACAATATTCTGGATTAGACATTTTAGCTGAACTTCAGTATTCCGAATTTCTGCAAAGCAAAGTTTAAGCACATATGTTTACCTCGGCTTGAATTCCAATCAGCAAGGACTAGGTTGTGTTAAGTACAGTTCATGTTTTCAGACAAATAGCCATAGTAAGGCTCCAAGAGAATAAAAGAAGTAAAGTAAAAACCATATTCTACTTCATGTAATACTGGAAACATTCTGAATTTTCACTTGCGAGGTTTGGAAGATATCTGTCCCTTCTCTTTTCCTGGGTTGCTAAATAGAATTTAGTAAGTATAAAATTACTCTTATTAGAGTTGTGGTTTTCAGATATATTAATTTTAGAACAAATCAGAGTTTCAGAGTTGGAAATGCAACTTACGAAGACAAATCAGATATTTTTCATTTAAGGAAGTTCAACAGGAAGTTGAATATAAAAATCTTCCATCATTCCATATTGTCACCGGATATAAATGTGTTGTGTGTGGCGGGTGGGGGTGGGGCGGGGGCAGGGGGTAGTTGCAATTATAAAGGGGTTCTGAATCAAGCCAAAATCAGTTTTCCTTATTGAACCAGAGTGTATTCAAACAAGTTCCCCAGACACCTCTCCATCTGGTTGCCACAACTAGCCTCTCTGTTCTGCAAACCTAAGCCCCCGTACCTTCCTCCTCTTGCTCTTCATGCTTTCCTCTTCTGTTCTCCCCCACTTCAAAATGCTCAAGAAACACAATTCACAGAGTCATTATACTGCCAGCAGCCCACTCCATCTGTTTCTATCCGCCAAGCTCCTCCTTAATATTTCTTAGTGCATTGTTCATTTCCCAAGGGCAACATAGGGCCCCATACACCAGGAAACAGGAGTAAATCCAGGGTGTGGTTTCATTCAAATCTGCATTTTATATCTATGCTCTTCCCCAGTAAGTGATTTTATACAGTTTGTTGCCTATTAACGTGTGACCTTTGACTAGAGGATTTCCTATGCACCGCATGTGTGCTCGGTATCCTTCTCATGTGGTAGATAAGGTCTTTGATTGCAATGACACTTATTCATGTTTAGAAGATTTATTCAGGCTCACTCTTGGAAGATCCTTCTGTTTCATTTTTGGCTTCTACTAGTTTTCAAAGTCTTTGGGGGAATTAGAGTAAAAGATATTACCTTTGCATCTTCCTAAGAATATTCCCATGGTTTTTTTTTTTTTTTTTTTTTTTTTTTTTTTAGAGATTTTACCACCTTACATAAGTTCTCTCCCAATGAGTTTCTGTCATTGGACAAGTTTATTTCATTTTCAGTATACATAAGCAAAAGCAAATATCAGTTTGAGGGAAGTAAATTCATAAAACGTATTCACACAAAAAATGATTCTTCCTAAAAGATAGAAATACACATGAAGTTGCATATGTTGAGGCAGAATTACTGGATGTCCACCAAGCAGTCAGACAGGAATTTTTAAATGTGGGGATAATTAATTTAAAAGGAAAGACATTTCCTATTGCACCATCATTTTGTTGTTTTAATTCGAAAGCTGCTTTGTCTAGGATGGACATCGTTTGAAAATAGATTATAATATTTATGTTTCTGACAGTGATATACCCTAAATACAATGAGCAACTTTCTCCTTACAAAAAAACTTCTGAATAAGCATTCAGAATAAAAATAAAAACATTCTGAATAAAATTATATTTGAAAAAATATTAAAATATACCATTGAGCTGGAAAGAATGTAAGAAAAATCTCAGAGACCAGAAACAAAGTAAAAGCAGGAAACCAGAAAAGTATGAAAACACCAAAGTGACCATGAACTTCTGTTCCATCAATTCTGCCAGGAGCGGAGGGGCTATCACTCCATTTTCCACTCCAGAAAGGGTGATGGCAAGGAAACTAGCTTGCCCTAGCGTTGATAGCGAGGAAAAGCTAAATCTCTCTGGGAACTGCAAAACTACAAGCCCGCCCACATAGACTTGTAGGTTTGTGACCACAAAACTTCAAGTCTAGAATTAGCATATGTATACTTATGAGAGAAAGACACTTTCAATTCAGACCTTAAAGATTTCATTAATATAAACTCAAGAGAAAATAATAACAAAATGTATGAAGAAAACAGTGCTCCATGAGTGAGACCAAAAACAATGAAGATATATTCAGACATATTTAACACTTCAAATGGTAGAATTATCACATAAGAATATAAAATAAGTATGCTTACCATGTTAATAGAAAAAATAATAATATCAAATAGTTTAAGGAATAAGACACTCAAAGAAAATGACCAGGCAGATTTGGGAAAAAAAATCACATAGAACTACTAAGGCTGAAATTAAAAAGAAAGAAAGAAATGTTAGTAACAATATAAACATGGATAAAGAGAGAATTAGTGAATTAGAATATAAATTTGAATGAATTACAGAAAACTCAGTACAGAGAAACAAAAACATGGAAAATATAAGAGAATTAATAAATGTGAGGAATAGAGTAATAAGATCAAATATACCTCTTCGAGTTTCAAATGAAAACTATAGATAAAAATAGAAGACAGGATATATATGAAGCCATAACTGCTGAGACAATTCCCAGAATTATTAAAGATATTACTTGGCAAATTTAGGAAACAGAATGAATCTCAAGCTGGATAAACAAAAAAGCAATCTATAAATAGGTACCTCAGAGTGAAACTACAGAAAACCAAAGGTGGAGAGAAGATGCTGATAAAAGCAGAGACAACATAATGACTACACATAAAGAAACAATTAAACTTATTGCTGACTGTCAGCAACCATGAAAGTCAAAAAATTGGACAATAATTTCTTCAACATTCTGAAAGAAATCAATTATCAGTTTAGAATTGTATGCCAATGAAATGATCTTTATTTTTTTTTAATTTTTTAATGTTTATTTATTTTTGAGAGACAGAGCGTGAGCAGGAGAGGGTCAGAGAGAGAGGGAAACACAGAGCAGTACTCCAGAAGCAGAAGCAGAAGCAGGCTCCAGGCTCTGAGCTGTCAGCACAGAGCCCGACATGGGGCTCAAACTCACGAACTGTGAGATCATGACCTGAGCCGAAGCCAGACATTTAACTAACCGAGCCACCCAGGCACCTCAACTAAATAAAATGATCTTTGACAACTTAGTAACATGAATACTTTTTCATACAAATTAAATCTAAAATATTTTATCACCAACACATTATCGTTAAAATAAATTATAAGGGTTGAACTGTACAAGGATAGGAAATTATATAAGAGGAAAGGTCTGAAATGGAAGAAGAAATTATGAGTAAAGAATAACCCAAACTGTGGGTACATCTAAGTATCTAAGCAGACACTGGATCCCTTTTGGAGGAGAGATCAAAATGGAACGATAATGTTGGCCAACAGTGATGTACAAATGACAAGGGATTGGTGGAATTTAAAGTAGTCCAAAGTTCTTGTTTTGTTTGGGGGGAGATTTTGATAATGTAAGTATGTATGTTAAGATTTCTAAGGTAATCTTTAAAAGAATGTACATGGAGTGTTTAACTTGTAACTAGTAGAGGCTAAAAAGGAAATACTAAACAAAAGCTTTGGCAAATAAAAACAATAATAATAAAATAGCAAGAAAGAAGACAAAAACACAGCTAGAAATGCAGAACAAAGAAAAACTACAAAATAATATGGTGGAAATAAATTCAGTTAAATTGGCAATAATGATAATCAGTATATAAAAAATAATAGACTAAGGTGAAAATCATTCTTTAGAAGCCACAGAATCACTGTACGATGATATAAAGTTGCATATTACCAATAAGACATAATAATTCTGAAGTTGTATGAATCAAATGACACAGCTTCAACAGATATAGAACAAAATTTGACAAAATTTAAAGGATGATTCTAAAAATCTAAATTTAAGGAAGGAGATTTTAACACCTCTCTAAATAATTGATAGATTAACCAGGCAATAAATCAGTAGGAATATTAAAAAAGAATGAGTAATATGAACTCAATCATAGGTCTTTACACAGGCCATTGCTTCCATCAGTTAGGGACTACTCATTCATTTTAAGTACACATAAAACATTTACAAAAATGTAGCCCACATGTTTCCATAAATGTGTGTCAATAAATTTCAAAGAATAAACATCATTCAGAACAAATTAATCATAATACAAATAAGTTAAAAATGAACATTAAAACAGGAACCAGAGTGGCTAAGTTGATTGAGCATCCAACTTCAGCTCAGGTCTTAATCTCATGGTTCATAGGTTCAAGCCCCACGTCAGACTCTGCGCTGACAACTCAGAGCCTGGAGCCTGCTTTGGATTCTGTGTCTCCCTCTGTCCCTGCCCCTCCCCACTTGTGCTCTGTCTCTCTCAAAAATAAATAAACAATGGGGAACCCGGGTAGCTCAGTGGGTTAAGCATCTGACTCTCTGTTTCGGCTCAGGTCTTGATCTCATGGTTTGTGAGTTCGAGCCCCACATTGGGCTCCATGCTGACATAGCCTCTCTGTCTCTCTCTCAAAAATAAATAAAATTAGGGGCACCTGGGTGGCTTAGTCGGTTAAGCGGCCGACTTCAGCTCAGGTCATGATCTTATGGTGTTTGAGTTCGAGCCCTGCCTCGGGCTCTGTGCTGATGGCTCAGAGCCTGGAGCCTCTTTCAGATTCTGTGTCTGCCTCTCTCTCTGCCCTTCCCCTGCTCATGCTCTGTCTCTCTGTCTCTCAAAAATAAATAAACGTTAAAAAAATTAAAAAAATACATAAATAAATAAAATTTAAAAAATTAAAAATAAATTAATAAACATTAAAAAAATTTTAAATATGAATATTAAAGTGATAACTGGGAAAAAGACCCACACATTTGGAAACATAAAATTATATTTCTAGTAACCAATGGGTCAAAAAGAAATTACAAAGCTATACCAACCAATAATACAATACTGCTCATCAAAACTTGTGATATAAAGCTACAATAGTACTTACAGGAAAATCTGAAGTCTTGAATGATTATATTAGCAAAGAAAAAAGGCTAAAATTAATGTGCTAAACATTCATCTTTATAAATTTAAAAATAACAGAATACAAAACAGTAAATAGAAAGAAAAACTAAGATAAGAGTAAAAAATAATAAAATAAGAGACAAACATTCAGTACAGAGTATCAAAAAGCCCTATGTTATTTTTAGAAAAGACTAATAAAATTAGCAAATCTCTGGAATGATTATCCAAGAAAAAAGAATGGAGGCATATGTACATAACCTTCAGAATGAAGGAAGAGTTTTAGAGATATAGTTACCTTCAATTATAAAAATAATGGGAGATTATAACAACTTCATATCATTAATATTAAAACAAAAATGCAAATTTTTTAAGAAAAGTGTAACTGCTTGAAACTAATTCAAGAATAACTAGAAAACCTAAATAATGTTAAAACCATTAAGGAAATCAAATCAGAGGCTAAATACATAAAACAAACAAACAAACACAAAAGACCTCACCAGGCCTCACAGTTGTATAAGTGATCTCCTCCAAACAATCTAGGAACTGATTATTCTAGTCTTATTCGAACTCTCTCAGCAAACAGAAAGAGAATACTTCCCAATCCATTTTACAGACTAATATAATTTTGTTATCAAAACTAGAACAGAGTGAAAATTACAAGCGAATTTCTTTTGTGGACAGAGATCATTTTAATTCCCCTCAAGCAATGAGAAGGATTGGGTTGAATTCAACTTACAATAATAAAAATATTTACTAACTGTAACAATATAAGAAAATGCCAAGAAATTCTCTTTTCAGCAAGCAGCAAATAAAAGTACTAAAACGGAAGACCCTAGAGTTTCGCACCGGTAGGGATTCTGTATCTGCATGGATGGGTAATGCATGGCCTCCAATTCCTGACAGCAGGAGTTAGGTGAAGAGATCATATGAGACCTCCTCTGTGATGCATCCCATGCAAATTCTTACAGGTCTGTAGCAATCAAAAGATGCCACTATGGGGGCCACCTGGGTGGCTCAGTCGCTTGAGCGTCTGACTTCAGCTCAGGCCATGATCTCACGGTATGTGAGTTCAAGCCCCGCGCCGGGCTCTGTGCTGACAGCTCAGAGCCTAAAGCATGCTTCAGATTCTGTGTCTCCCTCTCTCTCTGCCCCTCCCCCACTCATGCTCTGTCTCTCTCTGTCTCAAAAATAAATAAACATTAAAAAAAATAAAGAAGATGCCACTATGGACAAAACACCTTAGAAATAACCTGATCACTCTGTAAGGAACTCTGTAGTCAAAAATGAGATGAGAAGAAGGTTAAGGATGTGCCATACAAATGGGAAGTAGTAATATACTGAGTGTGTTTTAATGAGAGGACGGGGAGTCGAAGGAAGAGAAATGAGGGTAGGGAGGGAAAAGAATGGTTGGTAGAGATGGTACGGTTTTGAAAGTTGGGGAATGGAGTGTGGTGGGCAAAAACAGATGTGAAAATAGACTACTGTGAATGCGAGTGGTGTCAATCCTCGGTAGTACCAAGAAACTAAGGTAAAACAATTAAGTCATTAACTGAATTCTAACCCACATGAGAGTAGGGAGAGTATCTACCATGTTCTAAGCGTAGGTCCTGGAGTGTAATAGACACTCAACCAACTGTTACATGAATGGATGTGTGAATGAATGCATAACTAATAAAATATTAGCAGGGCAGAAGGAACCATGTGGTATTGGATTAGAGTGATAAGCATCTACATGAATTTATGTTTACCCAAATAGGTAGAGATATTTATTGTGTATATGTGTATATACATGGGTTAGTTCTTAATTCTGCCTGGTGAAAGCACCAAGAAATGGACAACACTCTGGTAGCCACAAGCATTCCCAGGACCTCAATCTGGGGTTTTAATTCTATTCTTCTATAAAAAGAACCAGGGCTCTTTGGAGATTCTAGGACTGGGGCACGGAATATGCAATATGATCCTGGAGCATCTGGCAGTGCCAGAAAGTAAAGAAGGGATAAAAAAAGAGAGAGAGAGAGAGAGAAAAGGAAAGAAAAGAAAAGAAAAGAAAAAAGAAGAGATCAAACAATGAGGGAAGAATATGTCAAGACCCAGGAGTCAACTGAAAGAACTCCCTATGGTTAAAACTGAAACAACTAAGCTAAGCACTAAATAAATAAAGTAGTATTGGATTAAAACCTGAAGGATCAGGGGCACCTGGGTGGCTCGGTTGGTAAACGTCTGACTTCAGCTCAGGTCATGGTCTCTCAGTTCATGGGTTCGAGCCCTGCATTGGGTTCTGTGCTGACATCTCATGGCCTGGAGCCTGTTTCAGATTCTGTGTCCTCCCCTCTCTACCCCTCTCCTGCTCAAGTTCTGTCTTTGTCTCTCTCTCTCAAAAATAAACACTAAAAAAATTTTTAAAAAACCTGAAGTATCAAAAATATTCATGAGTCCTTACTGATATAAAGAAATGATTGAATAAATAAATGGGAGAGAGATTTCTGATACGGAAGAATTCCAAAGACTTATGTAGCTACTGCCCCCCCTCAGGGAGGTGGAGCATAACTCCTTATACCTTAACTGTGGACTACACATAGTGACTTCTTTTCAGAGAAAGGAAGCATCAAAGCATCAAAAGTTGGTGCGAGAGGAGGGTATTTTATAGTGGAGAGCCCTACCAACCACTACCTTCGCCAGGTGTTCGAGGTTAATATTATAGCATATACTTTTAGTATCATGTGGTGTCCTACTTATAACTGCCACTTTATGTCTTTATTCTTTCCCCTCAATCCTGAAACTATAGTAACAAATAGATTAATAGGGGTTCAAACTTTACTGGAGTAAAGGGGGAGGGAGAGAGATTATGGGTATAAATGTGAGTAACTTAAGCTTTATAAAAACAATTTCAATAAAACGAGGAATTTACTTGGTGGGAGAAATTGGCAATAGTTATTCCCCAGAAGTACAGTAGGGAAAATGGCCACACTCTAAAGGATTAAGACAGCTGGCTCAGGTAGAGTGCATACCATGACACGAAAATAATCATAAAAGTTTTAAAATGTGGATGATTGTCAAATTGTATAACTTGATTGTGAACAAAAGTAGAAGACTAGAGATTGTAGCCAGCGGAAGGGGGAAAAAAAAAAACAAAACAAAAAACTCTTGAGAGCATAAAGAAGGCCCTGCTAGGCATAAGAGAAAAAGTGTGACAATCAAAGCATAACAAAGAATGAGGTTTTATTTTGTTTAATATAGTAGAGAGTTGAAATATAAGAAAGAGTCAATGAAGCCATTATTTGGATAGGCAAACCTAGAAACGGTTGGCTCCCGTAAAGGAAATGGTAGAAGACCTGAATAGATTCATTGAGAATTGGGGTGAGGCAGAGAAAGCAGCCTCTAATATGACCTTTGGAAGCCATATTTGTTCTGCTGATTGACTTGTGCACTGGCTGAAATTATTTTCTATTTGAATGAGTCTTTTCTTACAATCTTCCTTTTCTTCCTAATATTGGGCTTCAAGTGTTTTCTTTTCCCTCGTCTTCTTTCCTTGTTTCCATTTGTATCAGCCATAAGTCAGAGCTTTCATTAGAGGTTTTTCAGAGACTGTGCGTTCAGAAAGGGACAGAGATGGAGTGTAGGAATTGTCCTTAAAATTAACAAATCCCTCCTCCTTTTTCAGACTGACACCTTCACAAAACAGAAGATTTCAATAAGAAGGTTTCCTTCCTATTATATTGTTACTAGTAAGATTCTTTACATTTCCATGAAATCCCTTCTTAAACCTCTTAAAAACAAAGAAGACAGCAGTGTTGTGAATATTTCTCTATATTTCACAGAGAAGCCAATGCCGATCAATGTCGGAAAAAAAGATGGCAAACAAAATACATGTAATAAGAACTGTGTTATAATAAATGTGACCTTTCAAAGAATTCACCACATATCAAACTATAGAAAATGTAATTTTTTTAAATGCACTCTTAAAGATCAGTTTATCTAGTCAGTGTTCTCCAGAGAAACATAAACAGTAGAATAGATAGATATAGATACGGATGGAGATACAGATATAGACACAGAGAGACATATAAAATCTTTTCTTCCCAAAAGATCGCCCCACGGTCTGGCATATGATTTAGCGTTGACTCACCTCGACCATAGCTTTTGAAACTTGTACACAGTAAAAAGAAACTTATTATTTCACATAGCACAAATTTGTAAGTGACAGACATCTGATAGAACATTAAGAAATCAAATATTTAGCTAAGCACTTAGAGAAATGACTTACCATGAGTTATGGATTCTGAAATAGTCCCCAAAGGATTTACAGCAAATCCCTTCACTGAAGACATTTAAAATTAGATTCAAAGAAAAATTTGAGTGAGAGCACACTGGCGTGGAAACTCCCACACTAACAAATATGAAACAGATGAATTTTAGCTTTTTCTATTTTTAATATATACAACCGTTGTTTTTCTGATTCATTAAAAAAATAGATTTGGCGTTCTGAACTCTTGGCCACAAATAACATAAAATAAAATTAAATAAAATTTAAATCGACATCACTTAATTATGGTTCCAGAGACCTACATATCTAGAAGACAAGACATTTAAGGCTCCAACTGTAAACTTCGAGTATTTTTGTCGTTCACAGAACAGAAGGTTCTTAGGGAAGTTCTTTAGAAAGTGGTCTACTCCCAAACTCCCCACAATTCACTGGGGCTTAGGACCCGAAACACACTGCAGCTGATTTTAATTGCCACGATGATGCATAGAGAGAGATGTGATATCTGGGGTAACTGGCTTCTAAACAATAAGGGGTTTTAAAGATTAAAGTCAACACTTTAAATTGCACTCACGACTGAATAGGAAGCTAATGCTGACCATAGACTGCAGGTGTAATATTCTCCATATGTTTCGAAACCTGTAGCTGAAATAGATCAAGCCCTCTGCATCGCATGCAATAAAAACTCAAGGACACTGCGTTATGACGCTGTATTTTGAATGTTAGCAGCACAAAGATCGCGATGGTACACTACACAAACACGTTGCGGGAAGTGTTCTTAGATGTAGAATGCCAATATGAGAAATCGGTGAACATCTGTGAGGGCTCCTTAGCCAAAGGCAAGCGGCTTCTTGGAGCTAAATGTACTTTGAATACCTGAAATGTTGGCCTAGGATTGGAGTGGTCCATAGCTCCTGATGCTGTCTGACAACAGTAAGAATACTGGATGCGTCCAGAGCTGGCTGGACCCCTTCAGGGATGAGAAATAATGCTGAGGCTGTACACCTAAATAAGAGTTCATGGACACTAGGAGATTGAAGTAGAAACCTATTCAGTGATCACAGTATCCTAAAGAAAGCGGTGCATCCCTAAAAGTAGATAGTCCTTGGTCAACTAAACAATATTAAATGCAAAAATCAAACCAAACGAGCCAGGAGTAACCCTGCCAATGTGAAAGAAAATTCTCCACATAGTCTAGTTTTGTTTTGGCCACTGACATATGGGAAAATTTATGTAGTAAAGTTTATGCTTATAAAGTTTCAACTTATATTTAGTTGGGGAAACAATTTATTACACCAAAAAAAAAATAACAAACCATAAATGTATGACAGATGGCAATACTTTTTTTTTCTTTTTCTATTCTTGGCAGGGTCCCTTTTTAGCTGAACCGGCCATCACTTCTTAAAACTATGAACATTGTCATTCACACCTATTTTCTGAAATTAAACAGACCAATTCTATGATGAAACATCCTATAAATTGGGTTCCTGTATAATGTCTTCCCACTTGGTATCATAAATTATGTAGAGTGCCACTTTCCCTACAATAATGAAATAGCCCCAAAGTAGGCAAAAGGCATAAAACTTTCATTTCAAATTCTCTAAATCAGTTCTAAAAAATTTTCTACATAAAAAAGTCTCCTATAAAATCTTCCATTCTGTTAGGACTTTTACAATTAAAACTATCAAAGATTATCTTGCAAGTATATTTCTTCCATCCTGAAATCTTTATTTTTGACATTTCGACAATGCACCATTCCTTTAAATCATTTGCTAAGTTATAATTTATGTTCATAGATGTCTTAGTGACACGGTTCATTTTCTGAAAAATGAGCAAAAATGTCCATAGGCCTATGTGACCGTAGGCAGGCTAATTTATTGTATTACTTTAATATGCAAACCACTTCTTTAAAGTAAGAAGTTTATTAACTTGATAAAGAAGTGAAAGAATGTAGTGTATAAGCAGGTGGAGGGCAAGGTGAAGGGTGCAAGTGGGTGGGTAATACGAGATGCAGTCTCCCTCCCTTCTGGAGACTAACGGGAGGGCAAAGATTAGATCATAGCCAAGTGTTACATCCAGCCTACTTGAAAGTCACCAGGTTGTTTTCTCAGACCATTGTGGGCAGAATGGCTACTGTCAGGTTTATTAAAAGCTGACTCTCAAACGAAAATTATCAAAAATATTAGAGTAGTTAGGGTAACTCCAGCTGCTATAGCAAACTCCAGTATTTCAGCAGCTTAAGAAAATAGTTCTATTTTTCATGCACTTCGTAGTCCCAAGCAATGCCTTTGGTGGAGAAAGCAGGGTGAATCTCAAGGGTAAAGAAGATTTTGGAAGCTCCGTGCCCCAGCAGTCATTCAGAAATTCAAGGCTTTCAGTGTCACCCCAATATCCAGGCAGATCGGGAAGTGCACGGATGATGCTTGGGAGGTATTTTTAAGGGCCAGGCTTGGATGTGGTGATTTATCACTCTGCTCATGTCCCATGCCTCGAACGTAGTCACGAGTTTCCATCTAAGGATAAAGAAAGCTGAAAAATGTCTGACTCTCATAGCAGGAAGAAGGAAAATGAAATGTTTGATGAACAGCTGGTCACTTTTTTCCACGATATCTGTCACAAAAATTTTATTGCTGCAAAAATTGGGGTTAGACAGCCACCATCGCTTATAAGACAAAGTTAGTGACATTTTCTCTGCAATGTTAAAAAACACTTAATTTTACTTTTTTCTCCTTATTCCGTTTTCCCTTCATTTCTCTTTCTTATCTGCAAACTATTTTATTAATCATCTGCAAGTTATTTGACCGAACCGATTGTCCATAATGTTTTATTTCAAAATCTTTTCCCATTCAAGAAGAAAGAAAATTAGTAACGTAGTATGACATCCGTAAACATCTAGTTAATTTTTTTATTAAAATCTAACTGGAAGGTCAACAAACTTTTTCCTGCTTTTCTAATAAAAACGCAAGACTCTTTTCCCAAAGAGTTCAAAGCTATGGGAAGAATTATGATCAAAATGGAGAATGATGTAATCATTGGTTACTTACTTCTTTTGGTCTGTAAGCAATTCATCTTTATATTCAAGCTGCAATCCAAAGACAGTTTTCATCTTATAAAGAAAATTTTAATGAAGGACAAAATGTTGGAAAAATTTCTACGATAATGTCATCAGTGGCGGCCTAGGTGGTTGCTATGGAAACCCTCAGGAAAATCTCTTTCTGCCATGATTCCTCTGGATTCACTATGCATCAGACATTTAATTCTCATGACAAGAAGAGAGGGCTTCGAGATAGGACTTGTGACTAGGCTGCATGGATCTAGTCTCTCCCACATAATAAATACACATATCACAACAAGAAAGGAAAGGGCGACCATTTTTGTAAATTTCCTGTGAAAAGACTGTTTCTAGAAATTGTGCTTTCTCTTTAGTATCTATATTAAAGAATTGGGAGGGGTGGGAGGAGAAGCTTGCCCTTGGGCCAAATTATGAATGGGACTTGAGGAGCAGCAGCAGCTCCCCGCCCCCCAAAATGAAGTAAGATGGTAGGGTCCGGATAGTACTATGACCCTCACACACAGTTTTTTCCTCAAAGAAAGCAATAAAAGAGTTTGAACATCTTCACCTGTAGAAGGTCAGCTGGCAGGTTTTGCTGAATGAAATTAAGCTGCAGGCCCCAAATCATCACCTTAGCTATCCCTGGTCCATTGGGATAATTGAAGCATCTCACCTGCCGGCAAGTGCAGGGTGCAGGGCTTGGGAGGAATAGTTAAGCATTGTAGTTGATAGGTACTAAAAGCAAAACACCTCTGGTTGAGTTTCTGCCCTTGTCTGTCATTAAATTAGTCTTACTGCAATAAAAAATAAAGTAAATCTATCCTCCCCTCCCCCCCAAAAAAGAAGGGCATCTCTTATTTTGGCAGTCCTAAAACAGGTGTTGTAGAGGTTAATTAAGCAGGATGGATCTGAAACTCCGGTAATCTGGCTTCTAACTCTGGTGCCAGCAGTCACACACTGTGGGACTTGGAATAAGGCTGTTGTAAGAATTAAATGGTGTAACTATGTACAAGATATAGCCAATGATCATGGAACAGGAGTTGTTATTACCCTTATTATTATTACTATCATTATTTGGGGGACTCTGACCATGATCTTTTAGATAGTGGTGAGTGTGCGGTTGGGCGAGGGGGGGAAGCTTCTACTTCCCAGTGGAGGACAATTTGAAAGAGCTGGGGCCGATCAGGCAGAGAAGACGATTTAGAAAGACATTAATCCTGACTTCAGTTATATGAAGGATCTCTTGGAGAAGTGATCCGATCTTTTTAGGAAGTCCCTGGGAAGAGGCCCCAAGACCGAAGCAAAGGATGGAGGTGGGGGAGATAACTTTGGCTTCACGTAAGAGGGCGTTTAGGGCAGATTAGAACGGAGGAGAAAATGGCATGGGGTGTCTCTTGAGGGAGACAGTTCTCCATTTTAGGTTAACCAGGATCGAAGAAATTTTGGTGTTGAAGTCGTGGACGAGATTCCAGGGATTGTGAGTCTCTAGACAATACCCCGGACCACAGAGGCTCCAAGAAGCCGCAGAGAGGGGGCAAAGCTGGTAAAAGGAAGCCAGAGAATCTCGAGGCCGGCCTCGTCCGGACCTCCCCATCTTGCAAACCCTGCTGGAAAATCCTAAAATTTAATCTGGGAGTCGGCCTCATTGTTGCCTCCAGCTGGGAAGCTCGGTTGCTATGGCGACAGAAGCGGTTGGCCAGAGAATTCAGAGCAGGTTTGGGGGAGGGGAACCGCCTCGGTTCAGGAATGGGGCGTGGCTTAGGTTTCTATGGCAGCGGGGACGCTTAGTGCGGGCCTGAGCCCAGTTTAGATGCCAATGCTCCTCACGGCCTTTGCATGGCACCCAAGAAAGAGAAAGGCGGGACTCCGAGCACCACTTCTAAGATATGGGAGCCCTCGCTCATCGCTGCACACTTCAATCAGGTGAGCCCAGAGTCCTGTGAGTCCTCTCTGACCCCGGCAAATGCCCAAACCCCACCAGACCCTCCGGGCGGGCGAGGCAGCCGGGCTCGCCCTCTTTTCCGGACGCCACCGCCGCCCCTCCTGAACATTGTTCTTGACTCCGCTCTCCTAGGCGTGGGAGTTCCCCCCACTTAATGCCCCCACAGTCCCATCCGCGCAGACTGGGCGTTAAGGAAAGAAGGAAGGGGGCGCCGGATGAATCAGTGCAATTTCAAAGGGTGGGGAAACCGAGTAGGCGGAAGGGAGGTGGTGTAGCTCTGATGCCTCAAGATCCTTTGCAGTGAAGTCGCCTAGACGGCACTCCAAAATTACACTGGAGTTGTCTTTATGAACTGCTTTTTCCTGTTGACATCTGAAGGGATCATTCTGTTAAATCCTCCATAGCCTGGCCTGTAGTAAGTAAGGCTTACTAAATGCTGTAGGAAGAGAGACATGGAGTAGTTAAGATATCAACATATTTAATACAAGTGAGCCTTCTGCAGAGAGGAAAAGACTAGATTCTTCTGCAATGCATGATACCACAATACCAAAGTTTTGATCTATTTCGAAGGTATTGTAAGAGACAGAGTACTGAGGGCTTGACTGCTAGACACATCCATAGGGTGGCAAAAAGGAACCAGGCAATCTATAACTCACCTGTGACATGGCTTCAAATTGTACCACATCCCAGCCAGACTAGCTCCCCACCCCACTCATACCCACCAGTATTTCGTTGGTTGGGGAGCCCAGTAGCTCTTGTCACCTGCTTCTGGGATTTCACTGCCACACTTAGTTGCTTCTAGGTCCAAGATGACATTTGGATGGAGAAAGGTTGATTCTGGGAATTCTGGCCGGCCATTCATTCCAAAGTACTTTAAAAACTGGAAAAATGTTTTGTTTTGTTTTGTTTTGTTTTTCATTTTCTATGTGTACATACAGTGCACTAGAGAATCCGTATTTAAAGGAAAAATATATCCAAAATCTTACGACGCCCTCATGAGAAATTCATACTTATGCATCCTTATTTTCTACTATAATTGTTTTTTTTTTTTCCTAAGAACGATAATCTGTCACGGAATTCTGCCTGATGAAGAATTTCATGAAAGTTGTTAAGATACTGCTGATGCAGGCATGACATCATGGAAGTTGGGGTTATTTCTATAACTTTAAGAATGAAGGGTGTCAGCTCAGTAATTCTCAGTTACATTCTCAAATTCTCAAAAGATGTTTTTCAAAACACTCTGTAAAAGCACCCTCTCTTTTGCTTTTATAAGTCAGCACTGGCCAACATAACTTTTTCTCCATTTTCTTTGAGATTGTGTAGGCCAAGTTTGGGCTTGGAGTGAAACTT
The DNA here is from genome assembly GCA_030068075.1 of Paguma larvata. NCBI lineage: Eukaryota > Metazoa > Chordata > Mammalia > Carnivora > Viverridae > Paguma > Paguma larvata. The sequence continues at coordinate 97,112,637 of CM057833.1, read as the reverse complement.
TCTGCTTGAATTATAAACTGCTGAACAACAGAATTTGATGGAGGTGCTGACACTGCACTAGCTTTAGTGTTGCAAATATGAAGCTATAATTTTCCTAGTTGAATGGAAAACCTAAAGACACTATTTTTCCTTATGGCTCGAAAACCTGAAATAATACTCAGCCTTCTCAGTTCTGCTCAAACAGTATAATTTCAATAAATCTTATATATTAAAAGAAAGAATTTGAACCCAAAGAAATATGCAGTTTTAACAACAAAGGCTGAACTTCTTCAGTTTGTTGGAATACATGTTTTTCAAGAGCAGGGGGAGACCACTCCCCCTACCTCCTTTCATACATTTTTTTCTCAGTTTGATTTCATATCTGCTCCAAGAGGAAAATTCTGGATTAATTAACCCAGTAGTCCTATGGTTAGAGACATGACTTAACCACCAATGTAATAGATTCTGAATTGAGGTTAAAGAGGACTTATGAGGTGTGAATTCCTGATTCATAGAGTTTAGCAAAGTACTTTGCACATAGTAGGTACTCAAAAAATGTTTTGCCTTGGCTCCCAAAGTTTTTTTCTGTACTGTTGCTACTCAGGGAAATACTGTGTGCCAGTATGTATAGTTGAGTATGTGTGTGTGTACATGTGTGTATATTTGTGTATGTGTGGGTGTGGGTGTGTATGTGTGTATATGTATGTGTATATGTGTGAGTATTGGGGGTGAGAAAGGAAAGTCTTTCTCAATGTTCCTTTAGCCAGTTTTTTTAGAATTAACTGATTCAAGAAACCACATCAGTAATGATTTTGATCTCGTGTACACATGGAGTTGCACTAGACTTTAATGAAAAGCAGTAAGTTCACAAGTTCACTAGTTGCAGTGAATTTACCTTGTATCAGTATTTTTGGGCTGTCTTTTCAGGCTGGAATAATTGCTAATTTTTTAGTACGTTTTAGTTGGCCCTAAAACACAAAATGATAGCAAATGATACGGGGTAATCTGTTACTGAGCCCTAAACGACTAGATAGAGACTCGACTAAGCACCAAATGACTAACTAGAGGTTAGGAAGATGAATCTGGGCTGGGATTGTCAGGAAATGTTTTCTAAAATTACTTGCCTTTAGCTAGGCCCTAAAAAATGGGTAGAATTTGAGCTGGTAGAAGGAAGGAGGATGATTATTTTATGTAAGGAGACCAAGATATGCCTTAAATAAATCTGGGACATTTAAATTGAGAGAGCAGTGTGGATTAGACTGCTTCTTGGCATACATGGCTCTTAAACTAATCCCACCAATCAAAATGTCATTTACTACCTTTGCTGTCCAGGTATCAAAACATTTATCTTATTAATACATGTGAAATATCACACCTCAAATTAGATAAAAATATTGAGGCGCATTGGCAATAAGATTATAAAAATACATCTTAGTGTGGGCTTGTGTGTGACAGACATCATATTTATGGTCTCCAGCAGCATTAGGGAGTTAAAGATGCTTTTAAAGATAAACTAAAATCTTAATGCAACTGTCAAGGTAGGCTCTACTGACCGCAGTGGGAGGAAAAGGTGTTAACCTAAGCACTCAGTGACTGAGGCGCTATTTGGAGACATTCTGGTCTAAGATATTTTTATTTGTACTTTTTTATCGTGGTGAAATATAATAACGAAATTTGCCATTTCCACCGTTTTTAACTGTACCATTGATGGCATTAAGTATATTTATATTGTTGTTTAACCATCACCACCATCTCTCCCCTGAACTATTTCATCTTTCCTGACTGAAACTATACCCATTAAAGACTTCCCTATACCTCACTCCTCTCCTCAGCTCCTGGCAACCACCATTCTATTTTTTCTATCTGTGAACTTAAATATTTCATTGTAAATGTCTTGTCTTCCAGCGACCGGCTTACTTCACTTAGCATAATGTCCTCAAGGTTCGTTCGTGTTGTAGCATGTATTAAAAGTGCCTTGTTTTTAAGGCAGAGTAATATTCCATTGTATGTACAGAATACGTTTTATTTATCCATCCGTCAATGGGCACTTGCTCCCAATTCTTGGCTGTTGTGAATAATGCTGCTATTAATAGCAGTGTACACATTCTACAAAAAGAATATGAGTGTCCAAAAATCTGCTTGAGTCCCTACTTTTTTTTTTGAGTCTATAACTAGAAGTGGGAATTGCTGGATAGGATGGTAATGGTATGTTTAATTTTTTGACGAACCACCATAACATTTTCCACAGTGGCTATACCATTTGATATTCCCACCAGCAATGCACAAAGGTTCCAATTTCTCCACATCTTCACCAGCACTTTTAAATTTTAAAATTTTGGGGAGAGAGAGAGAGACAGAGAGAGAGTGATTGATTGATTGATTGATTCAGTCATCCTAATGGATGTGAAGCGATATTTTAGTGTAGTTTTAATTTGCATTTCCCTAATGATTAGTGATATCAAGCATCATTTTATGTACTGCTTGGCCATTTGTATATCTTCTTTTGTCCACATTTTTAATGGAGTTGTTGGATAGTTTTTACTGTTGAATTGTGGGACTAATTTATATATTTTGGATATTAACCTGTTTGAGATCTATGATTTGCAAATACTTTCTCTTATTCCATGGCTTTCCTCCTCATTCTGGCGACAGTGTCCTTTGATGCGTGAAGTGTTTAATTTTGATGATGTTCAATTTGTCTAATTTTTCTTTTGTCGCCTATGCAAGAAATTGCTACCAAACCCAGTGTCCTGATGCTTTTCTCCTATGTTTTCTTCTAAGATTTTTATGGTTTTAGTCTTGCATTTAGATTCGTGGTCCATTTTTAGTTAACTTTTGTATATGGTGAGATCAGGATCCAATATAATGTGTGTGTGTGTGTGTGTGTGTGTGTGTGTGTGTGTGTGTGTGTATTTTTTTTTTCTTTTTGCATATGGATATCCAGTTTTCCCAGCACCAATTGTTGTAAAGGCTATTCTTTCTCATGGAGAAAGGGTGGAGCAAGGGACAGTACAAGAGCCAAAAAATGTCCTACCTTACTGAATGTGGCTTTTTCTTGACTGGGCATTTGCTTGGTGCTTTAGATCTTTGACTGGTTTCAGTGTTCCTATAAAGTTATTTCAGTCTGTCTCAAGTTGTTTTTCTAATGTTTTCAGAGGGCACAAAGGGCATGTAACTGCCTAGTGTGCCTTTTTTTGATGTCCCTGTGATCTAACAGAACTTGTAATCAATTCTGATCTTCCCATTTCTTCCAAGCCTCTTATAGGACAGGTGATGCTGAGAAAGTGGAGATTAGTAGAAGCTTTGTTCATGACAACTTAGGAACAATTTCCACAAGTGTCCAAAAAATATAGCCATTCCCTCTAGGAGCTTACAGATTGCACAAGTGCTGCCTCTGGGTAATGTCACATAACGTCAAAATGACTAGGCTACATGTTTCAATTGGAATTTTGTGTTATGGTCAGAGCTTTTGTGTCAACATGAGGTAAAAGAACCTCGTAATGTTTTCTATGTTAAGTGACAGCGTGATAACACTACAGAAAATATTTAGAAGTCAGATACAAATCCTTTTTTTTTTCTTTAAGATGTTACGAACACGTGTCTCAAATATGTTCTTCACAGTTCCAGGTTCCCCAAAGTTAGTTTGGGTTTATTTAGATGTGTCACAGGTAGAGTTCTGGAGATTTGGGTAATTTTAATTGTTAACCCCTTTCATATTTTCAGATTATCTGAGGATGCTTGTTTCTTTTCATTTGTTTCTGGTTAAGGTCTCTTTTTTTAGGTTTATTTTTATTTATTTTTGAGGGAAAGAGAGAATGCATGCATGTGAGAGAGAGTGAGCCAGGGAGTGACAGAGAGAGGGGGAGAGAGAGAGAATCCCAAGCAAGCTCCACGCTCTCAGTGCAGAGCCTGATGCAGGGCTTAGTCTCATGAACCATGAGATCATGACCTGAGCTGAGATCAAGAGTTGGACACTGGGGATGCCTAGGTGGCTCTGTTGGCTAAGCGTCCAACTTTATCTCAGGTCATGATCTTATGGTTCTTGAGTTCAAGCCTCATGTCCAGGTCTTTGCTGACAGCTCAGAGCCTGGAACCTGCTTCTGATTCTGTGTCTCCTTCTCTCTGTGCCCCTCCCTGACTCATGCTCTGTTTCTGTCTCAAAAATAAATAAACATTAAAAATATTTTTTAAAAATTTGTTTGAGTCAGACACTGAACCAACTGAACCAAACAAGTGCCCCTAAGGTTTCATTTTTATGTGTAGCAAAAAGACAGCCTTAACTCAAGAGACCATCTTTTGCAATGGCAACTATTTCATTTGCTTATTGTGACCCACCACAAAAAAAAAAAAAAAAGTTTATAGCAATCCAAATTCCCCTTAACCCAGTCAACTTTGCTATTGTAATTCACTGATTTCATTTTGTAATTATGATTTTAGTTCACAAATGCCCAACTTAAGGGACTGGACACTTCTTGTCATTTGCCTTACATTTATCATTAAGATTTTACTTCTTGGTTAATACTTCTTCTTCTGTAATATAATTACTTATATACTTAAAAATATTTGGGGAGTGCCTGGGTGGTCAGTCAGTTAGGTGCCCAACTCTTGATTTCCACTCAGGTCGTGATCTCATTGTTTGTGAGTTTGAGCCCACACTGATAGTGTAGAGCTTCCTTGGGATTCTCTCTCTCAAAATAAATAAACTTAAAAAATATTTGGGAATACCTACCATAATATATTGGGGTCCTTACTGAAACTCAGGAGGTCTTGCTTCCAATTTCTATATTTTCATTTTCAATGAATGTTTCATACATTGAAATGGATGATGCAGGGCACCTGGGTGGCTCAGTCAGTTGCGCCTACAACTTCAGGTCCGGTCATGATCTCAAGGTTCATGAGTTTGAGTCCCATATTGGGCTCACTGCATGGAGCCTGTTCCAGATCTTCAGTCCCTCTTTCTTTTTTTTTTTTTTTTTAATTTAAAATAGTTTATTTTCAAATTGGTTTACATAAAACACCCAGTGTTCATCCCAACATGTGCCCTTTTTTAATGCCCATCACCCCCTCTCCCCCCCATCTCCCTCACCATCGGTTTGTTCTTAGTCTTTGAGAGTCTCTTATGTTTTATCTCCCTCCCTCTCTGTGTCTTTTTTTTTCTTTCCCCTCTTCCCCTCCCCCTGGTTTTTGCTTAGTCTCACCAAGTCCACCTATTCGTGGAAACATATGGTATCTGTCTTTTTTTGACTGACTTATTTCACTTAACATAATACCCTCCAGTTCCATCCATGTTGCTACGCTGGCCAGATTTCATTTTTTCTCATTGCCATGTAGTAGTCCATTGTATATATGTACCACATCTTCTTTATCCACTCGTCAGTTGACGGGCACTTAGTTTCTTTCCATGTTTTGGCTATTGTCGAAAGTGCTGCTATGAACATTGGGGTACACGTGCTCCTATGCATCAGCAATCCTGTGTCTCTTGAAGTCCCTCTTTCTCTCTGTGCCTCCCCAACTCATGCTCTGTCTCTCTCAAAAATAAATAAACATTAAAAAAAAAAAGAAATGCATAATACTTTCTTTTCAAGTAAGTAATAATATTTGCATCAAAGACACAAACTGAGGCCATACCTGGTAGTGATGGCCTTTACTATGTTTGCTTAGAGGGGGAGACTCCTTGGGTAACTGGGCTAACCTGCCCCTTTCATACCACTGAAGATCTAAGCATTTCAAGGTCAAGACATTCAGTGATTTTATCTTTGCTCACTTTGGCTTTAGGCTTTATCTTATAACTAAGTACTTAGTTACAGAATGCCTTGAATTATGTGCTACCAATTCATGTTTTGTAGAGCACAAGTATACTATATGCTGCTCGATAACAAAATCATATCTTTTTACCCCCTGCATCTACCCCATAATGACTCACATGGTTCTAAGCACATGGTACCACACTCAAACTGTATTAATGGAAGTAATTCTCCAATCTACTTTAAAATATGAAGAAATCTATATTGTGGAAACCAGGACAATTAGTAGACAGAAGAGATGTATTCTAAGAGAATACGTAACATGATTTTGACAGTGCCCAGAAAATAACTCTGGAATGATACCATTTCACTTCTCAGATATTTCAGCTGCCAGCCAGGAGACATTCCAGTGAAAGTTCTTCAGAATATTTAGTTGGTGGTGTCTCCTCATTATACTTCAGTTAAGGAATAATTTTTTTTCTCTTACTAACTGTACCTTAGTGACAAAAGCTCGAGTTGTGCACCTTTGAAAAATGGTAATAGAGTTCCTTAGAGTCTTAGACAAAGCTTATAATTCTTGTAAAGGTTTAATAAGGTGGATAAGGGTTCCAGGTAGGTATTGGCAAAATGTTAGTATCCCAGACCTCTTAAAGTAATAAAACATATAGATATTAGGATTATAATAAACTTAGTTTAAGTCCGTTTTGGGGGGAAAATGTTCAACTGAAATGAAGTGCTTGAACCATTACGAATGGAGTTTATCAAAAAGGGAAATACATTTTATTGGGCAGAATCCTTGAGCAGTTTTTGAGAGGCAGTGAAGGCCTTTTCAACTTTTTTGATCTTAAACAGTGAGCTATTTCTCATGTTAGTGTGTATTTAAGACTTACTGGAAATACTCATAATATGAGCTGAAGACTGATGTCTGGCAGCAAGCGTATTTCTGAAATGGGGTTAGTTTTTATTACTATATTTTCTGAAATATGCTTTCATTGATATTTACAAAACAAATCGCCAGTTCACACAAAGGTTGTTTTAATGAAAGCCAATGAAAACAACTGAGTTGCTAGGAAGAATGTTAGGAGGGAAATGGACTTTTCATAACCTCACATTATAATTTCTCTTTTCTGGACAGAAATGTATTATTTGAATGAGTTTGGAACCAAAAGGAATTAGCATGTCAAAATATATACCTAGATGTTATATGTGATCACTTTTATTACAAATGAAAAAATATTAAATATAAGTAAAATGTAAGTGTTGCCAGTGTGAGTTTGGCAACACCCTCGGAAAATGTTAGTTAAGAAATGGTGAACGCTGACCGTGTTTCAGCTCTAGCCTTAGAAACCATCATTGGCTCCCAGTGACCCATGTGATAAAATCCAAAATGTTCTGCCTGGCTTTCACAGCCCTGCCTAATTTGGCCTTTCTCTGCCCATCCATCTTTTTCTCCCTCTACTCCAGTTGAATGGTCTCTGTGGTATCCCCAGGCACATACTAACTGACTATACCCATGCAGCTTCCTGGCCTGAAGACCATCCAACTCCTCATTAAAATCCTTCCTTGTATCTTCCAGAAAGAAACTCAAGTCACATAGTTCTGCCCGTCGCTGACTTTGCTCCTTCTACTAAACTACTCTAGTGATTATTATCTTTAATGCGATCCTACTTTGAGCTGCAGTCCAACAGTTTCAGAGTCCTCTATTGTATCTACATTCCCTTATATCATCACAAATTCCTGGAAGGTAGCAAAAGGTTAACACATGTAATTCCTTCCTTGCTGGTCACACCCCTAAGAGTGATAAATGAGTATGTAGTGCTCTTCAAGAAATACTTTGGAATTAAATTCATTGATTGGATTTTACTGTCTTGGCCTCCTGGCCTATTTTCTCCTTTGAGCTCTAGGATTAGTCTCAACCCATTGTCTATAAGAACTTAAATTGAAGAACATCTCTAAGCCTTACTTTTTATGACCTTAAAATGGAGACAGTGGTCATACCTCCCTTGCAGATCTTAAAACAATTATTGTGAGGATTTAAAGGCATCTAGCATGTAATATCTCAGACTCCAAACCCAAACCCCAGGTTTTCTCCTTCAAACCTGTTCTTCCCAAGTCTTCACCTCATCGAGTGGACACCCCATTCACCCAGTGAATGGGCCAAAAATCTTGCATTCGTTGTTTCTCGCCCGTTTATGTACTATATAGTTAATTTTTAGTAAATCCTGTTGGTTCCACCTTGAAAATGTTTCTAAAATCTATCCTGTTGGTCCCACCTCTGCTGTTATATCCTAATCCAAGACATCATCATCACCTGCCTAAGCTACAGGTAGCTTAAGAGCTTCAGAACTTGGTCTCTTAACTCCCATTCTTTCTAATGTAGAGTCTTGTCACCATATAGCAGCCAGAGTGGTTCTCTTAATACACAAGACTTCGAATAAAATCCAAATGGTCTACCATAGGCTTTAAAGATCATGTGTGCGTTCGTCCTCTGCTAACTACTTTGACTTCATCTCAAATCTTCTATGACTCTCCCCTTCACTCAGTCCATGGTAGCCACACTGGCCTTTTTGCTGATCTTCAGATCAGAAAGCACATCACCATCTTCACTCTTACTGTGCCCTCTGCCCAGAATGGCCCTTCCCGAGATAATGATGTAAGTCACTCTTTCCCTTCCTTTAGGAGTCTGTTCAAGTATCTCCTTCCTCGACCATCCTATTTAAACTACACCATCACATTCCATCCACTTAACCCTGACTCTGTTTCTGACCTGCTTTGCGTATATTTCGTTATTGTCTATTTTCCTCCATGAGAATGTCAGCTCCATGAGGGCAGGGATTTATCTTACTGACTGCTACAACACCAACCCCTGGCCTATAGAGGGGCTCAAACAACATTGCTGAATGGAGGAATAGTAGGGGCTCAGTGGGAGGAACTCCTGGTAATAACAGCATTAGTATATTTACTGGGGCAGTATGAAAATCAAATAAAGTCTGAAGGAATGTGGAACACTATATAGCCCAGTATAAATATGTATGATAATAATAATGTTATTATATGATATACTAATTGTTATTACTCTTTTATATATTTTCATATGGATGTTACATGTGTTCTTCAAACTCAGTATGTTCAGAACTGGTACTAATTATCCTGTTCACTGAAGTTAGAAGTTTGATACTCTCCTAGTATCAAATTGGTCAGCAAATCCCATTACTGTTGCCTCTCCAATTTGGTTCCTTCTTTTTCACCCCTCATAACTTGCAACACCATTACAATAGCCTTCCAAACTTCCCTCTTGCCTGCCTTCATCCAGGAGTGAAATTTAAAACTACATTAACTGGCACAATTATGTGGAAATCCACATATAAATTTAACAATTAAATTACTTTTTATTCTTTATATAAACTAAACTATGTGCATCTTGTGAAACCCCTTGCCAGATGGCATAATTTTTAGTACTTCTCAGTCATCACATTTTTCTAATGATTTCAAAATCATTTGTTGGTTTTCAAAAGTGTCGGTGCAGCCTTTGGTTGATGGGTTTCACTTCCTAAAAGTTGCTCTTGTCTGAGCCATGAGGTGACATGAAGAATGCACATAGGCTCTTCCTATAACTTTCCTTTTAATTTGGTCATCATTATGCAATTTGTAGTTCTCTGTATGTAGAGAATTTCTCTCACTATCGACAATATCATTCATCATACTAAAAGTAAATTATACTTTTGGATCTTTTGTAATTCCAGCTTTTGAACTTCTAATAATTAGTTATGTAGGAATTTTTTCTATCTTCATAATATTGTCTGAGTTTTTATATATTTAGTTTCTTTATTATCGATTAAGTCACAAAACTATTTCTTGGAATGTCACATGTAATTAGTTGGCTTAATTTTATAAATTTTTGATCACCCTAAATCTACTTGGTTAACATTTAGCCATTTAACTGTGGCTAAAGTTTAAGACTGAATAAATTGAAAGAGGTTAATAATTAATCACAGTTTGCATTTTTGTCATAAAATAATAAGCCCATTTCTGTATAATTTATTAAACAATATAGTAGTTTTTCTCTTATGATTGATTACTTTGTTTTGTTTCAAACTGTACTCTTTATTCATTTGTTTCTATATATTTCTACATCTCTTTTATGGTTCGCTTTATTAATTTTCTATGGGCAACATATTTTCATTTCTCTCCTACGACGCTAAAGAAAGTATTGAAATTTGTAGTTAGCATATTTCATTAAAGCCAAATCCCTAAAAGTTAGTTGCACTTTTCGAATGTTTAACCACTCCCATTTCAGATTTACATTAAAATGAACACACAGTGGGGCGCCTGGGTGGCTCAGTAGGTTAAGCACCAACTTAGGCTCAGATCATGTTCTCATGGTTCATGGGTTCGAGCCCCGCGTCGGGCTCTGTGCTGACAGCTCAGGGTCTGGAGCCTGCTTCAGATTCTGTGCCTCCTCTCTCTACCCCCCTCCTCTGTTCACATTTTGTCTATCTCTTTCTCTCAAAAATAAATAAACATTTATATATATATATAAAGCCGTACGGTAGTAAATAGAAAATTTATTAAGAAGATACCAATATTGATTTATTTCAGATACATCTTTTACTACATCAGCTGAATATATTGAATATATACTGAGTTGGGATGAAAACAAAACATCTGAAATTTTCTTCAAAACTGTGGGCTGTTGGAGTTCCTGGGAGGCTCAGTGGGGTTAAGTGTCCAACTCTTGATCTCACCTCTGGCCTTGATCTCAGGGTCTTGTTCTCAGGGTCCTGAGTTCAAGCCCCCTGTTGGGTTCCATGCTGGGTGTGAAGCCTACTTAAAAAAAATTGTGGGCTGCAACTCCAGACTTTATCCATGTTACCACTCTGGCACTGTTTTCATGTAAAAACTTCTCAGCAAAACCTTTTTCTTGGTACTCACTGAAATAGTTAGAGATACCACAAATGCTTTTCCATCTTACTCAACCAGATTAACAAAAACTGCCTAACTACCTTCAGCATCTTGAATTTTGCATGTTAGGTGTTATCAAAACATTTTTACATGAAACTTTTAAAGCTCTATCAATAGTGATTAAAATTTTACTGGTTGGGATTTATATGTTTTTCAAAAGGTTGTTTTATCATTTGAGTAGATAAATGCTTTACCACAGTCAAGACCATAAGGCTACACTACTATGATATACTCATACAAATTATTTTTCAAAGTTCAACTAAGTATTTCATGTCTAAAAATGTTCACTTATATTTAACTACATAATAGATTGTGTTAAAAGTTCTGATGATATGTTTAAAAATGTTTTATAATTACCTTGTTGATACACTTTGATTTAAAAGAAGATCTTATTTTAAACACTTTATTGCATGAAACTGACTTATTGTGTTCTTCAAATTTTCCTTCATTAATGATTACAGATTTTCTTTTTTGGAATCATGACCTTTAACAGAACATGATAGGCAGCTTGATTTAAAAAAAAGTGTTTTGCCCGTTCAACTTTTAACAGCACAATCTTTGAGCTCTATTTCCATCCAGCATTGATATCACTTGTAATAATAAGTTAATCAGATTTTTATGTTGAAAGAATCAAGTTGCTTTCATTTTAGAAATACAAACATTTAATGTTGTAATCATTTTTGCACACCATCAGAACATGCCTCAGATTGTTATTTTCTTCTTTGATCTCATGAAAATCCAGAATATTTACCTGTTCATTTTACTCAAAAGAAATTTTAGAAACATACCCAGACTTTGAAGTCGATTCATTGTGGATTTCTATTTAAAATATTTCTCATAATTGTGTATGTTATATCAAAAACTACACACAGAGAATTGCATTTCACTATAATGAAAATAGAAGTAAAACCAAGACAAGTCAAAAGCAGTACTTTGAGGTTGAGGGCGAGGATTCACTAGGGATCCTCTAGAAGCCCTAGACGCTTTAGTAAAGGACGTGCAGTGTAGCCTTGCTGTCTGCTATGACACAGCCCAGATCCACAGACCTGTTGCAAAAGTTCCCTTGGTGTCACAATGCCAGCAAGTCCAGTTATCAGTGATCATAGCAACATCTTATAATGATCAATTCGTACTAACGAGTTATTAGATTTTACATTCTTAATGTTACCACTTAGCGTGGTTGCTTTTATTCTCTTTACAACCAGCATGCATTTCAGTTCAGCCACCAAGTTGGCATAGTGAACACTGTGTGTTCAGTGACTATCGGCACCTCCTCCTCTCCCCTCTATCTCCCCTCTTTGGCCCCCTGGGTTGTCTTTTTGTAATACCGATATGACCGTGTCACTTCCTGCTTCCGGCTCAGTTACTTATTGGCCCTTCACAGTCTTCCTAGCTCTATTTCAGCCTCATCTTCCCTCCCCTATCCAGATTCCCTCTCATGGCTGACAACTAGATAACTCAAACCTGCTGGGCAATTTTGTGCTTTAATATATAAGATATTAAATATAGATACATATATATACATATATATATATACACACAATTTTTTTTTAGAATACCCTTCCTTCCCCTACACTGCTCATTGAACTTCTTCTCTTTCTTAAAGTCACAATTCACATGTTCTTCCTCCATGAAACTATCCCTGACTTCCCATTTCCTACATTCAATTCACCATGTTTCCATGGTTCTTATGAGTAACATGATGATGGTACTTGCCATGTTTATTAGAGTTATCAGTGGGTCTGTCCTCTCACATGACTGTGAAATTCTCAAGGACAAGAAATTAGTGGTTATTATCTTTGGGTCTCCTCTCTGGAACACATTGCCCAGAACATACTCAGTTAATCTTAATTGGAAAAATGACCAAACAAATGCAGTAATCCTTCTTATTATTTGTACTAAAACTCTCCTCCTTTAAATCATGTTCTTCCTACCTTCCATTAGTTTTCTTCTTTTCCTATTGCGAGGAAACAAACAGTAATATTAGATGCCCAGCCCAATACACTTTGACATATGGATACACCCCTGTAATCCATCATCTAGATGAAGATATAGAAACTTCCAGACCTATAGCTGGTTTCCTCACACCCTTGCCTATCAATACTTATACCCCAGGGAGTACACAAAACTCTGACTTGTAACATCATCAATTGTTTTGCTTGTTCTAGAATTTTAAATAAGTGAACTAATACACAATTTATCCTTTTTGCTCAACATAATGTCTGTGAAATTCATGTATGCTGTTGCACTATAAGTAGCGTGTTCTTTTTCGTGGCATTATACTATTTCGTTGTGTAAATATGCCATGATTTGTTTACACATTCTCCTGCTGATTGACATTTGGGTCATTCCTAATTTGAAATATTACAAACAATGCTATAAAGGTCTTGTATAAATTTTCCTTTGGACACATGCACTCATTTCTCTTGGGTATATACTTAGGAATAGAAATGCTGGGTCATACGATGGACATGTGCTTAGCTTTAGTAACTACTACAGTAGAGTTTTCCAAAGGGTTTACAGCAATTTACACCCCCATCAGTAATGTATGAAAGTACAAGTCGCTTATATCAATATTTTTAATTTTGAGAGAGAGACAGAGTACACCTGAGCTGAGGAGGAGCAGAGGGAGAGAGAGAGAAAATTTCAAGCAAGCTCCATGTTGAGCTTGAAGCCCAATAATGGGCTTGATCCCATGACTCTGGGATCACGACTTGAGCTGAAATCAAGAGCCTTAGGTGGTGATTAGGTCATGAGAGTGGAACTCTCATGAATGGGATGAGTGCCCTAATTAAAGAGACCCCAGAGAGATCCTTCACAACCTTCTTCAATTTGAGGTTTTAGTGAGAAGATCACCCTCTATAAACCAGAAACAGAGCTCTTACCAGACACTAAATCTGCAGCTTCCTGGATCTTGGGCTTCCCAGGCTCTAGAACTATAAGAAATAAATGTCTGTTGTTTATAAGCCACCAAGTCTGTGGTATCCCATTATAACACTCTGAAGAGACTGAGACATACTGTGTATTTCCCCCTCTGTCCCCAAAATTTGTTTTAGTCAATCCTCCCACTGAAGTCTCTCCTTCCTCATGACCAGTTTATTTGCCATTCTGTCAGTCTTTCCAGCTATTCAATCCTTTTTTTAAGTTTTATGCCTAAAACTTAACACAGCTTTCCATGAAGACACTCTGGTTTCATAAAGAGGTAGGATAATGTTTTCTATTTAATTCCTAGGTTTTTTTTCCAGATAGGATGAGAAAAGGCCCTTCAATAGACCTGTAGCACATTGAACTGATGGGTATGGGAAGCATTACATATAGATACATTTCCTATAATTGATCATCAGAGCCTCTAAACTTATGACTGGATTACACTTTCCTCAAAGCATTCGCTGAGACTTCCCATACTGAATCTCATCTGATATATGTGCTTGCTCAGCTCAAAGACCTTTGTGAAATTTCTATGAAGTGCTGAGCTACCCACTTGGCACAGTGTCATTGTCACAATATCTGATAATGAAGGCAAGACAGGATGACAGAGGAAGGCGCACTGTCTGGAAATCAGGACATACTTCTTTCGATCTGTGTCAACTTGGCCAAGATGCTGTAGATTTGTCTTTCCATCTACAAAATAAAGGAATTAGACTAAATGACAATGAGAGAAACCTCAGCATTAGATTGGGATTTTAGATTTCATTGTAACCTATTTTCATATTTTTTTTATAAAAATAGTTAAATAAAACCTATTCAAGAATGATCCCTAGGGCTCTCCACTGTTACTACTACTTCACCCAGAGAAGGGCCTGCTTAAGCTTACCTTTGCTTTTAAGCCAGTTCTCTAACCATGACAACACACTTTGTCTACTTCCATGGCAACCAATATTTTGGTATGAAAACTTGCAAAATGCTTTCTAAGATTAAATAAAGTCTGTTTCCTGGCCTCCTCTGGTCCTCAAGCCCTCACCATCATTATTCTTTGCATTGTTCTAATTGTGTCTTCTGCTAAATATGACCATGGTGTGTGGCCGTGGGTGGTGCAGGCAATAGAACAGTTTCTCAGGCAGCATATATTGAAATAGAAATGGAGAAGGAATCCCCCAAATTATATAAACACCAATGAAAAAACATACGATCTCTGAAAGTGTACATGACTCATATATGTACATAATATTTGAGTCTGGGTCAAACTAGTTTAAGGTTAGGAACACTGAGTTCAACCACTTATATCTTCACATCACATGTTTAGAAGGCTGAGCAAGTATAAAAATGGTTTATTTCTCTGCACTTGTTATTGTAATTATAAAGTAAAGCATTAAAGAACGCCTGTTGTTCATCTTGTCTTGCTTAACGTCTACATTTAGCACTAACTTAGGAAAATGTGGAAAAATGGTTCATTATGACCATATTTTCAACCTTCGCTATGGAAATAACTATAGATCTATTACACAATATTATTCTTTGTGATGAATATGACACTTTAGGTCATCTTTAAATTATATGCTTTGAATTCTGTTTGCTAATGCTGTGGCCTGTTTTGCTTAAGAAGGTTTTTTGCTTGGTCCCTCTCTGCTCAGTAATGAACAATCTTATCTAGAGATCAAAGGTTTTGGTCATGTGGAGCAGAATTTCCAAATGTGAAGTCCGTATGGGAAGGGGACCTCTGGCTCTACCCTCATTGGCACCATCGCCAAAACGGCTGAGGAAGCCACCTCATCCCCATGGCATGCACTTCACTTTTCCCATCGCAGCTTCACTGAAAGTTTGCTCTCCGCTTCTTTTGGATTCTTCTTTTTACTTTATGTGTTTGTTGGCCTCATCACCATGTCTAATTATTCTCTTTTTTTTAATGTTTATTTATTTATTTTGAGAGAAAGCATGTGCACACGTGCACCCATGCATGAGAGCAGGGAAAGAGTAGAGAAAGAGGGAGGGAGAGAGAAACTCAAGCAGGCGCCATGCTATCAACACAGAGCCCCGAGGCAGGGTTCAATCTCACAAACTATGAGATCATGACCTGAGCCAAAATCTAAAGTCAGACACAACTGAATGAACCACCCAGGTGCCCCTCTAATTATATTATAGGAGCCTGTGTTCCAGCAAAAGCAGGGTTGAAAGTTTTCTCTCTCCTTTGAATTTCAGCTACTAAAAAAAGTCTTGAAAATCACCCAGCTTAATTTGGTCTATGAACGTTTTCAGTCAAACAAATAAACATGTAGACACAGAACAGTTGTGCTTGACATGTTTTAAATTAATTCAACAGGAAAGAGTCTACACCCTAGCTTGGACTGGAAAAAGTGAGGTTAAAACAAAGTAAAGGTCGGCAAGGTAGAGGCCTTTCTAGATCTTTCTTATGTCAGTTTTTATAGACCTTCTCCACTAGTCATTTCTAAACACTGAAAATGTCAACTATGGAGTAGGAGACTCTTTACATAATGTACTTTCAGCCCAGGAGTGGCTGGGATATGGGCAGGCCACAGGGAGACTAAACCGTCATTAAGTGGCCAGCCATGATCTTTCCCAGGTTTGGAGACAAAATTACCCTTTCATTATCTTCTGAAAGTTTTCCCCATTTGCCTTCCTCTGTCCTATTTTACTATTGACACTTGCCTCCTAATCCTCCTTCCTGCCCACCCATCATCTGTTTTAAGAGAAGGCAGAGAGTGGTTCTTGGTACAGAAACATCCCTTCATGGGGAAAAGCATTATGAATTTCTGGAGTGTAAGACAGGCCCATCCAAAAATACAACTTTTAAAATGCATTCCAAAGGAAAATATAAGTAATTTTCTTTTGTTTTAACTCCTAGAGTTCTTACACCTCTCCACTAACGTGAAGAATTGAGGGTTGTCTTCCTGTGTTTATATCTAATGGACTTTTCTTTATAATAAAATAGTATGCTATTTACCTGCCATTCACTAAGTCATTCCCTTTTAGTAGATTTTAAAATATTGGAAATGGTTTAAGACTGATTACACCAGCTAGTGAATATGGAGTTTTAATTAAGTTCAGCTGAAAACCATTTGTTTCTTCCATATTAAATCACTGTCCTACGTACCACTTGGAGTATATAGAAAAGGGAAGGGGCACCTGGATGGCTCAGCCAGTTAAGCGTCCACCTCTTGGTTTTGACTCAGCTCATGATCTGATGGTTTGTGAGTTTGAACCCTGTGTCAGGCTCCACACAGACAGCATCAGGCCTGCTTGGGATTCTCTTCTCCCTCTCTCTCTGCCCCTCCCCTGCTCACTCACGCATGCTCTTTCTCAAAATTAAATAAATAAATAAACTTAAAAAGAGAGAGAAAAGAAGAGGGAGGGTGGTTCAGTGGGAAAAGGAACAATACAGCCTTCCTGTTATACAGGAGCTCCCAATCCAAGAATGACAGACACCAGTTGTCCTAAAAGTGTGATCCCTGGACCAGAAGCCATAGCAATAGTGGGGAACTTGTAAGACAGGCAGATTCTCAGGCCCCACTCTAGACTTACTGAATCATAGATTCAGGGTGGAGCCCAGTAATTTGTGCTTTATCACACAAGTGTCTGATGCACACTAATGATTAAGCCATACCCTAATACAGTGACCACATGTATGTGCCATATTACTAGCATAGTACTGACAGTGACTTTTTATAGGTAGGTAGAGGACAGAGAGATCACTGTTGGCCTGGGAACAATCAAGCAGGCATTTCACCTGGAAGGAAGACATTCTGTATAAAAAGACCAGGCTGAGGTGAGCAGAGAAAACATATCGCATATTGGCGTTATACAGTTACCCATAAACCAGACCCTGTATTAGGTTCTTTACACATACTTACACATACTATCAGGGTCAATCCTCACAACAACTTTAAACATATTATTCTTATTTACATGAGAGAGTTGAAGCTCAAGATTTTACCCAGAGAAATTTGCCTGAGCTGTAAGAGTTTAGAAAACTAATAGACGGTACAGTATTAAAAATATCTGAGGAAGGACAGGTAAAGGGCTTTGAGTTCTACTCCATTAGAGTCTGAGAGTTGACAATTAAAATACATTCTGTAAAGGAAGAGTGAAATGATGCATTTAATGTCTTAGGAAAATTAATAGTTTGGAGATAGAAGAAGCTGGAGGCTCGACTAGACCTTGTGGAAGTTGTTTTCAATAGTCCAGATTCAAGATAGTTATAGGTTGAACTAGGAGAATAGCCATGAAAATAAAAAGGAAGGGGCATATTCAAGAAACCCTGGGAAGAAAGTAACTGTGGCTTCCAGCCAAGAAGAGAATGGGAAAGGATTTGAAGTTACGATGACTGGGAGAAATGGAAAGTCTCAGAAATCGACTAATTTCGATTGAATGAACTTGGTTGACTTTTACTGTTTGTGATGGGGAAGATTTTGTTTGTTTTGTTTTGTTTTTAGGATATAGAGAGGCAAAAAGCTCAGCTTTTAGACATACCTTGTTTGAGATGATGGTAGAACATCAAAATAGAAGTGTTCATTAGGAAGTCAAACATAGGCTCAGAGTCCACGGTTGGAAATATAAACTTCGAGATTGTCAGCAGATAGGTGACAGTGGACACCATGGGAGCAGCTAAAATATCCAAGAGAGAGTATGTGCGTACACATAGTGGAATATTACTGAGTGATGAATAATGAAACCTTGCCATTTGAACAACGTGGATGGAACTGGAGGACATTGTGCTAAGCAAGGTAAGTCACTCAGAGAAAGACAGATATCCTACGATTTCACTCATATGTGGAATTTGAGAAACTTAACAGATGATCATAGAGGAAGGGCAGGAAAAATACGATAAAAACAGAGAGGAAGGCAAACCATAAGAGAATCTGAAATACAGAAAACAAACTGAGGGTCAATGGGGGTGGGGGGAGGAAATGGCTGATGGGCATTAAGGAGGGCACTTGTTGGGATGAGCACTGGGTGTTATAAGTAAGTGATGAATCACTGGAATCCACTCCCGAAGCCAAGACTATACTGTATGTTAGCTATTGAGAATAAATTTAAAAAAAGAAGAAGAAGAAAGTAAAAGAAAAAAATTTTTTAAAAATGGGGCTTAGCAGTGTATGAAAGCCTCAAGTGTAGGTCACATGTTCTCAGGAGTTCGGTTATGAAGAAAAGATGATCAGATGGGAATCGGTTAGTGGGAAGACTGGAACTAGGTAAAGATAGCTATCTATGTGTGAAATGCCATAGAGAGAAAAGGAAAAGAAGGGCTGGAAAACCGGAGGGGGCAAGATGGGAGAATTGAAGGAACAAAGCAGTAGACAAGATCAAAGGAAAGTGAATCATTGCTTCTGGAACAGCAGAGAAAGGATTAGAATCTTCCTCAGCCCAAGGAAAAGAGCAAGTTCTTGAGACTCGTGAAGAGTGCATTAAGATGAAATGTGAACAGGGAAGGAAATACAAGCAAGAAAATCTTGCTTTTCTGAAGTAGTAGAAGTGAGGCCACTGTGTAGACAGAAAATGGACAAGCAGGAGACATCGTCAAAAAATTCCTTCTGCTATTTCTTTTAAGTGGCATCTGCTCATGAAACTTTTCCTAAGACACAGAAAGAGATGTGGTCTAGTAAAATGCATATCACCTTACATTGTGACTTTCATACGCCTGTCTCCCCTACTTGACTGTGGGGGTCTTTTAAGAGAAGAGACTTCTTTACCAGTACTTTTTAAAAAGCAGCCAAGCTCAAAGGATAATATAACAAGCCCATTTGGACCATAGAAAATTGTATCATGAAAAATTGACAATTGCTAGTTTGTCTTTCTTTTTGGTAAGTAGACGCTGAAAAAAAAAACCTGAACACTTTGTCCTTACTGCCATCCCCTATTCCATTCCTTTCTCTCTTCCCAGAAACAAACACTAACAAGAACTTAATGTATATCCTCTCAGCCTATCTATGTACTTCTTTGTCTATATCCATGACTGATATATAGTATTGATCACTATATGATTACTGTATGTTGCTGTATGATGACTGTATTTTTTAATTTCCGTATTCTATTTACCAGCTCTGCAATTTGTCTTTTTTTTTTTAATTCAGGATTCATTGTGTTTTGAAAGTCTACCATGTTGAGATATACAGATATAGTTCATCACCTTTAACTGCTCTTGTTCATTTTTGTATCCTCCATTTCTAAAGTAGCACATACAACTAGGTACCCACAGAGTAAATGTTAATTATTAGTGAATTGATTAGGATGAACAGTATAGTGATTAAAAAAATATTTTGTGCAATGATTTATGCAGTTATGAAATACTTTTATAGAGAGTCTCTTTTCACTTTTATTTGTGTATTTCCTTCCCAGGCTTATAGGGTTTAAGGATAGGAATTATATTCTATGCCTTTGCATTCTATTCCTAATGCCCATTTCAATGTTTGGCACTTAGTAACCCCTCAGTAAATATTGGTTGAATGAATGAATGACTCTCCACTCTAAGCATTATTTTACTAAGGTCCAGATTCTGAGTATCTGAGTGTTTTTTCAAGACCATGTGGTTGGAATCAGGACTAATAACCAGGTTTTCTGATACTACAGCCAGTGCTCTTTTTATTACACCATTGAAAGAGCTATTGTAAGGACTATATTAGGGAATCAATAGGAGAGGAATAATTATAATGAATTACTGCCCTGATGTAACCAATAAATAGACTCCATGTACCTGTGTAATTGGAGAAAATTAATAACCATACCCAGATAGAGGGCTTGAAATTTATCATAATCATTAACTTGGAATATTTAGTCACATGGTCCTTACACGAGGTTCAGATTGTGAAGGAGATATGTGAATTATGAGGGTGGATAGTGTTGCAGGAGTGAAGGAATGAGCAGGAAGCAGTTTCATTCAAATAGAACTGCTCTTGCTAAGGTCACTGGTAACCTTCTAATTTCCTTTGACGATATACACTGCTTCTCCCCTGACTTCAATGGCACCTTCCTCCTGGCTCTCCTCCACCCCACCTTCTTGTCAGCCTCCTAAGAAACTCTTCCCTAACACATCAGCAGTGGTGTAGAGATCTGAAGAAAGTCATGAGCATTCTAGGAGAGAAAGATCCCAAGAACTGCCTCAGACACCCGCTCCTGCTCTAACCCGCCCATCCGCCATGACTGGTTGATATGAATGAGTCCTTTTTACCCTTTGCTTGTCGATTTGGGGGTCTTACCCCAGTTTTCTCACCAGAGACGCATCTCCACCACCTTTGGCCTTCATTGGACAACTTCTGCTTTCTGGGAGGCTGGAAAACTCAAGGTCACTGCACAATGCCAGCTCTGGAAAGCCACAAATCCCAATTCCCTTGATGGGCCAGTAAGAGCAGTTGAGGTCATTAAGTAGCCTGAACAAAGGAAAAGTCTTTGAAGAAACTTATTTTGAAATATAAATATTTGTTTG
Organism: Paguma larvata; assembly: GCA_030068075.1. Taxonomy (NCBI): domain Eukaryota; kingdom Metazoa; phylum Chordata; class Mammalia; order Carnivora; family Viverridae; genus Paguma; species Paguma larvata. Next base: position 97,091,577 of record CM057833.1, on the reverse strand, counting down.
CTTCCTTTCAAACTCCTGTCTTAGTCATTTTTGTGTAATGATTGCAGTTTCTTATGTCACAGACATTTAATCCCAGGAATTTAATAAATCCCTTTTTGTTGGAATCGCTGCTTGTTTCTTGTTGAATTGAGGCAGATCGCAGACTCCTGAGCACATTTTTGCTCAAGGCACACCCTCGTAGCTTTTTTAAGACACCCTCTGAGAGTTTTCAGATTGATCCCATCATTCCCTATGAGCATGGCCAACCTTGGGTAGCTAGAAGGCCTGGCATTGCCCCAGGACCATCCTTAGATTCTCCTTCCTTCCCACATCATAATTTGGTTACCAGAATATTGGCATTTCTTGAATAGTCCATTGAAGTTGGAAAAGAATAAGATAGAGTGTTTACAATCAAGACAGTCTTATATCCTTGTGGTGTTTGGAAGCATCCTTGGGGATTCTGTACTCACTCTAGATAGATGTAGAAATTAAACTCCATCAGTGCCTGTGCAGTAAACAAATGATAAGTGAGGACCCTTGGATTAACTGCAAGAAAACAAGTTGTCCATGACACGGAATTAACTCAGCAGCAATGGGGCACAGATGATGCGTTAGGAAGACTACTGGCTGGTTACTCTTTTCCTCCAAGTAGTCTCAGTGCCAAGGCCATACAAATTTATGGAACATACCCAAATTTTCAGCAGATAAATGGCATTTACAATAGAGGAATGAAGATGGGAAAAAACAAAAACCAAAGACAAAGGCTATAATAGGGTAATAATGGGCTAGTATTGAGTCTTGAACATACATCTTCGTTTTCAATGTGGGAGATAGCAACTCAACACTGAAGGGACTTCAGGAAGGGACAAGAGGGTCTCATGTCTGAGGATGAAGTTGATGACAAGTTGTAGCCTTTAATATCTGATGATGAAAAGGATCTCCTTTCTTTGGGGTGAGTCCCTGATTCCAATTTTGCGTTTGTGGGGCAATTAGCAGGACCCCTCTTCTCTTTGCTTGGTCTCCTCCGTTAGAAGAATGCCTCTGATATGTAATATTTGTTTGAAAGCCCAAAGAAGCTTGTTTCCTTTTGAGGTTTGCCGTACTTTTTATGTTCTGAAGTTCATTCTGGACCTCAGATTTTGCTCCAAGCAATAAAACTGGTTGGATTGTACTAACATAATGGAGCCGTAATTTTAGCCAACTGTTGGGGGTGGGGAGATAGTTAAGGTGTGTAGTGGTTTCTGTGGTTTCTCTGTGGAGTAGAATTCCCTGCAAAGCTTTTCCATGTGGTGTTTTAATAGCTGTCTTAAAACTCTCTGATGTACAGAGCAAAACGGAATTAGGCTCATGTGCTAGATCAGTGGGATGGGCCAAGGACTCTGAAAAACGAAAGAAAAACAATAAAAACAGCCAACCTCAGAGGTCAAACCATCCGAAGAAGATCGGCAGGATCTACCCAAATTCAAAAGTAGAGAAGCAATCACCTCCTTGAGCCCATTTTTGCAGAACTTTCTAAGGGAAATAAGAATTATTTAATCGATTAACATTTTATCTTCCCATGGTCCTCTACAATTTACAAAGTGACCCTAGGTATATTTGTTCAGTGGAGCCCTGAAAAAACCTTTAGACACCTGTATTATTAGGTCCCTGTTTATAAATGAGCAACTGAGTCACAACAGTAGGTCCAAGGTCATTTGTCTAAGAAACCACAGAGACTGAATTGAATAGCACTCCAAAGTTCTGTGTCTTTGCACTGGAACTTTAGTAATTTAAGTTAGTGATCACGGTTAATGTTTATGAAGAAGGAAAACCAGCCAGATCGCGTGTACATGCCCAGTAAAGATGGTTCTGGACTGCTGAGCTCTTATAATGAATAGAAGACACTACAGTGTTGTCTGCCTATCAAGGAATATGTCCTTTCTTTAATTCAAATGCTCAATGATTCAGAGGCATAGTTCCTTCCGAAGTTCCGAGTATACCTGATAAAATGCCACGTACCGAGCTGTCATTCCCATTCCAAACACGTAAAAAATTCTCCTTAGTGTGTGGTTTTGGCTGCTAAGTTCAAGAAACACTTACCGAATGCCATAATATGCCAGGCGAATGAGCAAAGTAGGAAGCTGTCTAGGTGGTATGATTCCAGGGAGGCTCGTTCACTGCCCCAGACCTCTGCTAACAACCCCCCGTTAGCAGGGTGTCCCTTCGAGTTAGTCCAGGAGTCGCTCAGCTTCTTTTTTTGAAAATGCAGATAGCATGGAGAGAGAGAAAAAAATACTCTAAGATGGTCTCAGTCACTAATGCTGTGGGGTATATTCATTTGTCTAGTTAACAAATCAAGGATTAAGGCCCTGAGCTGAATAGGAGGTGATGTGGACAGATTGTATCCTGACCGGAAGAAGGGGGTGATGAATTCTAGAAAGCCCTGTAAGGTGCTCTGGGGAGCCAGAACAAAGCCACAGGCCAGGGAGCTTGTCTTATCTGGAAAGAGAGGTGCATGAACGCTCCCTATCAAAAATAAACTTTAATCACTTTGTTTTTGTTTTTAAGAACTAGCCCTGCATGGTATCTGACCTTTAGGTCTGCGGCCATACAGTTAATCAGACTAACATTTGCAATTCACATACCAAACGTGTGATTGTGTTCTTATTTTTTTAAGCCGAGTGAGCGGGTCTCCATCCCTAATGAGAATTAGTCCCGTGCAGCTGTCCACCCCCAGCCCTCTGTGCGGCCTCCTCAGAGCTCGCTCTCTCCTCGGTCAGCTCTGTACTTCTCCCCCGACTCCAGCCCTCGTCTCTTGCACAGTTGGGGATGAGTCCGCATGTCTGCCCAGTCTCTACCAAGCACAAAATGATTTAAAGCCCCCTTCAGCCACACTCCCGCATTTTTTCCCACAGCTCTGAAAAGAATGTACCTTTAGAATTTTAAACGTAGTATGTTCATGCCCTTTGCCCTGTCTTCCAAGGACCTGAAACGTTTTAGAAGTATATCCGTTAATAAGCTTATCGTTATCAAAGCGAAAGTTCTTCTACAAATGGATCGTCATTCAAATTAGGACTTTCTTTTTCATGATGCAAGTGTTGATATTCCGCTTGATTTTGTTTCTTGATTCACTCACAAGCTCTTCCCACTTGGAACAACATGTATGGGATAACCACATTTGTTTTAATGGCTACCAAGGACAGAAGCCCCCGCTGAAAATAATACCCATGATGATACCTGTGATCATCCCTAGGCGCTGTGCTCAGAAGGGTCTTCTCTAAGTTTACTCATTCTGTCTTCACAACAATCCCATGGGGCAAGTACCGTGGTTACCCTCATTTATACCCGAGGCGCAGAGAAGTTAAGTAACTTGCCCACAGGCACACAGGCGGTACATTAAAATTAGAATCCAAGAAGTCGGCCTCCTGAGCCCAGGCTCCTAATCACTGTGCCACAATGACCTGCGCTTCTCCAAGAGGTCACTGGAGCCTGAGGGAGCCTCCCCGCCTGTGGGCGATAGGTGCTCAGGGACCCTCCCCCAGCCCGGCCCACAGTAGTGGTCCCGGTGACTCAGATGCGTGAGTGGGAAAGTATCCCCGAGGTGGACGGGAGGAAAGGAGAGCCTTGGGGTGGGGTGATCTTGCTCCTCCCAGAGTAGCCTCGCTCTCCTCGCTCTGTCATCTGCTTTTCATAAAGCCCGTTTGGAAGGATGGCCTTTAAGCCTGGGTCACACCAGAAACAGCATGGGCAGACAATATCACGTCACACGTGCACTCGCTGTATGACACGTATTGTGGGCGGGGAGTGTGATAGGTGGAGAGAATCTGCTTGGCCTTCAATGTATTTCCAGAGACAGCCTTGGCCTTTTCGGTCACAATCCTCTCTAAGTCAGCCTTAGACATGCGGGCCTTCCTGGGACGGGCCGAGACGTGCTGGTAAGTGTTTACCCTCCCCCGCTCTCTAGGGGCAAAGCCCTGACTCATGGCATTTAGCATTGCTGTCGTTTCGATACTGCCACCGTGCTGGGATTTCACGGTATCAACGCAACCTCCCTGGGCAGTCGGGAAGAGCGGGGGCAGTCAGATCCAGCGCCCTCCTGACTGCGCTCAGAAGGTCAGGATGGATGGGGCGGTGACATTGTGGCAGGAGGCAAGCATCAGGTTCCGGTTCTGCAAGCCTGGCCCCTGATGCTGTATGAGGCTTCTGTCTCTCTCCACCCCACCTGGTATTCTCTCGCCATATAATCAGGCTCCTAAGAATTTCAAAAAGAGCAAGAAAGAGAAAGGAGTCACAGAACCTGCAGCCTGCGGGCAGTTAGGTGGAGGCCATCGAGGTCCCTCTCATTGGGTGACGGGAGAAAGCACGCATGTTTATGTGAGTCTTTGGCTTTCCCCTCTTCTCCGGAAGAGCTGCCTCCTTCCCCTACCATCTGGTTGCTCATCTGAGCCACTCGCAGCAAACCTGTTTTAGCAGAGGCACAGCTGCAGGGCCTAACTCCCCAAACCCTTGTCACGGACGCCTGCGTGACCAACCATGCTGGGTCAGATACAGCCTGTTTCTCTCCTAAAAGACCTCAGTGCTGCGGACTGTGTACACGGCACGGTTTCATGATACGCTGCCTTCTAGTGCCTTATGATTCCTCGGGGTCAAAGTCTCAACATCCAAGTACATTCTCTGTTGCCTTAAAATATCGGTCAACAGATATTTATAAAGAGCCCTGTTGTATTTCTCTGGCGGGCACCAGGAGGTTCAAAAGCGATTCAACCTAATTTCTGACCTGAAGGGCTCATGATCCAGTTGACAAAACATGACAGCCACGCGAACCAATTCCTAAGCAAGGAGCAGTTATAATAGTACGATGACCATATGTCAGACTACAGTATTTATCAGAGATTGTGCGGCATCTGTCATTAGAGAAGAACCTATAATTAGAATTTGTTTAGTAAAGGCAGTCAAAGGAGGGAGATAACCGCATTTCCCAGGCAATTGTATTGTTCTTGTTCATTAGATAATCACGCGTACCAATTTTTAATCTATATTCCCAGCTTATTGTATAGTTATAACCTCTTTCTAACAAATACGATTATAGCAGCCAGTTCTACGTAATAAAAATATTCCTTCTGCTGGCCCACAGCCCTCACTAACGCTCCTTTGCTGATAGAGATCCAAGACTCCTTTTGAGGGAAAAACCTGGTATAAGAAAGACATTCACAAATCCCTGTCCACTTGGCAGTAAGTCTGCCTAACAAGAAGGTCATCTTTTCAGCAGAGTATCGACCTGAGGTCTAGGTTTGCTGATTTGTACAGTGTTAAATAACCCTGAACAGAATTTGACTTTTCAACTGTCACATTGATTTCACTCGGGGCTTGTACATACGTCTCCTCCAAATAAAACTTGTGACCACTGTTGGTTCATAGAGCTCATTGGGGTGGATCAGTTCTAGGTAGCGGACCGTGGGACTCTCACGGCAGTTCTTTGAGGGCAGAAGGCCCCCGACAGAGGCCAGCGAAGGCAGAGGAAGACACCGTGTGCCCCGCCATTGCCATTCCCCTACCTGACTATTTGTGCCAATGGAAGGAAGCCATCACATTCCTGTTGTGCAAAAGCGAGTCTTCACTTATTTTCGAAAGAGTTTTTGCAATTATATTAGAATGGAGGAATGCCGAAGTAAAATCTGGAGAGTTTGCAGTATAGGGAAGGAAAATCGTTATATATCTACCCTGTGTCTCTGGGGCAGTAGGTGCATGTGAGACAGCCAGGTTCTCTGCATTAACGTGAATACTTTCTTGCTTCGGAAGGCTAGGATTTCTGTGTTTGGGTTAAGGGGCCCTCCTGCTAAGCTTCAATTAGGTGAGGCTGGTAAAGTAAATAAAAGGTAATGGATTGTGTCCATACATGACTTCATTCCATCCTTTGAATGACTTTATCAGTAACTGCTAGAAGGCAAGTCTCAGCCCTGGCTAGAAGTGTACCTCCAGGTAACCGAGAGCCGACTTTATTTGCTAAGGTGTTCGAGCTGTGCCCAGACGAAACCCCCGGATCCTTCACCATTGGATACATCCAGTGTAGTTTTTCTAAAATGATTAATGTTTCCTTTGTCTAGGCTTATGCTAAGAGTTACCCCACACTTCTAGAACTGTGTTAAACAAACGCCCCCGCAGGCGGCAGTGTGTCGGGACTCACCAGCGTGCACGGTGCCGGTGCATTTCTCTCCCACCACGGTCGAACGATATTTGTTTTCTCCTTACTCAATTTCTCTCGCTGCCCTGTGAACCCAAATTTAAGGGCTGTGATTAACCGCATGTTGGGGTGGGGTACGGGTGGAGGGGTATTTTTAATCACTTTTTACCAAATCTGCTTTGTGTCCCATTTTTTTCCGAAGCAATCTCCTATTTCTAAAACCGTGGCCAGTTAATGGAAATCTGGAATCTGCAGTTATCCCGAAGTCCTAAGAGAAGGATTCAGAAATGATCTCCGCAGAGCGTTGTTCATTTAAGGATTCTTCCTAATTAGACCCCAGGGCAATGGCTCGCTCCTTAGTTGAATACTGTGCATTTCCTGACACGTCGCTGCCCCCTAGTGCAGCACGCTGGTGACTGCACCCGTCTCTGCAGACATTCTTGATTTGCGTTATTAGTGTCTGAGCAGTCCATTTCATGCTTACCTGGGTTCTGGCAATGTGATTAGACACTAATCCATGACTCAGACAAAGTCCTTCATGGGTCCCATTTTGCCAAATGTCCTATTCGGGGAGCGGGAGTTTGGTGGGCTAGCAAGTGCAGGTGAGAAAAACGGAGTCTCAGCCGGACTCTCCAGACCCCTTCCAGTAGAGAGACCAGGCCCAGAATTTTCACTATAGCGCCATGGATCCAAGGAACAGGTCTCATGTTAAGGTGCATTCAGAGCAAAGTAACAAGAGCACTCGGCTTGGAGAGAGACAAGCTTAGGAAATTCCCTTAACCTGTTTGAGCCTGTGTAAAACTATCATTAATTAAAGGAAAAAATAATAATAATCTTAAGATGTCTTAAGGATTTACTACATCATCTATTTTTGAAGGTTTTATACAATTTAACATGTGATATAAATCTTCATCTATCATGTTTACTATGAATGAGGTAGCCATTAGGTGCAATTTAAGGATTATGGAAAGGCTTCCTCTCAGAACTGTTCTAAAATGATCACAAAATTGTAATCCATGCATGTGGTCTCCACGAGGTTCTGCCAAAATGACCTTGAACAAGTTGTTTAGCTTTGTCGGGTCTCTGCTTCTCCATCTATAAAATCTTAGTCCACTTATTTAAAGGAATTACTCAGGGATTCAGTGAGATAACCGATGCCCGGCACACAGCAGATTTCAATAATTGTTAGTTCCTTCCTCCTCCTCCCTTATTTTTTTCTGCTCTGAAATAGTCAACCTCTGCCTTTGACACCAGATGCTAATGGGTAGACGGTGCCTAGATGCCTTCTTTCTGAATTGTCCCCCCAAGGGTGGAGAGGCAGCCCTTCCTTGCCACCATTAGCCTTCAGATATTGGCAAGGGCAGCTGTCCTAGGGAGGGGGGTAGAGGCAGTTGTTAAAATCTTCAGTGTCGGGAAGTATAACTGACAGGAAGCTGGGGGTATTGGCTGTTCAGGAACCATGTACTTTTTTGTGAGAATACAAGAGGTTTTCTTTCTTTAATGATTATAGTTGCAGTGTTGACTGGGTGAGCAGACAAGAGAAAAGAAAGGCATCCAATGCAGGAAAAGTCGTTTTGTGATAGTGGAATTTTGGGGGTTTTTTGTTTTTTATTTTTTTATTTATTTATTTTTGCAAAAGAATACGTTATATATGTCATACCTACTTTTCTTTTCTTTTTTTTTTGAATAATTTATTGTCAATTTGGTTTCCATACAACACCCCGCGATAATCCCAACAAGTGCCCTCCTCCGTGCCCATCACCCACTCTCTCCCCTCCCACACCCCCCTCTCCCCTCAGTTTGTTCTTAGTCTTTGAGAGTCTCCCATGTTATGTCTTCCTTCCTCTCTGTGGCTTTTTTTTTCCCTTCCTTCCCCTCTTCCCCTCCCCCCTGGTTTTCTGCTAGGTCTCCCAAAGCCCACCTATGCGTGGGAACATGTGGCATCTGTCTTTCTCTGCCTGACTTATTTCACTCAGCATAATATCCTCCAGTTCCATCCATGTTGCCACACATGGCCAGATTTCATTCTTTCTCATTGCTGCATAGTATTCCATTGTGTATATATGTATACACATATATATATATATACCACATCTTCTTTATCCATTCATCAGTTGATGGACACTTTGTCTCTTTCCATGATTTGGCTATTGTCGAAAGTGCTGCTATGAACATCGGGGTACACGTGCCCCTATGCATCAGCCCTCCTGTGTCTCTTGGGTAGACTCCTAACAGTACTGTTGCTGGGTCATAGGGTAAGTCTATTTTCATTTTTTTGAGGAACCTCCACACAGTTCTCCAGAGTGGCTGCACCAGTTTGCATTCCCAGCAACAGTGCAAGAGGGTGCCTGTTTTTCCACATCCTCGCCAGCATCTATAGTTTCCTGATTTGTTCATTTTAGCCACTCTGACTGGTGTGAGGTGGTATCTCATTGTGGTTTTGATTTGTATTTCCCTGATGATGAGTGACATTGAGCATCGTTTCATGTGTCTGTTTGCCATTTGGATGCCAGAAACAAAGGAATTTACATTCTTCTCAACTGCACACGGTACATTTTCCAAGATAGACCACATTCTGGGGCACAGGGAAGCTCTGAATAAATATAAAAGAATTGAGATCATACCGTGCACACTGTCAGACCACAATGCTTTGAAACTTGAAATCAACTACAGGAGAAAGCCTGGAAAATATCAAAAAAAATGGAGGCTAAGAAATAACCTACTGAAAGACGAATGAGTCAACCAAGCAATCAGAGAAGAAATTTAAAAATACATGGAAACAAATAAAAATGAAAATACAACAATCCAAACGCTTTGGGATGCGGCAAAGGCAATCCCGAGAGGGAAATATATTGCAATCCAGGCCCATCTCAAGAAACAAGAAAAATTCCTAACACAAATTCTAACAGCACTCCTAAAGGAACTAGAAGCAGAACAGCTAAGACAGCCCAAACCTAGCAGAAAGAGAGAAATAACAAAGATCAGGGCACAATTAATCATATGGAAACAGAAAAAGTAGTGGAACAGATCAATGAAACCAAAAGCTGGTTCTTTGAAAAAATAAACAAAATAGACAAACCTCTAGCCAGGCTTCTCAAAAAGAAAAGAGAGAGAACTCAAATAGATAAAATCGTGAATGAAAAGGGAGTAATTACAACCAATCCCTCAGAAATACAAGCAATCATCAGAGAATACTATGAAAAATTATATGCCACCAAACTCGGCAACCTGGAAGAAATCGACAAATTCCTAAATAGTCACATGCTACCAAAACTCAAACGGGAAGAAATAGAAAATTTGAACAGACCCATAACTAGTGAAGAAATAGAATCAGTTATCAAAAACCTCCCAGCAAATAAAAGCCCTGGACCAGATGGCTTTCCTGCGGAATTTTACCAGACATTTAAAACAGAGTTAATTCCTATCCTCCTCAAGTTGTTCCAAAAAACTGAAATGGAAGGAAAACTCCCAGACTCATTCTATGAAGCCAGCATCACTTTGATTCCCAAACCAGATAGAGACCCAGCAAAGAAAGAGAATTACAGGCCAATAGCCCTGATGAACATGGATGCAAAAATTTTCAACAAGATACTAGCAAATCGAATCCAACAGCATATAAAGAGAATTATCCACCATGATCAAGTAGGATTCATCCCTGGGTTGCAGGGCTGGTTCAATATTCGCAAATCAATCAACGTGATAAATCACATTAACAAAAGAAAAGATAAGAACCATATGATCCTGTCGATTGATGTAGAAAAAGCATTTGACAAAATACAACACCCTTTCCTAATAAAAACCCTCGAAAAAGTCGGGATAGAAGGCACATACTTAAACATCATAAAAGCCATCTATGAAAAGCCCACAGCTAATATCATCCTCAATGGGGAAAAACTGAGAGCCTTTCCCTAAGATCAGGAACATGACAGGGGTGTCCACTCTCACCACTGCTATTTAACATAGTGTTGGAAGTCTTGGCATCAGCAATCAGACAACAAAACAAAATAAAAGGCATCAAGATTGGCAAGGAGGAAGTCAAACTCTCACTTTTGGCAGATGACATACCTACTTTTCAAAATCAGAGTATTTAAAAAGGCAGATGCTTATTCTTCCTATGGTGAATTAGCAAACAAACAAAAAAGGTCTTAAACCCAATATGACAGAGGGAAACATATCGAGCTACACTTACATGTGCACACACACCCTTTGTAGGTAAAATATACATTTTTCTGCTTTTATGTGTGGTTTTTGTTTTAAATGGAACAGGTAGTTGGTAAGTTTCCATGGAGAGAAGTAAGAGACCTTTAAGGGTACTGATTATTTGATGCTAAGGAAGAATTTGCACTAAGGTCTTTTCTCCCTCCTAAACCCCAGTTCTGTCATCACCCTGACCATGGACTGGACAGAAACCTCAGAGGACCACAGAAAATTATGCATTTTATTCAATTTGTGTAATATCCTTTCACCTCATCTTAGACGTTGTTTTGGAATCCACCAACAGGAAGTTTTACTCTTTTTGAATCAGATTTCTAGAGAAGAGCTAGAGGGGACATTAGATATTGCCCTGTCCAACTCCTTTATTTTATAAATGGAGGAAGTAAGGCTTAAAGAAGACACATGGTTAGCGTGCCCTCCTTTATTATTTATCTCTCTTTCCAAATGTCTTAATCAAGTTTGCTTGTATCATTTCCCCAGAGTATTGTTAGTGTGCAAAAGCTCTAGACCTGGTGTGCCTGACCTTGACTCTCAGCAGCACATAGTGGGTAACTGAGTGAACTCCATTCTTAATCTCCAGCCAACTGCTTCTTCTCAAGAGAATTTATCATTATGATAGACAGAGAAAGGGATTACTGAATAAGAGTATTGTAACATTTAGTAACATTTCTTTAAATTATTCGATGCAAAATTTCATGTCCAAAATTTCATGTCCTATGTCTTGGGAGGGAAAAGTACTCATTTGTGAATTAGCAATGAGATTCTTGTGTTACATGAGGAGGAAAAGATGTGTTCTAGTTCCGTGCTTTACCAAAACTTCAGGTATTACATTTTTACCCCATACTAAAGCCTATTTGGCAACTCATTCAATATTACCCAATATTCAACAAGTATTTATTGAGCTCCTACCTTGCTCCTAGTACTATTTATAGTCTTAGGGTGTATCAGGGAACAAAACAAAGACTTCTGCTTTCAAGATTATATCTTAATATATATTTGTAAGATGAAATGAACTACTTCTGCCTAATACCAAATTATTCTTGGCCGGCATTCTAGTGAGACCATGTCGTTTTTTACAACTTGTCTCCCTTAAAATAAAAGATCTTAGTTTCTCAAGAAAATGATTTTTGGGGCAAGTTGCATGAAATTTGGCACAACACTGCCGCCTTGCGGCCACTTGAATCAGGAACTTACACACACTGTATGCTCAACTCTTCAAGGGAAGGTTTAAAGTGAATATTACCTTGTTTCTTGGTGAAGGCTTTGACACAAAATTACCTACCCAGGAATATTTGTAATTTAATTCTTTCTGTTTTGTTTTTTTTTTAACAGAATGATTGGAAGGGTTCCATCGCTTTTGTCATTGGAAACCGGATTGAGGATAGTCTTCCCATCCGAGCCCTGACCCTTGCTGTGCAGGTCCCTCAGCGCAAATTCTTCAGTATCGTGTCATGGGAAGACATTCTGCAGCAGGTACCTGTCCGTTCCCACCTTGAAGCCCCTCGAGGACTTTTTTTTTTATTGCCTAAAATAACAGAATAAAACCATAAAATAAATAAGACTTTCCTATTCTTGGGCTGCTTGGTAATTTGGGTGGATTATTTTAAACAAAACTTAGCTAGACTCAATTTGGATTGTTAAATCTGGAAGAATTCATTTAGGCCCATGAATATTGCTGTTTTGGCATGCATTCATTTGACCAAATCTCTGTGGCCATCCTAGGCTCCATGCTAGGCTCTCTGAGGAATTATCTATTTAATAAAAGATTGAACAATAAAAGACTAAACTATTTACTGTTCTAGGAAAGTCTGTAACCAACCAGAAGAATTCAGCCTACAGAGAAGCCTAGCTGTCAGAGATCAGAGAAGAATGACAATATAAGGAAGTCCTGGCAGGTGGCACATACTCCTGTAATTGCTAACAGCTTTTCCAAAGTGACTATAAATATTTGACTTAATTAATGAATATCTCTCCCTCGCTAGATTTCCTAACCCTTCGAGTCACCTAAGTATTTGAAATTTACATACACCTAACTATTCTTTAAGTACACTTCTCGTGTTCACTATAGATGAATTTGATTTTCTTACAGATCAATGAATCAAATGCCTTTCTTGGAACTACATCTAAAAAAGCAAAGAAATCTGTAGTCAATACGGCTCCCTTGTATTACGAGGTAGGTGAACATCTTTACTGTTTTGTAATTTTTAGAAAATGAGAACTGAAGTAGTAATCTGATAGTCACTTTTTAAGAAGTTTTTAATTCATTCTTTGAAAGCAAGTTCTTGATCCTCGTTGGAACTGCCTGGGGGTAGACACTTACAAAATCTGCCTCCCTTCTAACAAAATCCCTCTCTAGGAATAAAATTGCTCTAGATTGTCGACACCATCACTGCATCCAATTGAAGACTATAAATCAGAAGTTTTTATATTCAGAAGAGTTGGGTCATACTTTTTCATGGTAATTATTGAGTGTGCGATGGTATTGAAGGGAGCTGTATTATTAGCATATTACAAAGTATTAGTTTCACCAAAGGAACAATGTAAAAATGCCCCCCCCCCCAGAAAGTGTTTCCGGTACAAGACAGAGACACAGCTGTTATAATTTTCCATCGGTTTGCGAAATTTGGGCACATTTTCCATCCTACTTTAACCAACATGAAATAATGATAATATTTTTAGATTAATGGTCCATTCTGTTCCTAGCAAATGCTTAACACAAAAGTCTGGCCTAAGTGACCATTGGATTTATGCAAAGACTTAGAACTCATGCTCAGTACAAGGGGATTTCCTCTCGTGCTGCCTTGTTAATATCAAACTTACAGCTTACGAGAAGCTATAAAAATTCAGTGATTAATTAGAATATCACTTAAAATTTGTCAGGCACTGTTTTATGGCTCGTCACACTGAAAGCATAAAGATTTTTGGATCTTTCTAAGACAAACTTGTTTGCACTTTATTTCAGTGATCTAATAAAGTTTTTATGTGTCTCAGGTCTTGGATGATTTCCTAATGGGCTCTTTAGTATTGCCCGAGCGCTATCTGAACAAGTTTCATTGGATTTATTTACGCTTGACAATACTGTGGATTTTACAGCATTAACTCTTGCTATGCTACCCTCACTATCACGAACACCTGATTCTGTGCCGTCAGAGTCAAATAATGTACGTTTCCCTTTTTTTACGATGCTCTGTATGTGCGCGCTCCAGCCGAAACATTCTGTGATACCTGGATTTAAAATATTGGAGGTTTTCTTCTGAAGTAGCCATAGAAATCTACGTCCAATTCTCAGGCCTGGGACCAATTAGCCCCCCAAAGGACTCTTTCTTCTTCAAAGATGCTCAGTAAAAATCAGAGATGATAACAGGCCAGTTTTGATGTCTAATCTGGACAGACATTTTGACTTGGATGTGGGATAGCACAATGTTACAAATCCAGAGTTGAGTTAGAAAGCCATTCCTCTCCAATATGCGCTGCGGCTCTGGGTTGTGAATCCTTCACTCAGGGGAGGTCCATTTCACATCTGGCTCCACCACATTCTTCCAGTGGAGCATTTGGGCACTAAGCCTCCCACACCCCCTCACATACCCTTTCCTGAATGGTTCCAGAAGAAAAGGGAAGGGAGGATGAGCACCACAGAGATTGGCCCTTGGGTATACCAGACATGCATCAACTCCAATTGCTTCAGTAAAAACAGATATAGAACATAAAACAAATTCAGGCTCCTGATCAGTGTCGGCCAAGGACAGAATGCATATCTATGGGAGAAGAGAGCATGTTTCCAATCTCGGTCCCTTACGCTCAGGACCTGTTCAGACACTCTGTCACTGGGTACTTCATCCCAAGTGAATCGAAAAGCTGCAGGCAGTGTCTACCCCAAGGTAGTTGTGAGTGGTGACCATGAAAGAGGCCCAGAAGCCACTCTTTTGGGACTTGCGGACTTTTAAGGCTCATGAGTCTATTTCTGCATGAACTCTTGCACAATCTGTAGCAATTGGGATACTTGGCACAGGTCAATCCCCAGCAACCTCTTTTGGGAGTTTCTTTCTCAATAGAAACTCAGCAATGGGGAAGAAAAGGTCACCTGAGAAAATCACTTATGTGACATGCGAAATTCAGAGAGCTGTGTCTCCTCCATTTTGGAAGGAGAACTCAAGGTAGATGTTATGAAGACCATCCACCTACATTTACTTCTATTGGTAGGATACCCTCACTGGCCTTAAATCAGAGCCTAGTTGTTCTCACTTTAAACACAGTGCTGACCAGTTTGGCTTTCTGGCTTCCTTGCCTGCAGTCAATTAGGAGCAGCAAATTAAAGTGAAATGTCACCACAGTGCAGTTCATCCATGAGTAGTAAAATAGCGTCAGAACCGCATTACATATTTCCAATAACGACTTGCAACGTCTGGGCCAGCAAAGACCACATTCCTAAGTGATTTGCTCAGGCTTTCACTTGGATGGCTTGGTGTTGTGTACACACAGCCTCATTTGGAAATTGTGTAATTTCCCCTGAAACTTTAGAGTTCATCGAGCCATAGTATTGTATATATGAGAGAGTCTTTATTTATAAACCACAGTTCTTTGAAAACGTGCTTAGATTTGTGCTAACGTAATTCCACAGAGACATAGCTACAGCCCATTTGTTCGTTCACCTTCTCTTTTCGGAAACCATGTTCTGCTCTAGCAGGAACTATTCTAAGGACTCATATGGGAATGGGAAGAGTATATTCTCCTTTGTGCATAGTCTCAGGGATGTTAGCTAGTATTATTTTAGTAGTAGTAGTAGCAGGAGTAATAGCAGTCGTAGGAGGAGGAGGAGGAGGAGGAGTATTTAATAATGAGGATGAAAATGAGGATGATCCCATGCATTCGCCTTACATATGAACATACTTTCCAGCTTGTAATCCTATTTGAGGATGTGGACTTATATGAAAATGGATATACAGATATTGTCTGCATTATATAGTGACCAGTTTTACCAAATAGTGGTATTTTACCAAATACCAAACAATTAAAAAGTACATTCTTGTTCAACCCTAGGGTCTTAAACATATCTAGACAGTGGGTTGGGGGGAGAGATGAATATTATAAAGACTCTAACCTCAAGAAGCTTAAGGGTTAGGTAGGGGGGAAAGGGGAAAATATATGTATCCTAACACACAAGAAAAAGTCAAAAAATGTTTATTAAAAGAGTGAAGGACACAACGCATTGAAATCCATGAGGGACAGATGAAGTGTCATGGGCATTCAAAGGAAGGTGAGGTTACCATTAGCTACTGTGGGGTGATGGGTGAGATCTAGAAGAGCTTTGTGGAGAAGGTGGCATTGGGAGGGAAAGGAAGCGGGGCTGATTTTGATCTTTAACATATGTTATTCCAATTAGCCCATATCACAACTCTAAAAGGAAACGTAAATACCCCATTTTACATATAGGGAGATGGAGGCAGAGAGAAGGTAGGAAGTTGACTAATTAGAATATCAAAGCACTTGGATTTTTGACCATGAGTTAAGTACATAGCCTCAGGTTCTTCCTCTTTATCACTAACCTGGTACTTTTCCCCTGGTCTCAAAGCTATCCACCCTTGGATAGTAGGTCCTGACATAAGCAAAGGCATAGGAGAGGGAGAAGAGTGAGTATGTGCTAAATTTGTAATCAGTAGGAAACGTATAAGATATAAGGTATAAGATATAGTCAGTAGGAAAGGTAAATCCTCTACATATTTGAATTACAACTTTAAAATCCTGAAGATGGCTATCTATGGGAAAATATTTCAAACACTCCATAAAATCCATGTTTTAAGATACACTCCTAAACTTAAATTTATTTACTAAATACATACAAATATTTGACTGCGTATGTCTGTTTTATGGCCCACATAGAGAATCTGACTTGTTCATTTGCAGGTTTATTCAGTTCAGTCCTGACCAAAACTAAAAAGGAAAATATTAAGGATAATTCAAAGCTCGTTGAAGTGTTCCCGATGAGAGAGGTCTATGCATACCATACGTGCAAAGATTCTCCCCCCTGCAATTAAATCTGAGACACAGTATCTGTGCATGATAAGACATGTACACATTTTGGACTTTGACCTGTGACTTTGATAAATTAGACAGAAAATCAGACAGAGTTCTTTTTTTATTATTTATTTAACTTCTCTAAAATCTGGGTATGAACTATCTTAAAAGTTTTAGATTCCACTCCATGGGTGTCTTTATTTTGTGAATGGTGAATATCATACCTTCCTACCCAGAAGTGAGTATCCATCCACACATGGGCCGGAGTTTGCCTGCCTGTCTGACTTATTTGGAAAAGACGAGGTCACCACAAAATTTTTTAAAAACACAAAAGCTTGCTGAAACAAAAAAAGCATCTATAAACAATAAAAGTTTTTATGGCCTAGTTGGTGATTCACTTATTTTAAAATTAATCCACTCTGTACAACAAAGAACCTGGACAGTCTGCAAGATTATGTACTACTGTGCGGCTTTATGAGTACAAATGATGATTAGGTTTCCTCTTTACTCTTATCAGTAAAATAATAATAATAATAATAATAATAATAATCTTAAGACCTTATTTTTAAACCAGTATATTTTAATTAAAATACCTTTATGGGCTTTTCTATTGGGAGATCATTGTAGGAGATCATTCAATATGGAAAGATTTTTCCAATGTTCGACTTGAAAGTAATGAATCAAATGCAGTTAAAAAAAGATACAGGTTACAAATTTTTTATAGAAAGATCTAATTAGTTTCATCACGTTTTTCAGATAGTTTGCTGGTATATTGGATTAGTATCCCCAGATGTAATAATTTCATTTTGTTGGTTCCTATTCCTATGTGTGGAGATATATTCTTCAGCTCCTTCCCAAACATGTATTCGCCATAACTCACAAGTAAGAACACAGACTTAATTATAATCTAGTTGCCTCCCTTGTCCACATTTCTAAGAGGAAACTCATTTCTTTGACAGTGCTTCAAATTAGCAGTCTATTCAATGGAATTGTAAGCCCTTATTGGGGGGGGGGGCTGGCCCTTGTCAGAATGAAAAATGGAAAACTCATGCTTCAGAGATAGAAACAAATAATATGTGAAAACATTTAAGAGGATTGAAGTTATTAAAGTGGCAGATCTACTGGGAACAGAAAGCAGTATGTCATGGAAGAAACGAAGGAAAAAGGAGACAGGAAGCATTCTCTGGCCTTTTCAATCCTGCATTTTAAAACAAAACAAAAAAATTCAGGAAGAATTGGAAGGTAGCCAACCTAATGCCGTTATTTCATAGAGCTTAGGGACACACCAGGAAATTACAGGCCAGTTAGTTTAACTTCGCTTGTAGGGAAAGTATTAAAAACTGCTGCAGGAGATCAAGTAAAAGGATGCTTAGAAAAGCACAGCTTGATTAAGGCAAGCCTGGCCAACGTGGTTTTCGGAAAGGGAAGGTCATGTCTTAGGAACTTGTTGAAATTCTTTGAAGCTATTATGGCCAGTTCAGTCTTCAAAGAACACAGCGAAGCCCAGGATCTGTGTATCTTTTCCGTTCCACACCGGTCCTGAGGGATGCTTGCAGAACGTGGCCCCACGTCAGGGCCTCGGTGCCCCGGGTTTCGAAACCACTATCAAAATAGTAGAAAATAATCTCCGATGGAACATTTTTAAAGCTGGAACCAATTAATAACCACCCGATATTTATAAATGTGAAATAAGGACTTGGAACAAAATTGAGGAATATTGAGCTGTAACAAAGAAGTACTGCATTGGGACTATAAAACCAATCTGGGGAGTTACTGTGCCAAAATCTGGGCTTCGGAGGCATTTCTCGCCCAAAGAAGGGAAAATGACGAGAAGTCACAGCGCTAGAAATGGTTGGAGGGTAAAGAGTTATGAAGAGTCGCAACCAAATGAATTTTGTCAAGATGGGAAAAGGAGCCGTCAGATGTGTTAACAACCCCGAGCCTCTACGGTCCTGGAGAAAGCCAAAGCGGCCCAGTGGAGAAAGTTTAGTCCAGGCTAATCAAGGAGGGGGTGGAAAGTCAGGCCTCCATTGCTTCAGGAATGGGCTCCTAGAAGTGAATATATTTGCCTCTCAGATCAGAAACCTGGAGTTCTGTTTTCAAAGTAAAGCACAACTCAAGCAAAGGCATTGAAAAGCATCCAAATCATGCCCCCCAACTCTTTTCCACCCTGGGGCACAGGCGGGTGACCAGGCCCCTGCGTCCCAGGAAGAAGCAAGTAGTAACTGATGAGGAGTGGAATCAGAAGCTATGGCCCCTCGGATTCAGCAGCAGAAAACAAACACCATCCAAGTGAAAGGGATGCCAGTAGGACCTTCGGTCTGTGGGAGAACTTCTGGATAAGACAAGAATCCAGGCAACAATTCCAGAACCCAGATCTCACTGGAAGAGCAGCCACAAGAATGAAGCAAGGTTCAGCTTGTGAAGAGCAGCCAGGATGGATGCTGGAGCTTCTCCAACATTCTGCACTCCACGCCCACCATGATTGGAAGGATGTCAAGGAAGGAATCAGGAAGACTATAGCATTCTAGTCCTGTCTCAAAGACTGTGAATAATCTGCCTGGATGTGCGGTAATAATAATAGTTAGGATTTATTGACTACTTAGTTTATTCCAAGTCTTGTGTGCCTGGTGCTTCGTATGTATTAGCCAACCTGATCTTCTCAACAGCCTGCCAGGAGATACTTACAAACGGCAAACGTGCAGCCTCGGACAGGTTAAGTAACTCAGTGACTCAGAAGCCTCTGTCCCTTCTGCTTGCATCACATAAAAATTGAGAGTAAATAGCTGAGATTCTGCAAGTGGTTGTTGTGGTTTAGCATTTCTTGAATACAAGCTACTGTTAGCAATTAGACTTAAGCTTTAAACCTCTCAGTCATTCTGGGATATGTTTATTGCCTTTCCTACTACTCAGGCGAAAACACTGGTTTATCTGCACGTGACAAAGCTGCCAAACAATTTTAGTCCTGTTGTTTTGAGCCACACTGATGAGTGGCTACTACCCAAATGTTTGGATCAACTGGAACTTCTAATTCTTACAGATTCGATTTATATGGTGAAGGTGACTAAGTCTTTTCTTTGGGAGAGGAAGGAAGGAAGGATGGGAAAAGAGAGGGAGGTGAATACATGTGCATTAGAGATGAAGGTTGGAAAGAAAGAGACCTGTCTGAAATCCTACACAAATCAGAGAGAGTGAATTTCATGTCCAGCGTGACTTCTGCTCGTTTGGTGAGACATGTACTAGTGGTTAGATGCGCTGACCCAAACCAGTCTGTCTGGGCTCATGTTCTGATTCCACCACCTACTAGCTATGCGATCTCAAGCAAGTTCTGTAACTCTATTGTGCATGGTTTTTTTTTCCCGTAACCTCAGCATCGATGGTGGTATCCACCTCATCGAGCTGTAGTGATGATAAAATGAGATCGCAAGTATAAAATATGTAGCATAGTCCCTGTTGTACAGTAAGTGTCCATTAAAGTTTAGCTGTTACTGTTTTTGTTTTTTTTTTTTTAATTCTATTCTCGGTCATAGTGAATGTTGGAGTTTTGGACTTCAGGAAGTATGAAAGAACTAGAAGCATCTATGAGCAGAGTAGTTTATTTTTTATTTTTACTATAGTGAAAAGCACATAATGTCACATTTGCCATTTTAATTATTTCTCTCTAAGTGGACAGTCTAGGAGTGCTAAATATACTCACATTGTTTTGCAACCAGTCTCCACAACGTTTCATCTTATTTTCATCTTACAGAACTGAAACTTTATATCCAGTAAACATCTCCCCCTTCTGCCCTTCCCCTAGACCCTGACAACCATCAGACTACTTTCTTTTTTTTTTTCTCTACGAATTGGATGACTGTAGGTACCTCGTAGAAGTGGAATCATACAGAATTTCGCTTTTTGTAAGTGGCTTATTTCACTTCAGATCATGTCTTCAAAGCCCATTCATACTGTAGGATATATGTAGGATATGTAGAAAAGGAGTTTTCTTCCTTTTCAAGCTGAATAATATTCCATGGTATGTATATACAATATTTTATTTACCTATTCAACCACGGATGGGGCCTTGGGTTGCTTCCATCTTTTGGCTATTGTGAATAATGCCATTATGAACTTTGATATGCAAATTAAGAACAGGTTTTTCAGCAAGTGGAATGCAATTAATACGAGATAAGTTAATCACTAGGTGAGTAAGAAAAAAAAGGCAAGCCAATGGTCAAAGGGTATTTGGGTTATTCCATTGTACTAGTCTTCAAGGCCATGATGGAAACTAATGCACATTCTTCTTCTTTGTTATGTCAGGTAAGGGATAAATATGACTGAACACCCTAAGGAATAAACAGCAGTAGTAACCATTTCTAAAATAATAATTATAATAACAAAATCTCACATTTAGGTAAAAAGAAGGATTTTAAAACCACTCTTTCATTATATCTTCACACCTTCATATGAGCTAAACCAAATAGCTGGTATTGTCTCCGTAGTGTAAATGGGAAGATGGAAACGTAGGAACCTCAAAGGATTTGCTGCCTGTCACCAGCCAGAGCTAAAATGAGTGTCAGTTCTCCTGACTCATAGTCCAGGGCTCTACTCTACGCCCAACAGAAAGCCGGGCTCACTCATTAAGAATTTCTTGTCTATTCTCGCATTTTCCACAAGATAATTTTAGACCATTTATAGATACAAAATTTGTATTTTGTTAAATATATGTTTTAATGTGCATTAAAAATAAAAATGGAATACTGACTTATAAAATCCCCAATCTATCCATGGCTTAGGATAGAGCTAAATTATTTTTTTTTACTTGCTTTACAGTTAAGTTTAAAGAAAAATATTAGTTGCATAATACAGGTGGTGCCCAGCTCTGGCTAAA
Organism: Paguma larvata; assembly: GCA_030068075.1. Taxonomy (NCBI): domain Eukaryota; kingdom Metazoa; phylum Chordata; class Mammalia; order Carnivora; family Viverridae; genus Paguma; species Paguma larvata. The sequence continues at coordinate 97,070,341 of CM057833.1, read as the reverse complement.
TCATCAAGGGATGTTCAATGACTAAGGTTTAGGAAATGCTTCATTTTCATGTACTTCACAAATTTGAGTGTCTATTATGCACCAAACATATGGCTGAGTTTGTCTTGGTGAATAAAACGGAATTCCCTGCCCTTGCAGAGTTTACATCCGAATAAAGGCAGGAATAAAGCAAAACTCAAACAAGCAAAGCAAGGTATACATGATTATGAACTGGGATCATTATTTTGGATTAGAGAGAATGCTTTAGATAGAGTGGAGATGAGCTGGGAGACAAAGAGGAGCCAACTGGAAAGAGTAGGGGAGAATATTCAAGGCAGAGTGGGAGGCAGGTGCAGAGAACCCTAGGCAGGAAAAGAAAGATGTTGGCCTGTTAGAAGAACGAGAGGCCACGGAGCTTGGAACCTGGAAAGCGAGGTGAATGGGGCCAAGGTCAGACCTTGGGGCACTAGTGGGTCCTTGTTAGGAAAGAGTTTGCGTTTTTGCTTCATAGGAAATGGGAAGCCATAAAGCCCTTTAAAGAGGGACACCATCTTCGGTTCTTTTTAAAAGCGTTTTCTTGCTGCTAAATGAAGACCAAATTGGGATGGGGCAGGAAGCAAGAGTGGGAGTGAGGAGACTGCTTAGGAGACCCCGGGAATATCCAGGTGGAGACGGAGAGCACCGACAGACTGGAGGGACATCTAGGGGGAAGGCTCAGCAGCAGGGTCCCAATATAGGAGGTGAGGGGTGAGGGACAATAGGCATCAGAAGAGACTCCACAAAGTTCTGGCTTGAGAAACTGAGGGAAAATACCTTCGGATATAGAGAACATTGGAGATTACATTGGGGGAAGTTTGAAAGTACCATTTGGGACAGGTTAACTTGGATATTGTAGTAGAAACATCTAAGAAGAGATATCAAAAAGGAAATCAGGTATTTGAGTCTTCTTTCTCCTTCCGTATCCTCACATGCCAAGCTTGGTGATGGCGCATAGTCAGCATGGAAGAAGTGCTTTTGGTCTGAAGAGTTCCCCTATTAAGGCAGGGCTAGTGAGGGTCCCTGGTAGAGGCAACGAGGCAGAGTAGAGCCCGGCCCACCTCAGCAGCAGTGGCTTGGCAGTGCTCCCGGGTGCTAGCAGTTCCCGACCCTTCTGTCTTCCCTGGATGGGTTCATGTCCCCCATAGCGGTTTCCTACCTGTGGCTGACAGCCCAGTCATTTACAGCCAGGCTTATACGTGTGTGATTTGTGGTGTCACTATTTGTTTGGCTATAAATAAGGTCCAGAAGAGTTTGAAAAGCCAACACCCTAGAATCCCCTCAATCCATCCCTTTTCCTTTCGAATTTTCCTCTCTGTCAGTCTCTCACACCACCCTGCCCTCTCCTCACTCGGCAGACATTGACCGAGTTTCTGTTGCGCTCTGGGTAATGGACACAAGACCGATTGAACCCTGTCTCTGACCTCCGGAGCTCGTAGTAGATAATTTTCTAAACAATGTATTTGTTTCCTGCTATTTCATTTTATTATCTCGCAGCAAGTCTGAGGTACGAGATATACGTTGAATCCCCGGTTATAACGGAGTCTGCTCTTCATTGAACCCTACGGCTGACACCACTTACTGTTCACAGCCGCAAGAGTAACAGTCTCTAGACAGTGGAAAGAGGAGAGCAGGCGGCTAGGATGCACCGAAATAGTCAAAGATGCAGTGAGGATACAGAAAGCCTGTTGCCTTAGAGGCAGAGAAAGTATTGCTGGAATTGAAGTATGGTAACAATTTTCATGCTTCTACATGTCTTTGACAGGACTTCTATTTCTGAAATTCTAACTCTTTCCTCGATCTTTGGTTGCAAGGAAAGGAAGAAGAAATACCAAACTAAAGGTGCAAGAATTCACTGTTAGAAATTCATTTCTATTTCTTGAAAAGCTACCATGCATATTAAATACTCAATGAATATTCATTTGAATGCATGAATTTCAGATGGGTACTGATAGATTAAAAATGCATCCATTCTTCTGTTTCACCATCATGATCAGCCAGAAACAGCCCTAAAACCCTGTAAAGTAGGAAAATAATGTAAGTTAGCTAAAATGTGTTATCTCTATTGCTTCGAGAAATGTATAAGATATATGTCATTACGAATTTAGCATTTTGAAACATAGGAAACCAGTCCTACAAAAATCCTTACCAAGAAAAAGTGAAGTTGATCGATAAACCCCTTCCTTTAAAATTTCGTATTTCAACTTCATACTTACTTGGATTATAATGCACATAACCATTTGAAACCTACAGAACTCTGATGGTAAGCAAGAATGCCCTGCATAGTGCCCCGCACTGCCCCAAACACTCCCAAATTAAGACGTTTATCATTATCCTAATTAACCTTTATCAAAAATCTATACCCCCCCAAAAAAAGAATTTATATGAAAAGACAGACTCACTCTGGCCTCACTCACTCACCAAGAAGTCTTTAATTAGATTATCTTATTTGTCAGAAAGAAGAGCTAAGTATTTTAGTTACTCCGAAGTCTTATAATGTTACCCTTTTATTTCTCTCTGGAGCTACAGAGAAGCAGAGCAGAGTCGAATAACCTGTGACATTATCACAGGCCGCCACCGCTGGCTTCTACGAGGAACCAGTCCTGTCCTGCCCTCTCAGAGTTTCACTTTAGGAATATCGTTGAAAAGGGAGAAGGATAGCTCCTATCTGGATTTAATGCAGGGGGCTAATATATTACTTTTTGTAACTAATAAAATTTCAAGGACTGACAGCAAATTTCTGATTTGCTTTTCCCCCAGTAAAATGTCTGCTTTGAATTATGCAGAAAGAATTCTTCTTCCTGCCAACTTGTCTCGATTCCCTGGGTGAAACCATCCATAGAACGTTGTCAGAGGTTTCCTATAGGAGTTCATTTCAGGATTCCTCAATCAGCGGAGAAACACACACACACACACACACACGCACGCACGCACACTCCTTTCCCCCCTGTTTTGGAGCAAGCACAGGAAAATGTATTGCACTGGTAAGGTCTGTGTCTGGTGCTTTCCCTTTCTGAAAGCAGAGACAAGGATTAGTCATCAGATGAGGGAAAGCGTTTTTCGGTCTCACCCCCGGCCAGCGTCCTGTTTTATGTACGCGGGCCCGCCCTGTGTGTAGGTGGAGGAGGCAATTGCTGTGTGATGTGATTTAAGAGGTGCTGGAAGTCCTGCCTGTCCAAAAATAGCCCCCACAGCCGCCTGTGGAGTTCAGGCACAGTGTCCATAAAACCCCGGTTTAAATGAAATGAAACTGCATTTTCAGACTGTTAACCCCTTACATCCGCTATCCCATCAGCATGCCTTTAGTTATTGGAGATAAAAGCTGGACGCTGTGGGGGTGGAGGTGGGGGAGGGTCCCTGTACAGGGAGAGCAGGGGACAGGGTCAGCAAGGTCCCCAAGGCTCCCGGGAACGAGGCGAGAGTCACCGTCCCCAGAAGCAATTTCGAGTTTGTCGGAACCAAACCTCTTCCACGTTCATTTGGCCAGGCAGTCTGTCTCGTTTGAATCAATCTTGGATGGAAGATGACATTTTTCTCAAACATTTCTCAAACGTTCTGCGCCCGGACCCTGAAAGAAAGCAAGAATAACAACAGCTCCCTTTTGGAAAATGCCCCTTTGAGTACAAAATCCTTTCACGAAATCCCCACGACAGCCTTGTGAGGTGGACTTACTCTACCTCGTCCCAGGTCTCAAAGACATTAGGTTACTTGCGCCACGGCCAGCAGGGAGCTAATAATGGCAGAGCCCCCCCACATTGGAACCCAGACATTTTGGTTGGTTTCAAATTCCAGGTTCACTCTGTTAACTTGGAACTCCTGGAGACACAGTCCCTATAGTCAAGGAGCTGAGGTTAAGTTTAATCCACTGAGCGACTCACCTCAACAAAAGAGCCAGCTCTGGGAGTTCGCTCTAGTGGTATTCCTGAGGAAGTGTTTGCCCTTGTCCTAAATTTTCTAAAAGAACTGTGCCAAACTCAGCCTTCTGCAGGCACACATTTGGCCTCAGAAATTTGAGTGAGGTTTTATCAGGCATTCCCATCCTTCTCCGGGCAACAAACACCCCCCAGCTAGAATCCCAACCGCTTTCCGCAATGCTGTAAGATACAACAATAAGCCAAATCAGTTAGGGAAAGTAAAAACATGAATTGGTGGAAGTTAACGTAGACTTTTCTCTAGAAGCCCTTGGGATTTAGGGGTTTCCTGAGACTAGATAAAAAGTGGGGTAGAGTCGGTTCAGGCATTATGAAGTGACTGTGAAGTCTCGGATTTCTACTTTGCTCCAAAACTGAGTACACAGGGCTCTATTTCTTTGCAGTCTTGTACTAACTCTAGCCTTTCTAGCACTCAATTCACTTAATACTCGTTTCCTGGTAAGTGCAAAGTGCACCGAATTGAATAGAAATATGTAAAGTCAAGACTTAGATGTTTCCATTTATCAGCCAATTAACCCTGTTCCAATGCCCTCTTTTATGAAGTCTTCTTGGACTCTCCGAGGTGAAATTCATCTCCGCGAGGTTATGTTGTGGTTGTTTGTTCGTGTGTGCCTCCCCCCACTTCATACTGAATGACCTGAGTGCTAGAAGCCATGTGTTACTCATCACTAAAACCCCAGTGCTCTAGGCTAGCAGTCCTAAACTAGTGCAATCACGTAGCCCGTCAGTTAAAAAAAAAAATTGAGCAATTATTGCATATACATTGTGTGTGTATGTGTACAGAGAGAAAGAGAGAAGAATTTGTAAGAACACAAACATATTGCAAACATCATTGAACATCCTGAAAATAAAAATTCGAAAGGAAGAAATAAAAATATATTTAAGCGGGAGTTCAAATAACTTTCCCCCTCCCAGCAGATAGCCTTGTACGTGGCCAGAGGTACATTTGGAGACCAAAGCCACTGATTGGAACACACTGGTGGCACACAGTAAACATTCGTTTAATGGGTACGTGAATGAATGAACCCTCTCCTATACACACCGTCTCGCTGGCACATTAGGCATTTTCCAGAACAGTGCTTTCTAAATTAGTGACCTAGAGTCACTCATTTATTCGCTTTCCCGGTCTTTGAGCACACTGGCTGGCGAGAGGAGGTTCCGGCTGGGTATCAGCCCACACTCACCCATTGCAGGGGACCCTTTTACAAGGCACAACCCGTATGATGTCTGTGAAGGTCTGTGTGATTCGCGTGGTGGCTCTTTCATTCAGCATGTACGTTATCAGTTGCTTACCACACACTTATCCCAGGGTTAATTCTAGCCTCCAGCCTGGAAAAGAGCAATTCTCTTACCATATGATAACAAAGAAGTTTTAGAAAGTGTGATGAGTGCACAGAACAATGCCTAAATCTTCCTAAAATTTTGAGGGAAGGGCTTTAGGAAAAGAGCTTGAAAGCCGAATGGGGAGTTTACAAAGTAATGAAGGAGTGGGAATTCTAGGTAAAGGAATCAGCTCATTTAAAATCATACAGACCTGGGGCACCTGGGTGTCTAGGTCAGTTGAGCATCCAACAACCCCTTGATTTTGGCTCAGGTCACGATCTCAGGGTTCGTGGGATTGAGCACCAGACAGTGTGGAACCCACTTGGGATTCTCTCTCCCTCTCTCTCTGCCCCTCCCCAGCTTGCACGCACACTCTGTCTCTTTTTCTCTCTCAAAATAAATAAATAAACATTTAAAACAACTAGAACAAAATCCTGCAGATCTAAGACACTACAGCATGACCAAGGAACTATAAATGAAGTCAAAGGAGCAGCCTTCTCTCCAGAGAGAGACTGAACTGGTTGGTGCATCAAGGCCAGGTCATACCGGGCTTGGCACTCCCCGCTGTGAAGCATGTAGTTTATCTTGAAGGCATGGGGGCCACTGAGGAATTCTGAACTGAGAAGTAATATGACAGGTAGAGACGGGAGTATCTGTGCAGGAGAGAGCATCCCGTGGGAGGTTGGCAGGACAGCACAACTAAAAATAGTCCATTACTGGACAGCATTTGCATCGTGTATATAATTTATCAGCTGTTTAATTATCAAAGTGATGCAATTGTAGAAAGTCTGGAGAATATAAGAAAAGCATTAGTCTGTGTAACAGTAGGGAAGAAGTGTGGAAGTAAGAATTGTCTGTAGGATATTTCATCATTCAGAGATGCGGATGATATTATATATGCTTTCTATCGTATCCTTTTCACAGATCATGACATTAGCCTTTTCCTAAATCCATATTCAGCGTCTATATCATAGAAAGCATATCTCTATTCTATAATTCACTTAACCACTCCCCTTTTCCCCCTTTTGCTAAATTTAGACTGTTTACCAACAGTTATGACTCTGATTGTTTCCTTATGAAAAATCTCGAGGAGTGGAATTACTGAGTCAACATATATAAATCTTTTTAAAGCTCTTGACACATATTGCCAAAATGCATTCGAGACAATTTGTGCCAATTTACATTCCTTCTAACGGTGCCAATGGAACCACACCCTCTTCAGCAATGTATTTTTTATCTTAGTCAATTTGATAAGCAAAAATTGTAACATCGAACATTTAATTGTGTTTTGATGAGCTGTGTTTTGTGAGTATGGGATTCATCAGAATGAAATGATTATGTAATTCTATTTTCAGATATCTTCTGATAGAGGGAGGGGACCCTCTATTGTCTAAGTTCAGAATGGGGGAATATTTGCTTTAAGTGGTTTCCAAACAGATTTTAGGTGCTGTGAGGGATAAAAGTAAGAAGCCATCACCCCAAGGCCTGCACAAACTCAAGGTCACCACAGGAGAAGGACACACACACGTGCAAGACTGCTAATAAAGGCACAGGAGAGAGGTCGGCAGATATTAGAAGTGGGACCCAGGGAAGGTGATCTCAGATAAGAAGTCTGGGAAGGGTCGACCCAGGAGGCTCTTTGGTGTGAGCCGTTCCGATTTCCTCTCCTTGCCTCCTGTATCAGGTGCTCAAAGTGACACGCCTCAAAATCATCCGGAGGGCTCATTAAAAATGCAAATTCCAGATCCCAGCCATGGCGATGGGGAGCAGGGGGTCTCCAGGCAAGTCCAGGAACACAGCTTCTGTCCTAGCATCCAGGCACTTCTGAGCTTGCGCTTGGAGAAATGCAGCCTCCCTGTGTCCACATGCTGCCCACTGAGCCAGGAAAGGGGCCACCCTCCTCCACAAAGAGTCCTCCGTCTTCCTCTGGACACCCCCCGCCGCCCACCCAGAGTTGAATTATGGCTCCACTTATTCTCACTCCTCCTCACTCCTCTGCACTGCCCGGTCGTCCATTCGTCCTATCCATTCGTCCTCTTCATCCCGTCTTTCATTTTGAGCACTTGTGCTGGTGCTATTCTGGGAGCTGGACAGACAGAGGAATGTGCCATCAAAGGCCCCTGCCTTTGTAAATATCCACAGGCCCAGATATCCAAATGCCAATCTGATAGTTTTGCCAAAGTAACAGTGATCTGGAAAGAGCCAGAAAATGTTCATGCTCTGCTCATTCCCCTGCTTTTCGAGGTAGATGGTGCCGCCTCCCTGCTCTGGGCTTTGTCTACAGCCTCTGAGCAAATTAGAACACGCCTGGTAAACACACATGCCTCTCGTGTCAGGAGCAGATGACAGTTAAAGCCGGAGGGGAAAGGTACAGAATGTAAACTCTGAAACACGCATTCAAGCATTTTGAGGTTTGCCATGGGTTACCAAGACCTCCGCTAGAGCCTGGAGTCTCTCGCTACCTGTGATCATTCGCCGAAGAAAAATAAAATGCCAAGACTCACAAGGAGACCTGTATACATTTGATCATGTCTCTCACCTGCCAAAACTCTGTGTTTCATTACTTTCAGGATTAAATCCAAATTCCTTTACTATGTCATTCAAGCCCCTGATGTCCTCTCCAGTGTCAGCTTTCCCTGAGTCCTCCCACTTTGCCCGCCTCTCTGCCACTTCTGTCCCCCCCGGTCACCTGCACCACACTCCCAGCTACTTTCTAGTTTCCTGAAATGGCACTCTCTGGCCTCAGTCATTCTGCCCGGGATTCCATCCTTCTTTTCTCCTTCCTCTCCTCCCTATTTCCCACTGCCCAGGCTCAATCACAGTCACTCCCGCTGTCCTTCAAAACTCACTCAGGAGCGACACCTACAGGAAATCTTTGGTGTCTCTCCCAGTTTAAAGGAGGGGCCCTCCCATGGGCCACCACACCCTGGCTCACCTCCATCACCGGGCAGGGCACAGGATACTGTAGGGTGTGCTCTGTGCGCACTGTAGTGGGCCTTCCCGCCTCCACCAAGAGCTCATTATGGGCAGAGGCTGCTGTTGTTGTCTCCAGATCTTCAGCTTGGCGAATGGAGTGGGTGTTCTGTAAAATATCAGATAAATGAATGACAGGGTGAATCCTTAAAGTGCGAGCCAAGTTAATTCCTACCGAGAATGGCTCCATCTCAACAGTTGGATGATGAAGAAGGGACGTCACCAGGATTGCACCACAAGAACAGTCTGTCTCTAGAACAAGTCTCTGAGGAAGGGTAAACAGCATTGACAGTGCACCCTCCAGAAGGCCCAAGTTCACTCAGATTTGATCCAGGTCAACAGGGAGATCCAAGCATGGATGAGTCATGACAGTAGGGGCTCCAGGTAGTGGCGAAATTTGCAGTTAAGCATTGTAAAACACGTTCACAGTGGCCATCTGATTTAATTTATACGGTAATTATTTACTAAGCATTTATTATGTTCTAGGCTTTGATTTCTGATCCGTGGGGAAAAAATAGATAAAAACTGATGCCCTAATGGAAAGGGGAAATAAGAGAAAAGATAAAGCAGGTATTATAAGAGATGGTAATAAATACTATGGGGAAAAAGAAGCATAGCGTGTCGGGAGTGTGAGAAGTAGGAGGAAGTTTTCTGATTTAAACATAGTGGGCAGAGAAGATAAAATTAAGAAGGAAACACTTGAAAAAAACCCCGAGGGAGGTGAGTTACGTGGATATCTGAGGAAAAGCCTCCTAAGCAGGAGAAATAGCACGTGCGAGAAGGTTCCGATGCACATTGGGCAGACACCAAGTGTCCACCAACCCCAGTGTGCCGGAAAGGAGTATTAGAAAAAGAACGTGAGGAGAGGTGGGTTCAGATGGCGTAGGAGTTGATCTGGAGCTCCAGGGGGGATTTGGAGCGACACCTCCAGCAGGCAGTGGGAGCGTGGGGTTCAGAGTCTGAGCCTATGGAATGGAAATCTGAAGGGAGTGTCTAAACTGGCAGTCCGGCTCATAACTCCTCGGTGGTGCAGTTCAGACTACAGTGGCGTTCACTGGAGAAGATACTAGCCAATTCTGGAAGTTAGAAGCATTTCTCGCTCTGCAGACTCTAGGATCATGATGCCACATTTAAAGATCAGTATCACCATTTAACCCCAGTGCCTTTGGGCAAGTGACCACCTCTCGGAGCCCCACGAAAATTCGATGTTAGGTTACCGGATCCTGACTCTGAGATGAATAACCATGTCAGATGATACCTGTTAGAGGGAGAGCCAATACCCTTGCTGCCTCAGATAGACTGACTCAGACTTAGGGTGAACATGAGGCTCTGAGAAGCTCACCAGTTGATGAGCCAGCACTTAGGAAAGCAGAACGAAGGACTGAGTCAGACTAATGACACTCCGAGGCTGTACCAGACAGTCTCAAGATGGCTTGCCTTGAACGTGCTTTCTTAGGGTGACCAACTGTCCTTGGTGCCAGGGACTTTTAATTCTAGCTCTGAGAGTACCACACCCTGGGGAACTCCTCTGTCAGTGATTCTCGTGGTTAGTATATACATGGCCTTTGTCCCAGTTCTTAAACTCCAGGATTCTTAGGAATCCCTAGAACGCTCGTTAAAATTTCATACCCCCAGGCCCTCACCTCCAGAGGTTGATTTGGTAATTTGGGGGGTAGATGCTGGGCAGTCCGAATCTTTATGAGGGCCCCAGGGATTCTGGGGCTTGTGGAAAACTATGTAGGATCCATTTGCTCATAAAGCCAGGAGCTTCTTCTCTGACTAATGAGTCACAGAGATAAGGGAGGGACAGAGACACTGAAAAGCAAGCTCTGTTGGCGGGACAGGTGTGGGACAGATGTGCCAATGCTGGCGCTGCTGATATGGGAACACACCTGATTATCTCTGTTGTTGTTGTTTCTAAGGTCTCTCTTATTTTGAAAGTCTGAATCTCACCATATCGATAGCAGCTTGGTCACCTTACTTCTGACTTGAGAAAATAAAACTAAAAGTGGCTTAAACCAAAGGGGATGTACCGGCTTGTATAACTAGAAGCCTGGGTAAGCCTATGCCGAGGCTGCAGCCCCACCTCCTCGGTGCCCTGACCCTTCCTGTATCCGCGATGAGGTGGCCGAGGGAGGGGAGGTGACTGCAGCCACCTGTTCTTCATGCCTTTTCCCAAAACTCTGTCACGACAGATCTAGCAGCCGCAGAATAACACTCCGTACATCCCACTGGCCTGACCTAGATCAGGTGCTCTTCCTGGACCAATCTTGGACAGGACCCGGGGTGGGAGGGCAGGTACTAGGGGCTATGAGTACAAACAGGCCCATCCATGGAGCTGTGGTTGCCCGGAGGCACAAGGGCCAGATAGGAGAGGGGTAATGCCTGAAAAGAAGTCAGATTCTCCTAGGAAGAAAGCGAGGGTGACGGGTGGGCAACCGGCAGCCGCTAGTCAGGGAGGTGGAACGTGGCATCTAAGCCAAATGGCAAGTGACGTATGTAATGTTCTGGTGTCGGGGTGCAGGAAGTCCAGGGACCAGCCGTATCCAGATATCTAGGTCTGGCAATGACTAGCAGGGTCTCAGTGGCAGGCCTCAGATGGAGGCAGGATGCTAGGAGAAGGACTTCGGATTTAAGGAGGAAGACACTAGGAAGTGGAGGGGCTGCCAGCTTGAGTTTCTGACTTTCTAAGATGGAGCTCAGGCTATGGGACAAAACACCGATGGAGCCATAGGGAAGGGAGCTGTCTACCTCTCCCTTCTTAGAGTTCTTTAGCTGGGCCTGACAAATCGGCAGTGTACAGATTAGCAGGAGACAAAAACACACACATTTACATAAGTTTTATGTGATAAGGGAGCCCTCATAAGGAAATGAAGAATCTCAAAAAAATGGCAAAACCTGTGGGCCTTTATATCCGATTGAACAGAGAGGCAACGTGAAGAAGTAAAGAAACTATGCAAGGCGGCTAGAGAAAAGCAAGAATTTATTTTAACAAGGGCTGTTTGTATAGATTCTCTGTCTCAACTTCTCATCCTTGCCGATGCCAATGTTTAATCTCCCTGATCTTTCGCATGGAAGCTTTTATCTCCCATTTTCATCAAGAAAAGGGGAGATCAAGGAGAAGAGGGGAAAGGCAAAAAAGACACAGAGAGGGAGGGAGATAAAACATAAGAGACTCTCAAAGACTAAGAACAAACTGAGGGTGGGGGGGTGAGGAAGGGGGGAGAGGGGGTGACGGGCATTAAAGAGGGCACGTGTTGGGATGAACACTGGGTGTTATATGTAAACCAATTTGAAAATAAACTATTAAAAAAAAAGAAAAGAAAAGGGGAGATCAGAACACTCTTGTTGCACCTGCTGTTTTTTTAAGTGTCTTTACCTCAAAATAATCTTCATGTCAAAGTGGTATCTTTTGGGATCGTGTATTCTGTCCCCCTTCCTTCAGAGCCATTAGGACTGAGAACTCTGAGCCTCAGATCCCCACTAGGTCTCAGGAGGAAAAAAAAAGCAGCTCAGCTATTTCTAGTAAGAAATAGTAGATAAGATATTTATGTGTAAATACAAGAGTATTATAAAACCTTGGGCTAAGAAGTTCTTCATCCTTCCTTCCAAGACAGGATTGGGTGTGGAGATGGGGGCAAGGCTGAGGCACTAGACGGGAGCTCAGGAGCTTCAGCGGAGGGGTGAAAAGGCCTTGCGTAAGGCCACAGACTATGGTGATGGGGAAGCAGGACTGGAACAAGATCATATGGGTTCAAATCCCATTTCGACTTGCTCTGTGATCGCCAGGAGGCCTCCCTTTCTTTACCAACAAAATGGGGCGATAAGAGTACCCACCTGGAAGAGAAGGCAAGAATTAAATGAGCTGGAGTATCTGAAGTGCAGTCCTTAGATTAAAATAAAATATGGTGCAGTTGTTAGCACAATCCTTGACCTGTGTGTGGTGCGTGCTATGTAACCATTTGTGAGTTCCCTAGACTGAGAACCTACTCCTACTTGCCATCAGTTCCTGCGGCTCTGGAAATCTAGCCGAAAACATTTGAAATAACTCTGAAGACACATTCCCACACTGATTGAATGAGTGAACATACCGTATGTCTGCATCCCTACGTATTCTGTGAGGTCTGCGAGGGGGGTTAGAGGAGTTAGGTAAGGATAAGGATCTGACGTCTGAGCTCCTAGAGGAGACAAACCCTGTCCCCAATAACCCTGATATAAGAGAGCTAACTCCCTTAGGAAAGGTTCCAAAACGTTGTAGGCTTCTCCAGTTGTAGCTTTCGTTACAAACTGAAAGAACCAAAAATGACTTCAGAGGGTGAGAGCATTTGGAGACAAAGGAAAAGATCTCGATCTAAAAAAAAAAAGATTGCCATGATTATGGAACCATGTGTTCCTAACACACACCTCAAGCTAAGGCACGTCTGAACTTTCAGTATCATTCTACCATATGTTGTCATATTCAGCTTCATGTGCCTTTATATATTTCATAGGTATACAAAAACCAAATCACTCCTTAATAAAAAAGAGGGAAGCTCTGCATTACTCTTCTTTAGAAGAGTAATTCCAACAAATGTTTCTAAGACAGAGTGCTGTGTTTTTGACGTGTGCACATTAGACGTTGGAAGTGCACGTCTCCTTTGGGAAATCCATCACATTTCAAATTATACATGCCTGTGAAAGCATAGATCTGTTCTACCTTCCACGTATTTGTTATTGCTGCTCCTGAAACTTCCTTACAGCCCCAAAGAAGTCTTAATCCCTGTCAAATGTTATTATGTTACCGGCTTTTATGTAGTCTTGAAAGGGCTTGTTTATTTAGTTTCAGTGACTTCTTGTTACTGCCAAATATTATTTCATTTCAGCACAGATGTAAGGGGTCCAATGACTGGAATTATTTTACAACCCTGACATTGTGGAGAGATGGATACCAGTTTAATTATGGACAGCTGAAAATGATCTGGGAGTCACCTGCCACGGATATTTATCCTCATTATGAACTTCTCACTGAGCTGTGGTCTGAGCACCTTCATAACGTTCCATTTGCGTTAGACATCCTGAGCCGCACGGAGCCTACGACTTCCGTCACCTTTAAACCTACGAACAGACAGCTTAATGTTGCTTGATTCTTTTCTTTCCCTCTGCTCGAAGTGAGAAAATATGTTTCAGTCATTCCTCTTCTTTTCCTTTCCTCTTTTGCTGTCCCTCTCCGTTGCCTCCTCTCCCTGCAACCCTTCCCCCTCCAGCTGTTTTTCCAATTATGCCTCATTGGAAATTATTCATTACTTAAAGAATGTGAATTGGGTAGACCAGACATGTAGAGGATCAAGTAATACAATGACTGCAGTATAGCTGGCACTCAGTAAATGCAGAGAGAAGGAGGGAAGGGGGGTGTGTGGAGGGAGCAGGAAATGGGGGCTGTGGGATTGCAGAACACTCTTCAAATGGATCCTCCAGCTCACAGTGGAGGAGAAATTAAGAATAGCGACCCTCCTCCTCCTGCCCCCCTGCCCCCCCACCCCGCCATCATACCTGCACCATAACAAACTATGTTTTCACACCTTCTCTTCTTATCTCAGCTTTCCCTACATGGATCTTGATCTGTTTTTGTCAGCGCAGAGAAAAGGGTTAAATGAAAGGAGAGGCCAGGTTACCATCTACTGATGATGAATTGAGGTCACTGTCTACCTGCGTAAACGCCCTTCATTCCATTCCTTTTCTCTTTTTCCCCAACCCGGACTGTAAGGCCTTTAAGAATTCCAACTTTTTCCTGGAGGGAACCATAATAACAGTAAGAGCTAACTTTAGTGAGAGTTTACCCCGCGTGCGGCATTCACCATGCTAAGACTTCTTATGCATTATTTCATTCGATTCTACTTATGTTCTTTAAAAAAATTTTTTTAATGTTTTTTTTAATTTTTTTAACGTTTATTTATTCTTGAGAGACATAGAGACAGAGCATGAGCAGGGGAAGGGCAGAGAGAGAGGGAGATACAGAATCTGAAGCAGGCTCCAGGCTCTGAGCTGTCAGCACAGAGCCCGATGCGGGGCTCGAAATCACAGACCACGAGGTCATGACCTGAGCTGAAGTTGGCCACCCAAACGACTGAGCCACCCAGGCGCCCCTGTTTGTTTATTTTTGAGAGAGAGAGACAGAGAGACAGAGAGTGGGCAGGGGAGGAGCAGAGAGAAAGGGAGACACAGAATCCGAAGCAGACTCCTGGCTCTGAGCTGTCAGCACAGAGCCTGATGGGGAGCTCGAACTCATGGCCCATGAAATCATAACCTGAGAGGAAGTAGGACGCTTAACCGACTGAGCCACCCAGGCGCCCCATCAATTCTACTTCTGTTCTATTGCTGTAAATCAGTGGTTCTCAGCCACAGACAATTCTATCCCCCTAGGGAACATTTAGCAATGTCCGGTGAGACCTCTGCTTGTCACAACTGGAGGCCAGGGTTGCACTAAAATATCCTGCCAGGCACAGGGAAGCCTCCTACCACAAAGAATTACCTGGCACAAAATGTCAACCGTGCCACGGTTGAGAAACCCTGCTGTAGATTAAAAAGCTGAGGTTTAAGGGCATGTGGGCCAACTCAGTCGATGGAGCGTCGTACTTCAGCTGAGGTCACGGTCTCACGGTTCATAAGCTGGAGCCCCACATCGGGATCACTGCTGTCTGTGCAGAACCCACTTCAGATCCTCCGTCCCTGTCCCTCTGCCCTTCCCCTGCATGCGTGTGCTCTCTCTCTCTCAAAAAAAATAAACATTAAAAAAAGAAACTGAGATTTAAGGGGGATTCAGTAACTTGCCCAAGACCACCCCGTGGTATCTGAGAAGACTGGGACACCAGCATGGCCTGTGCCTCCTCATCGTGGTGCACACAATCACTGTAACCTCGGGGCTGGTTTCTCACCCTGCGTGCTGCGGGAGCCAAAATTCCCGGCAGGAATGTTCCCGTGCGAGGGTACCGCCATGTGAGTCCTTTGCAGCTCCCCTGCCCATCCATCCATTGCACCAAATATACAGAATCAGGCCCATCCACATAAAAGCTTTGTAAAACACACACACATGCACACACGTGTGCATAAGCGCACACATGCAAACGCGTGCACTCACACACACTGCAATAGTTACTTTTAAATGTTATCAGCAGATATAACGTGAAGGATTAAAGCATAAGCGAATAATGATGCTCCCTGAGCAGTAAGTTTTGAAGCCGGCACGCCGTCTCCTTTGGTGAGTAAGTTCTACGTGTCTCATCTGATGTGTGTTTAACGGTTAACATAATATCTTGCGTTCCGTAGGATAATTAGATAGAAATGGCAAATAGTCAATAGTATTATTTTTGAAAGTGCCTATCAAAAGTGTTAGTATTTTTCTGTTTTATTCTTCGAGGTCCACAATCTCAGTTTTGGCTGTTTTTCAATACAGACTATCTTAATCTTTTTTTAAAAAATTTTTTTAATTTTATTTATTTGTTTTGAGAGAGAGACAGCATACCAGCAGGAGAGGGGCAGAGAGAGAGAGAGAGAGAGAGAGATTGAGAAAGAGAGCATCCCAAGCAGGCTCCACACCATCAGCGTAGAACCCGATGCAGGGCTCCAACTCACAGACCATGAGATCATGACCTGAGCTGAAATCAAGAGTTGGACACTTAACCAACCGAGCCACGCAGGCACCTGTTAATAATCTTAATCACCCCAAAGGCAGCTATGCACATAAACACACATACTCTTGTGCATACACACACAGACACACGTGTATACACACACACGCGCAGACAAGTCCCAGGTCTGATTCCCAGAGCGTTTTCCATCGCCTTCATTCTTCCCTCAGGGTACCGAGCTGTCACCTCACTCTTTATCTGCCCGACTCGCCCTCTCTGGTGCTCCTCAGATCCTGATCTGAGGGAGATTTCCATTTTCCCTTCGGACCCTTTCCTCTGTGTGACCCAGTCCTGGCATCTAAAGGTAACTCCCATCAGTTAAACCCAACGGTGGGAACCGAGGAAACCTGTCAAGACCTCAGTGCTGCCGTCAGTGCCCCCAGAGCCCCGAGCAGAGCACCACGAAGACAGAAACCGTATTTACCTTCGAGCCCGACTCAGGCCTTGCAAGCTTTCAGGTTGGCAAGAACAGCCACCCCCCGCCCTAAATTCTAAACAGCAACACCTCTTACTTCTTGCCTGAAATGATTTCACAGTTTCTAGTCCCTTTCATCCTGCAACTAAGGGGTAAAAATCTTAAAATACAGCTAACTCGCTGGTATGAATGAACTTCCTTCAACGTGAGTTACCAAGTTAAGTCTTTGCTATTTTAGCGGCAAAAAGGATTTGAATTAAAAAAGAATTAGAAGTTAAAAACTCAGTTTCTCAGTCATGCTAGCGATATTCATGTGCTCGGTAACCACATGTGCATTCACGTGCTCGGTAACCACATGTGCCTGGTGGCCGCTGTGCTGTGCGGGACACAGAACACGTCCATCACGACAGAGAGACCCATCCTCACTGAGCCAGACAAAGATAGAAAAGTTGGAGAATACTCGGTGGTCATGAGGGGGTTAGGGGAAAAACACATCCCTTCAGAGTGGTGGTGGGCATAAAAATGCCACACACTTTCCAAATGTCGACTTGGAAGTAGCCATAAATATTAAAAATAATACACATTGACATGTGTTTGGGGACGCCTGGCTGGCTTAGTCAGTAGAACACGGACTCTTGATCTCGGGGTCATGGATTCAAGCCCCATGTTGGGTGTAGAGATTACTGAAAAAAAAAACTGAAAAAAATAAAAACTAAAATACACATCACACTTAATAGAAGAAAAACTGAACTTGCCTAAATGTCCATCATTAGGGAACTGGTAAAATAAATGCCCGAATGTCCATACAAGAGGAGACTATGGATAATTTAAAAATTTATAAATAAGCAATATGTATCAGCACAGAAAGCTGCCCTATAACTTTGTATATAAGAATACGAGGACTCAGGACACCCGGACGGCTCAGTCGGTTGAGGCTCTGACTCTTGATTTTGGCTCAGGTCATGATCTCATGGTCATGAGATTGAGCCCGGCATCAAGCTCTGTGCTGAGCGCTGAGTGTGGAGCCTGCTTAAGACTCTCTCTCTCTCTCTCTCTCTCTCTCTCTCTCTCCCTCCTTTTGTCTCTCTCTCTTCCTCTACCCCTCTCCTCTGCTCACATTCTCTCTCTAAACTTAAAAAAAAAAAAGACAAGCCCCTCGACCCTACAAAAGCATGATCCTATTTGTATTAATAGATAAAGGATACACATATGTATGTTTATACATGCTTAGGGAACTACGTAAGGATACACAAGGGTTTCCTTCTGGAAAGCGGGAATGGCGGAGCAGGTTGAGGAAGCATTTTCTTTTCATCGGACATCCTTCTCGTGCTGTTTGGACTTTTTACCATGATGATGAACTATTGCACTTAATCAGTCGTATGTTAGGGAAGTGGGTTACTCCAAACAGTGTGATACCAAATGAATGAAAAAGCAAATACATACACAGAAGAGTGAGATCCTCTGCGTGTCAAAACCTGTTTGCTCTGTCCCGTGCTGGTTGGACTGAGTCGAGGTGATGGATTTTGTTCCTGTTGGCTGTGGCCTTCCCATAGCCAAACCCTAAGTCACTGACTCAAGGATAATAGGTTAAATATGAAGTCATACCCTGTGCATGATTTCAGCCGCTGTAACAGACATTATGGATCCCCAAGGACGGCTCTGAAACCAAAAGATTTTTTTTTTAGGAGAACTGGTAACTACTTGATGTTCCCGGAGAGATGCCTTCCCTTTGTTCATCTCTCTCTCATCTCCCCTCCCTCCTCCATCCCTCACAGTCATACTTTTCCTTCTGCTCCACCACCTTCTTCTGTGACTTGCTCCAAGCAGGAGAAATGGCAGATCCAAAATCTTTACCCTTCCTCGGAACTCACCTGCGTCGAGCATGGCCAAGTTAGGCAATGATTCGAGCTGCTCCGTGTGCCTCCTTGTAAGCTTAATGGGGAAACCAGGCAGCAGACTCATGAAATTGTATCTATCTATCATTCTATCTATCTATCTACCTATCTATCTATCTATGTATCCATCATCTGTCATACACATATGTACATATATGCATGTAGGCATATGCATTTATATGTACACATATGTAGACACTTGCTCACATGCATACACTTCGTTTCTACAGGAATCTGTGAAGTAGCTCTAACCGCTGTGCAGGCAGATGCTGTGCTTACTGCAAATGTGAGAGGAGCCCAGGGAGGAGGGGTAGGAGAGGGGAAGGGAGGGCACCAGTGTCTGTGGTGGGCCTGATCCCCAGGCAAGGAAAGAATTTGGCTCATTTGACATATTTTCGTTGGATCAGATCATGAGATAGTAAATACGACATAAGTCTCTGAGCCAGGTCGGTGATAAAGAGGGAAATGTTTTTGTTGCTTGGTATGCTCGGAATCACAAATTTTCTAGCAGACAAAGGGCATCTACCCTCCAAATAAGATCTTCACACAGTTAAATGCAAATGTGTCTTCCTTCCTCAGCTGCACTCCCAAGCTAAGTTTCCTCTTACACCATCTTTCCCAGAACCGAGCACCCCATGGTGAGGCCGGCCTGGACGTCCCCCCAGCCCTGGCAGGCCCTAAGGCCTGGCCTGAGTAGGTCCAGGAGACATGTACAGGCCTCGCCTGGCAACAGTTTTACTCCATTTTAATGAGTCTCATTTGCGCATAAGACTTGTTTTTAAGTTTCTGACTCACGCCAGGCTCATTTATTTGGTATTTCGACTTGATGGGTACCCAGGTTTTAACCCACTTAGGACTCTTTTTTCCACCTCATTCTGGAAGCTCCAGTTTTTGTCCGACTATTCCCCAACCATGACCAGCTCGCTGCTCACCTTTTCTCTTGCATCCCTTATTGTCCCAATACCTACAACCCTTGTCTGAGTGCCTCCCCAAGCACACATGCATGTGCACACACACACAGACACACACGCAAATACGTTGACTAGATACTGGACAAGTAGCCTTTACAATAATCGAAGGTTGAAGGTTTGACTATTATTTCAATTACAAGCAAGGTGAGGAAGGAAAGCCTCTCTGGAATGTTCCGTGAAAAGTTTGCATTCCTTCCAAATACAATTTTTTTCTTCTTCCTTCAAAGACTTATCCTTCGAACAAAGGCCCTCTAAGGGTTTGTTTTTCATCTGAGACCAAACCACTGACTCCTGATTGGGGAGAACTGTGAGTTACGGAGGGTGAGAAGAAAGAGTTTTCGGTAGAAATTAATTCATAAACATCTTCCCTGCTCTACCTCTCCTGGGGGGTGACCCACATACCATAAAAATTCTCAGTCTCAGATTCTGAGTTCAGCAGAGACTTTCGTTTTCATTAATTATCCCAAAGATTCATGCTGTCATTCCCTTAGGGGGGAAGCGCACACAGAAAATGGCATGTGTGGGGGTCAAGTCTCCTCTGAGCAGCCCCAGAGAGAAGGATGGGTATGCCCCGTTCCTGCCACTTCTCATCCTCAGTGTGTGTACATGCAGCAATTCCAGTGACGCTTCCGGTCACCCATCTCCCCATTTCACAGTAGGCTAGCCCTGTTATTTTGATGCCATGCCAGATTTTTGTTTTAAAACCAGCGCTGTACAGACAGTTTTAGATGGACCAGAAATAACTTTTACGGCCTGCAAAATACCTTTCTCTCGGGACGTTTTTGTTGTGCTTTGAATACATTTTAGCAGAGTGAGGTAACATTCAGAGACTCACAGAGACACGGGATTAAAAAGCAACTCCAGAGACATCCCATCCATCACCCTGACGCCAGGCAGGCTTCACCCAAAACATCCCAGACATAGGTAAATATCCCGTTTTCACAGGTCATCAGAAAAAGAGACTCCATGCCACTCTTGGGGAACCCATTCCAGTGTTGACTTCCTTTCAATGCTGTCATTATGCTTGTGTTACCGGGAAAACACCCCATACTGGACTGCTGTGAGTTTTTAAGACCCAAATTTGTGTATGTTGAGCCAAATGTCACAAAAGAGCCCGATTGTCAGCACACCGTTTAACTGGTATTGAAAAATGTCATTTCGAACCAAATGCATCTATCCTTGGGGTTGGACCCAATTGGACAGCTTTCATTTTACAGTAAATGTGTGACCTCCTGTTCCCTGAGGATCCCCTTCGCTCTCGAATCTGGTCATCATTAAATGGTGAGGCTCCGCAGGTGTACCCTTCAGCTTTCCTGCTCCCAGAAATCACAGCCATCGGGTCCCTTCCCCTAAATCGTGTTAGCAGGAGCACAACTGCCATCAAAAGCAAAGCGCTCTGTTCCACGGAGGGTGTTTGCTTAGACACACGCAAAGCTTTCCGATGCTTGGTTTGTTCCTTTGGTTTTTAGAAATAGCAGCTTTAAGGGAGTCCCTTCCCTGGCCTTCCCCTCCTGCGATGCAACACAGGAAACCCCAGTGTAGTCTCTAAGAGGTCCAGTTACGTTCTGGCACCGAATAATCCACAGGGCCTTCTGCAGTTAGAAGCAAAATAGCCCTCTCCCTCTCTTTCCGCTATTTCCTTTGGCAAAGGGGAGAGTCGTAAGGAACCGGATCGGTCAGGAAAGCCCTGACCAAGAGCTGGTATGAACCTCAGACAAGACGCAGCTCGATGAGATGCCGTGTGCACACAGTCATTGTCTGAGACAGAGGGTCTGAAATTGACACCATATGCGCCCCGAGGAGTAATTGCTCCAAGGGGGGAGAAAAGCAACGTGTCAGAACATTTTAGTAACACCTAATTCATCTCGAGGTTATAAATAAATCTTAATGCTTGCTTAAAAACAAAAGTCGAAAAATATTTTGACCAGATTACTTTTGTGACGGGGCTTCCGGCAGAGGTGAACTTTATTAGGGAGACAACACGAATAAAGAGAAACACATAACAACTTTTTATGGTATATTTTACATGATTTTATTTTTTTGCAGTAAATAAAGTGGTTATAGGGCTCCAAGGAAAAGGGCCCAGATGTTAGAGAGTTGTGTGAAATTTAGGAGAAACAAGCTGTAAAAAGCGCAGTCATAAAATAGGCTGTCAGTGCCACACATCTGGACAATACAGCTGTATGTTCCTAGTGGCTGTCGTCACCCGAAGAAAACTCAATAACCTCATTTCACCCCAATTAGGCTGCATACCAAGAGGATCAACATTAAATTGCGAGGGCGGGGGGAGAAACATTCATACGGCGCCTCTGCGTCAAGCAGTTTTTATCTTGCATTTGAATTTGGTCACCACGAAATAAAAGATTGCTAACATTGCTATTTCCATTATTATAAAACCCTATTTAATTTGTAATGTTGTAATAAGTCAAAGTTTGACAGCTTGGACTATTGGCTATGCAAACAATAGACTTTCTGTAGCATGAAGCTGACCTATCAGTCATCCCGAATGGCTCCCTGGCATATCTTTCCTCTACCCCTTTATTGGGAGTCCGAGTCTTGCAGCATTGTGGGAAGCACTCTCTGCCTTATTGGAAAAATAATTTCATTTTCAGACAACCCAGTTTATGTAAAGTAGAATAGAAACGCCCCTCTCAATGGCGATGGGGTATTTTGCTCTAATTCTTTTGGCCAGCAGGGAGGTACCTTTGCAATAAGACGAATATTCCAAAACTGAACTACCATTTCATCTTTGCGTCCCCAACAGACTGTGCCAAAGGTTATAAAACGCCACTTTCCCTATTAATTGCGTTTCTTCCTAGGTGTTAACGGCAGCAAAGGCAATTATGGACAGTGGCGAGAAATTAACCCTACCGCTGATCGGGAAACTCTTGAAATTTCAGCTTCTCCAGATTAAATTTAAGGACCAGCAGCGACGGGAAAATGAAAAGAAGGTACTGTATGAGGGTGGGTCTCCTAAGAGGGCAAACGGGGCATAAAGTGGAGGCAGTTTTCTCCAGGGGCACTTCCTTTCTTCGTAAGCCTTCCATTAAGTGTTACCTAGCACATTCGGCTGTCGCCTGGACAACTTAGGGAAAAGGCCATCCAAAGATCTGTTGGAGGAATTCTATTTTCTCCAAGACAGACCTGTGAAAAATAAATTCCCCTCTGCAGAAATCGGACAATAGTCAGGGCCTGTGCCTGAGGTTGTTTTTAGAGTAGTCTACTTATATGCCAGGAACAGAGAAGGGAATCAAGCTGAGACAGAGTCAGGGGAAGTCAATGTAATGTGAAACAAAACCCCCCGCAGAGGCAGGGTCTAACCATTTAAAATCTTCTCTCCGATATTCAGTAGGAGTTCCTATTAAAATGGCAGGTTTCTCTGCACCTTCATAATAATCTGAACATTTCAGCAGCAATCTATCACTCCCGCCCCCCACCAATTATATGCCTGATTACTTCTTCACATGTAGACTTCTCATTTAATTTGCCTATGGAAATCAATCCGTGTGTTTTCCAAAGATTCGTATTTTCATCTGAAAAAAAAGTATTTTAAAATACCTTTAGGGAAACAACGCTAGGTTCAAATCCATTTGTTATGATCATTACTCGGAATAAGAGATGCTTTTCTGATTTTCCAAATCATGCTGAAATGTTTTTGGAAAGCCTAACACTTCTGTACGTACATGTGTGGTGCGTGTGTGTGCGTGCGCGCATGTGTATATGAAATGGATTTCCATGTAAGCTGTATCTTTATGCCCCTGAGTGGAAGAGGCAAAATCAGTTCATGGAAGAAGAAAGAGAAGAGGGAACATGTTCCAGTAATACCTTCCTCACCTTTGCAAGACCCCCAAACCTAGGTTTCCTATTTGAATTGGACGCTTGACAGGGTAATTGTAGGAAAAAATAATAATGCCACGTTATATTTGCAGAATAGGGCTTTATGTTTTTCAAAGAGATTCCCCATCGAGCATCTTATTAGGGTGGCACACATCGTTCCCGGGAAAATTCTACTCATAGGAACACAAGTGATGGTCTAGTTTTCCATCCATCGAAGCTCTTTTCATCATGTACAGGACATTTGTACCTTAAGAAATACACGGGGACATTAAGACTTGGCAGAAGAAAAATAGGAAAATTTGAAACTAGTATAGAAACATCTTTTCTTGCCTTTTAAAATTCCAACGTCACTTGGGAATCTGAATTAGAAAAAGTAGACTGTGAGTAGTGTGAAAACCTCTGTGCCCTCTGTTTTCTCTGTGCTCTCCCCAGGTCCTACAAATAGACCTAATGTGTTTAGCATCAGGGGATCCCTTTAGGGAATCAGTTTACTTATTTGCCAACCACTTCAAGTCAGCAATTGTTTATAATAGAGTAAGTTTTAGTTTTCGGTTAATGAACTTTAAGTAACAGTAAATGGCATATCGCAGCAGCTCAGGAAAAAGTTTTAAAGCTAGCAACAATATAAAAATATTTCTGCAACGATTTTCCTCAGCATTTCTTTGAAATGTGAACTCTAATACTACAGCAATGAGAGTTTGAAGATGTGCAAATAATTTTAGTTTATGTTTGAAAATTCAAAAGTCTATAGGAATCAGGACTTGAATTTTAGATAGATAGATGATAGATAGATAGATGATAGATAGATGTAATTGATGCATTAAAAGAACTCCAAGCAATCAAGAGCCAACAATTACATAGTCTAATCTGATGTCTTCATTAGATTGGGTTCCCAAAACACCAGTCCCAAGTCTTTCAGTTGCAACCATACGAGTAAGTGCTAAATAAATTGATGAAAACTGATTGGAATGGAGTACTCTCCAGAAAATACTCTTGGTAAAGGCCAGACAAAGAGAGTTGTTTGAGGGATGATATAATCTCTATTCATTTCAACAACACCACCCAACCGGTCAGTTAGAACAATTGTGGTTAATGCTTGTCAGCCAGCGAGTTTGGCAGAAAGTAAAGTAAGTATAAAGTAAATAAAACCGACCCATGCAGTGGATGAAAGAATGCAAAAAAGAAAAGAAGACTTTACCAGTTTCTTCCTCTTTCTCGAACCCAGGCTGAGTTTGAGATTCCTACAAGGAGAGTGACTGTCTCTTCTGCTTTTGAATAGCAACAAGAAATCTTATGTAGGTGTTTCCTTTCAAATGCTAATTATATTGCTTAAAACTGTGGAACCCAAGTCGCCTTTTTTTATCTCCTCTATTGAATTTTCAGAACTGTATTTTTAAAAATGAATGCTTAAAAAATACCCATAGCAGGAACTAACCGAAAATACTAGGGAGCCGATATGGACAAAAATAACTAATATAATTAGGTCCCTGTCCTTTTTTCCCGGTGAAACAAATAGATCATTACATATTTGATCCTGTTTTGATCAACCAAAATTTTTCTTAAAACTAAGTGGCAGAAAAAAAAAATGAGTGGTGAATAATATAGTTCCAAATGCCAAATACAGTAAAAATATCATTATTTTAGAGTCCACTGATTTTAATAATTTCTAGCACTTTAGTGTGGGCTGTGCTTACCATTGCATTTGCTTTGTCCATGAAAAAGTTTGCTAGCTACTTAATATTATAAAAAATAATACAAGGGAAAATATTTCTTAGAGGAACAGTCTTGAAGGCTTTAGCACATGCATTTCTGAAAAGCAAATGTCTGCTCATAATTGCAATGAAGATAGTGGAAAACTCTGATCTATTTAGAAACACCTTGTCGGTTACTTCCAAATATCTGTATCAGGAAGAAAATATATTGTATTTGCCCATCTGTTTTTAATTCATCAACTTAACAAACACTTATTGAAACCAATTTTCCAGAAATGATGACGTAGGCACATATATGACATAATGTTCATTATAATTTAAAAATAAATTATTTGGGGTTTGTATTCCGATCCATGTTTTAATTTAATCTATCTGAATATTATAGCATTGTTCACATTTTTTACTTTTTTTTCACTCCAACTTTCATGTTCATATTAATGACAAACATTTATTTAAAACCAAAACACTTTCTTGTGAATATATTTAAAATATATTGAGAATTCAACTAAAACCTTGAATCATCAAAGGAAGATGAAAAATGCCTATAATACAAATAATAATAATAATAACCATTTAAATAATCAGCCAAACTAAATGTAGTCTTCCTATGCCTCTGAGTCCGGTTCAGAAAATTTGCCTATGTTTAGAAAAAGATCCAAATATATTCTAACTATGCTTTTAATTTGTGAATTCAAACAACCAGTCCATATTTCCTTGGATATTTTTAGCGTATCTTTTATATCAAAGCAGAACAATTCTTTCTCTTTCTGGCTTCTGTACTCAGTACAAGTTGCCTTATTTTCCAGAGTACTAGAATGAGAGAGAGGGTAGTCAAGAACTATGGAGAAAAAAAAAAAAAAAAGAACTATGGAGAGATGGTACTGGTAAACTTTCCTTAAAACAACTCAAAATTAAAAGCACCTAAATTTGATAAGACATTATGATGAAGCCACAAACAACCCAGAGCCTGCTCCAAAGGAGGGACGAAGAGAAATTAGGGTAACTTTCACAGACGTTTTACAGCTTCCTCCAGTTGAAACCCCAAAATACTGGAAACCAGCCAACGTAATGCCATTTTTTGTGTGTGTTTTGTTTTAAAAGAAAGACCAGAGGGACATACCAGGAAATTACAGGCTGGTTAGTTTTGATTCAGTTGTGGTTAAAATCTTCAAAAACTGTTTTAAGAAATCAAACAGAGGAAGAGCAGGAACTCAGTTTAGAGGGACCCGTGTGGTTTCAGGAAAGGAATAACTTGCCTCACTAACTAGATGGAATTCTTTGAAGCAGGATTATCAAAATGAGGGTACTACCAACAAAACCGTTGGATCTAAAGAGCCTCAAAATTCAGCAATTCGGGGTAAGTAATAAATGACTCCCTGGCTAACTGATCTGTAGAAAAGAAATGTTTTGCTAATTGGGATGCGTTTAATTAATGAAAACTGTTTATGGACTTCAGGAAAACATGTAAAGAAACACACATATTTAGAATACAGTAGTATCTTTAAATACAAGCAGCTATAGTTACAACAGTTAACGATAATATTTAGCTACCGTTATTGACTTTTTGGCATTATACTAAGCTCTTTACACATGTTATATCATTTAATCTTTTAAATGACTTTATGAGGTACAGAGTATTATTCTTGATTTGCAGATGGGAAAACTGAAGGTGTGAAAAGTTAAGTAACTTTTCCCAGGTTAAATAGCTACGCGGAGGTAGCCCTGAGATTCAAATCCAAAACTCGCAGACACTATGTTCTTAACCACTGTACAGACGCCTTTCCGAATGTGTCTCAATAGCTGTTCAAAATGGCACTCTTGGCCCACAGTCAAGAGTGCCTGCCCAGAGATATTTCCCTGTAGGAGCAATGGCTTTGCTCAGTGAACTACCAACAACCGTCTGGTCCCACTAATTACATTGCATATAATATCCTGAGGTAAAGTGTGAGGACAAGCCAAGGAAAGGAACAAAGCTTACCAAAAACAAAGTCCACAGAGCTAACCAACCACCAATTCTCAAGGGAATTCTGTTTTCATTTCTGGCCCCATCCCCACTGCCCGGAAAATTTCCTGGTCTCCGGGAAAATCTCTTAGAACTAAACTTCTTGAGATTATTCCAGACATCGTCACCCCTCTCTTTGCCCTTTTGGATGTTGACAACACCAACCGATCCACTGCTAAAGCCTCTGAAGCACATAGAATCCTGCAGAAGAAAGGCACCAGATAGATATCAGACCCACTCCCTCACGGCCACCAATCACAGAAAATGGCCACGTTCCAATTCTGTAGATTCCAATTCTGAAGATGGCAATATGGCACCCCAGGACATTCTGCATAGTTCTGAAGATTGCATCATTTGCTCAGGTGAATTCACTACACTCCTAAACTTCTGTTTTCTACACAACAGCAGCTCCCTAGAAGAGCAAGCTCTAACTCAACCCCATGCATTATATTTTTCATTTTGGGAGGGGGGGAGAGGAGAGAAGAAGGGAAGGAATAAATAGGAAATATAGAAAAGAAAAAACATGTTGGCAATGCCATAACACTATTACAAGTAATGTTAACATTCTGATATGTTTCCGTTTTTTCTGTGAATTTATTTCTTTACATAATCATTGTAAATTAAAATTTATCATAATTTTACTTATTACCACAGTATCCACATCTATCTTTATTATTGGTTGTATTGACTACCACAATTTTCTTAACCATCCCTCTATTGTTGAACATTTCAGTTATTTCCATATTTTTATAAAAAGTAATGTTGTGATGAACAACTTTATAGTGTAGAACTCTATATTTTGGATAATTTCCTTAGCATTGGCTTATATAAATGGATTAATTCGGCCTCAAAGCCCATAATTTGTGTTTCCAAAGTAGGTTCTAGAACCATTTTGACCCAGCTTTTCATTTTAAAAAAAAAAAAAAAGGTCCCCTGGTCAAAAGAACTTGGAAATACTGTGTGTTATGCACAACTCTTAGAGATTTAACACACATTAGCTTATTAAAGATAGAGGAGTTTCATGAAAATAAATCCATTTAATGTTGTTTAATCTACTGTCTCTCAAATGTATCTGACATCATAGATTTCTTTCTGCCCGCCTGTTGTTCTCTTATCATCTGTAACCAATAAAATAGATCGTTTGCAAGACAAAGTGATCTCTTGAAAGAGAAGGAAAGTAGCATTCAGAAGACAGACCTAATTTCTCACAAGCCAGATAATAAGAGTGACTTATTCACTTAACTGCCATGAGCATGTTTTCTTATCTATATCCCTAACAATACTATTGCCAGAATCTTAAGATAGAACATTTGTGAAATCACAAAGTACTACACGAATCTAGATGTCTTGTTATCTATAAGAATAAGATGAAGTAAAGCGACTTATCAGCAGTTCCAATGACTTTTACTATTTGCCTCCCTTTTATTATGATAACATAACAAATACCTGTCAAGGCATGTGAAGGCATTTGAATCTTGACATCAAGAGTCATTTAGAAAATAAAACACAATCTGAAATCTTTTGAAGCAGCAAATAATTAGGTGGCCCTGTTAGAGACAGGGACTGTTTTGTGTTTTTTTCCCTTTTAAAAAATGAGAATAACAAGATTGAGGATTCAAGGTAAGTTTCACTTGTTACTACTCAACTAAATATGTGAAATGCTAATAGTTCTTTCGGTTGTTGCTAAGGCGAGAGCCACACGTCTGCTATGTAGCTTAACTGGTTAAAGAAATCTCTGTGCCTATCCACAGCCTTCTCACAGTAGGAGGCATCCAGATGCTTTTCGTACACACTGCATTTTAAAGAAAATGGACTCTGTAACGAACTTGACCCTCCCTTCATATGCTGGGGAACATGTGTTCCCCAACCATGGTGGAAAGAGGGGACTGTTGGATACACCCCCTCCTCAGTTTTTGCCTTGAATTGGCAAGGATTCCCTGTGAGTTAAATTTTGTACAGATGACCATAGGATGGGAATATGCACGCTGCACTACCCAGAAGCAAGAAAGAAAAGTTGGCATGAACAAATTTCAGTTGTTGATTTAGGAAGGGGTCAACTTTGGTGCATGCTCAGCTAATCTGGTTCACTCCCTGCCACTCCCTAATCCCAGATCTGAAGGCATAAACTCAGAGGGGGAGGGCCTCATCAGGATATGAGAGAATAGAGGAAAAGGGAAGAAGACAGGAGGTGATTTTGCTATACTTGGGGCTTGGTAGAAAAGGGTATTTTGCTTTTTGACCGAAGTAGAATTCTAGGGGTCAAGCAGTCGACATTGTCAAGAATCGCAGGGACAAAGAGACCGTCCTGGTTCAGTTCAAGTATGGAGGGTTGGAGACGTGAGGAACAGACGGACGTGAGGAACAGATGGAATATAGGATAAAAGTAGGGACCACAACTAGAGTCAGACATGGGAAAGGAGAAGGGACTGGGTAGGGCACCAAGTTCAGAAATCCACTAAGGACTTCTCTGCCTGGATCTGGCAGCCAGAATAACCTAGGTACTTCCACTGGCTTCTGTCCTCTGCACCAGGATGTCTCTGCACCAGGAAAGTACATACTTGGTTGCTCTACTTAGAAAGTTCTTCATGTAGTAATGCTTCTTGAAATTCTACCAATCGAAGAGGCATCATTGTTAAAGGAAAATGCAGAACACTAAGTTGTATAGAGAGAATAACAATGATGTTAAAACGGTGCGTAAACCTAATTTGAAAGAATGTGTTAAATATCTCCTTCACTCATCTTCTCTGATGATTTTTGTTAGGTCGCTATATTCTTTCAAATGTTTCAATAATGATGATTTTTATCATTTAAAAAAAGCTATTTCAAGAAATGGATCAGGATGTATAGATATTTTTCAGATGCTTTTGTAAAAGGAGGGAGATAAATGTTGATCATTTCAGCGCTCAACAGGAAGAATAGGTGAGGGAGAGAAAGCTGTGGAAAGACAAAAAAGCATCCAGAAAATGGTATTATTTAGCCCCTGGAAAGACAGAGGAGAAAGATCATTTCTATGGCCTAACAGAACCACAGAAATAAAAGGAATTCAGGGTTCGAGGTCAAACCAGCTTGTGTCTCTTCCATAGTGGAGTGCCTGAGGGCAAAGTGTGTGTCTTAACTTATGCAACGTGAACAAAATTGCACATCGTGCAGTTTGGATTTTGAGAACAAATTAAAGATCATGATGTCTGGAAAGCACCTATCATACCACACAGCTGAGTCTCTATAATTTATTGCTTATTTTAAATTTTGGTTGTGATCAGCCCTGCCTTCTCTGGTGTACCAAGAAACCTTACGGAAGAAAGGGCTCAGGGAGTTCCTTACCTTATAGAACCCCAACCTTGCCCAAGAGAATCCGAAGGGTTGGGAGCTCTGTGGCTCCAGAGGTGCTCATACCCCCCTAGAAAAGCCAGTGGGGCTAGAGGGCCCTCGTAACAGGAAAAGGGTAAAGAAACTAGTTTTAAACTTCCTCTGTACTCAGCAGTATTTTTTTGGAATGACAGGATAAATAAATGGAAGTATGAATATATAAATGTTTATTCTCCTGGGTGAACTTCAGAGTAATGTCATCTGAAATGGTTTCTTCTTTTCAGTTCTAAAGATCACCCTGAGATTTGATTTAAAATTGCAGTTGTGGAAGTTTCTGGAAGATTGTGATGGCAAAGTTAGGACTTTTCTGTGGCAAGGCTCGCTGTCCACCAAGGAGCCGCACGGGAGTGTTTCACTTCAGTGGATTTACCATCATCCAAGTGTGGCTGTTTGAGCTCCGGCATGAGTCTTGCCAATGCCTCTGAGCTAATTGGACTCAGGGGCACTGATTTGAGCTCTGGTTTCATTTTAAATTAACAATCTTAAAATTTCCAATAAGCTCTCAACACTGGCAGAGCTTTCTACCATATTTCTTCAGTAAGCTTGCCCTCCCAGTTTCTGAGAGGATTCACGTTACAGTCTCCGTTCAAGACCTCTTACCTCGTACCTGCCTGTACTCAGCCAATAACAGTGCCTCACCCTTCACTTGAAAAAACTGAAATATTCCCTCAACACCATCAAGACCTCTCTCTTTCTTGAACCCACACTCAGCCATCCCCCACTTCTTGCTCCTCTTATTACACCGAGAAGTTGCCTTTTTTCCTAGGAAAGGAAATTGACATGTTCTTTTGATCTTTTCCCACCGGACCTCCTTGAGGACTGTAGCCTCCCCCATATCTTCAGTGTCTCCCTCTCTACTGGCTCGTTCCATCGATCACAAACACACCTCCTGACTTTGCATTTATACACACACACCTGGACCTCGTACCCTCCCACCACGCACTTATCCACTGACATCTCGAGAACTCTCACCCGGGGCCTTTCGTGTCTTGCATTCATTTAATCACTATGTATATGTGACTCGCATCCAAACTTGTAACTCCAGCCATAGCTATCTTCTCAGCGGAGAACATGTGTATTTGACAGCCTCCTGACATTTCGAGACATCTCAAAGTTAACAGATTTTCTGAAAAGTTTGCTTACCTTTCTGCTCCAACTTCTCTATCATCAAAGTCACTAGGCAGTCTCTTCTAGACCGTTGCTAGAGACTCCCTTACTAGTCTTCTTGTTTCTTATCACGCAAAGTCATAGTACTTCTTCACTTAAAATTCTCTATGGTCTTCCCACTGCATTTTAATAAAATACAAACTTGTCACCCCCACCTCCACACCCCTGGCCCATGCCCTGCCTCCCCACCTCATTGTGGGCCATTCTCTCTCTTGCCCACTGGTCTCCTGCTATCCTCACCTCTCTCCAGTTCCTTGAACATACTTATGTCCTTTATAACTCTGGACCTTCATGCACACACTTTGCCCTTTCCTTGCTTCTCATGTAGATGACTCCTCATCTTTCAGGTCTTCATTCAAATGTCACCTCCTCAGAGAAGTCCTTCATCACCAACCTGTTTGGTATCCTCAACTGTGTGTCTATCACTACATTCGGTTTTATCCTTCAGAGAAGTCATGAAACTTTGTAGTTATAATTTTACTGTTTTCGTATGTGCTTTTTTTATTTTTATTTTTTGTCTTCCTTCCCCAGTAGACCAGGAGCTCAAGGGGGCAAGCACCAGTTTATATCTGGTACAGAATGAAGTGCTGGGGCTTTTCAGACCTCTGCCCCTTACCTTGTGCACTCCTTGCTGCCTCCACCCAAGGCTAATAGTGACAGCTACAGCCTTCCCTGAGGCTTCCCTCTGCTGCTGAGGAGGGGGAGTGTCCCTACCACTAGAGCCACAGGACCCAGGCCTGCACAGAGAATCCATAGGTACCTCTGACACTTCTCCTGGGAGCCAAAGCTACACTGTTCCTTGGAGCCCTCGACATCCAGAAGACACATGGAGGAGAGAAATGCTTCTCTCCCCTTCTGTGTTACATTCTGCGAGCCGGGTGCCAAAGCAACATATCTTCTGTCTCTACTGTTTTAGAATGGAATTTTTCAAACTTGATTTCATAACCTCAGGAAAATACAGAGCCCAGATGCTGCTACAGTAATTTCTTATTTTGTTTCCAAGTGTGCTGAGTATGGAAAAAAACAGCAATATAAGCACATTCAGAATCTTCTTAAGATCCAGTACTACCACATAATTTTAGTGAACACAACCTATTTGTATTTATAGACAAATATCTTGAAAGTGTAATTACATTATGAAATAACACACAAAGCTTTCAGCAATTGCTTGAAAAGAAAAAACTGGTGGGTTCCTTACATGGTATATGGCAGTCTAAGTGTGCCCCAGAGCAGTGCCTAAAGAGTTTGCTCTGCCAACTAATGTTTTGGGTTGATCACATCTTTTGTTGTATCAAACGGCAACCATTGATTATGTCTACATTTTTTTAAACTTTTTTTAATGTTTATTTACTTTCAAGAGAGACAGAGATAGAGCATGAGTGGGGGAGAGACAGAGAGAGGGAGACACAGAATCCAAAGCAGGCTCCAGGCTCTGAGCTGTCAGCACAGAGCCCGACACGAGGCTCAAACTCATGAGAGCTGTGAGATCATGACCTGAGCCAAAGTCGGATGCTTAACCGACTGAGCCACCCAGGCGCCCCTGTCTGTTTTTAAGTAGCATTATAATAAAAATAATTTATCAGTGCCTGGTACCCCAAAG
Source organism: Paguma larvata (assembly GCA_030068075.1). Lineage (NCBI taxonomy): Eukaryota > Metazoa > Chordata > Mammalia > Carnivora > Viverridae > Paguma > Paguma larvata. Next base: position 97,037,469 of record CM057833.1, on the reverse strand, counting down.
AATCTTTTAACCTTTAAAACTTGTTGTGGCACCTGGGTGGCTCAGTTGGTTAAGTATCCAAAACTTCAGCTCAGGTCATGATCTCACACTTCGTGGGTTCAAGCCCCATGTCAGGCTCTGTGCTGACAGCTCAGAGCCTGGAGCCTGCTTCAGATTATGTGTCTCCCTCTCTCTCTGTCCCTCCTGGCTTGTGCTCTGTCTCCCTCTGTCTCTCAAAAATGAAGAAACGTTAAAAAGATTTTTTAAATAAATAAATAAAACTTGTTAACACATTACTTAAACTTTGAGAAAATTCATCAAGGAGATTTCAGAGAAAATTATTCTTTCTGATTTTTTTAACCTCTATTTTGTTTTATCTGTTGTTATTTTTTTTAACGTTTATTTATTTTGAGAGACAGAAACAGATCACAAGCAGGCGAGGGGCAGGGAGAGGGAAACACAGAATCCAAAGGAGGCTCCAGGCTCTGAGCTGTCAGCACAAAACCTGACACAGGGCTTGAACCCACAGACAGCGAGATCATGACCTGAGCCAAAGTTGGACCCTTAACTGACTGAGCCACCAAGGCGCCCCGTATTTTGTTTTATTTTTAATGAACAAACAACCTCTCTATAAGACTCAGACGGAGACTCCCCAGGGTTAGGTTGCAAGATAAACCTAATTTACTGCCATCACGAGTTACTCCAAATCCCCACTCGCCTTACCCCCAACAACGGCGTTAGTTGATAGGCCCATGTTTGACTCTCCCTTAGGAGGAATTCTCTTCTAGAAGACCATTTGTGTGAACAGTCTCCTGGCACCCACCTCTCAGTCCTCTTGGGTAGATGTGCCTTATTGCAACCTAGGCCCAACCTAGGATTGTCACTATCCTGGCTTGAAGAAGGAACACATGAAAAAGAAATGAGCGAGCAAGTAATAGGATGAAATAAAGAATGAATTCACCCAACAGTAGAAAAGCTGTTGCTTGCTCACTATATGATAGGGAGAAAAAGTATTCTCTTTTTCCAGGTAATAGAAGATAGATTCAAGATAGAAAAGGATAAAGGAAAAGCAAAATCTCCCAAGGAGAAGAAGGCCTCAAGTTCCAAGGTTGCCAAAGGGAAGGGAAAGGAGCCGCCTGAGGCAAACACAACAGTGAAGAAGACCACACAGCTAAAACGGAGGGGAGAAGAAGATGACACTAAACCTTACATTGGTCAGTGAGACGCCCTTCATGTGGGTTCTTTCCTTTCCTGCTTTCCAATCTACAAAGTAGCTTGTGAAATCATTCCAATAATGATGCTTAATCTTTCACTCTTTATAAAACCACAAATCACATACTACCATTGATGCCCTAATAGAAAAATATTGCTCTGTAGCAATTCCTTTATGTTTTCGGCAAATATTTATTTACCTTGTGTCTTGCTATTGGGCACATTTTCATAATGCCAATAGGAAATCACGAGCTGAGTGTGCCACCACCACGTAGCTCCCTACCTCATTGCAGACATTTTAAAAAGTCAGCCATAATTACGAGACAAACTAGAAAGTGACTCTTGTCATAAGTGAAACACGGTGGTGATAAAAATCAGACCAGTGAATTTGGGACTCACACAGAGCACAGTTTCCTGACCTGACCTCAACTTCTGCCACTATTAGTTTCTCTTAGGGCAACTAGAATTTCCTTTCATTTTTGATTATTGATGTAAAGCTGGTCTGACCCATGCAGCATAGGAGTAATTCATTGCCACCTTCACTCGGAGCCCAGTGGAGCTCCCTGTTATTATTTGCTTTGAATTTAAACGAGATGCCAGGACTACACATTCTTTATCAGTTTGCCTCTCCTGACCCATCTCTGCTCGAAATCCACTAGACTTAGAAGCTATGATATTATGGATTCGATAGGCAATATCGACCCTGATTCGTTTAGTGATAAGAGAAATATTATTACTTAAAAATGAAAGGTTTGTGCCTACTGCATTATTTGTAAATATATCTTAATGGGCTGTTGTGGGATTTAATGTTTTCATTTACTCTCTAGCATGAATATTAAAGTGCAACAATTATTTTTACCCCGCAGAATCTCACAGTCTGGGATAAGCTCATATTTTAACATTAATAAAACAGTGTAACGAGGGGCTAGGTAGAGGAAAAAAAATTTTAGGAAAGTGCACAATATATATTTAAAAATTTAATGCAATAGGTATATAATTGCTACATAACCCATACTCAGCATTCACACCTATTGACATAAATACACAGAATACTTTGGTAGGGGGCATGTCCATATTTGATATTTCCCTCTCCTGTAAACACCTCTACTTATAAAATACCGCAAAGCTGCAGCCACTCGTAATTCAGGAGTGAAGCCAGATGTTGCTCAAAAGAGATTGAATCCCCACCCCCCAAAATTACAGCCTACAGCCTAAACCTTTTCTTTTTACGAAAACCCAAGCACACATTTTCCATGACCACAGGCCCCACGTATGTTTGTCCTTCTATTATGACTATATCTCATTTACAAAAGTGATTTAATATTTTGTAAAATGGCCACAGCCTTCTTACTGGAAGGGTAATAATGAAAACCAGTCAACATGACTGCCTTCCAGCCAACCAGACTGTTTTTGGCAAGCCAGAGGTATTATAAACGCATGCATAATGTATGCAGCCATCGAACTGGCTGAATGCAACCTGTTCTCCTTTAAAATGACGGCTGCTCTTCTTGATGGTATTTTGAACAGACGATGAACCAGATGATGGTGCCCAACATTACATTATAGTTGTGGGCTTCAACAACCCTCAGCTATTAGCGATCATGACTGAGCTTGGCATTCCCATAAGCAGCGTGATTAAAATATCTTCAGAGAATTATGAGCCTCTGCAGACACACCTGGCAGCAGTTAGCCAGCAGCAGGAAGTTCTTCTTCAGCCAGAAGGTATGCAGTCTGCTACACAACCCACTGAATCTTTCAATATTACCCACTGTCTGTAAAGTACAAATAGAATTTTCTGTCCAAAAAAATAGTCATACAGTACGTTCATTATTAAACCCTTTTAAGACTTTGATCCGCTATTTATTCTGCGTGCACTGGCCAGGCGCTGTAAATTTTGCAAATTAAAATCGTATTCTGTTTATATCCCTGTGTAGCCACAGAGAACATGGACTGTGGGTCAGAAGACTTAGTTATCTATGTTTCCCAGGAACATTTAATCTGTAACTTTTACCTAAAATGTGGACTGGAATAGATCAACCATAGATAATGTGTTCTTCCAGAAGCCACGGTTACCACATGGCCCAAAGGAGGTCATAGCTTTGGATTCTTGCTCTGTTTTGCTTCTGGCTTATTGTGATAAATCAGAGAGGGCACTCTCTCTTCCAGCCCTTAGACTATGAAGCTGTAGAGTGAAGGCCCTACCACACTACCATTCAGACATTTGGAGTCACGGGGTCTTCATCTAAGGGAGTCGTGCCAGAATGGCACTGTGGGAAGGGAACTGAAAGTGGCTGTACACTTTAGGTGATAGAACAGGGATTCGGTGTAAGCCTGTGTGACCTGGAAGTCCAAGATTTTCTGCCACCCTCTGTTTCTTTTATCATTATTTATTAATAGTACCATTTGCACAGTGTTTTGTAATCTCTACAACCACCTCCCAATTTCTAGAACACTGTATTTTGAAAATTTGCTGTTTTACATTAGAAATTTCTACCACTGATGATAATAATAGTCACCATTTATTGGGCAGATGCCTTGGGACGAGGCTTAGTGCTACGGGCTTTAAGTGCATTGATGTCTATAGTTCCTACAACCATCCTCAGAAGCATGTTTTGTTATAGCTGGTCCCCAACTCACAATGGCTGGACTTAACAAATTTTCAGCTTTATGATGGTGTGAAGCAGATTTGCATTCAGTAGAAACTGTGCCTCGAAGCTTGAATTTTGATTTTTTTCCTGGGCTAACAACACACTATGTGATCCTCTCGTGATTCTGGATGGCGGCGGCTCCCAGTCATCCACGTGGTCACGAGGGAAAACTACCGATCCGCTGACAATCATTCTGTCCCACACAGCCATTCTGTTTCTCACTTTAAGTACCATATTCAATAAATTACCTGAGATTTCCAACTCTCTTTTATAAAATAGGCTTTGTGTTCGATGATTTTGCCCAACTGTGGGCTAACAAAAGTGTTCTGAGCACGTTTAAGGTAGGCTAGGCTAAGCTATGAAGTTCAGTAGGTTAAGTATATTCTATGCACCTTCAAATTTTCAATTTACGATGTGTTTAGTGGGATATAACCCCATTCCCATCTTATGTCAAGAAGGATCTGTATTTCCAGTTTACCAAAAGGACTCTCAGCCTAGAGGCAGCTATTAAGGAAAAGAAGTGAGATTCAAACCCAGATACTCCTGTCTGAAAGCATAGTTGTAAACATTAAGTAACTTAATATTGAAGCCAATGAGAAAATGTTCCGTAAGTCTATAGCCTCTCTACAAAAGTATTTAATATATTGAAATAAAATCACAGAAACATAGACTTTATAATAGAATAAGGAGATCTTAGCAGTAGAACCCATTTAGTTATAGGTGTAATAAACATAAATATCATAGGTAAAATTTCATTCCCCCACTTTATGGGAATCGGTCATTATTTTACAGTCAGAGCACAAATGCTCAGAGAAGTCTATAGCTATTTGAATGTGACAAAAAGTTACCTGAAGCATCAATCATTGACATGGTCTGTTTTTAGCCATGTGGGAAGAAGAATTAGATCACCAGATTTTTGAACTAGTTATGAAGCCAACACACAAAGATGGTCAAACAGTGATTTGGCAGGAAAACTGCTCCTACACAGATGCAATCTCAGGGTGATGGGAATCTTGAGCATATGTAGCTCCACAAATGTGTGACCTTACCATAAGATTTTCGGGACTCAGGTGTAAAATGAAGGCGCAGGATGACCTCATGTTTAATATCCATTTCGGGGGGCGCCTGGATGGCTCAGTTGGTTAAGCGGCCGACTTCGGCTCAGGTCATGATCTCACGGTCTGTGAGTTCGAGCCCCGCATCGGGCTCTGTGCTGATGGCTTGGAGCCTGGAGCCTGCTTCGGATTCTGTGTCTCCCTCTCTCTGCCCTCCTCCTGCTCACTCTCTGTCTCTATGTCTCAAAAATAAATAAATGTTAAAAAAAAAATTTTAATATCCATTTCGGAAGTAAAATCCCCTGATTTCATAACTGTGTAATCCAAGTCTAAAACCTTCTCAAAATTATGTTTATTTGCCTTTTCTGATACTGCACAGACATCTCGCAATGCATATAACCCACCATGTGCACTTAGAGTGGGAAAAAGTTCAACATTCTCATCTCGTTGTGTTAACATATTGCTATGATTAGATATAGAAGCTGTAAACCTGAAGAAAGAGAATGCCATAAAAGAACTCGAAATTTTCTGGAAGTACCTGGAACCAATCCTCAATAATGAGAAACCTGAAACAAATCTCTTTGATGTTGCTCGACTGGAATACATGGTCAAGGCAGATAACTATCCTTCTGACTGGGCAGACAGCGAGATGATGGTTAGTACTCACATTAGTGAGAGTGAATGGTTTGGCCATGTGGTAGTGTGGTTCCATTCATCACATCCATTCATTCCACAGACATTCACTGAGCATTGACTATGCATACGACTTTGTGCTAGCCTCCTTTATCTTCAAGACAGTGATAACACTGAATGCCTAGTGATGGTTATAGCCTGGGTCTTTAGCTTTTAGTATATGGATTAATGGCGAAGAATAATATGGAGATGGAGATGGAGATGAAAGAAGGTAGTTCTTTTATTTGGTGGCATGTGGCCTTGTCTCATACTTCAATAATGTTCTTGGCAGTAGAGTCTTAATATATGATGTGTTAATTGTGAAAACAGTAAATTTTGCAGTTTTTCAAATTACATTGTCTTTCTTTCATTAATATAGCAGTTCAAAACATTGTTTTCTTTAAACTCTTAATTTTATTGCCAAAATTGTATTTTTAATGTATTTGGCCAACAAGGTCTATCCTAATAGGATGACTTGGACCCACCCCTAACAGTAGCACCTGCTGTTGAGGATCTTGCAGAGAGGCATGACCAAACCATGACACAGAAAAGCAGTGTTCAAGGTGCCATATACCCAAGTGCTCAGTTATGTGAAACATACTCTAAGTTTCCTCTTAGTTTAGAAAAAGAAGTGGAATGCATCAAAAAGCAATAGCAAATGCTAGATACATGAGGGTGTTTTAAAAAAGAAGGTTGAGGGGCACCTGACTGGCTCAGTTGGTTAAGCGGTCCGACTTCAGCTCAGGTCATGATCTCATAGTTTGTGAGTTCAAGCCCTGCGTCAGGCTCTGTGCTGACAGCTCAGAACCTGAAGCTTGCTTCGGATTCTGCATCTCCCTCTCTCTCTGCCCTTCCTCTGCTCATGCTCTGTCTCTATCTCTCTCTCTCATAAATAAACATGAAAAAAAAAGAAGGTTAAGTGGTTACTTCTCACAGATGTTGTGGAAGATATCCAAGCATCCCTATCACAGAAAACTTCTCCAGTCTCTTTCTGGCTGACCTTCTGTCCCAAGAAACAGCCCAGAAGTGCCGAATTCCCTGCAGGGTGATATATTTCAGCATCAAGGGAGCTGAACTGGGGAAAGCAGAGTCCTAGGGAGTGATCACACTGAGCGAGTGTTCTGAAGGGAGCTAGGCAAAGCAGGGTCGGGCGGGTGTGTGTGTGTGTGTGTGTGTGTGTGTGTGTCTGTGCACAACGAGTGTGGGTAGATGACAAAAAGAAAACCGTATAAAAGGAGAGTAATACTGAAGCCTGGAACAGGTTCTGGGTCAAAGGATAGGCTGCCCACGGTCATGGGTTGGAGCTTGAACATCTCATTCTGAGAGTCCCTGACTGTTGTCTTGACACGGATGTGCACTTGGTGAAGTAAGAAAAAAACACTGAGGAGGGAGGCCCACATCTGAACCTTGAAGGAGGGATGAGATTTGAATAAGTAACAATGTGTAGATCAGCTTGAGTGATTAAGACCATCAACATAAAGCATGAAATATCATAATTGTAGAAACAGAACATGGAAGTCTGAGACCTTGCCAGTTGAAAGAATAAATATTAGCCTTAACCTATATGTGGAGATGAAACTGAACTTAGAGAATCTGTGGCTAAAGGCAGAGTTGTTCTAAGCAAAACCGAGTACTCCAGACTCCCTTGGCATGGCCTCTTTCCACCCCTTCATCTAGACATCCCCATCATTTCTGTTTTGTCTTTCACTCTTCTGCCACCTAACCCTGAGTTCAGAAAAGAACTGCCCTCTGTCCTGTACTATTTCATGCCAAATTTGGTCAATGTGCTTCTCTACCCCGGAGATATTGGCATTCCAAGTAATGTAATACTATGATTATTCCATCCTATTTTATTGGAATTCTAGGTTACACCCAACAAGTATGAGATATGTTTGGGGAAGAAGCTATATCCCTAGATATCCCTAAAATCTACCTCAAAGCCAGTTTCCTACTCTTTCGCTCCAACAGACCCTCTCTTCTCCTAAGAACATAAAATCTATGCCTAACAGAAACCCACATCTACAAATTTATGTTTTGGAGAAACAATCTTCCTGTCATTTTGGGCCAAATCCTGACTGCATAACCTCTCAAGAACTCACGTACATTTTTGGTTCAGTCAAGCATAGGAGATGTAATTCTTGAGCCATAATTAAGAGGAAGCAGTAAAAAGAGTCTTCCAAGGCAGCCTCAGACCACGTATCTTTCACTGTTGCTCTAGTTAGGGCTTTCTTCTTTGGTTTATTTACCCTCCAGGCACAGACTGAGAAGAGCTGAAATGTATTAAGCCCAAGGTAGAGTACATTCCATTTCATCTTCAGCACATAGATGTAAACACCAAGGCCCATAATCGCAGCTTCAGGAGACCCAGCACCCTGCTTTCTCCTCCAGTGTCCACAATTTTCTGTTCATTCGATTTTAATCCCTCCATTTTTAAAGAAAATGAATTAACTGTTTTACTTTTTTAAAACATAGAATCGAAGAATTTAAATGGCAATTAAAGGTCAGAAATTTTTGTGTTAAAAGAAAATGGTATCATCTCAGTTGAAATACGAGTTATGGTAGAACATTCTTGACCTCAGAACTAGAAAGCTAGCACTGAGGATATCTAGTCGGGCCTTGAAAGTAACAGTCAAGGATGAAAACAGTCAGTTGTCTAGGGAGCCACTTATGGCTGTGCTGCCCAGCTGGACTCACTGATCTCCTATCGATCAGTTTGCAAGTGTTTATCAAATATCTTCTTCATGCCAGAGCTGTGGTCTGGGTCCAATTACAGTATTTTTTTTTTTTAGAGCCCAAGCATGCCTGTTTAAAGTACTGTTTGTGGGTGAATGTCCCAGTATTGAAGATGAGAGGGAAAGAGTGCCTTGAAAACAGTTTGGTAATGCAGTTTTGTTCAAAAAGAAAGGCCATTAGGTTTCATATTGAAGAACAACGTTCACATTGAAGTTTGGATCGCCTGGGAAACCTAAAAGTGATAAATCTACTTCTCATAGAAATAGACTAACTACATGGTATGGACACATGTTGTCACACACTCAGCTATATGTGTAAGTTGGTATGGCCTCATTTCCAAAGCAGAAGCCAGCCAACGAGTCTTCTTCCTCTCTGGAAGAAGGAAAGCATTAGTACCTTTCTCTGCAAACAAGTAGGCTATATTTCTGCTGAACCAAGGTAACGAAAGCTTTACATCGAATAAATGCCCATCAAGAAGCGCTAACTGCTCACGTAAGACATCTGCAACATCTCAAGTTAAGACCTGGGTTGCTGAAATAATTTTCTGGCTTTTAGCATATGATTTGCTGTTTGATTTAAAAATGAATTAACTAGTTAAGCTAAGAGATCATCAGACAGAAGTCTTACCATATTTCTTATAAATACAAGCAAAAACTGTGTTTCTGTGCCAGAATTTAGGCAAAGAATAGTAGGTTGAAGCTTAACTGAAGAATGCTCAGTCATCGAGTAGGCATGTGAATCCCAGACTGACAGATCTGCCTTGAAGACGGACAGAACCCAGCACTTCTCTGGACTCCCGCCAGACTGTGATTCACTGGCCCCCCAAGAAGTTATCTCCTTCTACTTTACCTCTGTAACTCAGAGCTAAGATGAGCCCACTTAACCCTTCTTTGTCTTCAGGCAGGCAGACCTAGTGAAAACAGTGCTTTTCAGTTCTGGAAATGAAAGCTCAGGTAATAGGGGTATCTGATCTACTACTTGCTTGCTTGCTATATGATAAAACTTATGGGTATTAGACACAGAAACAGTGGACTATCTATTTCTTAGGGTTTTTTTCCCCCTGAAGGTAGCACAGAACAGACATTGAAGTTACCTATCTAGGGCGCCTGGGTGGCTCAGTTGGTTGAGCATCCGACTTCGGCTCAGGTCATGTTCTCACAGTCTGTGAGTTCGAGCCCCACGTCGGGTTCTGTGCTGTCAGCTCAGAGCCTGGAGCCGGCTTCAGATTCTGTGTCTCCCTCCCTCTCTGCCCCTCCCCCACTCATGCTCTGTCTCTGTCTCAAAAATAAATAAATGTTAAAAAAAAAAGTTACCTATCTAATATATTATTTTAGAAACTGAGATATCAGAATATAGGCCATGTCTCAGAAACAAATGAACGGGTATTTTTCACTTAGTTGAAACATTAATTAGGTTCCTACAGTATTAGACATAAGGCCCTTACCAAGGGAACATTCCACATTGTGGCGAACAAGAGGGACAGGAAGGGTTCAACAAATAAAGACTCACTCACCATGACTGGTATCCAGTGGTTTGGGGATGTGCTTGGTTTAGTTATTAAGAGAGAAAACAAGCCATACATCTGATTCCAACAACATGAAACTAATAATTAACTGTCATTAACTCTCTCACCTGCAGCTGGAATTGGGTACTGAAATTTTTGAAAATGTTGCTTGTTTGATGTATGACACCCTGGATTGGAAGAGGCAGCACCAACACTACTTGGAAAGCATGAAGCTTATTACTGTTCCACAAGTGGGCAGCGAGAAGACTTTCCTAGAAGCCATGTCGGTTATGGAGGTAAGCACATCCTGCAATGTCCTCAGTGGGCTGAATGACTAACTGAACAACTTAATTTTCACATTTGTAAAATGTATTAAGGAAAAATTACATAAATACTTGTAGGAAGGATATACTGCCTTCTGGGATTTAAGAGGTAAGGATGGGAACAAGAAGAACTCCCCAAGCACAGCCTAAAGGGCACCTATGTGGTCAGGCCTTTATGAAGCTCCCTAGCAAAATAAATAACACCTGGAAAAAGGAGGGATATTGATAAATTAATCCCATTGTTTATTTAGCACCTAAAATAATGAACAAGACTCATTTCCTGTCCTCCTCATTGAGGTTGACTTTTCAAGAGGATGGCAATCACACCAACAGTGGTTTCGACATAGCAAGATGAGCACTGTGAGAACAATCAGCTCAGGCTGCAGTAGAAATACTAAAACATGGCACCCAACCCGATCTTGAGAGGAGCACCGGGGGGAGAGGGAGGAGTCAGGAGAGCCTCACCCAGCGGGGTAAGTGATGTGGTGAAGGCTGCGTATGAGCTGTCTACAGGGAAGCCCAATGGGGGAAGGGACAGAAAGGTATTTTCAAGAAAGGGACAAAGATGTACACAGATATAGGGCCAAAGAAAAGAAGGATTAGGGCACAAGCCAGGACCACAGGGTAGGTCTGTGCTCCCAGGTAGTATATGCAAAATGGGGAACAACACGGACTCCTACTAAAGAGACAGGAGCAGGATGCCCTTCGGTGCTGAGTTAGAGTTTGGGTTGTATCCTGAAGGTGGTGGGGAACCATTGACGGACTCTAAAAGGGAGAACGGCAGGATTCTGAGTCACCCAGGGACTAGTGCCATATCTCCCCATCCCTTTCCTGGCAATTGCTCAATGGGCTCTGTTGGGGAAAACTGAACGATGTCCAGTAACCATTAACTTCTTCCCTTCCTCAGACAAAACTCTTTCATTGGATCCTAATATTAGCCTACAGTTTTGTGATGTGAACGTAATCATACAATCTCAGAATCCTGTCAGACCCCATCCCCCCAGCATTTGATGAAAACTGGATATCTCAGTCATTTCCTTTCAATTCTTCTTTTAGGGTCCACAACCTGCTGCACCAACCCCTGGCAAGAAGAAAGCACAGTATGAGGAACCTCAAGTTCCACCATCAGGCATGTATGAAACCCGAAGACCAATGTTGTGAGCTGGTGCTTTAAGGAATCCTGACTAACCTCCATATTGCCTTCAGACATTCCTCCACCTACACATCCTGCATTTATTAGTGCATGGTCATAGTTTGAATTTATGGATCAAATTTTGATGGAAGAAACACATCTTAACTGAGCAACGATATATTGTATATTTTACAGCAGCTTTCGTCTTCACAACTGAAGTGGACATGAGATATTACAATGACTTGCTGAACCCAATTCCAGAAGAATTCGTTTCTGTGCCCCTGATACTGCACTGTATGCTGGAGCAGGTAGGTGGATATACGCCAAGGCTTTTTCCCAAGGTGACAAGGATCACCTTGTCAGTCAATTCAACTCTCTTGGCTTTGGGTTTTAACTATTTTAAAACTACACACATAATACCCGAGTGTATTCTCCTTTATAAAGATTAGAATTTTTTAGGTAAAACTAAAGTTTGCTTTGACCATCCTTTCTTTTCCTATGCTCTAGAACAATTTATATAACATTCTCTGAAGTTTTGGCAGACATGGCTTTGAATTTTTCTGTGTCTGGTGTCATTTTTTAATTAATTTTTTAATTTACATCCAAGTTAGCTAGCATATAGTGCAATAATGATTTCAGGAATAGGTTCCAGTCAGTCATCCCCTATGTATAACACCCAGTGCTCATCCCAACAAGGGTCTTCCTTAATGCCCCTTACTCATTTAGCTCACCCCCCACCCACAACTCTTCCAACAAGCCACACTTTGTTCTCTGTATTTATGTTTTGTCCCCCTCCTTGTTTTTATATTATTTTTGTTTTTCTTCCCTTATGTTCATTTGTTTTGTATCTTAAATTCCACATAAGTGAAGTCATATGATATTTGTCTTTCTCTGACTGATTAATTTCACTTAACATGATACCCTCTAGTTCCATCCGTGTTGTTGCCAATGGCAAAGTTTCATTCTTTTTGATTGCTGAGTAATACTCCGTTCTATATATATACCACATCTTTATCCATTCATCTGCCGATGGACATTTGGGCTCTTTCCATACTTTGGCTGTTGTCAATAGCACTGCTTATAAACATTAGGGTGCATGTGCCCCTTTGAAACAGCACACCTGTATCCCTTGGATAAATACCTAGTAGTGAAATTGCTGGGTCATAGGGTAGTTCTATTTTTAGCTTTTTGAGGACCCTCCATACTGTTTTCAAGAGTGGCTGCACCAATTTGCCTTCCTACCAGCAGTGCAAAATAGATCCTCTTTCTCTACATCCTTGCCAACATCCGTTGTTGCCTGAATTGTTAATATTAGCCATCCTGACTGGTGGGAAGTCGTATCTCATTGTGGGTTTTTTTTTTTTAATTTTTTAATACTTTATTTTTGAGAGAGAGAGATAGAGAGAGAGAGACAGAGCATGAGCTGGGGAGGGGCAGAGAGGGAGGGAGACACAGAATCTAAAGCAGGCTCCAGGCTCTGAGCTGTCAGCGCAGAGCCCGACATGGGGCTTGAACCCACAGAGTGTGAGATCATGACCTGACCTGAAGTCAGATACTTAACCAACTAAGCCACCCAGGTGCCCCTTGTTGTGGTTTTAATTTGTATTTCCCTGATGATGAGTAATGTTGAACATTTTTTTCATATGTCTGTTGGCCATCTGGATTTCTTCTTTGGAAAACTGTCTATTCATGTCTTTTGCCCATTTCTTCACTGGATTATTTGTTTTTGGGTGTTAAGTTTGATAAGTTCTTTATAGGTTTTGGATATTAACCCTTTATCTGATATGTCATTTGCAAATATCTTCTCCCATTCTGTTGGTTGCCTTTTAGTTTTGCTGATTGTTTCCTCTGCTGTGCAGAAGCTTTTTATCTTGATGAGACCCTAATAGTTTATTTTTTGCATTTGTTTCCCTTGCGTCTAGAGACGTGTTGTGTAAGAAGTTTCTGCGGCCGAGGTCAAAGGGGTTTTTGCCTGCTTTCTCTTCTAGGAATTTGATGGCTTTCTGTCTTACATTTAGATCTTTCATCCATTTTGAGTTTATTTTTGTGTATGGTGTAAGAAACTGGTCTGGGTTCATTTTTCTGCATGTTTCTGTCCAGTTTTCCCAACACCTTTTGTTGAAGAGACTATCTTTATTTAATTGGATATTCTTTCCTGTTTTGACAAAGATCAGTTGGCCATATGTTTTTGGCTACATTTCTGGGTTCTCTATTCTGTTCCATTGATCTAAGTGTCTATTTTTTTGTGCTAGTACCATACTGTCTTGATGATTACAGCTTTGTAGTACAACTTGGTGTCCAGGATTGTGATGCCTCCAGCTTTGGTTTTCATTTCCAAGATTGCTTTGGCTAGTCAGGGTCTTTTCTCGTTCCATACAAATTTTAGGATTGTTTGTTGTAGCTCTGTAAAGAATGTTGATGTTATTTTGATAGAGATAGCATTGAATACGTAGATTGCTTTGAGTAGTATCGACATTATAACAATATTTGTTCTTCCAAACCATGAGCATGGAATATTTTTCCTTTTTTGTGTGTGTCTTCTTTAATTTCTTTCATAAGCTTTCTGTAGTTTTCTGTGAATAGATTTTTCACCTCTTTCGTTAAGTTTATTCCCAGGTATTTTATGGTTTTTGGTGCAATTGTAAATGGGATCAATTTCTTGACTTTTCTTTCTGTTGCTTCATTGTTGGTGTATAGAAATGCGATCAATTTCTGTGCATTGATTTTATATCCTATGACTTTGCCAAATTCGTGAATCAGTTCTAGCAGTTTTTTGGTGGAATCTTTTGGGTTTTCCATATAGAGTATCATGTCATCTGCAAAGAGTGAAAGTTTGAAATCCTCCTGGCAGATTTGGATGCCTTTTATTCCTTTGTGTTGTCTGATTGCTGAGGCTAGGACTTCCAATACTATGTTGAGTAACAGTTGCAAGAGTGGACATCCCTGTCATGTTCTTGACCTTAGAGGGAAAGGTCTCAGTTTTTCCCCATTGAGATTGATATTAGTGGTGGGCCTTTCATATATGGCTTTTATCATCTTGAGATATGATCCTTCTATCCCTATTTTCTTGAGGGTTTTATCAAGAAAGAATGCTGTGTTTTATCAGATGCTTTCTCTGCATCTATTTAGAGGCTCATGTGGTTCTTGTCCTTTCTTTGATTAATGTGGTGTATCACATTGATTGGTTTGCGGATATTGAACCAGCCCTATATCCCAGGTATAAATCCTACTTGGTCGTGGTGGATAATTCTTTTAATGTACTCTTGCATCTGGTTGGCTAGTATCTTGTTGAGTATTTTTTGCATCCATATTCATCAGGGAAATTAGTCTGTAGTTTTCCTTTTTAGTGGGTTCTTTGGTTTGGAATCAAGGTATTGCTGGCTTCATGGAATGAGTTTGGAAGTTTTCCTTCCATTTCTGTTTTTTGGAACAGCTTCAGAAGAATAGGTGTTAACCTTTAAATGTTTGGTAGAATTCCCCTGGAAAGCCAGCCGGCACTGGACTCTTTTTTGGGGGGTGGGGGGATTTTTTATTACTAATCAATTTCTTTACTGGTTATGGGTCTGTTCAAATTTTCTATTTCTTCTTGTTTCAGTTTTGGTAGTTTACAAGTTTCTAGGAATTTGTACATTTCTTCCAGATTGCCCAATTTATTGGCATATCATTGTTCATAATATTCTCTTATTATTGTCTGTATTTCTGCAGTGATGTTTATGATCTCTCCTCTTTCATTCTTGATTTTATTTATTTGGGTCCTTTCCTTTTTCTTTTTGATCAAACTGGCTAGGGGTTTATCAATTTTGTTAATTCTTTCAAAGAACCAGCTCCCATTTTTATTGATCTGTTCTACTGATTTCTTTCTTTTTTTTTTTTTTTAATTTTGATAGCATTGATTTCTGCTCTAATCTTTATTATTTCCCATCTTCTGCTGGTTTGGAGTTTTATTTGCTGTTCTTTTTCAAGCTCTTTAAGGTATAAGGTTAGGTTGTGTATCTGAGACCTTTCTTCTTTCTTTAGTAAGGCCTAGATTGCTATATTTCCCTCTTATGACCACCTTTGCTGTGTCCCAGAAGTTTTGGGCTGTAGTGTTATCATTTTCATTGGCTTCCATGTAATTTTTAATTTCCTTTTTAATTTCTTTGTTAGTCCATTCATTCTTTAGTAGGATGTTTTTTAGTCTCCAAGTATTTGTTGTCTTTCCAAATTTTTTCTTGTGGTTGATTTCGAGTTTCATAGTGTTGTGATCTGAAAATATACAGAATATGATCTCAGTCTTTTTGTATTTTTTGAGGGCTGAATTGTATCCCAGTATGAGATCTATCTGGAGAATGTTCCATGTGCACTCAAGAAGAATGTGTATTCTGCTGCTTTAGGATGAAACGTTCTGAATACATCTGTTAAGTCCATCCAATCCAGTGTGTCATTCAAAGCCTTGTTTCCTTGCTGATTTTCTGTTTAGATGATCTGTACATTGTTGTAAGTGGGGTGTTGAAGTCCCCTACTCTTATGATATTATTATCAATGACTTTCTGTATGTTTGTGATTAATTGATTTATATATTTGTGTGTTCGATGGGAACATAAATGTTTATAATTGTTAGGTCTTCTTGATGTATAGACCCCTTAAATTATGATATAATGCCCTTCCTCATCTCTTGTTACTGTCTTTATTTTAAAATCTATATTGTCTGATGTGAGTAAGGCTACTCTGACTTTCTTTTGGTGACCATTAAGATAGCATTATAGATGGTTCTCCATCCCTTACTTTCAATTTGAAGGTGTCTTTAGGTCTAAAATGGGTCTCTTGTAAACAGCATATGGATGGATCTTGTTTCTTTTATCCATTCTGTTACCCTATATCTTTTGATTGGAGCATTTAGTCCATTGACATTTAGAGTGAATACTGAAGATATGAATTTATTGCCATTTTGTGTTGCTGGTAGAGTTGGAGTTTCTGGTGGTGTTCTCTGGTCTTTTCTAGTCTTTGTTGCTTTTGGTCTTGTCTTCCTCAGAGAGTGACCCTTAAAATTTCTTGCAGGGCTGGTCTAGTGATCACAAACTCCTTTAGTTTTTGTTTGTCTTGGAAACTTTTTATCTCTCATTCTATTTTGAATGACAGTCTTGCTGGATGGCTGCATATCTTTCCAATTCACCACATTGAATATATCTTGCCACTCCTTTCTGGCCTGCCAAGTTTCTGTGGCTAGGTCTGCTGCAAACCTGATCTCTCTTTCCTTGTAGGTTGAGGACTTTTTCCCTTGCTGCTTTCATGACTCTTTCCTTGTCTGTGTATTTTGTGAATTTGACTATTATATACCTTGTTGATGGTCAGTTTTTGTTGAATCTAATGGGAGTTCTCTGTACTTTCTGGATTTCGAAGTCTATGTCTTTCCCCAGTTTAGGAAAGTTTTCCACTATGATTTGCTCACATTAATCTTCTACTCCTTTTTCTCTCTTTCATCTTCCGGGACCCCTATGATTCAGATGTTATTCTTTTTTAATGAGTCACTGAGTTCTCTAATACTTATATCATGCTCTTTTGCCTTAGTTTCCCTCTTTTTTGTGCTTCCTTATTCTCCATAAGTTTGTCCTCTATATCACTGATTCACTGCTCTGCTTCATCCATCCTTGCTGCCATGGCATCCATTCGAGATTACATCTCAGTTATAGCCTTTTTAATTTCGTCCTGACTAGATTTTACTTCTTTTATCTCCACAAAAAGGGATTCTATGCTTTTTTTCAACCCCAGCTAGTATTCTTATTATCATGATTCTAAATTCTGGTTCAGACATATTGTTTGTATCTGTGTTGAATAAACTCCCTGGCTGGCATTTCTTCCTGTTCTTTCTTTTAGGGTGAATACTTTTGTTTTGTCATTTTGGAGGGGAAAAAAAAGAATTAATTATTTTATTTTATTAAATTATGTTTAATATTTAAA
This sequence comes from Paguma larvata, assembly GCA_030068075.1. Taxonomy (NCBI): domain Eukaryota; kingdom Metazoa; phylum Chordata; class Mammalia; order Carnivora; family Viverridae; genus Paguma; species Paguma larvata. Next base: position 97,020,274 of record CM057833.1, on the reverse strand, counting down.
TAATTTATTTTATTAAAAAATAAAAATTAAAAAATTAAAAACAAAAATCAAATAACAGATGCTAGATATTAGGTGTGTTTTGGTCTGGTTGTTGAAAGAAGCTGGATAGAATAGAGAAAAAAGGGAAAGAAAAGAAAAGGGATAAAAAGGAAAATGTTTGAAAATTTTAAAAAATGAACACAACAAAATAGAAGAAATGGTGAAAGTAAACTAGAATTTTTAAAAAATACCGAAAAAAAAAACAAAAAATAGAAAAAGTAAAGAAAAATCTTTTTTATAAAAACAAATTTTTTCTCTTTCTGTATTCAAGAATCAGAAAAGAAAAAGAAAAAAATTTGAATAGATGGCCAGCGAACAGAATAAAATACGATTGAAATTACATCCATTTTCCCCTAGAAGTCAAACTATGAAGCACTTTATAGTCCATAAACTAAGCAGGCAGAGAGACTTGTGGTGTTTCTCTGGAGCACAGTAGGCCCAGATGGGCAGGGTTTGGTGTAATGGCTCCATTCTCCATTAGGTGACACTGCTTAGCCCACTGGGGTGGATTGTTGTGGTGTGAGTACATGTATATGTGGATGCACAGGAGAGATGAAAATGGCATCACCCAACAACCCAGTCTCTAGTATCAGAACTCTGTGCTCTTGCCCACCAGCAATCAAGCACCCCTCCTTCATGTCAGGCCTCCATCCACTCCCCACTTCTACACCATCTGCGACCAAGCCAACAGCCTGCCTGGCGTCACCTCCCTCCTGAGTTTTATCTCAGATGCAGCCATGTTTCTTAACCCCTCAGGTCTGAAGGACTGTGGCTTTGACCCACTCTGCCCCTCTGGAGGTGGGTCTCACCGAGAAATTGCCAGGTGCCAGCCTGCCCCCAAGAATGTCCCTGCAACTGTACTGCTGTAGATGCCCAGAAACTGTGGCTGGGTGCCAGTCTGCCCCAGAAAAAGTTCAAGCGATCATGTAGCAGCAGCCTTTCAGGGATTATGGTAAATCACAACACACATCTGGCGCCAGGCCTCACCACCGCTTAATGTCCTTGTTCCAGCACCAGCGAATGTGGTTGTTCTCCAGGGCCCACTGGGGCCTTTGCCTTGTGGGGTGGCTGCACCGCCTCTATCGAACGTCCTCTTAGCAGGGGAACCACCTCTCCCCATGTGGCCCAAGGACCCCTGGGACCTTGCTGTTTGCTCCTGGAGATTCTCCCTTCCCACCAGAGAACCACCAGGTATCAAGCTGTGGAGTTTGAGACTCTGCACTCTCCTGTTTATAGCGTTTTAATGGTATTGAAACCTTCTCCTTTCTCCTTTCTTCTTTCTCCTTTCTCCCTGTTTTGTTAAGTCCCTTATGGATGTGTCCAGTCTTTCTCTTTCTCTCCAGCTGCTTTCAGGGGGAGTGCTTTTCCTGTATTTTCCCCACACCCCCACATCTCCATCCTCTCTCCACAAGCAAAAACAGCTCCCTACCCTTCGTGGCTTCTCTCTCCACAGTCCACCTCACTGTGCCGCATATCTGCTGAGTTCTGTGTTTCAAGTTATGCAGATTGTTGTGTAAATCCTCAGATCAGCTTTCTAATTGTGCAAGATGGTTTGGTATATATCTAGCTGCTTTTCAGGAGAGAGAGAAGCAAAACCCTTCCACGCTGTTCTGCCTTCTTGGCCCCTCCTCCTATGTCTGGTATCATTTTAATGAATGATAAAGAGGAGGTAGAGAGGTGGTTAATGGTCTTTGCCTTTAAATTTTCTTTTATACTTGCAGGTTTAGTCAGGTTTTTCTCTTTTTGAGGCCAATTTTAGTCATTAGTATTTTTTAATAAACATTTCCGTTTTATTCATGTTTTTAATATCATATGAAGTTCTTTATTCACTATGTATTTTATTTTTTTTCTTGCTGATCATTTTATTTTATTTTTTAATAGTTTATTTTCAAATTGGTTTACATATAACACCCAGTGTTCATCCCAACACGTGCCCTCTTTAATGTCTGTCACCCCCTCTCCCCCCTCCCTCACCTCCCTTACCTCCCTCACCCTCAGATTGTTCTTAGTCTTTGAGAATCTCTTATGTTTTATCTCCCTCCCTCTCTGTGTCTTTTTTTCCTTTCCCCTCTTCCCCTCCCCCTGGTTTTTGCTTAGTCTCACAAAGTCCACCTATTCGTGGAAACATATGGTATCTGTCTTTTTCTGACTGACTTATTTCACTTAACATAATACCCTCCAGTTCCATCCATGTTGCTACACATGGCCAGATTTCATTACACTATGTATTTTAAAGTTTCCTTTGCAACTGGTTATGTTATTTTTCTATGGCTGATGTTCTTTATTTTACCCTCCTCTTTTCTCGATCATGGTTGTCAGTGGTATATCTATCGTATTGGTCTTTTCAAAGAACTAGCGTTTTGTTTCATTGACCAATTCCTTTCTACTTTTTATTTAATTAATTTCTTCATTTATCTTTATTATTTCCTTCTTTCTACTTTCTTTGAGTTTATTTTGTACTTCATTTGAACTGAAGGCTTATTTCATTTATTTTCAGGCTTTTTGCCTTAAGTCACACATTTCCTTTTGAGTATTTCTTGGGCTATATCCTGATGCTTTCAATATATTCAGTTCTAAATCTTTTAATTTCCATTGTTCACTCTCAGTTCCTAATTTTATTGCACTATGGTCAGTAAACATGATCTGCATGTTAAAAAATGTTTTTTAATTTCCTGAGCTTTCTGTGTGGCCTGATATGTGTGGTCAATTCTTGTGAGTTTTCTATATGTGTTTGAAAAGAATTGTTATAAATTAACTCATTTAATACTTAAAACAATCTTATGAAGCAGAAACTATTTTTGTTCCCCATTTTACAGATAAGGAAACTGAGGCATAAAAAGATTAACTTGTCCAATGGTGTCAGAAATTGCTTTTAGACCCAATCAGTCTGAGTGGAAAATGATTTTGATGGCTTCACTTTGTTGTCTTGTTTCTTCTAATGTTGCTCATAAATCCGATATCAATCAGATACTTTTTTCTTTGTAGGTAATCTGTTTTTTCTTTCTGGCAGCTATTAGAGTTTTATCTTTATAATTCATAACACAAGGCTATGTCTAGGTTTGGTTTTGTTTGTTTTATCATGGTCATTAATGATCTAAAGGATTATAATCTGGTTTCCCCTTACATTCTGAATAATATAAAAATTCCTTACTCTGGCCTGTAAAGGCCCTAAAAACATGGTTCTGGGCTGATCCGTCATCTCATCTCCTTCCCCCTCCCAACCACACACACACACACACACCCCCCTCATCATCCACATGGGCCTTCTGGGTTTTCCTCAAATACACTATTTAATTCAACTTTAGCTTTTTACACCAACTCCTCTTCCTAGAAACCTTTGCACCCACATGTCTGCCGGGTGGATATTCCTTGTCATTCACTCCCCAGTGGAAATGGCCTTCCATAACCTTTCTCCCACCACCTGATCTGAAGAAGAAATCCCCTGACAACACAGAGTGCTTGTTACCACATCCCTTTGCTTAATCCTCTTATCAACAACTTCTCTTCTTAAAACAACTTACTGGCTTTGTGTTTTACCTTCCTCCCATCACTAGTGTATAAGCTCCATGCAAGCAGGGACCTAACTCTAACCTTGTTCACTGCCATATGCCCAGCACATAATAACCACACCTAACCCTGCATATGTATTTGCTGAATTAAATATATCCTCAGGGTGTCTGGGTGGCTCAGTCGGTTGAGTGTCTGACTCTGGATTGCAGCTCAGGTCATGATCATTGTGAGGTGGAGGCCTGCCTCAGGCTCTGCACTACACTTGATCTTAGCCAAAAGGCCAGGAAGTGATAGGCTCTGTGCTGATACCATGGATCCTGCTTGGGATTCTCTGTCTCCTCTCTCTGCCCCCACTTCCCCCCGTCAAAAATAAATAAACATTTAATAAATGAATAAATATATCCTCAAATATTATTTTTTCTATTAGTTTATCCATTTATTAGATGGATATTGGAATTTCTGAATTTTCTTCCTTGTCTTTTAAATTTTATATCAGTTTTATCTTTTTAAGAATTCCAGCTTCACTTCCAACTAATTCATTCTTCAATGGAGTCCAGTCTGCTATTGAAGTTTCTTCTCAACAGTTAAATGTTTTTAATTTAGAAATTCTCTGATTTCTTTTTACAACTGCCTATTATTGTCCTTAGTGCATGGATATTACACATTCCTTTATCCTTCTGAATATTCAAATGTTTATTTTAAAGTCCTTTTCAGATTCCATCATATTTTACCTCCAGTCTGCATTTTTATGTATGCTGACTGCTTAGATAAGCACACTCCCAGTTGCCTTTCATTACCCTATAATGTTTCTAGAAGACCAGGAGTTTTACTATATCAATAAATTTGTAAAAGCTGAAAAGCCCTATAGAGCTTATAGTATCATAATTTTACTTATCTTAGTCTTTCTTATTTTATTCAACTCAATCCAAAGCAACCAACATGTATTAACCAGCTGCTATATTTCAGGAACCAGCTGATGGCCTCAATGCCTCCCACAAGAAGGCACCCAATCAAAATACACATTGATTGAAAAAATACTTAATCGTGGGATGAAAAAAGTTGAAATATAAGAGGAACGGGATAGAATTTTCTAAGACAGAATATTCGAGTTTGAGATTTCAGAGGTAGAACAGTTTTGAGTGGTCTTTTGTGATTGGAGCGGGTCCAAGAGACAATCGAAGATAGAAAGTGGAGACATGAATGGCTCTTTTGAAAGTAAGGAGTTGACAAACGGTGATGGATATGAGGCTATTTTGTTATCCGTCTATAGCAGTGGTTTTCAGCAGCAGCTGATTTTGCCTCCTAGGGGACATTCGTCTGGAGATATTTTGGTTGTCACAATTAGAGGGGATGCTACTGGCATCAAATGGGTAGAGGCCAGGGATACCACTAAACATTCTCCATTGCACAGAACAGAACCCATGACAAGGAACTGTCTGTTTCAAAATGTCTTAAGTTCCAAGGTTGGAAACTATGTAAAAGGATGTGAAATCACAGAGGATGATTGCAGGATTTATGGTGACAAGAAAAGCTGTCATTTAGGTGCCTACCTTGATTACATTTCAACTCCGTTTGTTTACCATGTAAAATTGAATAAGCCATTTAATATTTCTAGACCTCAGTGTCCCCGTATAAAGGAGACCATTACCCTTGACTGGTCTCATCATCTGTCATTATCTGACAGATAATGGACTTGACTTGAACCCCAGGTTCCTCCCACTTGGGCTTGCACCAGTTACTGACTTCATTTGCCCTAGCTCTTCCTCTGTAAAATTAAGATAATACCTACTTCACAACGTTGCTGTGATGCTTAAATGAGATAATGTATGAGAAGATGCCCCCATACAGTGCTTGGCACATCATAGGCACTCTATAGATATTTACTGAATCCAAAGGGTATGTGAGCAGTTTGAGAGCTTTAAGAGAAAGAGCAAATCATTAAGAAAAAAAAATTCTTAGATTGTTATCTTAATAAATTTTCCTATTTACCATTTGTGTTTCCTGTTCTCCATTTTAATACAGATATTAAAATTATGTCTACTTTAGTACCTGGATTATAAACACTTTCCCTTTTGTTTCGGTAATCACTGGTAATTACACTGCCGCTTTGTGTCAGCACTGTACGTGATTGGTAGAAACCACCTTGTTTTTACTGTATCAGTAAAGAGCTCACCATTACATCGAATCCTCCCACCTCTTCATTTCAACAGGTTGTGGCAACTGAAGAAGACCTTGTCCCACCCAGTCTGGCACAGCCGCCTCCCAGAGCAGATGGGTTGGACCACAGAATCGCGGCTCATATTGTGTCCATCCTGCCCTCTCTCTGTCTCACGGAGAGGGAGAAAAAGGTCAGATGGCATGAGCTATCCAAAGAGTTTGCATGCTTTGAAAAAGTATGGATTCTCTTTTTAAGTCAATGTATTTCAATTTGAATAGAATCTCCATGAAATATTCTTATCTGAAGAAGAAAATGAAAGCAGAGCCGTGCCCAAAGGCCCTCTCCTGTTGAACTATCACGATGCACACGCCCACAAGAAGTGCGCACTGAAGGTAATAATAATCAGATTACTCTGAGAAGAAGTGGTACAAGAAAGCCCATTTGTACTTATTCAGTTGAAGAAATTGCAATTAGATGGTTTTACCAATGCTAATTAAAAGTAACATTCAAAGGGCTTGCAAAGCGAGACCTCAGAAAGTAGAGACACAGAAGGGAGCAAAGAAAACCTGCCTAATTATAAGGATCCAATTAACCATTAAATTGATTATGAGTGCACTGGGGCACCTGGATGGCTTAGTCGGTTAAGTGTCTGACTTCAGCTCAGCTCTCATGGTTTGTGAGTTAGAGCCCTTTCATCAGGCTCTGCACTGACAGTGCGGAGCCTGCTTGGGATTCTCTCCTTTCCTCTCTCTCTGCCCGTGCCCCACTTGTGCTCTCTTTCTCAAATAAGTAAACTTTTTTAAAAAATGATTTTTGAGTACACCAAATTCACGTTAAAACCTTATAGTTACTGGCTTTAAATATCTTACTAATGTGCAAAACTAGCGAAGGCCAAAGAAGAATCCCAGAAGGGAGAGGTGAATGTATGAGAGACTTTGGCAGTTTGACACAGCAAATGAAGAATCCATCATTTCTGTGCACCGGGAACCTCTGGCCAAGTGAGAACGAGCTTTTTTGACCTTCAGCAAAATACCACCAGTTTGTCTTCCCCAATTACCATTGATTTCCCCCGTTCCCAAATAATGAGAGGGAAGGTATCAGGTTTTGCCTTCTCCATATGCATAAGGCACTTGACAGCTTACTCTAATGTTTTCTGTCACGTTGCTCTTTTTCATCAGGACCAAAAGAATTTTGACCCGGTTCAAATTGAGCAGGAGATGCAGTCCAAGTTGCCACTGTGGGAATTCCTTAAATTCCCTCTGCCCCCGCCGTGGAACAGCACTAAGCGTCTAGCTACAATCCATGAGCTCATGCACTTCTGTACAAACGGTGAGTACGTTCTTTGTCTTAGCGTCACCTTATTCGTTTATGGTCGTATGTGCTTCTTAAGATTACGCCCCTATTTGCAAAAAGTCTTTTGATTACTTAAAGACCTTTTGGAGGCCGAGGTGGGTATTTTGATTTTCTTGCCTTAAATAACGTCATTAGCAATTGTGCGATAGCCATGATGCGTAACACTCTTCAACTTGATACACTGGGTTTTCTTTCCACCACGTCTCCATGACAAGAATAATCTGCTGCTCCTTTCTTCCTTCTCTCCGCTCCCCACCCCCATGCCTCTTCCTTGGCATCATTGGAGAAGACATGGTGAGCCCTATCCGCGGTAAGAGCACAGAGTAGGGAGCCCCCTGGCGGTGAGGTGCTGAGAGTGTGTCCGTTCAGGTTCACCTCCTCTCCCAAGGGGAGAGGCCATTTTAGGCTCTTGGGGGTAATTTCCAGAATCTGAAATTAGCTTCTCATTGCAGAGTTCACTGAGATTTTTAGACACAATCAGTTCCTTAAAAATCTTTATTTCCACCTGAGATCATCTGCAGATAGATTCCTACTTATAGGAAAGAATACAAAATTACATAGACACCTTCATTGGACGGGAAAGCATTTGACCCGGAGAAGAGAAAACCACCTCAGTTTCTCCCGTTAAGCCAATCATGAAATATTTTCATCTCGATTTCTTCCCTAGCTTTAAATAAGCCTAATAACAGAGAGAAAAAAAATCTTGTGAATACTGTTATGCCATCCCCTCCTGGAACAGCAGGGGACAGCCTACCGGCCTGGAGATGTGGAGACTGTTGTCGACATAAGCACCCTCTTCCTGACGTTCCTGAGAACATCTGCCCTTTGCCTATGTCCTGCCACACTCCACCTCCCCTTCTGCCTGGGTGTGAGCCCGTCCTCTCTCTGCCTCGTCCTACACACAGCGCCGAATTCTCATGTCTGTTGCCACCACCGCAACTTCACATACAACCCGCTTCCGGGTTTAATCCCAGAAGCCCTTGCTTCTCCTCTTCTCTTCCCTCCTTCAGCACTTCATACTCAACAGATCCAAAACCAAACTCTTGACTCCCCCAAATTTCTCCCTTCACAATCGTCTTTATTTCAGTAAATGGCAACTGCTTTCTTCCCAAACCTTGCAGGTCATCCCTGATTCCTCTTTCTTTTCTCATGCCACCACACCCCTCGCTGAGGCCAGACCGGTCCACCATTGCCTCTCATGTGGCAATTGTTTTCCAGTTGGTCTACAGCCTTTCGCCTTTTCTTCACGCAATAAGTGGAATCATCCTTCTAACATGTTAGACCATTTGGCTGACTCTTAACTCAAAATTCTCTTAGAGTGGCCACCCATGTCACTCAAAGTACAATCGAAACTGTTCTGCCACCCACATTTCGAGCTCATCACTGGTCAAGCTCTCATTGTTCCACTCCATTCTATCTACGTTGACCTCACTGTGATTCCTTGAAAATGTCGGTCACCCCGCTGCCTTAGGATCTTTGCACTTACACTCTTTCCTGTGTCTCTCACTTTTTCTCCCAGATATGCACAGGACTTACTCTCCTACTTCTTTCACATTTTTGCTTAATTGTTCAGAGGGTTTTTCTCTGACTACCTTATGTAAAAAAAGAAGCCCCTCCCCAGTCGCTGTCACATTTTATCCCTTCACCTGGCTGTATCCTTCTTATCACCTGTTTACCCTGTGGATACATCATAAGATTGGGAGTTTACCAGTTAGTTCCCGGTCCCAGCTTTTACTATAATCCTCGACAATGAATATGTGCTCAAAAGATATTTGCAAAATGAACGGATGAGCAAGATTTCCTTCATTCTGTAACTTTTACCTCTTCCTTATCTCTCTTCTGAACTTCCTCACGATTTTTCCGAAAGAACTCTGTCCTTAGTTCTATTGGAGAAAAAGTGGAGGTTACCCCAGAATCCTTGATCTGCCACAATCATCTTGCTTTTCTTCATTGATTCCCATGATGCTTTGCTAATACCCACCTCCTACCCCTCTAGTTTGAACTTTTAAAATGCAGGAACTGAAGCTTTGCTTTGAGTCCAAGACACCTATGACAAGGCCTAATACCTAGAAATACCTAATACCTAGAAAACAAAAGAATGAGTGAGCAGGCAAGTGAGTGAGCAAGTGAATGGATGAATAAATACTGTAAGAGAATAAATGCCCAAATGGATAGGGCCATTCAAAAGCTGACGACCTTTGAAATACAATTATTATTTTCACCCACCAGACCAGTGGATGGAAAGAGGCCTTTTCTGAGCCCTAAGGATCAGTAAAACCTACTGAATATAACAGTGTATGTTAGACACAAGCGAGTAGTTTTTTGTTTGTTTGTTTCCAATTATAACAGTAGCAAAGGTGCTTTTGCTTAAAAATGATAAGTTTTACACATAAGCAACCAATATGGTACCCTAGAGAATCCATATAAATTAATACTAATACACCCAATATTGATGAAGCTATGAAGCAGTTTCTGAACACTGCATTGGTAGATTATATCTTGCTTGTGCAGCTTTCTTATTATTAGGTACTATTGATATTTGTTGCAGATCTGCAGACCCCAAGTTTTTTTTTAATGTTTTTATTCATTATTGAGAGACAGAGACAGAGCATGAGCATGAGAGAGGCAGAGAGACGGGGAGACACAGAATCTGAAGAGGGCTCCAGGCTCTGAGCTGTCACCACAGAGCCCAATGCCAGGCTCGAACTCACAAACCACGAGATCACGACCTGAGCTGAAGTCAGACGCTTAACCGACTGAGCCACCCAGGCACCCCTGTGGAGCCCAAGTTTAAAGTCAGGCGAACACCCATCATGATATGACTACCTTGTCACTGCGGTGGACAGACCCTCTGGTCGCCCCTCTGTTGGCCCTGTACCAGGCAGTAATAAAAGCATTCCTAGCAGCATCATTCTTGCTTTCTTACAGAAGTCTTGAGCTGGAATGAAGTAGAACGGGCCTTCAAAGTGTTTACTTTTGAGAGCCTAAAACTCTCTGAGGTTAATGAAGAAGGAATGCTGATGCCTTCTGAGATGATGTACGGAACAGATTCTGAGATGTTCAACATACCGTGGGACAACCCCGCCAGATTTGCTAAACAGATAAGGCAGCAATACATCAAGAAAATGAATTCCCAAGAGGCCAAACACCAAACAGGTACAGTGCATGGAAGGAACCAAAAGCATTCTTCCATTTTATGTTGTTGGTTTTTCTAGCATCGTGTCTAATGGATTCTCTTTAAACTGGCTAGATACTGAAGCCAAAGACAGAATTTTATTTGTGGGTCAGAATTGGTCGACGTTGGTACGAGAGGATGAGGTCAGCAAAGAACCTTCAGATCCTAGTCGATCTCATTCTAACAAAATGAAGCAGTCTGACCCAAACAGTAAGGAACCCTTCGATTCTGATAACATAGCACTGCTGGAGCAGGAGACCAGCTCAAGGACTCAGCACCAGGTTGGGCCTTCAGGTGAGTAATCGTGTGTGTATGTGCATGTGTGTGTGCCTGTGTGTGTGTGTGTGTAGACACTGTTATAGAAAGTATTAATCCAAAAAATGATTCAAGAAAGATTAACACTCATATGTGGAATTTAAGAAACACAACAGATGAACATAGGGAAAGAAGGAAAAATAAGATAAAAACAAAGAGGGAGGCAAACCATAAGAGACTCTTAAATACAGAGAACAAACTGAGGGTTGCTAGAGGCGTGTTGGGTGGGGGGATGGGCTAAATGGGTGACGGGCATTAAGGAGCACACATGTTGGGATGAGCACTGGTGTTACATGTAAGTGATGAATCAATGGGTTCCACTCCTGAAACCAACACTACACTGCATGTTAACGAACTTGAATTTAAAGAAATAAATTTAAAATTAAAAAAAAGAAACATTATCTAAATTTAAATGCCCCCCTGTTTCAGTTGAAAGACTATTTAATATCTAAGTTATTTGGTTAATTAAACTTTGCTACTGAGTCCTAATTATTTCAACCCTTCTTTTTAAAATATCCTGAGGCCTGTTAGTCCGTGTTTACCTTAGTAAATATAGTGAGGCGAACATAACTAAACTTTCCTCATTAGTATTTCATAGAGTTATTGTGATTATATGAAAAACTATTTTAAAATTACCTGCAATAAAATAGTGAACTGCCTACTACAGAGCTTGGTACAAAATCAATGCTCAGTGAAAAACACTGATTCCCTTTCTCTCCTCCTTATAACTCACATACGGACTCTTATTCTAGTATATAGCATCATAGTGACCCCTGGGTGGCTCAGTCGGGTTCAGGTCATGATCTCATGGTTCATGAGTTCAAGTCCTGCATCAGGCTCTGTGCTGAAAGCTCAGAGCCTGGAGCCTGCTTCGGATTCTGTGTCTCCCTCTCTCTCTGCCCCTCCTCTGCTCATGCTCTCTCTCTCTCAAAAAGATAAACATTAAAAATATTAGAATGTAGCATCATAAATGTTGTTACATTAAGGAAGTATAGAAGCATAGGAGACTGTTAGGCTAAATTTACTGATCTATTTTATGCATAAGAGTAAATTATTGAGATATAAAGCATAGACGTTACAAGGAAGAACAAATAATACAACAGTGTGGTTCTTTGAAAAGACTTTTCAAATTGATAAATTATTATTATTATTATTATTATTATTATTATTATTATTATTTTACAAATCCCGCACAAGGATTTTACTTATTTTTTTTTAGCGTTTTTATTTTATTTTTGAGAGACATAGAGACAGAGCGTGAGCAAGGGAAGGGCAGAGAGAGAGGGAGATACAGAATCCAAAGCAGGCTCCAGGCTCTGAGCTGTCAGCACAGAGCCTGATATGGGGCTCGAACTCACAGACCGTGAGATCATGACCTGAGCTGAAGTCGGCCGCTCAACCAACTGAGCCACCCAGGCACCCTGATAAATTATTTTTTTTTTTTAGAAAAGGCTGATCACATAAAAAGTAAGCATAGGTAACAATATTAGGAATAAAACCATATCAGGAATAAAAATTATCAGGAGTAAAAAAACAAACTTCCTTTTGATCCTACAGAAATGTATAAGATCTAAAAATGAAATGAGCAAATTACTAGAAATGTATATCTTACCAACAGTGACTCAAGAAGAAATAATGTTGCAATCACTTAAATAAATTAAGTCAATAATAAAAATCCTCCAGGGTGCCTGGGTGGCTCAGTCAATTAAGTGTCCAACTCTTGATTTCAGCTCAGGGCATTATCCTAGGGTCATGGGATTGGTTCCCATATTGGGCTCCATGCTGAATGTGGAAACTGCTTAAGATTTTCTCTCTCTCTCTGCCCCTCTCCCCAGTTTGTGCTGTCTTTCTCTCAAATAAAAATAAATAGATAGGTAGATAGATAAAAATAAATTATATAAATCCTCCCAAATAGGACATACCCAATCCAAATAATCTTATTTACTAGTGATACCAAACACTTAAAAAAGAAATAATTTTGATCTTAAAAATTATTCCCAGAAATAAAATAAGTGTATCTTCCCCTACTCATTTTAGGAAGCTAGCATAAACCTTATAATAAAATTGTCAATAATAGTACTACAAAATAAAATTATAAATCAAACTGAATCATGAAAATAGATGCAAAAATCCTGAATATATGTAAGCTGATCTAGCAATATACAAAATGATAATAACACATCACAAACAAGTTGTTTTTATAACAGGAATAGAGACAAAACATTCATTGTAAAAATCAAGATAATTTATCAATTAACACTAATGAGAAAATGATATAATCATTCTCAGTAGATGCAGAAAAAGTACTAAAACTCTATAGAAATTCACGAAAAAAATCTTAGCAAACTGGCAATAGAAGGAAGATTTTTCTACCTTGTAAAGTTTATTCTTAATTACTACAACAAATGTTACATATCAAGATGATATGAAAGCTTTCAACTTTCCCTTGACCCCAGGAAGCTATAATACTATAAACACTTGTATTCAGTATTACACTGGAGATGCTAGCCAACTCAGTAAGGCAAGAAAAAGAGATGAAAGTGTAAGATTTGAAAAGGAAGAAACAAAACTTTTCCTATTTGTAAATATTGTGTCTGTAGAAAACCCAAAATGATCCACACAAAAAATTCAGGATTAATATAATAGTTTAACAAGGAGGTCATGGTTATAAAAGGACACACAGACTCAGTCGGTTAAGCGTCCGACTTTGGCCCAGGTCATGATCTCACCGTTCCTGAGTTCGAGCCCCGCATCGGCCTCTGTTTCAGATTCTGTGGCTCCCTCTCTGTCTGTGCCCCTCCCCCACTCATGCTCTGTCTGTCTCTCTCTCTCAAAAATAAATAAATATTAAAAAAATTAAAATAAAGGACACACAGAAGCTGTCTTTCCTTTATCATTATTCATTATTCTAAGCATTTCTACGTGCTACTCTGTATGTGTTATAATTCATAATTGTATAAAGCATTAAACAGAAGTAAGTGGTCAGTGCCACGAGAGAAGAGATGTTAAGTCAGTATTTTTTTTAACATTTTAAACATTTATTTGTTTATTTTGCAAGAGAGAGAGATCGCAAGCAGGAGAGAGGCAGAGAGAGAGAGGGAAAGAGAGAATCTCAAGCAGGGTCCACGGTGTGAGCGCAGAGCCCAACACAGGGCTCAGTCTTGCAAATCATGAGACCATGACCTAAGCTGAAATCAAGAGTTGGACAATTAACCAACTGAGACCCCAGGAGCCCCAAGTCAGTATTGACTGAATAGTCATCTTGCTGTTTTCATTTACTTAGATGAAGGTAAAAGAGAAAGTCATCAATAGAGTAGAATTAGGGAAAATCTGATTGCCAATTAGTAGAGCAGATAAGTGAGGGTGAGGGGGACAGAGGAGGGAAGGAGATAACATTTATTTAATAATGCCCTTCTATATTCTAGCACTATACTAAGACACTTTACATATACTAACTAGTATTTGATATAAACCTCAAGTCTATGAATAAAATACTATTATCCCAATTCTAGAGACAAGGAGTTGAAGACCAGAGGCATTAAGTAACTTGTTCAACTACATACAAGTAGGAAGTCAGGATTCCAACAGAGAGCTAACTCCAAACTAATGCTTCCTCCACTGTGTCTTGTGGCTTCCTCAGTTCCAGAAATTTCTTGTCTATGGGCTTAGCCATACTCATGGTCTCTTCTTCATGCTGATACTTCACCTGATTTTGTTACTGTTGGGTCTTACTTCCCGAAAGCGTTGATTTCCTCTTTCTCTGTTCAAAGTACCCTTACATATTAGCCTAGCTCACAAAAATGATCAAGTCAAATGAGTGAACCTGGAATGTTATGGCATTAGTGCATCCTGTGGGAAAGCAAATGTATGATAGAGAAGTCATGGTGTATTAATATGGATCTAGAATAAGCCAAGAGAGATATAAGGCCTAAGGTTTTTTTCTTTGTGTTTTGTTCTTTTCTTTAGAGGAGCAACTGGTGTATAGTTTTCTTCAGGCAACTTTTGCCACCTGGTGGTCAGACCATATAAACTGGCATTCCAAATCCTGTTGGAAAGTAGATGATTTGAGCAACTCTATCGCTGGGGCTAAAAATGCTATAATGGATAGTGTATCCTAGAGACAGAGCAATCTCGAGAGGTGAACCCCCACAACCCATAAAGGATCCTCCAGGGTGTATAGTGACCCTCATCAAGAAACTTTTACAGTTAGACAGGGGAGGGCGGCTGAGCCTTGGTGCCTCACAGTGGCTACTGGGTCTAAGGAATTTGTTGTTGTTGATCTTGCATTTCCCCCCAACTCTGAATCGTACTTCCAAAGCAGCCACTTGAAATCATTTGAAATAAAGCAGAAATTGTTCATGTATTTCCTGCAAAACCATCTCAGCATCAAATACATATAAAAACCTGTTTCTGGATGTGAAGGACTGAATATTTGTGCTTTTCTTAACCAAACACTGGATTTCCATCTGAGACTGTTTTTGAACTTGACAGGGCCTATTGGATATTTATGAAAAACCTGAGAGTTGATAACCGTGAGGCTATGGGTTTAGATGTGCCCTCTATGCTTGTTGGGTGTTTTTTTAATAAAGTAACTGCTTTGCAGAGGGATCTTGTTATCTCTAAAGTAAAACAGATTAGGAAAGCTGTTTTTCAAAGGGATGAGAAAGCTTCCATTTCCAGATGTGTCAAAAACTACTGAATCACACTGTCAAAGGATTATGGGGTTGAAGGCAGAATCAGAAAGAAAGAAAAAAAATGATTTTTACTCTACTATTAAATAAAGAGTTCATATTGGTTTTAGAATGTTCTTTCCTTTGACAAAATAACTGATGCACAATTTTTTAGAACATATTTTCTAAACTGGAGACTTTTTCTGCTGGATCCTTAGACACAGGAGGGAATATCAAATCTCCCGGAAATCTGGCAGACCACAGAATAGAATAATTTTTATCCCACAGATTTCATGTCAATTGCCTCAGGGACACAAGGGATATCATGGTCTATTTAGAGTTATAGTTGGCCTGAGTTTTCTCTTGAGTAGATGTATTTGTATAAATACTGAACTGAATTGACTTTATAGTTTTCCTCTCAATCAAAATGGAACATTCATGCTCTCACCTTCACCAGCCCAAGGCAAGATGAAACTAGTAGCAAAAATGTAAGTAGCTATGCTCCTAAAAGAAAGAAAAACATTGGTCTATCCTTGGTAGATATGATTAACTACTCCTGCTAGAAGCACAGATACAGTTCTCTTTGCCACAGAAGGAAGCTGAATCTTACACTTACCCCAAAATAAGCTTTTGTTTTGGGTTTCTTCCACAGTTCTTCTTCTGTCTCTCTATGGCTCTAGATACAGTTCCAGTTTTTTGTATGATATAGATCTTCCTCATTCAATCAAAATGAACGGTACTGAAGTCCTACCGTGTGCTGGGCGCTTGGGGTACAGTTACAGAAAATAAGATCAGTTCTTATTCTCCAGGAATTCACATCCAAGATGGAGAGATAGACACATAAAAATATTATCAGACACTAGTAAATGCCATGACAACAGGGCAGAGGGCAGAAAAGCTGTTGAGGAGATGACATTGGAGCCGCAATATGAATGAAGCAAGGGTTTGAATCAGCTGATTATCTAAAAGCAAAGCATGACAGAATGAAAGGCAAGTGCAGAAACTCGAAGATGCAGCAAGCAAGCTGGAGAGTCTGGGGGGTGGGGGGGGGGAATGAACAAATGTGAGTGAAAGGGATATGTTTGGAGAGTGAAGGTGGGACCATTTTATATCTGACTATGTAGGGATTAATTCGCGGTTGTTCTAAGGGGGATAAAAAGCCAGGCTGGCTCAGTTAGTTGCAGCGTCACAAATACCCCAAGTTCATCACCCCCCCCATTTCTTTGATCAAACTTGGAATATGCTATATAGTTTATCCGTTTCTATAAGAGAGATTCATACTCACAAGAGCTGTAGTTTAATCAGCGAATATTTGCAACTCATAAAGGTAAAAGTACATTTTTAGAAGCGAGGGAGATAGTGTGAAGGCAGAATTGTCTGATATGATTTAGGAATGTATCATAAAGGAAGCTGGGTTCTTTTCCAAGGGTTTAGCATAACTTTTCTAGGTAGACACTGATTTAGAATTATTGACACAAACACCTTTTTGGAGGCATGAAACATGCCTTTCAGGAATTACCTTTTCAGCACAGAACCATAGATCATATGGGCAACAAAAAGGCCCAGCACTGACAAAGGCAAGAACAAAGCCCAAACACAACTGGATGTTGGTGTCTTTGATTTACAGACCAGACCACGAACAATGAGATCAAAGACGAAGCCGTCACAAAGGCTGATCCTCTTGAAAAGGTAAGGAATTGTTTTCCTATCAGTGTAGATACAAGGAAGATGATCTGAGAAAACCGTGACCTGGAGAAACACACACACACACACACACACACACACACACACTCACACACAAGATGCTTAGCGAGAGAAGGAAGGGGATTACTCAGATATTCAGATATCCTCACCAGCTCCAACTGGAGAGAAAGGAGTTAATTTCACTAGCAGCTTAAGTAAAACTTCCAAGCTCCATGCTCCTCTCTAGACAGTGCGGCTTGGCAGCCTCACAAACACCTGCTGACCATACAGCCATGTAGAACTAATGCTGTCTTGAAGTGAGTTCAGAAAACCTGCCTATAATTGCTAACAGGACTCAGAAGAGTATAACCTAACAATAAAAATATTTAGATTATGTTGCCCATAAAAAAAAAAACTCAAAGGCATACTCTTTCTGGCAGCAGCTCTCCTAAAATGTTGCCATATGGATTTATACATATGCAGATTTCCCCAATTAGATGGAGTGCATGCTGGTTAGTCGATGGGGTCCAAGAGGGCTCCATTTGGACTTGAACAAATTAAAGCTGAAATTGTACTCTTATGATTTTTTAGAAACCCAAGAAGATGACTGTGGAAGCAGAATTAGAGGACATAAAGAAAACGCAACAACGCAGTCTAAGGGACTGGAGTTTCACTGAACATTTTAAACCGAAAGTTCTGCTTCAGGTATTAATGGACCGTGAGTCTCCAGGAGATGGTTGGACAGGTCTGGGGAGTCGTGGTGTGATTTAAAACAGTTCACTTCTAGGTCACTGTCTCAGATCGAGTTCTGATCAATATTCCCATTTACTTCAGCTATAAAATGAATGTATTCCCAGCTCGAGCTATGCATACATCTCCATCCAAAGGGATGCTTTTATAAAATATCGTAAGAAGAAAGGAAATAGACATGAATGCCACACATATCTTCTAAGAGCAAAAGTTAGGCATTATGGGAAAGCGATCTTAATTTTCCCCATATTGCCTACAGATCTATGAAGTTTTCACTATGTTTCAAAATATTTTCTGATGCAGTTAACAGGTCAATGGAACCTGCAGTAGCTAGTGTTTATTGAGCACTTACCGTTATGCTAGCAATAATTAGTAAGTATTATTTGCTCATTAATTCCTTGCAACAATCCTTCAAAGTAGAAACCTATGTAAATGATAAGAAATTGAGACACCTTGACCAAGAGTAACTTTTTTTCTGAGGTCGCATGGCTGGCAAGTGAGAGAAGCAGGATATGAACCCAAGAAATCTGGCCCCAGAACTTATGCTCGTGCAAGATAATAAGTAACGCTACATTTTCTGTGTGTACGTTTTACGCAAAACCAACAAAAAACTGTACTTGCTTTTGTTTTATCTTTTTAATTTTAACTTTACCAACATCAAAGTTTTACATCCACACATTTTTAAAAAATGTTTATTTATTTTGAGAGGGAGCTCACGAGTGCAAGGGTGAGAAGCGGCAGAGAGAGAGAGAGAATCCCAGGCAAGTTCTGTGCTGTCCGTGAAGAGCCTGCCGCGAGGCTCGATCTCATGGACCGGGAGACCATGATTTGAGCCCAGATCAAGAGTCAGGTATTTAACCAACTGAGCCACTCAGGCGCCCCTACCTCCACACAGTTTTAAAGTCAGAAAGTTCTAAAAAATAATAATAATAAAGTCAGAAAGTTCTATAATGATCTTATGAAAACTAGCAGCTCCATCCCACCCCCTTGCCTAAATTCTCAGGGGTAAAAATCTTCAAGGCGTTTAGAGGTTTCTTGTGTTACTTAACTCAGTTACCTCTAATAGCAAGTCTGTTTTGTTTAGTTTTAGTTTTGATTGGGCATCGCCATCAATTGATTCTGTCTTGAAAAAATAGCTGCCTTCCCCCGTGAACACACACACACACACACACACACACACACACACACACAAGTACACACTCACTCATATTCTCCTACACATACACTAGCACTTCTTCTCATTCTCTAACACTGTTAACTGTATCATCATTTTTGTTTAGCTCAGTTTTCAATATTTACTTTATTTCATTTTTATAAACGTTCATAACTGAACTATGTAAATACTCTATGATTATTACATTTTCTTTCTTGATACTATTTTTGTTTTCCTTGAAGTTTTTTTTCCCATTTTTTTTCCTTTGTGTAATATTACTCATCCCCAAACTCTCCACCAAAGGGTAAAGTCTCCTCTCAATCCATTAAACTGCACAGGCACTCTATCAGTTTTATCGTCTAAGCCACCTCTCTCCCATATGCTCTGAACTTGCACTTGCCCTCCAGGTCTGCTTCACAGCTGTGGCCCTGGGAGCTTCCTTTCTTGTCATCCTGGTCACATCCTTGGCCTCTCTTTACAGTGAGACGCTCGGGTTTCTGAATCACGTGTCATCTTCTTTCTCGAGTTACTCCCTTTTTGTAGGATACTATCACTTCTGATTGCATTCTGAATTAAAACACATGGCAGGTAAATTTGGGGGGGGGCATTGGATGTGTGAAACCATCTTAATTCTACCCTTATGTTTGAGTGACAGTTGGCTTTACATAAAATGCTCAGTCAGAAAGCATTTTCCCTCAACATTTTGAAGGCACTCCTCGATTATCTTCTAGCTTCTTGGGTTGTCTTTGAGAAAAACAACAATGAAATTCTGATTCCTGATCAGTTGTCGGAGTCTGTTTTTTTCTTCTGTCTGGAAGATTTTAAGATCTTATTTGGTCCAGTGTTGTTGGTTTCCTGTTGATGTGCCTTGGTGTGGTTTTATTTCCAAGTATCATACTGGTAGGCCTGGAACAATCCAGAAACTCCTGTCTTTATATTCTGAGAAATGTTCTGTAATCATTTCATTGATAATCTTCTACCTTCTGTTTCTTCTATTCCTTCTTTCTGGAACTCCTGTTATTCTGGTGCTGAACTTCCTCGACTGAACTTCCAATTTCCTTACTTTTTCTCTCCTAATTTCCAATACTTGTCTTTTTGTTATGGAGATATGGCTAAGCTTTCATCCAGTTCTTCTGCTGAGGCTTCTATTTCTGTTATCATCATTGTTAATCTCCTAAAGTCCTATTTATAATTGCAAATTGATTTTTTATAGCATCTTATTTGCATTACCTGATACCATATCTTCTCTTATCTCTATGAGGATAGTAAAGTCCTTTGAAGTCTTAGTGTTTTATCCCTAGATTGTGTCTTTTTCCTCAAATTCTTTTTCTTTTTCTCTCAAGTTTCTTTCTTGCTTTTGTTTTTTGGTCTCTATTTTTCGTATCAGAGAACAATATCTATAATGACATTTGCTTTTCTCTTCATGTTAATAATGAGACACTAAAAATGTCATGGGAAGTACTGCGTGGGGTCAGGGCAGGAGGGAGTTGTCAATAAATGGACTTCATTTTGGGTGATTTGGCTGGGTAGTTTCCTTGGGAAACCCATCAGTGTTGTTATATTAGTCTGTATTCTTTAAGCCATTTAAATTTTCCAGGGGTAAAAAACCCTAATCTCCTAACTAAAGACATAACTTACCTGTCAGAGTTTTGGAGGCTGAGTGGTGGGTGAAGTCAGTTACACTTCTTGCCATTCATTCTCTAGGTCTGCATTGTTCAACATGGTAACCACTACTAACAAGTAACTTCTGACTGCTTGAAATGTAATTTGTCCAAATTGAGACATTCCATACATTTGCTATGCTATATACATAGTATATATTACTTATTATTATATATTACTACATATATAATATCTATTTGGCTTAAGTATATAATCTAAATTTCAAAGACTTAATATGAAAAAGGTGATATATCTCATTAACAATTTTTATATTGATTACATATTGAAATGATAATTTTTTGACCTATTGAGTTAAATAAAATGTATATATTTGTTTAAGTTTTTATTTATTTATTTTGAGAGAGACAGAGAGAGAGAGCAAGCAGGGGAGGGGCAGAGAGAGGAAGAGACAGAACCCCAAGCAGACTCCACCCCATCGGTGCGGAGCCCAACACGGGGCTCAAACTCAAACTGTAAGGTCATGACCTGAGCCATGACCAGGAGTTGGATGCTTAACTGACTGAGGCACCCAGGCTCCCCAAGTAAAATATATTTTTAAAATTAATCTTACCTGTTTCTTTTTACTATTAAAATATGGCTACTGTTAAAGTTAGAATTATACATGCGGGTCTCCTTGTATTTCTTGGACATCAGTTTATACTTTTACACAATTCTCATTTTCTCTGTAGTACAGCTTTCCTTTAACAGTGCCTAGGCTCCCTCTTCTTAGCACCCACGGGGTCATTTCTATAGGTAATACTCCTCCCTTTGCTGAGGTGGGAGATGGGCAGCTGCCTAGTTGCTCAGAACTGTCAAGGGCTTCTGGAGGCCCTAACAGCTTCTTAAAAATACTTTAATCTTCCTATTTTCAGTGTCTCTTTGACCCCACTCTCAGAGTGGGGCAGTGCTCTGCCATTTCCTTGAGCCTTTCTGCACTTCTGCACCAGGTTACTTCTGGTCTCTCGTAAAATCAATCTCAGAATTTGATCTTCTGTCTGCCATCACTTACCGTCCTTCTGCTTTCCAGCTTCTAATCTGTTGTTGCCTTTGTCTCCTCTCCTGTGACCTTCAACTTTGTAGTATTAAAACCCAATAATTTTACTGTTCTTTTAATGAGGTATCAAGAAGCACATGTGTTTAATCTTTCATCTTTGAGCGGAAGTTCATTTCGGACTTTGGTTTCTTTTCGATTTGGCTGTGTCCTCACCACTCTATGAATCACTGTCCTGCCAGATCTACTGGACAATTATCTTTCTTCATTCTCCTTAACCTTTTAACAGCACCACAGAGCTGATCACTTCACTGTGAAACACTCCCACTCTCGGTTTCCAAGGCACCATACTGTATTTCTCTTCAGTGCTCTGTTTGGACTTTTGTTGACCTAATGTCTGAATATTGAAATGTCTTGAGTCTGAGCCCTGAACCATCTTCTCTATCCTGTAAACATTCTTGTGATGATTTCATCTCTCATCTATGACCTAATGCTAATGACTCCTACAATTTTATCTTCCAAATGACTGCTTAGTTCCATGCTAGAATACCTAGCTCCAAATTCCACTTGAATTTATGATAGGCATCTCAACTTCAGGGTCCCACACAAAGTCATAATTTTCCCACCTGAGCATGTTTCTATCCTCATCCGTCTCAGAAAATGTCACCCTCAAGCCAAAAGGCTAAGAGTTCTCGCTTATCTCAGCTTTACTGCATCCTGCATGTCCCATCCATCATCCGGTTTTGAGGGGTGTACCTCAAAATATATCTTCAAGATCTTCACCATTCCCATGGTTGCTATGTCAGTCCAGGTGCCATCTTGTTCTACTGAAACATCTTCCTAATAATCATTAACCCTGCTTTTGCTCTTGTCCAATCCGTTCTGTGAATCAGATGCTCCCATCAGTTTCATCTGCTTCTCTCTGAATTCAGAATGATCTGGTAAAATCTTAATCAAATTTTAAAGAAAATCTTATCTCATTCATTTTTGTTTTCTTAGAATCTGCACAGTACCTGGCACAGAGTAGGTGCTTATTTTTTTAACTGAGCTGTAACTAACACACTCCTATAACTAACTATAATAGTATTATATTAGTTTCATGTGCAAAATATAATGATTCAACTATTCTATGCATTTCTCAGTGCTCATCACACTAAGTGTACTCTTAATCCCCTTTATCTATTTCACCCATTCCCTACCCACCGCCCCTCTGGGCAACCACCAGTTTGTTCTCTGTATTTTGGAGTCTGGTTTTTTATTTGTCTCTTTTTCCTTTGTTCATTTGTTTTGTTTATTAAGAAACAAACTCATAAATTCCATTTATGAGTGATATCATATGGTATTTTTATTTCTCTATTTCCCTTAGTATTATACCCTCCAGATCCATCCATGTTGTTGCCAATGACAAGATTTCATTATCTATCTATCTATCTATCTTACATCTTCTTTATCCATTCATCTATGTTTGGACACTTGGGTTGTCTCCATATCTTGGCTATAATGAATAATGCTTCAAAATATATGTGTTTATTTTTAATAAAAAATTTAATTAGTTCATGCATCAGCAATATTAATATAGAATAACAGGTAAAAGCCAAATAGCAAAAAAAAAAGAAAAAGGAGAGGAAAGATATCACTTGAAAACTTATCAAACATAGACTGAGAGCAGCCATAGCTCTGAGAAACTTAGTGCTGTATATTCTAGCAACCAAAACAAATATGAAAACAAATTTTACAGAGCCCTCTAATGGAAAGAAGCATACATGTTCATCAGAAATGAACATATTTCATTTGGGGGGCTAAGGTCTAAAAGGAATTTATGTTTCCAAAAAAGTAAAGTAATGGATAGTACCCTACGTAACAACAACAAAAAATTAATGCAAAAATATTCACCACATGTGTGTCTCCAGTATTGCCTCTCAGGGAACAGATGTAATAGTTTCAATACCACTCCATAAAGACACTCATACAGGGGACTAGATTCAGGAAGTAAATGTATTATTTTGGTAATGCTACCAGTGTAAAACTGAAAGCAAAAGTAAAACAGTCATTTCCTAACATAATATGCAATTCTATACCTTCAGATCACCCAAACAGCAGAAAACGGAAAGTTCCTACATGAGATTGATGTTGAAAATGAAAATAAAAACAACAATCCACAGCTGTCTAACTTATTTCCCTGTGGACATGTCCCCTTATGTTGATTGGAGGTGAAATGGAAGCAGGGCCCAAGTGTGCCCTGCCCTCTGTGCCCCTCTATTGGTAGCTGTGATCACAGTGCATGCTGAGGGTGGAATGTTTTGGAAAAGGCCAAGGTTAGAAGTCATGTGGAAACAGTATATATATGAAAGGCCACGCACCTCGTTCCTCTGTACTACAGCATGGTATGGTGGAGAGCACTCTTTGGAGTGCAAAAATGGTGATACGGAGACTGCCAGGAGCCCTGGCACCAGAACTTACCAACTCTATGTTCTTCGACAAATCTCTCATCCGTTCTCAGCCCCAATTTACACTGAAAAATGAGGATTTTAATATTTTGAAATAGGAAAAATAATTGTACCTATTTATCTGGGGTTTTAATGAGAAGATCTATGTGAAGACATGGAAAATGTTAAATAACTGCTTCACTTAATTATTATCTCCCAGTCTTAATAAATAAACACTTCAGCAAATGACTCTGTGCTGGAGCTTAGTGTTTTATTTTCGGTAAGAGCTGCTGAAATGCTCCCCCCAAAATGGGGGCTCCTACCACTTACGTTCTCACTAACAATGAGACTGACAGTGTGGAAATAAAGGGATGAGGGTTAGGGGGCAGAGATATGCCCTAGCAGGAGATACAGCTCATGGAAAAAAAAGACACAACGAAGTAATTATTTTGATTTCAGGTTCTTCAAGAAGCCAGTCAGCAATACAGGTGGATTGATTCTTATTACCATACCCAAGACAATTCTCTACTTTTAGTCTTTCATAATCCAATGAATATGCAACGTCTGCATTATGAATATTGGAATGTTGCTCTTCACTCCAATGTTGGATTCAGGTAACCACCTTAGGTAGTTTAGTTAATTAGTTATCTTATCTTAGTCAGTGTGATAGTTACTTGGATAATTAGCTTTTAGTTCCTTAGCCTAAGGTAAGTACTTCAAGTCAAAAACTAAGCCTTTAACTTAGTTTACCAAGTTGAATGTTTGAGGTGTACCAGACACCATAATAAGCATCAAAACTATACCAAATAAAGAAGACAGACCTCATTCCTGGACCCATAGATTCTAGTGGGGATGTTACTACCTTGCATTTGATTTATTTAGACTCTAATAAAACTGCCTCTGAACAATTCCAAGTAGGAACTATAAAACATGACATTCTTCACGCTGGTTTTGGATAATTCCACCTAATGTGGGGAAAGACTCAAAAGTAGGGCAACTGAGTGACATATCAACCCAGCCGTCAGGTGCTCAGCAAACTGACACCTCTAGGAATCAGTGATCTTTTTTTCTCCAAACTCCTTAATTATTTTTTGATGATCTTAAAGCTTTGCTCTGTCCTCTCAGTAATTATGAGAACACTTCATAATGTTTTCAGTGTTGGTTAATGTATATCCAGCATTTATTTATTTATTTCTACAGCATTGGGTTAGTTTAAAGGGATACGGAAACTGGGAAAACAGGTTGTGTGCTAATCCTTTGCTCACATATACAGTAGCTTACATGATATGGTACATTATTTGGGGAAGGGCAGGAACACATCACATGGAAAACCATTTAGAGGTAGTGGCTCCCTAGGGGCTGGATGACAGAACCCAATGGGAGAGATGATATCGGGAAAGGATAAGGAACAGGTTGTCTACAGTCTTGGCAGTTCTTCTAAAGTTAATCTCTTATCCAGGATTTCTATTTCTTCTTCAATTACTTTTGGTAATTTACATTGTTCTACAGATTCATACATGACGTTTGGATTTGGGATGTCTTTTGGAATGAAATTAAACAGCATTCTCACAATAAATGTCCATTCCCGAGAGAGATGTATTGGTGTCTGTCTTTATGGTTATGGTTTTGTCCATTTTTGTCTATTTCTCCTGTTAGTTTGCATGTGTACTGTGTATATATATGTGTATGTTTAAACTTATTTTTGAATCTGTATTTTAAAGCATCCTTCTGAATGCATTGTAACTTTTATCAACATGAGCAAACGTCCCTCTGTGTTCCCCTTAATGCTTTTCACCTTGAATTTCACCACTCTTGATATTAATATTGCTGGAAAGTCTCTTATATAGAAATTTACTGATAGGACTTTCTCAATCATTTACATGTCAACTAGGAATTCTGTCTCACTATGTTAATAGAAAACTGACTACAGTGGCTAAACTAATAAGGGAATTATTTTTCTTCTGTAGTGACATTTTGGAATTGGGCAGTGGCTCAGGGGTAGGGCAGCTACTGACCTAAATCATCAAGGATCTAGACTTTTTCTGGCTTCCTAACCAACCATCTGCCACCCTTTTATTTTTCTGCATCATTTTGATTTGTAGATACATGTCTTTTAAATGTTACCTTGGATTTTTTTCAGCTACTCTCAGATCCTCTGTCTTTGAAATTTTTAAAAAATTATTTTAATAATTAATAACAATATTTTTAAACTTTATATTCTGAAGAATTAATCTATCCACTTCTTTTTTTATAAGTAATGTGTTTGGCCTCATTCTCACCATTTAATTTTGCATACATATTTCTACTTTAGGATTAATCCCTTTTCGTCCCTTTGTTAGATTGAATTTGTTAGTTCATTCTTAATGTGATGTTTTTAAAGTTATACATTCTATTAATATCCCTATAGGGGTTATCCTTTTAAACACATATTTCAATATTTTTTATCATACTTGGAGCTAATGAGTATTAATATCATTTCACAGAAAATGTTAAAATTTTTAACATATATTCACTTACTCCCAACAAACCACCATTTTGAAATTGTCTAGAAATTTTATTTCCAACTGTTAAACAACATTTTTAATCACAGACAAGGAGCACAAATAATTATTTACATTTAATTACAAATTGTACTGTTTTTTTTTCGTCAGCCCTTTTATTTATATACCATATCATCTTCTTTCTTGGATTTATTTTTTCAGTGCAGCTGGAGTACATTTGTGAGTAATTCTCTCAGAAAGTATCTGGCTGATGAATTCCTGAGTCACTGCATGCTGAAATATTCTTTATTTTGTCATCTCATTTGAAAACTGATTTGGCTGTGTACGAGTCTGTGTTCCCTCATCATGAATAAATAGCAAGAATTCTTGGTTTTGTTTGAAAGGTAGACACATCGAAAGGTTCTGAACCTGAGAGAGACATGATCTGACTTTAGAGTGAAAAACTCTCTCAATTCTGTGTTGAGAATAGACTACAGGGGGTCAAGGGTAGGTACAGGGAGACCAGTTGGGGGACTATTGCAGCCGTTCCAGCAAGGGGTGATGGTGGTGTAGACCAGAAAGAGAACAGTGAAGCAAATGAGAAAGGATTAGATTTTGAATATACTTTAAATATGCGCTTTAAAAAATCATTTGGATTTCCCAAACGATGGGAAGTGGAGTGTGAGAAAATCAGAGTGGTCAAGGATAACTTCAGGGCATTTGGGCTGATCAACTGAAGTGTAGGCTTGCCATCAGCTAAGAGAGGAAGGTTGGTTCTGGTGGGGAAAGGTTGAGTTTCAGATGTCTTTTCCCTTCCTAATGAAGATACTGAGTACCCAAAATTCATAGTCTACAGTTTTCAGTTTATTTCTTTAAAAGGGATCAAAAATGAGAGAAAATTGTGAAACTACCTGAGTTTCACAACCCTGTGACTCTATTTTTCAAGGCTTAGGCCTCACTTTAACATAATTTGACAATGACTAATCTCGATTATCCTGAATATTCCCACTTACTTCCTCAGAAACAAGTCTGTAAGGACACTCAAATGTTGTACGTACACATAACATTTAATTAAAAATAATTACAATCCTCCTCATAAATAGAAGGAATAGATTTGGGAACAAATACGACTGAGCCCTGGTGAGCAACAACTCACTGATGTGAGCCTAAGTGCACACGCAGGTAAGGGCACAGTATTTAGAGTGTGGGTAATCCCAGGACAGTAAGTTTACAGTAAGACTAGAGCATTTCAATTAATTCAGTGAGTCAATTAGCGATCATCACTTAAAAGAGTTTTGATTATGCTGTAAGATTACCCTAAAAAGAGATTATACCATAAGACTGTCCAGCTAACAGAGCTGAGAGTGACTGTTTCTCTAAACCGCCATCAACCCTTGGTGTTATTAAACTTTTGAATCCTTGACTGGGTTGGAAACATCTCATTGTTAAATGTGCATGTCTTTAATTGTAGGATGCAGTTGGGCATTGGGCATATGCTCACTGGATGTTTGTATCTGAAGACTTTTAACGAATTACATCTAGGATATAATTGAATCTATTGCATTTGGTATATGGGCCATTTAGGATCCTTCATTTTTGCAAAGTTTATTTGCACGGTTGGTATCATAAGTATTATTGACTTTAATAGTAACTCAATTATCATTTACTCTCCTTTGCTTTTTTTTTTCTTTTTAGAAATTATTTGGAACTTGTTGCAAAATCCATTCAAGATTGGATCATAAAAGAAGAAGCCATATATCAGGAATCTAAAATGGCTGAGGAGATCGCTAGGACAAAGGCTGAGCTGGAATTGAAATATTCTGCTACTGCCAAAGCCACTTCCAACAAAACATCTTCTATTAAAAAATCTAAAAGTAAGTCGCTGGTTGAACTTACACATAAAGTCCAAAGACATTCTTCTATTTGATGATTTAATCAAGGCCAAAGACTTCAGTATTAAAATGAGTTGCCTACAAATTTCTGTGACTCTTCACTTTCTCTAAACAATAGAATAGCTGAGTTCCAAATATGATAAATTTGGTAATGGGATAATGGAACATTTGTCTTATAGTGATGCCACCTCTGGATCTGGAAGATTGGATCTGTCCTGCAGATGAAATGCGATGTTAGCGAAATGCCAGATGTCTTTATTTTGGTAGGGATGATAGTTTCAGCTGTCTAAGATTTGTTGATAATATATGAGGCAAATTCGGAGTCAGTGTATTTCCATTAGAATACTTATAGATTCCAAAAGTGAGATTATCTTGTTTTAAAGACATTTCTAGGGCACCTGGGTGGCTCAGTCGGTTGAGCGTCCGACTTCAGCTCAGGTCATGATCTCACAATTCATGAGTTCAAGCCCTGCATTGGGCTCTGTGCTGATGGCTCAGAGCCTGGAGCCTGCTTCAGATTCTGTGTCTCCCTTTCTCTGCCCCCACCCCACTCATGCTCTGTCTCTCTCTGTCTCTCAAAAATAAAAAAAAAAATGTTAAAAAAAATCCAAGACATTTCTTAGAAAAGCAATCAGAAGAATCTCAAGACTAAATTGAGAGTAAGAATCTAAAAATAAAGGGAAAATGGATTCTTGAAGATTTGTGACAGGTACTTAATAAGATGGGGAGTCAATACATATATATTTTGTTGTTGTTAATTTCCATGGCTTTGATGCTGTTGGGGAACGGAGAAGAGAGAGAGAAAAAGATGAAGGATACTTGATAAAGAAGTAAAGCAATGAGGTGACTGGTCTGGAAAATAAGGATATCTCACTAGGGAATGGTTTCCATGTTAATAATAATCGTTATTTCTGATAGTGTAAGTTGAGAGTGATTTCTCGTAAAGAAGCAAAGCTATATATTTTCCAAAGATTTTGCAAATCTTTGTCAATCTCTGTCAATTACCAAAGGAATTTGTGTTTGACTTAATTCTAAAATAAAAATTCGAAAGCCAAGTTGGTAATGAATCCGTCACCATTCTCTAAAATGGTTATATAATCCATCCATCGATTTGGCCTTTCTCTTGATGGGGGCACAGAAGGATGGCAGTAAGTATCTGGACTTCTGGATGGGACTATATAAAGAGAGGTAGGGCTACCCTCATAATAGTGTCCAGGACCACATTTCCCTTGAGCCAGAAAAATTGTGGGTTGACTGCCTTTTCTTTATTCTGCTTCTGAACAAAACCAAAGGCTTAATTACTATCTAGATCCTGTGAAATCCAGAATATGGTTAGTTGGAGATTGGAATACACTTGGTAGGTATTGCATTCAGTTTGAGACCTCTTAAGTGAGGAAAGTTGTAAATCCTTCAAACAGAAGGACTATTATAGCAAGAGGAGGGCTTCAATGTGGAAGGAGAAGTTAGATTTGTTCTGTGTGGTCTTAAGCTAGGATTAATTAGGTTAAACCTCTATTGTGGTGCCTGAGTGGCTCGGTTGGATAAGTGTCCGACTTCCGCTCAGGTCATGATCTCACAGTTTGTGAGTTTGAGCCCCACATCAGGCTCTGTGTTGACAGCTCAGAGCCTGGAGCCTGCTTCAGATTCTGTGTCTCCCTCCACCACTCATGCTCTGTCTCTCTCAAAAATAAATAAACATTAAAAAAAAATTAAAAAAAAAAGCTCTATGGATGGAGAGTCCACTTCAATAAAAGCTTCAAGGTTTCAACACAGCAAGAATGAAATGTATTCTCCACCGTCGGTGAGTTCCTCATCCCTGGAGGAGCTCAGTTCCACTTCAGACATCCACTCTGGGGACGGTGAGAAAGAGTGAGGGATGAATAAATGGAGACATGAACTTGATAGCCTTTGAGATCCCCTATAGTCCAGATATTTGGTTCTTCTATGAAACTTTGTTGTAGAGAGATACTAAGAAGTTTAATTTTCTCTGATTTTAGGTAGCAAAGGAATGAGCAAAGGAGAGATAGCGGATCAAGAAAAAGAAAAGGAGAAGGAAAAGATTCCTTTCATTTTAGAAGGGTCTCTCAAGGTAATTCAGAGAAAGACAGACGACACTGAATATTTGCAAATTCAGATTTATTGTGTGATAGTTTGTGTGGTGGAACAAAAGTGATCTTTTTTGTTAAACTCTCAGAAATAATTGAATCTGCAATGAAAAAGCAGTCTCCCCACCAAGCTGTCTCCTCCTCCAGATGATGAACTTTTAAGGAATTCTGTGTCATTCATTTTTATATAACCCAAATCCAATGCCGTGCCTTGTTCATATCCTCTCTGTTTCTGCTGCAGGTGTTTGTTTCTTGTTTCCAACTTTTAATTGGAGTTTTTAATTACAAAATTAATATATGCTTTTATATAAGAAGTCAAAATTACTCTGGTTCCCTAAACCCCTGAAAAAAAGAAATATCAACAGTTCAGTATGCTCTGTACTTATATATGCATGCATGCACAAATATAAAGAGTGTTTTCATTTGTTTGGTTTTGATTTAGATTTGGTTTGTTTGTTTTTTTTTTTACTCTGCTACATACTAGTTTTAATAGCAACATATCATGAATATCACTTCCAGGTAATATCTAGAGCTCTAACTTATTTTAATAGCAATATTATTAGTCTATAATTTGGATATATGTAAAGTATTAAACGATTTCCTTATTAATAAGCACCACTTACTTTTCTGTTTATACAGAAATATTTTCCTTTTATGTAGTCAAATTGATCATTTTTGGCCAAAATTTAAGACACAATGCCGTGTTTTGGCAAAGATGTGGAGCACAGTGAATTCTCAAACATGGCTGGTTGACATGTAAGCAGGCGCTTCTGCTTTGGAAAACTGGGCATTATCTATGAAACTCAAGCCCATGATTTCCTTTTAACTTAGCAATTCCACTCCTCAGGATATACCTAGTAGAAATGCATGCATGTGTGCACCAAGACACATGGACAGAGTTGTTCTTACAGCATTATTTTTAACTCTCCCAAACTAGAAACAATTCAAATATTCATTAGTGGAATGCCTAGTATGGTTTAGTCATATGATGAAATACTACGCAGCTCTGGAAATGAGTGACCTATTGCTACACACAGAAATACGGATGAATCTCGGGGCCTGGGTGCCTCAGTCAGTTAAGCGTTCAAGTCAGGTCGTGAGCTCACGTTTGTGAGTTCGAGCCCGCATTGGGCTCTGTGCTGACAGCTCAGAGCCTGGAGCCTGCTTTAGATTCTGTGTCTCCCTCTCTCTTTGCCCCTCCCCTGCTCACACTCTGTCCCTCTCTCTCACAAAAATAAACACTAAAAAATTGTTTTTAAGAA
The DNA here is from genome assembly GCA_030068075.1 of Paguma larvata. NCBI lineage: Eukaryota > Metazoa > Chordata > Mammalia > Carnivora > Viverridae > Paguma > Paguma larvata. The sequence continues at coordinate 96,988,650 of CM057833.1, read as the reverse complement.
AAAGAAATATGGATGACTCTCACAAACATCATGTTGAGTACAAGAGGAGAGAGTCAAAAGAAGATATCCATTATGAATGGTTTTATTTACATAAAGTTTAAACACCTACAAAACTAAGCTGAAGTATTACAGATTAGCATAATGGCTGCCTTTAGGGAAATAGAAATGGGTAGTGATTGGGAAGAAGCTTGAGGAGGATTTGTGGGGAGCTGGAAATCTTGACCTAGTGGGGGTTATAGGAGCATTTACTTGGTGGAATTCATTCAACTATTCAGTTAGGATTTATGCTGTTTTTGTATGTATGTTATGGCTTCTCAAAAAAGAATTTTTTTTAATCTGTCATTCTTTTTATGGTTTCAGGCTTTCCGTCAGATTGATTCTACCTTGATTATACATTAATTTTCCTGTACTCTCTTAGAATATTTTCATAGATATTCACTGTTCATAGTGGAATGCCTTTGCCCACATGGACTGCCATTTTATTAGTACTGTTTAATTAAATGTAACATTAATTGCCCTTGCTACACACACAACTGAATTGACATGTTGACTATAAATTAGGCACTTATTTATCAATTTTTTATTTTTTTATTTCTGTGATTTACTTGTTTTATAACTGGAAATTTGTATGTCTTAATCCCCTGCACCCATTTGTTTTTTTGGAACCATTTTTGAATGCTATATTCTGTTTCAGTCACCAGCGTAATTACTCCTCCGCAAGCACCATACTATTTTAATTACAATAGCTTAATTGTAAGCTCACATATTAGGTAGGCAAGAGCTGACTTCCATACCCCCATTAGTATGCAATAAACCACAAAACAATGTAGGTTAATATTGGTGAGCCTCCCTAACTTCTTGGTCTTCATGGTAAACATAATTACATAGCAAATCTTTGCATTTGTTATTAGTCGCCACTTTATTTTATTAAATTTTAAAAATGTATGTTGGTTTCTCTCCCTTATTTTACTGATATATTGAATTATGGAGATTTATTTAACAATATGAATAATCTTTGCATTTCTGAAGAAAACTCCTCTTCAGCATTTCCTAAAGTTTAGTTCTTATCCCGGAGAGACACATATTATGATTGCCTAGGAGTCTCTGGGGAGAAGAGACTTAAAAATACAGATGCCTTCATTCTATCCTGATTACATCTTTGTGACTCGAATCTAGGAATTTTAATTTTGAATAATCTCCTAGAACTATCTTTATGCACATTATAGATTAAGAATGATAGCACTATTTTCATGATACGTTATTATCTTAGTAAATAACTGGGTTTGATATGATAGTATTTTATCTAGAATTTTTGCGTCCAAGATGGATAAAATTAATCTATAGACTTTTTGTTGTTATTAACAAGCATCACTGTTAGAGTTAATTTGGCTTTTAAAATAAATTTAAAAAGTTGGCAAGGGTGCTGTATATAAGGTTGCTGTATCAACGTGGGAAAAAAAATCACTGGAGTTTCTATTTACCAGCAATAACCAATTAGAAAATGTAATAGAAAACAAATATCATTCACAAGAAGGACAAAAACTACAAGGTGCCAAGAAAAATAATAAAAGATAAGCAAAGTCTTTATGGAGAAAATTGCAACATATTATTGAGAACATTTAATACATAATTAAGTGGGAAAATATGCCATGGTCATGGATGAGAAGATTCAACTTCAGAAATGAAATTTACTATAAAATCAACGTTATTCTTATCAAAATCCCAACAGAGTTTTTATGAACCTTAGGAAACTAAAATTAATAAAGAAAAATAAAGGGATAAGGGTTTTCTTTTAGATAGCTTTTGACTGTCAAATTACATCTCTTTATTTTCACCTTGCTGTGTGTTTGTATTTTAAGCATATCTCTTGTAAAGACGGACTATAAACTATATTTTTTAAAAAATTCATAGCTGATTATCTCTTTTAGCAGAAGAGTTGAATCCATTTATATATATTCTGATTAATTATATATTTGGAATTTCTTTAACTGTGGTATTTTCTATTTTCCTGCCTTTTCTATGATCCTTTTGTCCACCTTTCATACGTTATTTTATGTTGAATTTATTTTGTCTTCTCATTTGCAATCAGTTAATGATGGGAACACTAATTTGAATTCTAAGTGAAATGTTGTCCTCCCCCAAAAAACAATTCTATTTTTCTTATGAGTAGACTGATATTAAAGAAGAAATTTGCATTCACTGACTTGTCATTAAAATATTTGCAGAAATTACTTTCCTTGCTCATTACATAAGTACCTACATAATGTCCTTGACTTTGCCCCTTGACAGAAGAAGTTTAGCATGTATGCACTCTATTTCTACTAGTGGTTGCTCTAGAAATTCAACTTGTATATATAATTTAATAAGGTCTAAACTTAATAAAATAAAATATCTTTACTTTCTTCCAGAACAATACAAGGAAATATTAATATTATTTAAAATTTGCTTCCCTCCTCCTAACTTACATTTTAAGTCTTATCTTGATTTTTCTTGTTCCCACAAACTGAACATTATTATTGTCATTGTTTTACATAGTCAGTGTTATTTAGCTTTAGCCTCATGCTTATCATTTGTTTTGTCAAGCATTTCTTCTCACATTTATATTTTGGAAGTATTTCCTTTAAAACTTCTTTTAGTGGGGGTTTGTTGTTATTAAACGTTAGTTTTTACTTACCTAAAAATTGGCTTTATTTTACCATTATTCATTAAACATAGTTTTCATTTATAAAATTCTCAGTTGATTTTTTTTATATCTTCTGAATACTCTCAAGATATTGTTCCACATTTTCCTGGGTTGACATTGTAGTTGTTAATAAATTATTGATCTAATTTGTCATTTCTTTACAAACAGTTAACCTTTTCTCTCCAGGTGCTTTGAAAACACTCAGTGGTGTCCTGGCAAATGTTTAGGAATTGCTGTCTCAGAGGGAAAAAAACAAAAACAAACAAACAAAAATACATATATATGTTCTAAATTTTGCTGATAACATAGTATGTAGAGCACACAATGTACAAATAATAAAACATATACTACTTTTTGTTGTGAATTCCATTTAGCCAGTTTATTCTTATAAAATACTTTCACTGATTTTTATTAAGCTCTTAGCCAACCTATGATTACAGCTGGCAAACATTCAATATGAATGTTGATTGATGTTTTCATTGACATGAACAAGTAAGACAAAAATGAACAACAAAGGAATAAGTCTCACTCATTCATCAATGACTTCAGCAACTTCTTTGCTGAATCAGATAATTTTTACCTTTTTTAATATTTTTATTAGTATATTCACAGCTTCAGTTTATTGTGGTGAAAAGGATACACATTAAAATCAGCAAAGAGAAGCACACACAAGGCAAGCAAGGCCTAGGAAAGTTCCAGCCATGAGTTTCCATTTGTTTTCTTCTCGTGGAATTGTTAGACAGTGCTTATTACTTCTTCCATTAACAATGTGTGACTACATAGAGCATCGACATATAAGAAGCTCACTCAAAGTCCAGGGCATTGTTGGGGGTCAGTTACATAGGCATGGCTGAGGGACCACACGGTTGCCCGGTGTCTAGCTTCTCCACAGGTCAAGGTGATACCACATGGCTCAAATGTAAATTACATTATAAATTGCACTATCTGTTGTAGTCCAAGGCCCCCAAATAAACAAAGACACTCATCAGGCAGGATGCTCTCAGGCCTTACACATTACCTCCCATGAGCTGGGCAAGAGTCTAACATTTCTTCGGGCAGGGTTAATTCTTTACTGCACAGGTCAGGCCCTAATTCTTGGCCCAGGCTTTCTTATAGCAAAATAATCATATTTAGTACAGCAATAGTATCAGTATGAATATGCCTAACACTTGGAGGATCCAATATGGAGTAGGGATAGATTTATAGAAGCAACTAACCCATCCTATAAAGCTATTACATGCATTTTCATATTTCTGTACTAATTTGATTATCTGTTGCCCCTTTAATCCAGTATTATTTGTACCTTATGATAATTTTGTACACAGTACTCAGTATAGAAATTAGTTGATAGCTAAATCCATTTCTTCCTCAGGCTAGTCATTTTTCCATTAATATTACATCTTGCAGAAGATTCGTATATCTCCTGATATAATATCAGTATTATGACTTATTTACGAATGTAATTGACTGTACCAATGCCAGTGTTACACCATATTGCAGTATGGTCATGGTAAAATTCAGTTACAGAAAAAAAAAATCAAAATTTCAGTGGTATTTGGTATGTCTTCCTAACAGAATCAGTTCATGAACAGATATTATGGACAGGTGTCATTACAATCGGCCTGGATTCAGTTATTTATGTACAAGTCAGTTAGGGATGAAGCTAAATGCCCTGCCTCAGTTTACAGACTTGTAGTGAAGCTGGATTCCGTTGTGCGCTGCCATATAGCAGGGCTTACTTTCCATCTAAAGGGACACAGGCGGTATCCAAAATAGTTACTTTCTCTGTCATTTGTACTACTGGATATCTTATTCTGATCTATTCATGGGGCAAGAACCATCGGTGCTGCAGTGTAAATTACAAGTACTCCAGAGAATTTCCGATATTTGGAGGTCCATAAAATTCCCATAGGCATGCCCCACCAAGCAGGTACAATGGAGGGTCATTGCCCATGAATACTTCAGGTTTTATCTGTATTAAAGTAGTAAGAAGGTGCTATTGCATCAGGATAAAAGCACTCTCCCAACATGGGGTCCAAGCATTATCAGGAGTATTGTTTTACCCTTCCCAACTCTATCAGCTTCCTAGGTCTGCCATAACAAAATGCCACAAATAGGGAAGCTTCCAAACTACAGAAATTTCTTTTCTCACAATTCTAGGGGCTAGAATCTGAAAGCAAGGTGGTGGTCAGGTAATTCTCTCTCTGTAGGGTCTGGAGGAGGGTCCTTTCTTGGTCCTTCCTAGCTTCTTGTGTTTAGCAGCAAGCCTTGGTATTCCTCACTTTGTAGATGCATCACTTTTTAGATTCCAGAAGAAGATTTCCTCAGTTTATCATACTACTAGTTACAATGTAACAACTCCAAACATGACACTTTTAAATTTAATCTGCATTATTAACATTTTCATTTAGATAGCCAACAGTCAGTTGGTCCCTGATTTGTAGCATTTGCTGATTGGGGTAGTATAAATACTCCCATCAGGCCTTCAATATGGCGTCACTGAATGCAGAATTGAAAGCAATGGGAGCACACTATTATATTGTATTCTATCATACAGATATAATAGATACAAATAACCTCAAAAACATAGGTAATAGGAAAATGTAACAAAACGATTAAGAAGGTGGTAAAATTTTCCTTCAGATTCTGTGTCTCCCTCTCTCTCTGACCCACCCTGCTCATGCTCTGTCTCTCTCTCTCTCTCTCAAAATTAAATAAACTTTAAACAAACAAAAAAAAAAGAAGGTGGTAAGTTTTGAGTATTTAATATCTTTGTTTTTAATATGTTATTTGATCGTGCATTTATATAATTTAATTTTAAATAATGGCTGTGGTTAACAAGCAGCTCACAAAATTCCTGAAAATTTACCAATAAACTTTCAAGTCAACATGAGCTAGATCCAGGACCCCACTGTTACTTCCCGCTTTTAACTCATTGGTCTTCCTGAATGTTGGGATTCGTGTCTTTCATCAACTTTGGAAATGGTCAGCCATTATCTATTCAAATACCATACTGCTTTTCTAAAGGTCTATTCCACTTCTAAACGGGCTTTCAAACCTACCTTGTTTTTAATACGTATTTCTTATTTATACTTTGGATCCTTTCTTCTTTTTAAGCAAATTAAAGACCAAGCAGGTTAAAATACTTTTTTACATCCTCTATTTGATAATTCCAATACCTTCAGTCTTTGCAGATATGTTTTCGTAGTTTGTTTCTTCTCCAGATTCTTGCTTTTGGCTTACTTCCTCACGTTTTGTGATTTTCATTTGTGAGATCATAGCTACCCACAATCTTTTTAGGATACATTTTTAAGGTAATGTACATTTTGGCCACACTGTGTGAAGATAGGCTTGTGGTTAGTTCTTAGGGGAGACTGCTCCCACCCCACCTCACCTTTCATACAGGGCCGAGGAAGCAAGCTAGATTCATGGTCTTCCTCGATGGGGAAAGATAATTTTTTAGTTCACCCAACAAAGGTGTCATTTTTAAAAAATACCTGCTCTATTCATAGGTCTCTGTTCTGTCCTCCCATGATATTGCTCTATAACCCATCAAAACTCCAGTTCTAGGCTGCCAGGGGTGGGCAGATAGCCTTTGGAAACTTCCCTCCTCAGTTCTCCTGTTCCTCACAGGACTAGTGCTTTCTCATACCTCTTAATTTGCTGCCACCCTTGCTATGCATTACAATGATGATTTTTTATATTTTACCTGTCATTTTTTGAAATATTCTGTGCCAGGAATGTTTCTTTGAACATCTGGTCTACCATATTGCTGATTAACCATGTTTATGACCTACACTGGGCATTCAATTCATGTGGAAAAGTACAGGAAGCAGGGAGACCAGCTAAGAGGCTGATGTAATAGTTCAAGCTAAAGATAAGAAGACCTGAATTAAAGAAAATTGCAACAGAGGGTGAGAGAGGAAGCTGAGTAGAGGGTAATCTCTGAAGAGCTTTGGCAGGGTGTAGTTCCGGGAAGATGGGTGAGAGAAGAGAAGCAAGTTAGCTTGCAGTTAGCCACAAGGCCTCTAGCTCAGTATCTTAATTTGTTAGAGATACCACTTACACAAAGCATTTGAAATATTCTCCAAAATGAACCTGCATGGGATCTAATGTGTTTCAAAATCCCGTTAATTTTTTTAAATGTGTTTACAGGCATGGAAAGAAGAACAAGATCGATTAGCAGAAGAGGAACGCTTAAAGGAAGAAAAAAAAGCAGAAAAGAAGAGTAAGGAGTCTGGTAAAAAGAAAGGCAAGGAAAAGGTAGAGAAAGAAGAGAGTAAGCATGTGAAGAAAAAGTCTATTTCGAAGGAGAAACCTAAAGAAGAGCAAATAAAGATCCCGGAAGTAATAGAGAAGCCCCCCCAGCTGCCAGAACCTGAGATTGTTTATCCGGTAAAATCGATGTTCTAAGAAGCCTCTTCGGGTCCTTACTCATTGTTTTGCGAGAAACGCCACTTCTGTGGAAACATAAGGTTCCCAGTCTTCACTGACCCCACCGAAAGCCTTGGAGTTTCTTCTAGCATAGATGATCTCAGACCCTACCCTTTAATGCCCTAGGACCTTCTTTGTAGTCAATCACCAAGATAGGAACACCCTGAGGCCAGTTTTCCATGAGTGCCCTGAAGCTAGGTTACTAAGGGCCAGAGAATGGAGACTTGACACAAAAACCTTCATTTAGGTTAGTGTAAATAAGCAGCTCTGAAAGGTCACAGAGAGCACAGAGGTTGGCTCTCTTTGTCTCTGTGACAGGACTTGCCAAGTAGGCACCCATGTTTTTTGCTTGTATGTTCTGATTAAACCTTCCTTTGGCCAGTCTCTCCCTCAAGTAGTCTTGTGAGGAAAACCTAATGGGAAAGAGAGGGACAGAAATGAAGCAGTCCTTGTCCTTTCTAGCTGCTACGCTAAGCCAGTTCTCAGACTTTAGCAGGCATCACAATCACTTGGAGCTCTATTAGCAACATTTGGTAAAAAAATGCCTTTACCATAGGACTTCCTAAAATATAATCTGTCAAAAAATAAAGTATAAATTGTCAATATTCCTCAGTATATCAGTTCACTTTAAACAGAAAATTAACAGCCAACGAAAGAGAAATTGATTCTTCTCCCACTGCTTTTCAATAGTGCAGTGATTTGATTCGCACTAGGGGATCAGGGCACTCCAGTGAATGGATTTTAAAATCATGGACATCCTTTAGTTCTGCCTGTCACTGTAAGACCACAGTGTGGTCTTAATATGGACACCGGACACTGGCCTCAGAGTCTACAAAGTGACAGACATTCATTTAGCAGAAATTAAGCTTACAGCAACTTGAACTGGCTCACACCGATGAGCTGATTTTTGTCAATTGCAGGTCCACATTCAATGCGTGATGTTTTTCCTTCTAGTTTCTTGGATACAATATGGGAGATATACCCATCCAAATCTCGGGAACGAATTCTTACCTGTATCCTTCGGATGGAGGGAAGATTGAAGTAGAGAAGACAACATTTGAAAAAGGTACATTTTGAAGGCAGCTGGTTAATCACTTGGAAGATAGTAGCCCCTTTCAGGTGGTCTCGGGGTCTGGAACCATGAGTGTGGTAGGTGAGGGTGGTGATGTGGCCACTGCAGTTCTTATACGCCACATTCAGCATTTCCAGACTTCGTATTCTTCTGTTACAATCGCCTGCAGGGCACGGGCCAGCTGAGAGGTGAGCTGGGACACTCGGAAGAAAATTCCAATGGTGAAAGTCCTAACATATTTCTCTATGATGGGGAAATTAGTAGTCACCACAACAAGCAAAGAGTTAATTAGTAATATTAATTACAACACGTAGTGACATCTCAGAAATCAAGCACATACTGTGAGGTTTAGAGCAAATTTCTGGTTTGGTTTCTGGAGCACAGAGCTTGGGGGCACTGCCGCCGAGATCAGTTATTTGAGCTACCGAGAAGTTGCTTCTAGATTCAGAAGTCTGTGAGTGGGAGAGGAATCTGATGGATGCACTGAGGAGGACCTAATCTGGAAACAACCTGAAGGAAATGCACGGTTCTTCCCGGGAACCTATCAGGGCTTATCTTTTCACTGTGCTTTAAAGATCTCTCAGGTGGATTGGAGAACCTCGGCTTTATTTGACAGTTAATTGTCTCCAAGAGCTGTGAGGAGGTCCGTGTCGTAGACCCTGTTTAATGTCCACAAGGTTAGGCCCCCCAGGAAGGGGCAACACGGACTCCTCCTATTCCCACAGAAAGCCTGACACCAGCTTATGCTCATCTCCTTCCTCCTCCTCCTCCCCTCCCTACCTCCCTCTCTCTCAATCCCTCTCTCTTTCCTTCTCTCTTTCTTGCCATCTAATAACGAGCCATTTAATGAGGAAATCATTGCAACAGTTAGGTGCTGTTCCCTGTATGAAGTTTTGGCTCAAGCAGAAGCATTATTAGATAGAAACTGCCGCATCAAACAAAAGATCACACCGATAATTTTTAAAATCAAAACGCGCGCAAGTTATTCAAATTATTTAAACAGCGGTTGGTGGTAGAACTTACATCAAATATCAGGCCATTTTATTATATAAGGTTTATTTATTTAAAACATGAAAGGGATTGTTATTAATATATAGATACATGTATTTATATTATCATATCTTTTAGTATTGGATATTCTGAAAACCATCCTTGGGAATAGGGGGCAATTAGTAGTCGTTAAAAATGGAGCTTAGAATCACATAACCGAGAAAACTACTGGACTCAAGTTTTGTAATGTTCTATTTTCAATAACTATTCTTTGCCTTCATCAAGATTTGTATATGCATACGTTTATTAAAGTGGGTCACAGTAAATACAGTATTTTTATCCTAACCCTATCAGTTTTGAGAGATGGTAGCTCTGTCAAAATTGAAAAGAATAAGATGAATTTAAAAAAGAAGAAAAAAGCTGAGAAAGGGGACCAAAAATGAGTCAAAACACTAGAAGAGAGAAGGGGCCATTAGGAAAATGCTTATCTCTTGCTATTAACGATAATAACTACTCTAACTGATGTAATTCTTTATAAGTTGTAAAACCCTTTCACATCAGCTAACTCATGTGATTAATCACAAAATTGAGTGTAGGCAGCCTCAGCCAATGTATTTTCTCTTCTGTAATTTGATTAGAAAATCTGAAAACAGGGGCACCTGGGTGGCTCAGTTGGTTAAGCATCTGACTTTGACTCGGGTCATGATCTCACAGTTCGTGAGTTCAAGTCCCACATCAGGCTCTGTGCTAACAGCTTGGAGCCTGGAGCCTGCTTTGGATTCTGTGTCTCCCTCTCTCTCTGCCCCTCCCCTGCTTGCACTCTGTCTCTCTCTCCCTCAAAATATATTAACATTAAAAAAATGTTTTTCTGAAAGAAAGTCTGCAAACATCTCCCTGATCCACACGCCATTCATTTCTGGGATTCCACCATCGCTGTCTTCCCGTAGGCATCTTTTTGTAAAATAATGATATTCCTAGGTGTTTCCACTCCCTGGGTACCTTCTGTGCTGCATTAGTTACAAGTCTTGTTAAGGACCTTAATGAGGCGTGGTCAGCAGCCCATCCTCTGTCTCCTGATGTTCCCCAGGGCCAACTTTTATCAAAGCGACCGTGAAAAAGGACAAGCACACTTTTATAATTCATTTAAAAGACCCTAAGAAAATTGAGAAAAAGGAAAAAAAAAGAGAGGAGAGTTCTTCAGAAGATGAGAACGAAGAAAGGGAGGAAGAGCAAAATCCTGAAACTGATAAGCAGCTGCCTCATTGTGTGAGTGGAGGTTAGTATTCCGGCCATGGGTCAGAGCCATCCATCTGACAGCAACACACATGCGACTCTACCACCTAGCGAGTGTGCGGTTTCCAGATGGTAAGGCAGGCGTTTTGCCATTCTGCTTATGTACATTTTCCCTAAGGTGTACATACACTGCACACACAGCCCATGGATAGCGTGCTGCTCACTTGGTTTTTCCCCATCTGGATGCCCCACTCTTGAGTCCAGTTGTCACATGGAGTCTATACAAGTGGCTACCTTTAAGTAGCAACTTTGAGTGTCCAACGTCCATCCTTGTCTGAATCTTGTTTTATACAACTTGTACCAAGTGCCATCTCTGGGACTCGGGTTCTCATTAATTGATTTCTACTAAAGTTTTAGCTTTTCTCCAATATTCACTACAAATGATGGGGTTTCCTTCTGTGCTGTCTCTATCCCTTAGTTCTCCCCAAGTATCAAATTTTTTAGATTACAAGGACAAGAAAAAAATCCTATATTTAGTCTTGAGAGTCTGTACCTCTGGTGATGGGAGCTGAATGTCCATGAAACTTACGTACTTATTATAAACTTATTATACACCACGAAGCTTCCCGATAATACTGTTTAACATCTCCAGGCAGCACCACCTGGGAAAACTAAATGCTCCCTGCCCAATGGGACATGCATGGATTATACCCGCAAAAGGAGAAGAGTTAATGAATAAAATGTTTTGAACTCAAATTGGTAATAAGATACATAACTAAATCTTACTAATAGATTCAGTTATGACCACAGAATTCTCCAAACTCAAGAACACAATACTTGACAAGTTCGAATGTACCCAAGAACTTAAGACAGAAATTTTCAAATTACTTTTCTTTGTTTTGCCTGATATAAGAATATGTGGCTTATTATTTTTAAAAATGAGGAAATTAGAATATTTAAAGAAAAATAACAATTGCCCATAATTCACCCCAGTGGTAACCACTATTATAAATGTATTTCTTTCTTTATCATCATGAACATTTTCTTATTCATTAAATAGTCTTGAAAAAAAAGTTTTCCAATGATTTCGTAGCGATTTATTGGTACATACATGTCAGTAATTTACTTAATCACATTCACGTTTTTATATACATTATTTCCACTTTGCATTGACTTTTGCTTACATGTCTTTTTAACAAAATGGAAGTGACCTTGACTTGATTTTGTCTTTTAGAAGAATCAGATACAGAGAATAAAGTTGTCAGCAAGTTTGGATCTTTCTCTGCCACCTTAGAAAATGGCATCTGCCTCTCAATAAGTTACTATGGACCAAGTGGAATGGCACCAGGTAAAATAAACACAACAGCAAGGATAAGTGTCCCATGACCAAGCGCATCTGCTCATCCCCAATCTGCTCACCTGTTGATAATATGTTCTGATTTAATGCCCTTCTTTTCCTGAAAGGTGGGAATATAGGTGTGAGTGTGTATATATATGTGTATATTTACATGTATTTACATTTATAACCTTTCATACATAAAAAAAAAATAGTGCTTTGACATTTGCAAAAGAAATTGTCATATATAATTTTACATCTAATCACATATACTTATAAAATTTGATAGATAATAGATATAGATAGATAATTTCAGTTATCTTTGTTAACTAGCCCAGCAAAATAAGTCTATTAGTTGGTTCCAAAAAAAAAAAAAAAAAAAAAAAAAAAAAAAAGCATGATTTCTCAAGGAATTCTCTTGGTTTTCCACATAATAGTATTTTTATGAATCCTGTGATTGTGGAATCTTGATGTGCTTTAGAACTTAACAGCCTTAAAGGAGCCATTCACTGGACATCTCGAAGAATTCCTTCACCCCACTTTTAATGAACAAATTCATTAAATAACTTAAATAACTGAAATAAATAACTGAAAGCTATTTCCTTACAAACCACAAAATAGTATGTCACTTAACCAAGAACCAGCTAGGAAATCTTGTGGGTTCCCATGCATTTTACAGGGATCTAAATACACAGATTTAATTGAAAAAAGAAAAAAAAAAGGCTTTACAAAATCAAAAGCTAATCCCACCTTGGTGATCCAACTATCTGCCTTACCATCTAGCTCTTTTTCCACAGAGACAATATTCCATTGGATCGTAACAATCTTTTTCTTACCTTGTACAAAATATTGTAGTATTCTAATGAGTTAGAGAGCCCATTAAATTTGTTAGTATTTTTACTTTATTTGGGGTTTTGCCTTTTAATTTTGCATTTGGTTTGTTTCTGAGCCAGCACTTGAAGTCATTCTGTGCCTCACAAATTATGTATTAAATCCATTATCATACACAGTCACTAAAAAATCCTATCCATTCTTATCAGGATTTCAGATTAAGACATATACTATCAACTCTACTGCTGCTGTTTCTTAAGCAATTTCCTTATTTTTTAATTTAATCCTTAAGTTGTTATGCAATTATTCCATTTAAAACAAATGTTCCTGATTTCAAGTTGTAAGTACTGCATTTGAAATTGTTTATAGTGTGAAAGAAATGGAAAGGCATTCCAATGCTCATGGATTGGAAGAACAAATAGTGTTCAAATGTGTATACTATAGACCCTAGAGTGAAATAAGTCAGTCAGAGAAAGACAAATACCATATGATTTCACTCATATGTGGAATTCGAGAAACAAAACAAATGAGCAAAGGGGAAAAAAGATAGACAAATCAAGAGACATACTTTTATTTTTAAGAAATAGACTCTCAGTTATAGACAGCAACTAGGGATTAAGGAGTACAGTTGTCATGATGAGCATAGGATGAAGTACAGAGTTGTTGAATCACTATATCGTAGACCTGAAACTCATATAACAATGTATGTTAACTAACTGGAATTAAAATAAAAACTGAAATAAAAAGTAATGTTTTACTTTTCTTATATTAAAAATATTGAAGGATGAGTCTTTATAAAAACATAGAGACTCCTTCAGTATGCACTTAATAGTAATATTTAAGAACTTTTATGTGCTAATAACTAAACAAATTTCCAATCCAGTTATCCCCTGCTGCATATGCCACCACTTACGACAATTAAACTTCCTCCCATCCTTCAGGTCTCAGCTTACAGGTTGCTTGTCCTGAGAAAGACTTTACAGACCAAGCGGCAGTAGCGTGTAAGCTGGGTCTTTGGAAGTGAGTAGGAATTGCCTAAGCGAAGAATCAAAGGAAGAAAATTCCAGAGTTTATTCATCTTGCTTAACTGAAACTTTATGCCCATTAACTAATAACTCCCCATTTCCTTCTCCCTGAGCCCCTGGAACAACCATCTTATTCTTTGATTCTATGAATTTGACTATTTTAGGTAACTCACATAAATGGAATCGTGCAGTATTTGTCTTTCTGTGACTGGATTATTTCACTAAGCATAATTTCCTCAAGAATCCATCGATGTTGTTGCATATTGTAGAATTTCCTTCCTTGTTAAGACTGAGTAGTATTCCGTTATATGTATATAGCACATTTTATTTATCCATTCATCTGTTGATGGACATCTGGGTTGTTTCTACCTATCTTTTTCTTTTTGTGACTTTTAGTTCCTTGAATGCTTTCTCTTATGTCTGGCCACCTGCTCATGATTTGCCCCTTGCTCGGAACACTTTCCTCTGCTGCATGTGCCACCACTTACGACAATTAAACTTCCTCCCATCCTTCAGGTCTCAGCTTACAGATTGCTTGCCCTGAGAAAGACTTCACAGACCAAGCGGCAGTAGCGCGTAAGCTGGGCCTTTGGAAATGAGTAGGAATTGCCTAAGCAAAGAATGAAAGGAAGAAAATTCTAATTATTAAGAATAGTGTGGGGGCGCCTGGGTGGCTCAGTCGGTTGAGTGTCCGACTTCGGCTCAGGTCATGATCTCGCGGTCTGTGAGTTTGAGCCCCGCATCGGGCTCTGTGCTGACAGCTCAGAGCCTGGAGCCTGCTTCAGTTTCTGTGTCTCCCTCTCTCTCTCTGCCCCCTCCCCCACTTGTGCTCTGTCTCTCTCTGTCTCAAAAATAAATAAAAAAAAAACATTAAAAAAAAAAAAAAAGAATAGTGTGTACCGAATCTCAGTAACATAGAAGCACGACTTGTTGATGGAAAGGCAAACTGTGTAGTATAGCCAAGTATAGATTTTTATGGAGGCATTTTGGGTTTGATTCTCTTCTTTTGTGTTCCCACGGACAACTGTACTTCCTCTCTTATACATGTAACACATGCCATTGTACCTGAGGGATTTTTCATTTGTCTACTCATTACATTATAAATTCCCTGTAGTCTCATTCATCATTGGTTACCCAATTCCTAGTTCATAATAGTAGGTAGTCAATAAGTATTTACTGAATAAGTAAATGGATGGGGATGAGAGAGAGGAGTTTCCAGCCACCTATAACTGGACATCATTCATTTATTTATATACTGTACTTCCCACGGATCAGGAATCTTGCTGGCACTGAGCCAAGATGATGAATAAAACCACAGCACATCTGCTCAGAAAAACTCATTGTCTACTGGAGAAAGAAAACATAATAAATAGAGAAATAACTGCAGATGTGGTAGAAATTACATATAAACAGAGTATTGGGGACAGCTAGGAAATACTTCAGAGAGAAAACATAGCATCCGAGGTGGTACTTTAGAGATGAATGGGAACTATCCAGACAGAGCAGGGAAACGGAATTCTAGATAGTAAGAACCATTTGTATAAACGTACAATTGTGTAAAAGCAGGCCATCTTTCCAGAAAGGTGAAAAGTGAGTGTGGCTGGAGTGGAGGAAGGTGAGCCATGTATGTCCTATAAGATCAGTGAGTGTTAGAGGTGGTTAAGTAAGGGAAGGGAAATGATATAATTGGAGTTCATATTAGGAATATAATTTTAGTGATAGTTACACTGAGATGGTGGTATCGGAGGTGCCATACCAGTTGGAAACGGCTACAGAAAATCAAGAGATCAGTGAGAATATAAGCTAAGGGAGGAATAGATAGGAGAGATTCAAGAGATTAGAGATTCAAGAGAAATTTCTGATGGCTTGATGACTGGTTGGATGTATAGGGTCAGTCAAAAAGAGAATGCAAATGACCTCACTGTCTCACTGGGGAAATGAGGGGCTTGACTGGTCATTAAATGAGATGGAGTACATCGGAGGCGTTCCTTCCTAGGAAAAGAGAGAATCTCTGAGTTTGAAATGTCTCCAGTACCACAACCAGAGGGAGATGTCTAAAGGCCGTTGGACATCTGAATCTGACGCTGAGAAAGAAAGATCACCCCTTGAGCTATGAAGTTTGGAATCATCAGTATGTAGATGATAGCGGGAGCCCCAGTAGTAAGTGAGGTATTCAGGTCTATTATATATAATAAAGGTGCTCAGTCTTGACTATATAACACAGTCACATGTGATTTTTCACAAGCATAAATGCCTGTGCCTCATCCCTAGAGAGTCTGATTCAGAGGGCCAAGGGGGTGGGGGAACGCTGAACTTATTTTTTTTTTCTTAAATTCAATAAGTAATTATTCCAAATAGCCAGAGTTGAAAACATCCTTTGTGTAAGCATAAGGGAAGAATCCCTGGAATCTAATGACATTTAAGGACTCACAAGAGAGGAAGAACCAGTAAAGGAGACAGAAAGAAATTGCCCAAAGAAGGTGGGGAGTATTATTCTGGAACCCAGAGGAGAGTAGAACTCAAGAAGCAAATATTGCTCAGAAGATTCCAACATAATTCCTTCAGAGATCAGCTCTCCTTTGAGAATTCTCACAATCCATTATGATTTTAAGCATAAAATCAATCTTCTACGACTTCTTTCTGTCATCTCAACTAGAAAAACCAGTTTCTTTTCTGAATTTCCTTTTCCGTATCCATTATTATTATCCTACTTAATATGTCCTTGTATTGAACCTATTTAAGTATAAATCTATAAATAGTCTTAAGTATAAGACTATTTTGGCTTCTTAAGATCTTTTGTATATTTTGGTATTATTATCCACTGCTCCAAATATTTTGCATATAAGAGCCTCTCGATAAATATTTCTCAAATAGTTGGTTACTGCCCTATCATTAGGAGTTCACAATCTAGACAGGAAGGCAAGAACATGTGAAATAATGGCTCTGTCAAATAGGTCAAAGTGTTCAGTTCCTGAGATTTTTTAACTACAATTCTGATTTTCAATCAACTACATTACCCCTGAAATCTGTCCAACTGAAAAATCATATTCAGCAAGGTAAAAATTGCTGCCAACTGGTATGTTTGTGCTGCAAATTTTGTTTAACAAACATATCAAATACGAATGTCTAATTTACTGGTTTTCTCCTTTTCTCTTTATAGAGGATAGAGATCCTAATTTGGACACAATGTTGAATATCCCATCAGCACTTACTGCAACAGTAATTCCTGTTATAGTGACTGTTCCTCAAGGCAAAGGAAAACCAAAATCAAAAGGCAGAGAGAAAGCCAAAGATTCTCTTAAAGAAGAGGAACACCCAAAAGAAGAAGAGAAAAAGGTGCATGGACTTACCACGGGTTCCGAACCTGTACTTCTACCTCAATGTTAATTTTTTTTTAAATCATGAGTTACATCCATAGTGTTATTACGGTACCTGTATGTTACTGTGCAAATGTATTAACATTCCTTGAAGTTTTTATTTGGAATGAACAAGAAGAGATTTGCACACAGGAGTTGGATCCCTATGCCCGGAGACATATTGTCATATACAGTCTCAGGTCTTTCATTCTAAATTCAGAATGACAAGTTCAGCCTTTTTTCCACTCTGGTTCCTGAGTAGTCTTTGCTTTTGGTTGGTTAAGTTCCTACCATTCTCTAAATATTCTATTTAGTTTCATTAGATAAACAATCGAAAGAGGAGGGTCTCTAATTAAACAATGGAAGTGCTTCCATTTGGTAGACTTGGGCTTAGATACTGATGTGCTACGGATTGAAGGACAGCCCACTTCTGGCTCAAGAGCAGTTCACCTCCAACCTGCCACCAAATGCAAACACTCACAGAGGCTTTGATTCCAAACATGTTCCTAATAGAAGAATACAGATCAAAAGAGGGGCAAGAAGAAAACCACTTGACGCCTTTGGCATTTACTAGGACAGCTGTGCAGTTTGTACAATGTACAAACACTCAACTTGTTAGAATAAAAAAAAATGGGTTAAAAAGTGATCAGGGATCTTGATTTCAGACCTCGGCCCTTTCAGAGTTATGGGGTTTGTATGCTACTTAGCCTCTGCATTATTTATTTAGCTTTCCTGTAAGATAAATTTTCTCAAGCCAGGACACTTGGCCCTTGCTAAGTAAGAATTGCATGGTGTTTGAGCAGAATAGCCCTAGATGATTCATTAATTTGACTGAAAGCAGTTTGGTAGCAAACTAGTCAGCTGACCTAAAATTTTTAAAAAGTGACTCTAATGGAAGGATGGGAGGTAATGACTGGCTTTCTGTGTAATGATACATTTGTCTGACGGGTTCATGTCTTCAAACATTACTGTTCATTTTACAGAATTTCATCATTTCTTTCCTCTTAATTTTGCTCTGTGTTTTTAATTGATTTTTTTGCTAGCTATTCAGATTTTCTTATTTGTTAGCAACAAAGTCAGAACAATTTAAATGACCAACAGTCAAAGACTAGTTAGAATAAATGATCAACAGAAGACTAGCTCGAGTGAACTAAAAATCCAGTGACAAGGAATCAGTTGGAATGATTTTAGCAGCTAACAAAAGAGAGCCGACTGTAAAAACTGAAATTATTATCATTAGGGGTAGTTTGGCAGCAACTAAATAACCTTCATCCTGGAATACAATTAACCAGCCAGGTATTCAGGCATAGTTAGCATAAAATTAATTAGAATTTTTCAGTAGACACACCCAAACTTCCTTAGTTTATAAGTAACCTTTTTATGCCTTTTTAAATTGTTTTTATTTACTACAAAGGAAATGCCTGCTTATTAGAGAAAAATAAGAACACATATCCTAACAGCGTAACACCTCTAACACCCAAACTTTAAAAAATGCACAAAGTAGGTGGTGGGGATGTTGGTCAGCCCTTACACCCACACTTGCAAACAGAGGCATCTTTCGAGGCCCAACTCCTCCATGATCCTTTCCTAACTATTCTCATTGATTTTGATATCTTCATTTTTTGAGGAGAGATGTGCCAGACCCTTTGGCACTATAATTTAATTGTTTCACATGTCTGTGTACCATTCTGCAAGCAGAATATAAATTGCACAAAGGTAGAGACTCATGCATTTTACAGGCTCCATCACAGGGCCCATTAGTCATGGGCAAGTCCTTACTTTGTCGTAATAAATCAATAGCTCATTTAGAAAATAACAATTATTCACGTGTTAAATTATTTACAGGAAGAAGTGGAACCAGAACCTGTTTTACAAGAGACTCTTTATGCTCCCACTTTCCAAAACCTAAATGTGTCTTGCCCCAGTGGGCTCCTAGTGACCTTCACTGGGCAAGAGTCTGCAGGTGAGTGTTAGCTGGTATGGAGCAGGGAGAGAGTGGAGCAAAAAGTCATATAGAAAACAATTAAATCACCATTGAAAGCGTGTATTTTCCTATTGGTTAAACATACTTGTTAATAATGAACAATAGACTAATAATAATAACCATCACTTTTTGAGCATTTACTGTTAGCTTGGCACTAAGTATTTAATATACATGAAAAAATACAACTATCATAGGGGCTTCTGGGTGGTTCAGTCAGTTGAGCGTCTGACTCTTGATTTTGGCTCAGGTGATGATCTCATAGTTCATGAGATCGAGCCCCACTTTGAGCTCTGCGCTGACAGTCAGGAGCCTGCGTGGGGTTCTCTCTGACTCTCCCCTGCTCGTGGTCTCTCTCTCTCTCTCTCTCACTCTTTCTCAAAAAAAATAAATAAATAAACATTTTTTAAAAAAATACAACTATTTTTTTTTCATTTATAATAGTTTATTTTCAAATTGGTTTACATAAAACACCCAGTGTTCATCCCAACATGTGCCCTTTTTTAATGCCCATCACCCCCTCTCCCCTCCCATCCCCCTCACCCTCAGTTAGTTCTTAGTCTTTGAGAGTCTCTTATGTTTTATCTCCCTCCCTCTCTGTGTCTTTTTTTTTCCTTTTCCCTCTTCCCCTCCCCCTGGTTTTTGCTTAGTCTCACAAAGTCCACCTATTCGTGGAAACATATGGTATCTGTCTTTTTCTGATTGACTTATTTCACTTAACATAATACCCTTAAGCTAAGTCCTGATAATTCCATTTTGTGAAATAAATGGAGGCTTCAGGAGGTTCATTAACTTGCCCAAGGTCACTCAACTCCTAAGTGACAGAGCTCTGGGTCTAGTGATGGCAAAGCCAGTGTTCTTAGCAACTGTCGTGAGGCCCTGTCTTGCCGCCTCTACAGAGGGTCACAGGTCCGTTAATTTGCTGGTCTGATCAACACAAAGGACCGTAAGCACAAAGTAGGGAGAGACAAGTGCAGGTTGAATGGTCGAAGGAAACCAGTCTTGTTCCCAGCATATGTATCCGCATATAACTTTATAATGTCTGTTATTTCTGTATGGCCTCTAACTTATCAAGAGGAATAAATAAGTACTAATAGGACTTCTTTAATTACCCTGTTGGGGTGTCCACGTTGGTGACTGAATTTGAATATCACTTAAATGAAGACCCACTATTGCAGTAGGATTAACAGAAGCAGCAAAGCAAGCACAGGCCTGGACTTGAGTTCTGACTATATGGCCCTTGCAGTTACTTACTGTCTCTGGACCACGTTTCTTCATCTATAAATGTTGTATTGTATCAGTGGATCTTGATCTTTTTTCACAACCAAATATCCTCTTTATTATAATTTCCTTATGTACACCGTATTGGAAAAGTACATCTATCAAAGAAAAAGAGTATGCCTATTGAAAAATAATTCAGTGTCGTATTCACTTGCCACCCAGACGAAAAGAAACTAAATGTTGCAGTTGATCTGATTTGTTTCAATCTTGTTATTCATTAGGCTTTATCAATTATAAAAATAGACCATGAATCTTGGAATCTATTTCCCAGAATTCCTAGTGGTCCAGCTTTCCATGATGAGATTGACTATGTAATGGCCACAAAAGGTCTTCCAAAGTCAAAGAAGTTGTTAGTGTACTAAGAGGGATATTTCTTGATAAGAACATATTTGTTTGTTTGCATGTTCACTTGATCTCATTATCAAACTCCAGCTTAATACCTGTTTCACCTGTCTTTTTTATTAGTTTCATTATCTAGTCTGATATTTTCATCTTTATACCATGGTATACAATGTGGTTAATGATAACTCTGCTTGGAATACCTAATCTTTTAAAAATCTTCCATATATTTTGAATACCCTAATTCAAATCTGAACACATTTACAACATAAATACCAAAATAGCAATGTTTTCATTAGGATCAACCTTGGACAGAAGGAAGGAAGAAGGTTATGTGGTACAAGAAAGAAGAGCTTTCTTGGGTGACCTTGGACAAGTCATAACCCCTGTCCGCCTGAATTTCTTCATTTATAAAATAGTGTCATATACGAAACAGGGTTGTTATAAGTGTTAAATGAGAAAATACGTTCTATCTGGAGCATAGTATTCTAGTGTTAGGTTTTGAGGGTTTTTTGTGTGTTTTTGGGTCATGGTAGCAGTGGTTGTTTTTACAGCATGAGAAAATAGTTAAGCATAGAGCCCCATTCAACTTCCAGGCCTGCCACTTAACTGTGTGACCTTGGAGAAGCTATGAGCCTTCCAAGCCTCCATTTCTTCATCTGAAAGCCCTGGAAAGTACATGTCTCCCTTAAAAGTTTGTTGAAGTGAGCTGAATAAAATACACATACAAAGCATTTAACATATAAAAACATCTCAGTAAATGCTTATATGTTTATAAGAAGACTTTTGTGACTTAGAGGGTATCATGAAGGGCCCTCATTCCAAAATATTTTTCTGTCAGCCTGAGATAGTCCTTGAAATGCCATCATTACATGTTGATAAACCACTTTATAAATTGAGAAAAGGAAAGTATTCAGTTAGCAAAAACTGAAGTCTCATTAATATTTTCTTTTGAAGGAACTTACTGGGTGCTTTTCTCCTTGACTGCCAGCTGAGAGTAGAATGCTGAGAAAAATCTGGATTTGGTTAGAGATGAGGGGGACGATGTTAACTCTGAAAGCGGATGAAAGACTTAGGAAGGGCAAGCCTGAAGTGAGTGACTTCCCCTGAGGCTCCAGGCAACCAGGGGACACCAGGAGAGTGTCATACATCCAGGGGCAGGAGATTAGTCAAGGGCAAGAGGAAAGTGCCAACAGGGAGAAAAGGGAACCGCTAAGACAGCAAAGCTCTGCTTCCTTCCCAATTTTGCCAGAGATGTCCTAGCACTCGTGAGAAAGAATGGGTTGAACATAGAGAAGGTACCTATTAAGTACCTATGGATGACCTACTTTGCTACACTTGACTGTAGCAAAGGTAGAAAAGAACCCATGCCCTGTGCCATCCGTCATGACATGGAAACTGCCCTATCACTCAGTCGCAGACAGAAGAATGAAAACAATTAAGTAAAAAGATTAAACACCAGCCACACGGCATTGCCCAGTTCACATTAAGGTCTTGCCTTTTTTTTTCCAGATCAGAATGTTGCGGATGAGGAACCCACTTGGGACATCCTGGTCCGGCAGAGCTACCCCCAGAAGGTGAAGCACTATGAGTTCTATAAAACGGTGATGCCACCAGTGGAGCAGGAGGTCTCCAGAGTTATCACCAGGCAAGGCACTGTCGTCAAGTACATGTTGGATGGATCCACACAGGTAAAAGAAGGTTCGATAAGTAATTCTCCTTCCTGCTGCAAAGTAAAATACAAAAAAGCTCTAGGGAAGGACTAGTATTGTGGTAAGCAAGAGGGACAACTCACTTGAAAAGGGAATGACACTGAAGATGACAAATTGAGAATAGTACAGTCTCCTGTGCAATAAGACTATCTGTATCCTTATTTTAAATAAGCTTACTCTATAGATGACCCAGGACCACAGATTAAACACGGTGGTCACCCCCTCTGCCTCTCAAGGCACCTTAAAATAATTTTAAAGAATACTTTTGAATAATAAATTCATAACTGTACTGGAAAATAACAAAATGTGTCATCGGCAGATCGGAATTTTTTGAGAATTTCACATTAGAAAATGCGAGTCAGGTGAGATCAGACTGATGGAGAAACATAAGAAAGTTTAAAACATGCACAAGCAAAAACCTGAAGCAAAATTAAGACTCAGAAGTTTTATCCCAGGCATTTCACAGATGGAGGCCTGCACTCAGAAAATCAAGTTAGCATTCCAGGTGACTCGCTGCTACCTGGAGGGTAGGAACCAGACATCGTAATACCCAGGAGCCATATGTCTGGCTCCATCCCTCCCCAGTGACCAGAAGATACACCACCAAGAAGTGAACAGGGATTCTCAAAGAGAAATATGACAGTGCACCCAAGAGTCATCAACCTTAGAGAAAAACCAACTGTATGAAAGTGAATTACAGAATAATAAAAAATTAAAGACAGAGCTCCTAAAAAGAAGAATAAACAAAAAACTTGAAACTGAGTAACAATAACATAGACAGAGACTTAAGAGGTTAACGGTCTACAAAATAACAATAAAAAAAAAAAAACAGTTGCTGTGGAAAAAAATTAAGAGTTCTTAGGTACTAAAAATGACACTTGTGTGTCAAATCACAATGTTGTACCCCTGAAACTCGGATTATATTGTATGTCAGTATACTTCAATCAAAAATTTAAGTGGAGGGACCTGCGTGGCTCAGTCAGTTAAGTGACCAACTCTTGATTTGGGCTCAGGTCATGATCTCGTGGTTCTTGAGTTCAAGCCTCACATCAGTCTCCATGCTGACAGTACGGAACCAGCTTGGGATTCTCTCTCTCCCTCTCTCTCTGTCCCTCTCCTGCTCATGCATGTACTCTCTCTCTCTTTCTCTCCCTCTCAACATAAATAAACTTTAAAAATATAAAGTAAATAAAAATTTAAAAGGAGAAAAACCCAAGAAGAAAAATAGTTGTGAAAAATTAGTGGAGGGGGGGTGGGTGGGCAGTAGATTATGAGGGAGAGAAAAGTTAAGAGACATGGAAAAGGGGTCTGAATAATACAGTCTCCAGAAGAAGAAAATCATGGGAGTAAAGAAGGAGAAGAAAGAAAGAAGAATATAGAGGATATCCCCATAACTACTTTTAATCCAAAAAATGCTTTGGATTAAATGGAACAACCAAGAGCCAATCAGGATTGATACTACTTATCTTTAAAAGATCATCTAGGTATGTCAGAATGCAATTTTGAAACTGTACAGATAGACAATCCCAAAAGCATCCTCAAGGAAACCAGTTACCTCCTACAGAATGAGACCAGGACAGACGCTAGATTTCTCATGAGCAGCAGCTGGTGGTGGCTCTTGTTATGTTCAGTGGTTGGCTACAGAGACCGATCCGGACAGATGTATCTATAGTACATGTAGACACCATACATACCAGGTAGATGTTGACAGACAAGTAACATTTAAATATGTGATAAAGTTTTAAATGTAGTCATTATATAAGTTGAAATAGTGTGGATAATTTTCCAGTGGCATGGGAGAAGGATAAAGAATGGAGAAAATAGGGCACCATGGTGGCTCAGTCAGTTAAGTGTTCAACTTGGGCTCAGGTCATGATCTCGCCCTTCGTGAGTTCAGCCCTGCATCAGGCTCTGTGCTAATAGCTCGGAGCCTGAAGACTGCCTCGGATTCTGTGCCTCCCTCTCTCTCTGCCCCTCTCCAGCTAGTGCTCTGTCTCTCTCTCTCTCTCTCTCTCAAAAATAAATAAACATTAAAAAAAATTTTAATGGAGAAAATAAAGACTCAAGTTAATCCAATAAAAGACAAGAAATAAAAAGAAACAAAATAGAAGATAAAGGAAAGCATTAAATAATATTATCGTGCTGGTCGTTAAGCTGTTCTCTCTGAGCTCCAAATCTACCCTCCTCTGTTATGTTTGTGATGCTGAGTCTGGAGGTCCACAAAGAGCAGTTTTCCTTTGGATTAGTTTTAACTTATGTCGGTTTGACACAGTGTTAAATGTCAACCATCCTCTTGTTTGCTTCTGAGAATGTAAGAATTTCGCTTTTCCCTCAGATTCTCTTTGCCGATGGAGCTGTGAGTACTAGTCCGGATTCAGGTCCTGTCTGTCCTCCCGTTGAAACGCCAACAACCCCTCACAGCGGCGACATGATGGACACGGCTTCTCAGCCAAAGTCAGAAATGGTGCCGTCCGAGATGGTCATCACGAAGAAAGGTAACAATTGAAGGCTTTCAATTTACAATGGATTTAATACGTCTTCAGACGGATGGTAAATGTTCATTATTGTTATTCTTTTACTTCTCGTCTTTTCTATGAATGTATTCGTGTATACTCATATACATACATACATATATATAAATTGTAATTGGAGTCACAGCGTCACGCGCTGTCATGGACGGCTTCTTTCTCGTAGTAGTGAATAATGAATATTTTCCTCTGCCATTACATACTATTGCACAACATCAGGTCTAGTGCTGGGTCACTGTTTTGGGGTTAGTTGAATAGATCAGCAAAGTCAAGGTTCCAAGCAGGCATCTCTTTGGCTTTCTTGACATTTTCCTCCGAGCTGCAAGAAGACCACAGGTTCTCCTGTAGTAACTCTCAAAGCAAAAACCAAAGAGAGTGGACACAAGAACTTTCCAGGGTCTCTCTTTATCTAAATCCCTTCCCCAATTTTTTAATAAGTTATTTGTCCTCCTATTATTGAGTGGTAAGTATCCTTTGTATGTTTTGGATACAAGTTCCTTATCAGAAGTCTTTCTGGATTCCAGCCCCTTCCCCCACCAGAAGACCTCTCCTAGTCCACTGACTGGATCTGGCCAGGGACCTAGGCTGGGAAAACAAGCATTTGACACTCCTAGCTTTTTTCCCTCAGGAGATACGCACTCTAGTAGGGAAAAAAGAAGTTGGATAACAGTTGAGTAAGCAGTCAACAGTGTCTACCATAGTCTAAATTACAAAATTGCTCTCCTCAGAGGTGTTTCCGATTTACACCCCTACCTCTAGTATCGTATGAAAATATTTCCTTCCTCATGCCCTTGCCAATGCTGAATTTCCTCATTCTTTTAATCTTATTCCATTTGACAGATAACTAATAATATTATTATGTTAATTTGCTTTTCTTTATTACTGGGTGAGGTTAAACATTTAATATTTTTTTATGAATTTTTCTATTCACATATTTTCTTGGTTTTCTATTGGGATGTTCATTATTTATATATTTATTTGTAAGAGATCTTTAGATGTCAGAGATATGTGTTTGTGGACCAGGCAAATTCCAAATACTTTAAAACTGTAAATCAGCGAATCCTCGTGGCGACCCTGTGTGATATATATTCTAATAATCCCACTTTACAGATGAGGACATCGAGACACAGAGAGGTTAAGTAACTGCCTCGAGGCCTCACAGCTACTGAGTGGGAGAGCTGGGATTTGTGTCTGGGCACCTGCATTGCAAATGTTTCTCAATCTCTCGTTTGACTTAAATGATCTGAGACCAGGATTTAATTTTCTTTGTCAGTTTCACACACCCCCTCCCCCTCCCCACCACCACAGTAACCAGCAACCAAGAGGCAAACTGAATTCCTTTCTTGGTCACTCAAGATTTAGTGAAATCGACTTTCCTTTAGTAGTAGCACAAGGTCCTTGGTTGAAGTGAATGAAAGCATCCTTATAGGTTTCAAACTCCCCAGCTCAAAGGCTCCTTCCTTTTCTGATACAAGAGGACTTCAGTTAAGGGTAGCCACTTGTCTTAGTGCCCCATGGGGTTCCAGAGGCCTTCCACCTCCAGCATGGTGTGCCCCAGATTTCTTCAAAGCGCCCCCCCCCATCCAAAGTGATGCATTTACTTCAAAAACAAAAACAAGAAACAAATAGATTTTTTTTTTGAGAGAGTGAGAGAGCACGTGCACAGGAGAGGGGCACAGGGAGACAGAGAATCTTAAGCAGGCTCCACGCTTCAGCGTAGAGCCCCGTGCAGAGCTAGATCCCACAACCGTGAGATCGTGACCTGAGCCAAAATCGAGTCTGACACTCAACTGACTGAGCCACCCAGGTGCCCCTAGGCTTTATTTTTTAGGAGCAATTTTAGATCTACAGAAAAAATGCACAGAAAGTACAGAATTCCTCCTTGCTTCCTCTCTACCTGGCTCACAGTTTTCCCTATTTTATTTTTTTAATTTTTAAAAATCTTTTTTTTAATGTTTATTTATTTTTGAGAGAGAAAAAGAGAAAGAGAGAGACAGAGCATGAGCATGGGAGGGGCAGAGAGAGAGGAAGACACCGAATCTGAAGAAGGCTCCAGGCTCTGAGCTGTCCGTGCAGAGCCCGATGCAGGGCTCGAACTCACAGACCGTGAGATCATGACCTGAGCCAAAGTAGGATGCTTAACCGACTGAGCCACCCAGACGCCCCCAGTTTTCCCTATTTTAAACACATCTCTTACAGCTGATGAACCAATATTGATACATTATTATTAACTGAAGTCCATAGTTTGCATTAGGATTCAATCCTTGTACTGTACAGTGCTAAGAGTTTTGACAAATGCATAATGTAGTGAATCTACCACTACAATATCATACAGAATAGTTTTGCCCTCTGTAGGGGGGGGGGCACAAAAAAACCTGTGCTCTATTTGTTCATCTTTCTCCTCACCCTCACCCCAAAACCAGTCCCCATACACCAACACTCTCTTTTCCCTCCACCCAGGACCTTGGAACACTAATCTCCTTTCCGTTTCTATGGATTTACATATTCTGCACATTTCACATAAACGGAAGCATACGGCATAAGGCCTCTTGTGACTGGCTTCTTTTTATTTAGCATGATATTTTCAAGGGTCATCGATGTTGTAACTTGTGTCACTACTTCATTTTTATAGTCAAATTATATTCTCTTGCGTGGATATACAACTCTTTGTTTACACATTCATCAGCAATGGACATACAGGTTGTTTCCACTTTCAGGAAACGACAAGTAGAGTTGACGCAAACATGTCTGTGCAAGTTTTGGTGTGGACGTATATTTTCATTTCTCTTGAGTATGTATCCCAGGAGTGGAATTGCTAGAAAAATAATTCGATGTTTCTCCTTTCAAGCACCTGACAAACTGTTTTCCAAAGCAGCAGCATTATTCTATTTTTCCCCAGCGTGGATGAGGGTTCTCATTTCTCCGCATTCTTGCCGCCACTTATTTTGTGTGTAGACATTCTAGTGGGCATAAAGTAGAATCCCATTTTGCTTTTGATTTGCATTTTCTTAATGTTGAATAATGTTCAACACCTTTTGCGGTGCTTAGTGGCCATTTGTATATCTTCTCTGGAGAAATGTCCATTCAAATCCCTTCCCCAATTTTTTAATAAGTTATTTGTCCTCTTATTATTGAGTGGTAAGTATCCTTTGTATGTTTTGGATACAAGTTCCTTATCAGATACATGATTTGTGAATATTTTCTCCCATTTTTTTGGCTCTCTTTCCACATTCTTGATGATGTCCGTGTTGCTAAAGCCCAATGTCTCTGTTTTTTTTTCTTTCCCCTCTGGTTGCTTGCAGTTTTGATATTATGTCTAAGAAATCATCGCATAATCCAAAGTCACAAAGATTTATTCTTATATTTTCTTCTGAGAGTTTTATATTTTTAGTTCTTGCATTTGGGGTTTTAAAATCTATTTGTATATAACTTTTTAAAAATGTTTATTTATTTTTGAGAGAGAGAGTGTGTGCAATGAGGGGAGGGGCAGAGAGAAAGAGAGGGAGACAGAATCTGAAGCAGCCTCCAGGCTCCAAGCTGTCCACACAGAGCCTGACGCGAGGCTCAAACCCATGAACCGTGAGATCATGACCTGAGCTGAAGTCAAGACGTTCAACCAACTGAGCCACCCAGGTGCCCCTTTATGTAATTTTTTTATACGATAAGAGATAGGGTCCAGATCCATTTTTTTTAATTTTCTTAAAAAGACAATTATTTCCCCATTGAATTGGTTGGTACCTCAATCAAGAAGCAGTTGACCATAAATGGTAAGGTTTATTTTTGGACTCTTACTTCTGCTCCACTGTTATGTGATATATATACTTATGCCAACATCTCACTGTCGTGGTTACTAAAGCTTTATAAGTTTGAAATTGGGAAGTGTGAGTATCCATGTTCGTTTTACCTTTTTAATGTTTTATGGACTATTCTGGGTCCCTTGCATTTCTCTGTGAATTTGAGGCTCAGATTGTCCATTTCTGCAAAAGAGGCAGCTGGGATTTTTTTATAGATTTCACTGAACATGTAGCTAAATTCTTAGAGTTTTGACATCTTAACAATATTGTCTCTAATTCATGAACTTGGGATACATTCCACTGATTTAGATCTTTAATTGCATTCAATACTGTCTCAGAGTTTTCAGTGTGCAATTATTACGACTGTTTCATTAAATTTTTCCTAAGTGTCTTTTTCTTCGTGATCCTATTATAAATGGAATTGTTTTCTTTATTTTTGGATTGTCCGTGGATGGCGTATACCAATACAATTGAGTTTTTTGTATTTCGAGCTTGTATCTTAAAAATCTTGCTGACCTTTCTTATTCTACCCTTTTTTGTTTTGCAGCAACTCTGGAAATAAGATCCTAACTCCCGGTGTTTGTTGTTGCTGTTATTTCTGTTTGTTTAGTGACTTTACTGAACTTCTTTCCTTTGTCCTGTGTGGCTACTAAAGTCTCTGCTCTGTTAGCCAGTGGTCAGCTAGTGATTAGGCAGGGATTCCTTTAGATGGCTCAAACCAAGAAGTCTCCCAGCCTTTGCTAAGGGGATATGTGTGCTCACTGCGGAATTCATTCCTTCATCATGCTCCAAGTTTAGACCCTAGCCTTAGCCTCAAAGTCAGCCGACGTTTCTCGGGTCTTTCCTGGACATGAGTACAGTCCTGTGTGTGCATGTGGCCTTCTAGATTCCTGGGAAAATGGCAGAGTTGATCAAAGTCCCTTTGGTCATCTCATTCTCTAGCTTTCCCTTTTAAGTTTTTAGGTCAGCCTCTTGTTTGCCCCAACTGTTACTGCTGCCTTACACAGCCACATTGTGAACAATTGCCCCTGACTGTTTCGGCAGGAGCCCCAGGAAAAGGTGGTTCAGAATGAGCGAATTCTGACTCAGGTCTGCGTGAGGATTTTCAGAAGTCAAACAATGACAAGTCTCTGGGAACAGGGCTATTAGGGAGAACTGCAGGCCTCTCTGCCCGCTTCAGTGGCTGCCAGATTGTCACAGCTGCTGTGACCCCAAGGCTAGTCTTTCAAGGCTACTGCAGAGCTGGAGATGGGGTGGAGGAGGCAGGGGGAGGGAGGATAGAGGATGAGAATTGAACAAGTTATAACAACACAAAGCAGTTGTTCTTACTAAGATTCAACTGTTATCTTGGATTGTTTCTTGGGTTGTTGCAATTCTTTGGTTTATTTCCAAAGTTCTGAAACAGTTGACTTCGATCATTTTTTTTTTTCCCAGCGTTCTCACTGTGTTGATGGACGAATGGTTTTTTGAAGGTCCTTTCTTGCCATTCCAGAAGTGCTTCTCCCGTGTCACTAGAAATACTCTTTAGTATTTTCATTATTTTTAGCTCTAAATATTTTCTAATTTCCATAAGGACTTCCTTTTTGACCCATAATGTTTCTAAATTTCCAAAACTATGAAGCGTTTCTAGGTGTCTTTTTTTTAATAATTGATTTTTAACTAATCTTTTGAAATTTGTTGAAACATGATGCCTTTATGTTTTTAAAAGTCTGTGTGTGCTTGGAAGGGCATGCATCCCTAGAGTTATTGAGTATAGTGTTCTCTTTATATCTATTAGATCAAACCTATTAGATGTGTTGTCCAGTCCATGTCCAAGTTCAGCAAATTCATCTACAAAGGGCAAGATAGTAAATATTTGATTTAGACTTCACGAGCCGTATTATCTCTGTCACAACTACTCAAGTCTGCCCTTGTAGCACGAAAGTAGCCATAGACGATACATAATCGAGTGAGCACGCCGTATTGTGTTTAAATAAAACTTACTTATGAATGCTAAAATTTGAATTTCATGTAATTTTCATGTATCACAAGATATTATTATTCTTTTGATTTTTGAATTTATAGGAATGCCAAAAGAAGTACTACTTTGCAGACTATCCAAAAACAGACAGCAAGCCATATTTGCTCTACAGGTCAAAATTTGCCAACCCCTACTGTATAACTTCACAGATCTTTTTAATCCACTGTATTGATTTATTTCAGCAGAAGTATGTTTAAATAAGGATAGAATAAGGATGCTATACTCCTTATAATTTAATCTTTACTTCTTTATTTCTGAAATGATTACATCTTTTTAATAGCTCTATCAGATTTTCCTTTATATACTTTGAAGATACAATTTTAGATACTTATAAATTTAGAAATTGTAATATGTTCATGGTGAATTTAACATGTTATCATTATGCAGTGGTTTTTTGTTCTAGGATTCTTTTTTGCCCAAATATCTATTATATAGACATTACTACTATTTATACTATTATATTTTGCTTATATTATTATATTATGTTATTATAACCACACCAACTATTGTTTAATCCCTTTACTTTTTCATATTTCATTTTACTTTCTGGGGTTTTTGTTTACATGCATCTCTCGTGAGCAACTTATAGGGGAATATTTTTAAAATTCAGTTTGGTGATTTTTGTCTTTTAACCAGAACTTCTAATCCATTTATCATGGAACAGATAGTTTCTAAAGAATGTGTTTATGTTGTCTTCATCCTTGGATGATAATTTCATTGGGTACAGAATTCTGGATTGACAGATGTTTCCTCTCAGTATATTGACAAAAACTCTGTATATTCTTCTTGGTTCCAGTGTTGCTGTTGAAAAGTTGACTGTCAGTCTAATTGCTATTGCTGTGAAGATAATCTATCTGCCTTGAAAATATTTTCTTTTTTTATTATAATTTCAATACAGTTTAGCTGGGTGTGGCTTTCTTTTTTTTATCCAATGAGAATACATTGAGATTCTTAAATCTCCGGGTTAATAGCTTTCATTGGTTCTGGAAAGTTCTCAATAATTACCTCTTCAAATATGGTTTCTGTAGCATTTTTTCTCTTATTTTAGAATTCTAATTAAGCACGTATTAGAGATTTTTACCTCTCTTTCATTATTTCTATCACTTTGACTCTCTGAGATTCATTGTAAATAATTTCTACAGATCTATCTTTCAGTGCCCTTTTGATGCTCTGGAAATAGAAATAAGTATTAAATCTTGGGGCAATGGTAAGTCTTAGTTTCATGCACGTGTCTTATTTGGGTCTTCACATTAGTTGAGTCTGCAACTTAGGCCGAGATCCGTGCTTTGATCCACATTTCATACTCTGAGTCTGAGGAATCTTCCAAGAGTTAACAATCCCTTACTATCTTTTCTTGTAATTTGCTTTCGGTCTGAATTCAGTTCATCACTGAGGCTTGATAATGCTGGCAAATTTCATCTACAGATCACTTATTATTTATGCAAATATAGCAAATCTATCCTGATAGAGGGATTGAGATCTTATTCAGAGTTCCATGAGTGCATTTTCAGTTCTGTCTTCCAAATAGATGGTGGTAGGGAAGGGTAGGGATGAGGTATGCATCAGATGATGCATAGTCAAAGTGTACAAATCCTCTCCCCTAGAGAGACGCCCAAGGATATATGCCCGGTTGGTAAAGTTCTCCAGATCCAGGGCTGAAAACAGCTGTCTTTGACCAAGACTATGTCTATGACTAACAAGATGAGAAAATCAGGGGAATGAAGAGTTAAAAATCTCATAAAATGCTAGAGTTAATAAGTCAAAAGAAAGAGTCAAAGGTCGGGAGCAAAAGTAGGCTTTAAAAACTAGAGTACAGAGCCCCAAATCTGGAATCCAGGGAGCCATACTCAAGACTCAAAAGTATACGGAAGTTGACAGGAATAGGTGTCGTGCCATAGAGAGTAAGCTGTATATGCCTGTGTCTATTTGGAGAGAGATGGTGGGAATCCAGGCAAGGTTCCAGTGCATACTTGATAAATTTTTTCCACTTGGAAAGTAATATAATTGATGAGTACTACACAGAATTTCTATGCCATGGTGTCTGAGGTAGTTGACAGTGTATTAAGACTTAATAATTTATGTAATTGATATTATAAGTTACATTGGGTTTGATTTTACTTGAACTTCTACAGGAAAAAGTCACAAAAGTCAGTCATCAATGGCACATAAGAATGAAAGCCATGAACCTCACCCAGAGACGGTTCAAACAGTAACTCCTGTAGACGTCCATGTAGGCACCTGGTTTACAACCACACCTGAAGGAAATCGGATTGGCACCAGAGGACCGGAAAGAATAGCAGACATGACACCATTATTATCCTTTAAGGCCACAGATCCTGTCAATGGAACGGTATGGCAGACTATTGTAATTTGCAAATTTTTATCAATTGTTAGAGTTCTGAAACACATAGAAGAGTGCCTGGCACAGAGTTAATTTTCTGTTACTGGTAAATAGGTGGATGGATGAGCAGATGAATCCATCTTCCCAAATGCAAAAACACCGTGTGGTTTATTTGACCGGTGTCGTGTACCATGAAATACTAATTTTCGAAATGAGAAACAGATCATGAATATCCATACCCCATTTAAGACTTAGAAGATTGTGTCATATGTTTCTTTATGTTGAATGTATTTATGTGTATGTCTTATCTTCTAGGACTTGAAGGGCTATGCTTGGTTCCTACTTCTTTGTGTGCAACTGCAATAAGCGATAGAAATTTGTTCATGACCCTTGACTTCCAAGAATGGGTGGTATATTTAAGGAGATACTCCCATTAAATAATTCAAGAATTTAGCAACTGTACAAAAGATTTTATTTGTAGTGTAAGAGTAAGTAACCAATGAGTGGTATAGAAAATAATGACTTGGTTTATGACGTGAAATCACAACTCCTGGGATGAACAGTAGCTCCTTCCATGTGCCAGGCTTTCTGTTAGGGATTTGGAGTTTTGTGTACATGATCTCATTCAGTCTTTGCACCAATGAATATTATATGACACTGATGAAGAAGTTGGGCCTCTGCAAGTTAAGTGATGTGGTCAGGAGTATATCCAGGAAACATTGGATTCCAATTAGAAGCAGTCGTTAATGACTGAAGACTGGGCTCTTTCCATTCCTCAGCTGGTCCTCTAACTCTCACGTGGACTTTACAGCACCCTCTGAATGCAAACAACACAAAGGATAGGTCCCTTATATCTGGTTTCTGGACTTCTTACCCTTAGTTAGAACCACGTGCTGCTGGTCCAAAGCAAAATGACTGCTTGCTATTGAGAAGAATTACGTTACGGAAGCAAACACGTTTTCCTTTCTTCTTTGGTCTACTTATGAAATAATTTTGTAATCTCTTAACCTTGTATGCTAGTTGTCTTTTTTGTGAGACTCAAAGTACGTATCATCTGAGGAAGGTTTTCTGGGCTCTTCAAATAACTTACTTTCATTCAGCCCCTGATGTATGTAGATTATTTGGCTTAATATGAAAATGTGATTAATATTTCATCATAACTCTCCATTTCCCTTATTACTATCTATCATCATTATAGAAGCATGAACCAATATCCAAGAGCCTGGATTCAAGCATGCATTGAACATCAGACACCTAACAGAATAATAAAAACAACAATAATTATAATATTTACACTTGCTGTTTGCCAAGCCCTGTTCTTATTTTATTCTCACACTAAACTAAGTGAGTGTTATTTCCCTTTTATAGATGAGGCAAATACAGAATGCTTAAATAATTTTCCACAAAGCATACAGCAAGTAGTAGAGTCAGATTGCGGACCCCAAGTTACATTCCAGATCCCACGTGCTTAGCCATCAGGGAAAGAAGGGCCAAGAAATAGCATGGTTGTGCGAGACAAAATCAAAAACGGATGTGTTTCTTTCATGACACCTGACATGAAGTATCACTAAATCAGAGGTGTGGACACTGACCTTGTGGTGACATAGAGCTGGGTTTGAACCCCAGCCGCGCACTCCTTACCAGGTGTCTGACTTTGGACAAGCTTCTAGTCTGATTTTCCTTATTTACAAAATGGAGGTAATAGTCATTACCTGAAATAGTTGAGGGGGTTAGTGCCAGACCCCACACTAACAGGTGTTCAGTAAATATTCTTGCTCCTGAATTCTTACCTCCATTGAGAATAATAATTTTCCCGCTATATGGTGACCAGAAAAGGTCAATGTTATGTGGTGTTATGAAATGTTTGAATAATTCTCAATAATGTGTAAATATCTATACTGGATAAAGAGCTAGTATTAATCCTTGCTAACTCGATGACTGACTAAGTGCTGATCACTTTTCCAACATTATCTCATTTAATCCACGTATCAGCCCTGAAGAAGATACTTGTGTTGCCTTCATTTTGCAGGTGAGGAAACTAGAGCACAGAGAAGTTAAGCCACTTGCCTAAGACACCCAGCCATCCACGAAGTCAAGATGTGAACTTGGGCAGCTTTACTCCAGAGTTCATGCTCTCAACCTCTATGTTCTTCAGCAGTAGTTCTCATTACACATACTGGTTGAGAGTTCCAATGATAAGATCCTAAAATAATGAACAGCGTGCATTTCTTTCTCCTACGTAGTGATTTCTGCCTACTATAAAGAGATAAGAAGGCAATTATCACCTGCTTCCAACAGCCCCAGATATCTGAGTCAAAAAACAGCTAATCAACCCACTCTCACACCCATCTGGACTCTTCTGTGAAATATTGTGGCCCTTACAGTTAGGACAGTACAAGGTAGAAAAATAATGATTGAGATATGTGTTATATAATTTGCAATACTATTATTGCCAATTGGACAGCATCTGTGAAAGGAAGGGGGCAGAAGCATGAATGGGCAGAGGGACACAGACCTGACAAAGCCTCAGTCACCTGGCAGGAGCTCAGGAGCTAGGCTCCCCTGCCCCCATGTCCCAAGTCTGGTCGCAGGAACCAGATTGGCGTACCCCCGCCTCACTCGGTCACTGCACGCAGCTACGCTGGAACCATGGGAGTCAGACAAAGCATCTCTGCAACTGGGGCAGATGCGGAAAGAGCTGAGAGCAGGAGGCTGTTTGCTGAGGGGCCCCCACCCCACAGCTGGGGAGCTGAAGGGAGGTCTAGGCTGTGTATCTCCTCATCTGCCACATCTACACACACACACACACACACACACACACACACACACACACACACACACCCCTGACAGTTTACAGCCTCACTGGCCAACCAATTAGCTCCTGCAGGTAAGGGCTTAGTTGTTCTTTCAGCCTGAAGAACTTGCCAGAACTAAGGAAATTTTTTTCTGTGACTCGTACTCATTAGTCCTGCTCTGCCCCTCACTGGGATAAAGGTTGAAGTCCTTAAAGCCCTCTCTAATGTGGTCCCTCGCCTTCTAGCCTTACTGTGGAGGCTCCCACCCTTCTCCTCACTGTGCCCTGGGGTCCTTTTGTCCCCCGTGCTGTTCCCCTGCACCAACACACAAAAGCCAAGCTCTGGCGCAGGACCACACCAGAACTCTCCCTACAGACCCCAGGGGATCCCTCCAAGGGCTCCTTCAGTGGCCTCTTTAATGACCATCTTCCCTCTGGTCTGTACCTCCTGGAGGATGGGGACTTAAACATTAGTCTTCTCCGTTATATATGGCCAGCATCCGTCACCGTTCACAGCACACGGCCAGCACTCCGGGTTGGAACAGACCCGGGACATAGCGGGTTGACAAAGCGACAAACCTTTGGCTTCCTGAACTGGACGAGAGCAGCAGTTTTCCTTCTGAGACCTTCTCTCCATCCCCCACAGTAATACTCTCCATGGCGACAGGAGAGATTACAGGTTAAAACTGACAGTCAAACTAACAGAAACTCTAGACTTCGATCTGCATGTGCATTTGCTCTGCTGGAGGGAAGGATACAAGAAAGGAAACTCAGCATGATTAGCGCAATGTCCTCATCTAACCAGCAGGCCCACAGACACAGCGTCCTCGACCCCTCCAGCCCACAAATGGCACGCGTGGCAGCTGTAGACACAAGCCTACAAGTGTGTGGAGCAGCATGATGCAGAGAGGCCACAGCCCCTGCTCCCCACCAGTCTTCACCTTCTGTTCTGACGACATGAGGCCAGGACTCCCATAGGACACGAGGCAGCCTCAGCAGGCCATGCCTACTTTAAACCTGTAATTCTCAAGGAGGCAGGACCTGGGGTCATGTTCCCAGACAGAACTTGGCCAGGCGAGCCCTGATATTACCTTGCCACTCACAAATACATGACAAGGGAAGGAGCATCGGTGTGCAAGTCAGACAGCCTTAGTCAACACCAGCGCCGACATATGCTGAGTAGCCTTGAGCAAATTCTTAACTTCTCTAAGCCTAACTTCCACCATCTACAAAATGGGGATAGCTTTGCCTGCCTCCTAGGAATTGTTGTAAAGCTTTGTCCAAGTAGATGAGATAAACCTTTAGCCTATAAATGGGTAACCAGGATTTTGATGGTCTTCAGTGAGGTATAAAAATAAACGCACTTGGGATTAACCCGTGTGGCCAAATGGTCAGGCTCTTCTTCTGTCTGTTCAGGTTATGATAACTCGAGAAGACAGAGTGGTCACTGTGGAGACAAAAGATGGTACTCGGATAGTGGATCATGCTGATGGGACCAGAATCACAACCTTTTATCAAGTTTATGAAGATCATATTACCCCTCCAGATGATCAAGACATAAGTAAGTTTGCTTTTGCTTTTTTATTTCGAGAGAGAGAGAGAGAGAGAGAATGAGAGAGCATGAGCGGGGCAGAGGGAGAGGAAGAGGGAGAGGGAGAGAGAGCATGAGCGGGGCAGAGGGGCAGAGGGAGAGAGAGAGAGAGTCCCAAGCAGGCTCCATGCTCAACACAGAGCCCAACACGGGGCTCGATCCCATGACTCTGGGATCATGACCTGAGCTGAAATCAAGAGTCGGACGCTCAGCCGACTGAGTCACCCAGGCGCCCCAAATATTTTATGTCTTTACAATCAGATATGGAGAAACTTCACTGCCTTTTTAACACACACAAGAAAAATAATTTTTTAAAGAACTCTGTCAACCACAGGGCCTCTGAGGCCCTGTTGTTACGATCTTTATCCTCGACAGACATCGGAGTGATAAAAGCTCTAGCTGGCTGATAGATAGTTATAGTACCTTTTTCTATTTTTGCAGCTAAAACCTAGATTGGTCTAGACTGGTAGCAAGTAAAAATGAATAATGATGACTCAGTTGCCCTGGACATCAGCTCTCACACCTGTTTCCACTGATCCCTAAGGAATCTGATCTGCATATAGGTGACCTCCGTTAGGTCCTCCTTCAGTTCTGGACACGCCTGTCATTATCAGAGAGATGGTGTGAGAGAAAAACAAGATGCGAATTAACTGGAACCTGTTCAGAGACTCTAAAAGCCTAACTTCCTTCCTAATCTACATTTAAACAAGATTTAAACAAAAAAACATTTTTTAAAGTTTATTCATTTTTGAGAGAGAGAGACAGAGACAGAGCCTGAGTGGTGGAGGGGCAGAGAGAGAGGAAGACATAGAATCTGAAGCAGGCTCCAGGCTCCGAGCTGTCAGCACAGAGCCTGATGCAGGGCTTGAACTCATGAACCGGGAGATCATGACCTGAGCTGATCATGACCTGAACTGAGCCACCCAGGCGCCCCTTAAGCAAGATTTTTAAAGACAAATTATTCTCTGGTCCCCTTGTCTTTAATTCCAGAGATTATTTGTTTAATGCATTAAATCCTTCATTGCCAAATTAAGTGCAACAAAACTGGCAAGCAAATGGAGAAAGAACAACCTTCCTACCCCACTGGTTACAGGAAACATTAAAAGAGTCCCCAGAGAGGGCAATTTACAAATATCTCTAAGCTTCCAATGTGGCTATCATATGATACACTAACTCCACTTCTGGGTAGATGTAGAAAGACACTCTTCCTCTTTCTACACTCTTACACATTTGTCCAAGGAAACATGTTCAGGGCACTACTTGCAATTCCAAGTCTAATGTCAAAATACTGGCAAATAGATGCCCATCAACAACAATAGAAAACTAAAAGGCGGTACCTTCTTCCAACGGAATACTATATAGTAGTTAAAAGAACGAAGTGTACACATACACATCTATGCCCACACACCTGTGTATCAAGAGGGTTGAAGATCTCGAAGCAACGTTAAGTAGAAAAAAGTAGGTGCAGAATGATACATAAAGTAATATATAATGTATGCATATTTAAAGCCCACAAAAGATTATACATTATTTTAATACACATATTTATATAAAAGATAAAAATAGATTTCAAGACAAGGGAATAAGCCCAGAGACAAGGAGAAAAGTGAACTTCAACTCACCTATAATTTTATCCCTTGCATCCAAATGAAAAATGTTGAAATGAATACAGTAAAATATTAACAAGTGTACATTTTGATTGACAAGTATATTAATAATAAAATTATATTTTAGGCTCTTCTGGGTGTTTTCAATTTCTCAAAAATAGTGGTGAGGATAAAATAGCACACTAAATTAAGGAGGAAGAGTCATTTCGGAAGAATGACTCTGCGTTGACAGTGACTAGACCACACACCAGCCCTGTGGTGTGAGTCCTTAGGGCCCGTCTCCACCTCTAGTCCAGGGGCCAGGAGACAGGAGCAAACTCAGCAGGCAGGCATGTTTCCCAATGTGTGCCTCCTGTCACATCTGCTTACTTGCATTTGCTTGCAGCCACAAGTCCTCAAACTGTCACCAGGCAGGTGAAGTGCATGCGGATAGAAAACGCACACTACGCCACTATCATCACCAACTGCGAGGACAGTAGCTGCTGTGCCACCTTTGGGGACGGGACGTCTATTATTGCAAAACCACAGGGAACGTACCAGGTGGGTCTAGGGAGACATGTGGGGTACCAGAGACAAGTGTCCATTCAACTAATAAAACCCACTCCTCTGGGGCAGTGAAATTTCCTGCCTTGTGTGACTATTGTTCTTCTTGTCTCATGTTCTTAGAACACATTTCTCAGTCTCTTTTACTTACTCACCTTCTTTTTACAATCCATTGGAGGAAAAAAAAAAACATGGCCTGCTTGTCTTAATAATGCTTTGGTGTTTTTGGATCAAGGTTTTAAACCAGGATATATTTGTTGGGCATCTTTTATGTGGTAGGTGGCAGGCACTGTTGGCAGCACTCGTGTGATCTCTCCTGTGCCTACCCAACTGGCTTCACCTCCTGCCACCTCTGACCGCATTCATGCTCTCTGGTCCTTCCCCTCTCCAGTCCATCTTCACTCTACCTAATGTCCTGACAGGATGGGAGGGAGCATAAGGTCTGTGTGGTCCTAGGAGGGCAGTTTGCAAAGCTTTGTTCTTGAAGGGTCAGAGGAGAACACTGTTAGCAACTCCAGTACCTCCCTACATTTCCCTATCAGTCACAATGACCTGGTGTCAGCCTGCAGTCCCTTTAGCCTTAGAAGTATTTGCCTTCAGCTTTCTGTTTGCTGGAGAAGAGACACAAGTGCCAGGATGTCATATACAATGTCATAGGATTCTGAGAGCTCAAAGTCTGAAGATGATGGACAAAGACCTCATTTGTTACTGTGGAAGCTACTGGAGGCCAGTTCATCCCCTTCCCCACCTGTCTCTCCAAACAACACTATCCTACTCCCTCTTTTTCCAGTGCTGATTATTATGGCAAGGTAGGTGCTGAAGGTGAGACATGACTATAAAATGCTGCAGTTGGCTAAGGGGCACAATTTTTCTTCTACAATATTCAGAGTGTCCATTTTTTTCCAGCAGATTGGCAGCATCCATAATCTAGTCCCATGTGGGCTACCAGATGTCACGAGAGTCCCCTAAGATTCTGTGATGAGGCCAGCTTTTGGCTTTTGTTTTTATCATAGTCCCAGATTCTAATGGTTATAGCCATGAGGGCAATGGAATTTTAGAACCAATGACAGTTGGCACTGGAGGAAGAGACATAAACAGAAAAGTGATCCAACTTAGAGACATTGAGTGTCTGCCACTGGTATGTAGCCACTTGTTCCTTCTAGGTTTGCTCAGTCTCCAAAAACACAGCCTATGAAAGAACTAGTTGGAAAACACACAGACCTTAGTTCCCAACTGGAAAAAAAAAAGCAACAGAACTCCAAATAAATTTGCTAACAACGATTATACTTCTAAAGTTGTATAGAACTGAAAAATGGCATACCTTCTGCCCCTGCCCTATTGGTTGGTCATCACTGCCTCACTCATCAGCACGAAGATAATAGGCTTATCAATAGCATGATAAGCGAGGCTGGATTTTGGGTAATGTATAAAAAGAGAAGTAGAGCCTTGGTATCATCCACCATTGTTCCTTAGAACCACAAAAAGATTAACCAAAGCATCCAAGAGGAAGCAGGTATAACAGTTGGTAGAGTCAGTGTGAGACACTTCCAGAGTGGTGGAGTAAGGACCTCCAAAAATACACTACTCTATAAAAACAACGAGAAAACTGAAAATATTGTCAAAATCAACCTTTTCAGAACTCTGAAAATTAACCAAAGGATTACAACAATCAGAAAAACAAAGAAAGAGAAAGAATCCTTCTCAGGAAGTCCAGCAAGATTCCTGCATATTCCTCTCCCCTCCCCTAGCTTCTTGGTAGCCTTGAAAATCAACACCCTCACATTCATAATAGCAATGAAAGCTAGCAGGCCAGCAACCACTGAAAGAGGAATAATAGATTTATAGCTCCCCAACCACAAAATATTGTCATTGTTGACCTGTCTGGCAGTTCCCTGGAAACCCCATTTGCCAGCATTGTCTTTATTTCATCTGATTCTGAGCTTACTCACTACAAACAGACTTTTCCCCAACAGAGGTAATTATTTAACATTACAGCTGCCTGAAGTGGCAATAACAAACAGGAGGATAAACAAAAAAATTAAAAGCAACAGCTGGGGAACAGAAGTCCATAGAAGGCCTTGAAAAGCTCTGACATATTCCTTGGAATCGTCCTCTACTGAGGGCTCTGTTTGCATACTGGGTTTTTTTTTTACAGTGTTCCAGCTGGAAGCTAGAGAAAGCTCACCCTACTTAGTCTCACTCCCTGCTTAAGCAGAACCTCTTGATCAGCAAGGGTGTAAGATTAGGGTCTTCTGAGTTATTTTCTGGGCATGCACACAGTCCTGCACATGAATGTGGCTTTCTAAGTTCCAAAGAATCTGTGTTTATAATGTATAAAGATGTGATTTTTTTTAACAATAATAACACAAAGAGGAGTGGGGAGGAATAGAGCTATATAGGAACAAAGATTTTATATAACATTGAAATTAAGTTAGTATTCAATATAGATGATTATAAATTAAAACATTATTTGTGGTCTTCAAGAAACTCTAAGAAAATAACTGAAAATATATAGTAAAAGAAACAATAGGGGAAGTAAAAAGGCACACGAGAAATATCTATTTAAAACAAAAGAAGGCAATAATGGATGAATTGAGAGGAAAAAGAAGCATAAGGCATATAGAAAACAAATAGAAAATTGGAAGATGTAATTATGACCTCAGTAATTACATTAAATATACATGGATTAAACAATCCAATAAGAAAGCAGATGTTAGAAGAATGGATTAAAAAACATGATGCAAATAGATGGCTGTTGACAAGAGATACATGTATATGGTCAAAAACATAAATAGGTTGAAGGGAAAAGGCTGAAAATAGATAGACCTGCATTAAGTAATTGAAAGGGAACTACAATGGCTATGCTAATTCAAACAAATAGACTTTACAACAAAATATTACCAGAGACAAAGAGGTTATGTTCTGATGATAAAAGGATAACTCCATCAAAAAAATATAAGAATTATAAACATATTAAGCACCTAACAACACAGTCCCTAAACACATTAGTATCTCCAGAGTTTTACATTATACAATTTAAAATGTCTAATTTTAAATAGTAAAGGCTAGCATAGTTAAAAGAAGAAATAGACAATTCAATAATAATTGGAAGCTTTAGTAGCCCATTTTCAGTACTAGAAGAATATACAATAAAAGCAAATAATAAAAGGAAAAAGAAGACTTAAACAGCAGAATAAGCCAGTGAGACTCACTAGACATCTATAGAACACTCCACTCAACAACAAAATACATTATTCTCAAGTGCACATGGAATATTCTCCAGGAAAGACTGTGTGTTACACCACAAAACAAGTCTCAGTAGATTTAAAATGTTCAAAATCATACAAAATATGTTCTACTACCACCATGGAATTAAATTAAAAATCAGTAACAGAAAGAAGTTTGGGAAATCCACAAATATGTGAAACTTAACACAGAGAAAAAATCACAAAGAAATTTCTTTGAGATGACTGAAAATAAAACTTTAATATACCAAAACTTATGGAATGCAGCAAAGACAATGCATAGAGGGAAATTATAGCTTTGTATGTCTAAATGTGTATATTAAGAAAGATGATTTCAAATCATAACCTAACCTTCCCCCTAAGAACCTAGAAAAAAAGAAGGAAAACTAAAATCAAAGCAAGCATATAGAAGTAAGTAATAGATTAGAGTAGAAATAAATAAAAGAACAGAATAGAAAAGGTCAACAAAGTTGACAAACTTTTAGCTAGACAGAGAGAGAAAAAGAGAGGGAGAGAGAGAGGGGAGACACAAATTGCTAGAATTAGGAATGAAAGAAAAAACATTTTTACCAACTTTACAGAAATGAAAAAGATTATAAGGAAATACTATGAATACCAACAGATTAGATACCATAGATGAAAAGGATAAATTTCTGGAAAGGTATAAACTACCAAAACTCAGTCAAGAAGAACTAAAAAATAGAATAGATCTATAACAATAAAGAGATTTAATTGGTAATTTTAAAATGTAGCACACGGAAAAGCCCAGGCCACACAGCCCTTCACACAGTGAAGGAAATAATCAACAAAACTAAAAGAAAACCTGCTGAATGGGAGAAATTTTGCAAATGACATATCTGATAAAAAGTTAGTATTCAAAATATATAAAGAACTGACCACAAAAAACCCAAATAATCCAATTTAAAAATGGGCAGAAGACATGAACAGACATTTTTCCAAAGACAACATCCAGATAGCCAACAGATACCTGAAAAGATGCTCGACATCACTTATCATCAGGGAAATACACATCAAAACTACAATGTGATATCACCTTATACCTGTCAGAGTGGCTAAATTCAGCAACACAAGAAACAACAAATGTTAGTGAGGATGTTGATAAAAAGGAACCCTTTTGTACTATTGGTGGAATGCAAACTGGTGCAACCACTGTGAAAAACAGTAGGGAGTTTCCTCAAAAAGTTAAAAATAGAACTACTCTATGATCCAGTAAATGCACTACTGGGTACTTACCCAAAGAATACAATACCCCTAATTCAGAAAGATGTATCCACCCCTATGTTTTTTTGCAGTGTTATTTACAATAGCCAAATTATGGAAGCAGCTCAAGTGACCATCAATAAATGGATGGATAAAGAAGATGTGATATATATACAATTGAATATTAGCCATAAAAAAGAATGAAATCTTCTATCTGCCACAACATGGATAGATCTAGAAAGTATAATGCTAAATGACATAAGTCAATCAGAGAAAGACAAATACCATCTGATATCACTCATATGTGGAATTTAAGAAATGAAACTGATGAATATAGCGGGGGAAAGAGAGACAAGAAATAGATTGTTAACTATAGAAAACAAACTGATGGTTACCAGAGGGAAGGGGGTGGGGGACGGGTGAAGTAGGTGATGTTAATTTAAAAAAAGGAATAAAATATTTAGAAATAAATTTAATAAGAGAAATATAAGACTTAAACACTGAAAACTACAAAATATCACTGAACGAAATTAAAGAAAACTTAATAGAAAAACATTACATACTAAGTTCATGGAATACTTGTTAAGGTGGCAGTACTTCCTACATTCCTTATCAACATCCCAACTCCTCTTTTTACAAAAATTGATAAGC
The DNA here is from genome assembly GCA_030068075.1 of Paguma larvata. NCBI lineage: Eukaryota > Metazoa > Chordata > Mammalia > Carnivora > Viverridae > Paguma > Paguma larvata. Next base: position 96,944,042 of record CM057833.1, on the reverse strand, counting down.
TGATACTAAAATTCTTATGTAAATTTGAAGTACTCAGAATAGCCAAAACAATCTTGAAAAAGAACCAAGTTAGATGACTCACACTTCTGATTTCAACACTTACTGCAAAGGTACAGTAATTAAGACAGTGTGGTTCTAGAATAAGAATAGGCATTGGGGCGCCTGGGTGGCTCAGTCGGTTAAGCATCCAACTTCAGCCCAGGTCATGATCTCATGGGCTGCGAGTTCGAGCCCCGCATCAAGCTCTGTGCTGACAGCTTGGAACCTGGAGTCTGCTTCAGATTCTGTGTCTCCCTCTCTCTCTGCCCCACCCCCACTTGCGCCCGCATGTGCGCTCTCTCTCTCTCTCAAAAATAAAATGAAAACATTTAAAAATTTTTAAAAAGTAGAATAAAGATAGATACATAGATCAATAGACTAGAACCAAGTATTTATCTATTATCAACCTGTGGTCCACATAAATTTTTTTACAAGCATGCCAAGATAATTCAGTGGAGGAAAGAACAGTCTTTCAACAAATGGTGAATAATGTTAGACATGTACCTCACTCTACACACAAAAATGAACTCAAAAGCGTCAAGGGCTTAACTGTAAAAGAGCAAACCATAGGCCTCTTAGAAAAAATATTATGCAAATTTTCATATCCTTGAATTTAGCAAGGGCACCTTAGATATGACACCCAAAGCCCAAGCTTTGTCAAAATGATAAAAGTGGGCTTTAAAGGACACCACCCAGAAAGGGAAAAGACAACCTACAGAGTGGAAGATATTATTTGTAAATCATATATCTGATAATAGTCTAGTGTCCAGAATATATAAAGAACTACTACAACTCAACAATGAAGACTAATAACCCAATTTTTTAAATGGGCAAGGATTTGAACAGACATTTCTCCAGGCAAGATATATACATGACAAATAAGCACATGAAAGGATGCTCAACATCATTAGTCTTTAGGGAATTGAAAAATTAAATGATGAAATATCACTTCCCACCCACTAAAATGACTAGACTACAAAAGACAGACAATAATAAGTGTTAGTGAGGATGTAGAGAAGTTGGAACCCTCATACATTGCTGCATAATGGTGCAATCGCTTTGGAAAACAGTTGGGCAGTTCCTCAAAAAGTTAAAAATAGAGTTATCATCTGACTCAGCAATATCCAAGGGAAATTAAAATGTAAGTCCACTCAAAAACTTGTATACAGATGGTGATAGCATTAATAATGGTGCGGTTGTGAAAATAACACATATGTCCATCAACTCATAAATAAACAAAATTTGATACATCTCTGCAATGAAATATTTTCATCAATAAAAAAGAATGAAGATTGATGCATTGTACAGCATGGATGAGTCTTGAAAATATTTTGCTAAATGAAAGAAGGCCAACACAAAAGGCGCCCTATTCATGCTTCCATTTGTATGAAATGTCTCGAATGTTCAAATCCATAGAGAGAGCAGACCACTGGTTTCCAGAAGCTAGGGGCAGGAGTGATGCAGAGGGACTGCTCACCGTGTTGTGGTTTCTTTTGGGGATGATGAAAATGCTCTGAAATTAGTGATAATGTTTACACAAGTTTTTGAATATAGTAAGATCCACTGAGTATATACTTTAAAATTTATGATATGTGAATTATGTCTCAAAAATGAGCCTATCTGAACCAGACCTCTTTACATGAAAGCTAATTCTTAGGGACAAATAAAAGCTCCTAAAAGCATTTGTCCCATAGCTTCTCACTCTCTTCAAGTTACTTCTTGCCCAAGCACATGAAGGATTCCAGACATTTTGAGTAGAGGCAAGGGTGTTTACTTCAATTAAAAAATATTTTTATTATTTTCTATTAAATATCTGAAATAAGAAGGCACAAAAAGAGATATTAAAGTGAGTAGATAAATTATGAGGACACAGAAGAAATTATATCCTAATTACTCATTTTGGCTCTTCATCAGGGAGTCCTTCCCAAAGCTGAAGTCCTCTCTCGGTTACTATGTTTTTCCTGGGGAAAAAAAAAAGAGTTTATGGCTAAGATCTGTAGATAATTTTTCCCTAAAATGATTTTCCAAATCCCTCAACTTTAACAAGATGCTTTAAATAGTCTCTCTCTTCCTGTTCCCCTTCCAGGTGTTACCTCCAAACACAGGTTGTCTTCACATTGATCGGAGCTGTTCAGCCGTATATTGCCATGAATCAAGCAGCGATATATACCATCCTTTCCAAAAACGTGAGCAGCTACGAGCTAGCAGATACATCATGAAGCACACATCAGAGGTTATCTGTGAGGTCCTGGATCCCGAGGGCAATACCTTTCAGGTAAAGTGCATCACTAGTATGGAGAGAAAGGGCTGGGGCTTTGTTTTTGAGAAATTTCAACCAGAGAGCTTCCAGCCAGCTTTATGCCTCAGCTGCCTTGGCATTAGTTATCCACTTACTGCCAACACTTAACGTAAGTAGGAACGAGTGTCAGTATCTTTGCTTCTAAAGTGTACTTCCAGGGGCGCCTGGGTGGCTCAGTCAGTTGAGCCTCCGACTTGGGCTCAGGTAATGATCTCGAGGTCTGTGAGTTTGAGCCCCATGTCGGGCTCTCTGCTGACAGCTCAGAGCCTGGAGCCTGCTTTAGATTCTGTGTCTCCCTCTCTCTCTGCCCCTCCCCTGCTTGCACTCTGTCTCTCTCTCTCAAAAATAAACATTAAAAAAAATTTAAAAAAAATAAAGTGTACTTCCAAGGGGAAAGAAAGCCTAACAGTGGGGATGGTATCAACGTTACAGCCAAATAAAGAATTAGAACGGAAGGGAAGAAATACTACTAAATCTTTAAAATACAGCCAACAAGAAAGAGATGAGGTAAGCATGGTCTGTCTCCAGGTTCAAGTGAGAACCAGTTTGTTTGACCGGGCAGGGAATCCGTGGTGAGAAATATCAGTTCGGGAGGGTTCTAGCAGGCATGAGGATGAGGAGGCAGACAGGTGCTTAGCCATGAGATGGTAGAGCTCTATCTTCTGTTTCTCTGTCCTTCCACGCCACAGCTTCCCTCTTACATCTAGGCCAGAGACTGGCAAACCACGGCCACTTACTTATATAGGCCCACGAGATAAATATGACTTTTACATTTTTAAATGGTTGGAAAAACTCAAAAGGAGAGGAATATTTCATGACACAGGAAATTCAAATCTCAGTGTCATTACATAGTTTTATTGAAACACAGCCATGCCTATCTGTGTACATATTGTCTGTGCCTGCCTTTGCATATAATGGCAGAATTGAGTAGCTGCAACAGACATTGTATGGCCTACAGTTCCCAAAATATTTACTATCTGGCTCTTGGCAGAAATGGTTTGCCAACCCCTGCTCTAAGCATTTCTCCTTGTTTTCACTCCTCACCCAGGAGTAGGTGGCGAAGTTATTTTTCAGATTCGCAGACATTGCACAGCTTTGGTTGGGTACACAGACTAGCCCTGATCCAGCTTGGTTTTTCTCCTGTGCTACATGAGACTCTGTCTCACATGACTTCAGGCTGCAAACAAATTTTAATTTGTAGTGAACTTAAATTGAACCTTAGAGGCCTGAACCCTCTAGGTTTAAACACATGGGACATTCGGGCCAAGCATTTTCCTAGGCACTGACGCTCTTCATGGACATTCCCTTCAGTGATCTTTTAGCCCGAACCACACTCCTTCCTGGAGAGACCCACACCAGGTTGAAACAGTAGTAATGGCTAGAACGTTTCTTCTCCTGCTAAATCTGTTTCCCTTTGTAGTTTATTTGTGAATCCTGAGTCCACACTTGCAGTCACAGAATATGAACTTCTCCCACACAATCACCTTCTTAATATTTCAAGACAACCATCAGATGGGTAGCCTCTCCTCAATGTTTAAATCCCCGCTTCCGCGAACTAATGCTTAGATAAGATTGTGAGTCCCTTGCCGTCCTACTCATCTTATTCTGAGTGTGTTCCAGTGTGTCTGCATAGTCTAGGTATGGTTTGTAAGTAGGGTTGTGCTACTGGGTTTTTGCTTTTATTAATGCCAACTGCGCTTAGTGAGTAATACCTTGGAAATAAATATCTCTGGTTTTCTGGGTATACCAAAGATCACATGCTTTGTCAAATGGGAAATGTTAGCTTTACCACATTTCTTTTCTTGACTTGCTTATATACTTCGTTCCTTAGGTTATGGCTGATGGTAGTGTATCAACTATGCTACGTGAAAACAATTTGGAAGATGATTCAAATGAGAACACTAAAGGCTATGATAGTTTATCATCTACGCACCTTTATAAGAATCATCTGCAAATCTATGGTGAACACGTACCCCGGTAAGATGATAAAAATAATTCCATGACTTTTATTTTCAATTCCAAGTTTAAGGAGCGTTTTAACCGAATACTTCACGCAATTCCGTGTTATTGCTTCAAATAGGTTTTTTGTCATTTATGCCGATGGGTCAGGAGCGGAACTTCTTCGAGACAGTGACATAGAAGAATACCTATCCTTGGCATATGGGGAGTCAACTACTGTCGTTCTCCAGGAACCAGTACAGGAACAGCCAGGTAGGGAGTCCAGAACGTCTGGAAGTCATTGTGCCCCCTTATCCAGTCCACCCCATGTTACATCTACTTTTTGCCTTTTGCTCCCTTTTCAACTCTACTGGCCACATTGCCATGTCAACCTATTTATACAGTTATTTGTGTTCATTCCAAGCTTTATCCAAACAGCAACCTATGTAAACTGTGTACAAGCCCTTCTCCTACCTGGAAGCAGATTTGAATTGAATCAGTGTTTGAGTACGTTAGGGATATATCTATGATCCTATTTATGTGTTCCTTTCATATTGCTAGGGAAGAAAAAAAACACGAGAGTGAGATATCACTTGTAAGTTCTTTTTTTTTTTTTTGAAGGTGTTGCCTTGAAGAACTTAATGTAGTAAGAAAAGAAAATACATTTGATATGTGAGTTAGAAAGTCACCTGAAATAGGGAATAAGTTATATATAATTATATTTCTTGTATATCTATACTATTGTCATCAATTTCAAAGAAATCAGTGTGGCTAAAGGTTAGAGATACATAGTGCATTAAGAAAGAATCCTCAGTGTCTGTCATATGTGTATTTAAACACAGACATAAACTTGTATATGATCTGTGTATGAAACCAATGTGTTGTGTCTAGTTTTATGTATGTTTATTTTTTGTCTTTTCTCTGATGGGTGGTGTATACTTGGCCCTCATTTATGAATATGCCTGCATCTGCGCACTTATATCTTTTGGTGTATCAATGCACGTGTGCATGATAAAATAAACCTGTTCCTTGTGAATATGGAGAGTGCGGTGTTCTGACTGGTTGTGCAAGAATTCATCACAGATTGCTTTGTTAGTTATTTAACTAGCATCCAGATAACCCAGCATGTGCCAAACACGCTGGCCGGGTGTTAGGAATCCAGTGGTGAGCTAAGACAGCATGGACCCTGCTTCCATAGAACTTAGAGTTTAATGACAGGACAGGCATTAATTATATAGTCACACAATAACTGTGATTGTGTGATTATAAGTTGGGGTAAGGTCTGTGAGGGATGGGTATATGGTTCTATGAAAGCATCTAACAGAGGAAACTGCTGTAGTCTACAAGGCTTCCCTGGAGACACTGGAGCCAAGAGCTAGTGGGTAAGTAGCAGTTAATTATAATAGGAAGAGAAGGGGCGCCTGGGTGGCTCAGTCGGTTAGGCGGCCGACTTTGGCTCAGGTCATGATCTCGCGGTCTTTGAGTTCGAGCCCCGCGTCGGGCTCTGTGCTGACAGCTCAGAGCCTGGAGCCTGCTTCACATTCTGTGTCTCCCTCGCTCTCTGCCCCTCCCCCACTCATGCTCTGTCTCTCTCTGCCTCGAAAATAAATAAAACATTAAAAAAAATTATAATAGGAGGGAGAGCCTTCTTGGAAGAGACAGTACAAAGCAGAAAGCGAAACGCCTTGGAAGATAGGGAAGAAAATGCTAAAGTGGACAATGCACAGAAGGAGAGGTAGTGTACGTTGCGGGGGGGTGGCCAGGAAACACTGAGGACTCGGTTTTGCCCTCTGAGCAGTGGGAAGTCAGAGAAGAGTCTAAACCAGGGACTGACATAATCAGTCACTCTGACTGCTAGCAGGAGGCTCGTTCGCAGAGTAGATCTGGGAGGAAAAGCTGGTGGTTGCAATAGCCCAGGACAGGGTCTCTCGGAGGCAGATGATCCAAAGTAGGTCAGTGGATAAGCTCAAGTGAACCGACAGGGCTTGGACGTGGTCTTTGAAGAATGGTAAGGTGTCCAACAATAATTCCAGGTGACCTAAACCCAGTCTCTAGGTGTTACAGTGGCTACAAGCCTCACTTTTCTTGTTAGATTGTAAGGTTCTTAAGCATAATCACTCTGTCTCACTTATCAAAAAGCTCGCTGCATTTAGTGGAAACCTACTGAATTTCTTAGAATATATTTGATAGAGCAATGATCCTCCGATTACTCGCTTTGAACCAGGTGCCCTGAGCATCACCGTCCTGCGCCCTTTTCGTGAAGCACCATCATGGCTAACGAAGAAAGAGTTAGACACAATTGTTCCTCCGAGTCTCCAGTCAAGGTCATGGGAGACATTTCCCTCAGTGGAGGTATAAATTTTTTTCTGCTGCAAAGTCACTACACGATCGCATGTCTATTTCATCAATAGATTGGAGTCTCCAGTCTTCTCCCATATATTCATGTATTTTCATTCTTACATAAGTTGTTAATGGGCTCCAGGAGTTATAAATTTGAAGACTTATAACATTCATAGATTGTAGAGAAATATACCTGACTAGCTTTATTTCTTTGGGCCTGTGTTGCAGGCTCGGACATCTTCCTATCGTATGGAAATACCCACTCTAAGTAACACGGGTTATACCTCTCCTATCATGGAATTACTGATACTATGCAATACAGAAATCTTTCCTCCTCTCATTCCTTATTTGTTAGTTTTAACACACAACTTCAGGTCTCTACCCTAGCTTTTTTGCCTAATTTATGAATGCACAAACTGAAGCATGTAAGAATGAGGTGAAGGGTTATACAAAGGGTTTGCGACTACAATGTTAAAAAGTAAACGTTGTGATTATGTCAGATGTGAGAAGCTGCGTCTAAAGGCTTTTTAAAGAATAGAAGAAAAGACCTTAAAGATCTCGGGCCAGAAGAACGAAGTCCTACATCTTGTAAGACTTGACACTTCATTTTGCAAGCCATTTGTGTAATATGCCCAGCATATTGTCAGATGTTAAATTATTAGATCATTGAGGACATTGGTAATATGACCAGAGAGACATCCTAGAGTTAGGTGGGGAGGACAGTGGTTTTTGATTTATGATGATTTTTGTTCCCCTGCACAATCTTGTAATAGCAAGGGCACAGACCAATGAACACTTAAGATAACAGAGACCTCTTAGTCCTAGATTTTGATTTGGTGACTATAACCAACACGATAATGAAAATGATCTGAATTCTAGTCCTGAGTCTACCAATTATTAATGTGGGATATGGGACAAGTCACACTGGACCTCTACTTCCTTATCTGAAAAATAAAAAGGCCACACCAAACGACTCACTAAGGCTATATCCAGGTTGAAAGTAGCGCTTCACGACAAATAACATGCCACATCTGAGAAATGAAAGAAGCTTATTCTCTTTCTCTGCAACTCGTATAGCTCTGGCCTTCTCCGCCCAGTCACAGTGGCCCACCCAGCCCAGGCAAGCCCCTGAGGGTTATCACTGACCAGGCATCAAACTGAATAGCATTTACAACCGAGCACGTCAGACACACTACAGGACATAGGGCATCAAAGCACACTCCTCCTGCAAATCAATTACAAGGATAACATAAACATATGAGTCTAATCTGAGGCAGACATACATGCCCCCAAGACACCCCGGAAAGGCTCTGGAGGCATCCTTCATCTAGAGCAAGCTCAAAGACCACTCAGGTCTATGGAATGATTTCTCTCTCAAAGACTCTCTCAAGGTCAAAATGAACAGGAAACCAAGTTAAAGACTGATGACTCCAGATGTCTTGGGCTGCTCGTGGGTAGTAAGCAACAGTGCATTTATGCATTTTTCATAAGCTAGGCTACGTTTCCATGATGCAACATTGCTTACTACTCCCCAAATGCTCTCCAGTGGGACAGAATGCTACAGAATTTTAATATATCCAGATTCCTGGTGATGCACATAAAGAGGAGGGCGTGTCCAGCTCTGTTACCAATTTCCCTTATATTTAAGAAACATTTTGGGGGCAGGGACCATATATTTTTTTACCACCGTGCTCCCTAACAAATGGTCCCTAACATCATGTCTACGTAATAAGGACTCTGCTAAAAAAAAAAAAAAAAAAAAGTTAAAGCAGTATGATTTTTTTTGGTGGTTGTTTTGCTTTGTTTTGTTAACAGAAAAAGACTCCTGGACCTCCATTTGGTACTCAGATCTGGAAGGGCCTTGACGTTGGGTCCAAGCTAGCAAGTATCCCGGCCCCTATACTCAAGAGCCCCGGTGTGCTGCAGATGCGTCAGTTCATCCAGCACGAGGTCATAAAAGATGAGGTGAAACTGAAGTTGCAGATTTCCCTTAAGGTAATGGAATCCAGGTAGCCTGACCCGAAGGAATCAGGGACAGGGCAATTATTCCTCTTGGTTTCCCGAGGAATCCGAAATTATGTAACTCTACCGGTATTTATCTCATGCAACAAACGAAGGTCAATTTTCCAGAGGGTAGGAAGTTGAGAGGAAGAAAATACTTAATGGTTCCCAGAAGGTATAGGAAGTATTGAGACCCTTAGGCATTGAGAAGACAAATAACTTTTACATATGATTGCTATAGAGTGTCCTCCTTCTTTCTTACTGTATGGGAAACTGGCCTAGTGACCTCTGGAAAAAAGTAGAGCTGCTTATTAATCTGATACTTGTCCATGGAAGAAAAGGATTGTTGGTTTTTGGAAATAGTCTAAGAAGCTGTAAATATATAGGTAATTATATACACCATATGTATAACATCTCACTGTCTAGTCTGTTAACTGTCTCTGAACACGATCGTATGTGTTTTGTTTATGATTTTATACCCAGCTCCTGGCGCAGAGCAAAGGATGATTTATTTATGAAAATAGATATTTGTGGAAAAAGTAAAGTATATTTCTCTTGGAAGTCAAGGCATAGACTAAACCTAAACTTACATTCATAGGCAGAATCATAAAGACTGTCCTTGAAAAGGACTCTAGAAGTCATCTAACCCGAGTCCGGACATTTTATTGATGAGGACACTGGAGCACAGAGCTAGAAGCTGGGCCTCTGTGGCGTCTCCATATAGTTCTAAGATCTCGTGGCCCTCGAAGCTTTGCTATTGGACTTTTCAGGTCTTTAGTCATTAACGTAATCAAGGAAAAGGTCTTCCAGATTGCTCGACCGGTAACTGGTTTGTCGAGCACTGAGAACTTAAAATATTCTTACTCCTTCAGTAGTATTTCCAGTTGCTGTTCACGATGTTGGTGTCTCTGCCTCATTTCTGTTTTTTATTGATTTATTTGATACCGCTGATTTAGGATTATATAAACCATATTCTAAAGAAAGAAGATGAGCTGCAGGAAATGACAGTTAAAGATTCCAGAACCGAGGAGGAAAGAGGCAACGCTGCAGATCTCCTCAAGCTAGTCATGGTGAGAAGGAAATGTTTTCTGTACCGATGTTTCTACTGTTGTTTCAGTATCAGGTGCTTCAAGACCTCCAAGCATTTTCGCCCTACTTACAGTTTCTTATAACTGGGGAAAATCTGATTCCTCATGGACTGAATCTTCCAAAAGCTTCTTAGGCCCTTCCTTAAACCATGTATAATTCTAAAGGCTCTTAAGTAAAAGTCTATACTGTCTTCAGAGAAAATGACATTGATTGAAATGTTGAATGAATTAATGAATGAAGTAGGAAGGAGGAAGAAAAAGGAATTTCTGCAACTCGAAATGATACGCGTTTTTAAAAATTCTGTTACGTGAAAGGAATGACTACAAAAACCAAATAAATTTTGTACTGGCATTAAAAAACTAATTCATTTTGTAGTAATTTTCCATGAAGAATGCTGTAGAACAGAGTGAACAGAGTGAATTTTATGTAATATAATCATCCTTAAGGAATTTTATCTTCATTTCAGTCATTCCCTAAAATGGAAGAAACTACAGAAAGTCACGTAACCGAAGGTAACTATGTTTAATATTTTTCTGCAAAATATTTTAAAATCTTAAATACACTTCTCAGTCATTCCTTCGTCTGATAGCAAAGTACTATGTATATATATACATTTCTGTCATCACGTTGGCCATGTTGTATCATAATTATTTACTTATGTATGTTTTCTGCCCAAATTGTGAGATCCTTGAAAAACGTGGCTACCTCTAATTTATCTTTAACTTTCATTTGTTGAGTGAAAACAGTTGACGTTTGACTTTTATGTTAACCTCAGCTTGTATTTCCAACATAGCTAAAACAGAAGAGGGAAACAGTCAGCCAGCCAACGCTCTCCCCCAACACACACACACACACACACACACACACACGCACGCACGCACACACACGCGCGCGCACGCAGAACTTTTGAGCAACTACACAGCTTTCACCAAACCCTTGCACTGTTTTACATTATATATATGTAGCTCAAGCAGTCTACTTTTGGAAAATATCCTCATTCAAAGCATATTTATTTGGAGAATATATGGCCCCAGCAGACTTAGTTATATGACTTCATAGTTCACCGCAGACAAGCAGGGAAGACTTTGGTGGTTTGGGGTTTTCTTTTCTATTTTGGTCGTATGACAAAGGTCAGAAACCGGCAGCCGTAGGCTTCGCTTAGCCCACAGATGTGCTTTATGTGTCCCCACAATGTTGACTTGCACAGTTATTTTTGTTTATCTGAATTTTCCGCCCCTTGAAATGGGACATTACCGCATAGTGACATTGGGCTGAAGAGGAGTAAAAGCTGCCCCTGTAGAATGACCACGAACAGAAGAATCCATTACAGCCCATAGGTGCCACTCTGTTCTCACTCTTTTACCTGGGCAGCTCATTACACTCCAGTTGCCAGATTTAGCAAATAAAAATACAGAAGGCTCAGATAAATTTGAATTTCAGGTAGACAACTCACCTTTTAACATAAGTATATTGAATGTTCTGTTTGGGACAGACTTATACTAAAAAATTATTTGTTGTTCATCCGGAGTTCAAATTTAACTGGGTGCCCTACACTTTACGTGGTAACTATATATCTCGTAGCATTTGAATGTGTGACCTCCGGCATGGGAGTACGCGCATCATAGGGGTAGATGTGCAGGTTGCCCAATAATGAAGGACAAACTAAACATATTTTCAAACATATAAACAAACAAACAAACAGATACAGGGGTCAAACAGGGTCTTGCACATTTACAGCTGCAGTAGTAGTGGTGGTGATTTTAAGTCAATGCTCCCCAAAGTATTTCCCAAAACACTAGTCTATGAAATGGCTGCACCAAGAGTGAATTTTATGACAAAATAAATCATAAATTTTATGACAAAATGAATGACAAAATGATGAAATAAGTCATGCTGCGTATTTCCTTATTTTTTAGAGAGCCACAGTGTACGCTAAGTCCTACAGTAACAAAACATATTTAACCTTGTATAAATCAGTATTTCCCAAGCTCAGATAGAACAGGGAAACTTTCTTTTTTAACCTTTATTCATTTTTGAGACAGACAGGCAGTGGGTGGGGGAGAGGCAGAGAGAGAGGAGACCCAGAATCTGAAGCAGGCTCCAGGCTCTGAGCTGTCAGCACAGAGCCCGATGCAGGGCTTGACATCACAGACCGTGAGATCATGACCTGAGCCGAAGTCGGATGCTCAATCGACTGAGCCACCCAGGTGCCCCGGAAACTTTTTTTTTTAATCTTATTAACATCCCACCGAGATCATATTCTGAGGACTAAACTCAGAATAACTGCCCGAATTGTCAAAGAACAATTGTATTATGTTAATATACTTAGATTCAGATTCAGATCTTTAGTTTTTTTTTTAGAAAAACAATTTCAATAAAATGGTTAATTTTTTTAAGTGTTGGTGTTTCAGACAGGAAGCAATGCAGTTGGGTAAGACACCGATTCCCCAAATGATGTGTGATAAATGAGATGTCATCACATGCTACATTTGACAGTAAGATGTGTGTTCTCTAATCGGACATTTCATAAAAGTGGTCAGGTTGACTGTTGTGCTACATGGAAATTCTAGTAAACACTTGATTAAATACAGGCTCTGAGAAAACCTTGCAAGTGAGTCATCAGGCACTGGCTGTGTGTTGCACCTTAAAGGTGTGAGGGTAAGTTTAAATGTATCTGTTTTTGAAGTTGCAGCCCACCTAACCGATTTATTCAAGCAATCGCTGCCTACCGCTCCAGAATGCCTGCCAGAAACAATTGATGTCAATTTCTTTGAAAGGAAATGGAGGTAAGCAGATCCCTTAATGTGTTCCAACTAGTATTAAGCCTACCGTGATCGAGGAAATGGAGAGATAGGGCATCATAACTCCGGGTGGCTACATCAATGAATTCTCAGCCTTTCACCTCCTCGACTGCCAACGATTTATCACCCAGCAGAAGTTTTTCTCTTATTGTTTGGAAGCTGAGAGCCTTGCCCTTTTTCATCATACTTTCCTTTCGCGCAGGGACACAACAAAAGGAAGCAACTGGAGAGAAAAGTTGGAAAAAAAGAGGTAATTCTATCTTGAAGTCCAGTATCCATAAGCATGGGAAAATGCCCAGTTTTGTGGGGCCGAGGAATTTTAGGGTGGGATGGGTTGAAAGCCCTACCGCCGAGGCCCTCTGCCGTTAGCCGAATCTCTTCTACGTCTTTGCCAAGTGGTGACGCAGCTTCTGAGTGAGGCTGTCACTGTCTCCAGAGGGAGCCCATCTGCCCCTCAGGGAGATCCCCTCCTTTTCGTAAGCAAGAAAGTTCTCAGGTACCGTCTGTGCTCTGGCAATTCGAATACACTAGTAAATATTCTAGAACGTGATGCAGAGCCTAGTCATAAGCATTCAAGGATTCTTCTAGCTCCATGAGGAATGCGTTCCAAGCATTATGTGCGTTGCTTTCCTTTCCTTCCTGGCTGAGGAGACCACCTCGTGAGGAAAGGAAGCCAGATACATTTACGGAGAATATAGCAGTCTGCGTGGTGCTATCGCACACATTTGCATGGCTTCTCTCCGAAATGACTGGAGGAAGGATGAAGAATCTTCTTCATAAAAATGCCCGGGTTACCCTGTACAGTGTGCGGGAGAAGTGGCGAGCTAGGACTTTGCATCTCATGGGCTGCCCTGTATTCAAGGCCAAACTAGAAGGTGTACATTGTCTCATGGGATACCCCCAAAAGGATTTCTAGGGGACCCGTGCCAGTGGTTGCCTGTGGGGAAGCAGACGGAGAGGTTAGGGGACAGCGGGGGATGGAGACTTCCCTTTTATTATGTACTCTTTAATCCTTTTTAAATTAGGTGTACGTGTTATCCGTTCAGATTTTTAAAGTTTTTGAAACATTAACACTTTCAGACTTTAACCTACAGGTAGATAACGGCAAGCCAATGAAAGTTTTTGAAGAAGAAAGTGAAACGCGTAGTTAGACTTGTGTCATTGAAAGAGAAGTTTTGGCAACACTGAAAGTGGGTTTGGGGAGGAGGGTTAGGGAATGAGAAAGTCTCAGGGACACGGAAGGTGAGCCACAAGGGTCCGGTTCCGGGGAGGAATCAGAAAGGAGAATGCAGAGAGGAATCGGGGATTATCAAGCAGAGGACTTACTCTTAGGTGAGAACAGTTCTGAGAGTGACAGACAGTAGCCCCACTGCCCTAGACTGAAGATGAGGCAGGCGAGGCAGTAGAGACGAGATAATTTAATGGGAAATTGAAGTGGTTTCCGTAAGATGGTATTTCGATCCAGTCAGTATTTCCTGACAGGCCAGCTAATATGAGAGAAAAGGCACGAGTCTTAGAGCTGGCGGACCGAGAGTCTGTTCCCACCTGGTCACTTACAGAAGAATGACGCCAGCTGGCCATCTTGTTTTTTTTTTTTTTAGAGTGCCACACTGTACGCTAAGTCCTACGGTAACAAGACATATTTAACCTTGCATAAATCAGCATTTCCCAATATGCTGATTTCTATCAGTAAAATGTCCCTCGGGAATTCAGTTTGCTCATCTCTAAGATGAGAGTGATTGGGCCACCTAATACCCGAGGTATCTTTCAGCTCACACATTGGGCGACTGACAGCCCGTATCAAGGTCATGGGCTTGGAGACAGGCAACCTGGGTGTTAATTCACTTCACCTCTTACTAGTTATGTGATTTAAGGTAGGTTACTTAACCTTTCTATACATTGATTTTTTTTTAACCAATAAAAGGGGCGTAGGAAGAGTAACTCAGAGAGTTATAACCAGATTAAATATGTGAAGCACTTGGTAAAATTTCTGGTATGTGATAAGCACTGAAAAATGAAAACTATTTCAGATCAGATTAGGTTCAGCTACATTTAACAGCCAACCCCGCAAATCAGTGCTTTTACAAGAAAGAAGTTTGTCTTTCCTGATGTCAAAAAAGTCAAAAGTGGGCAGTCCACAGTAGGCAGCACCACGACATCGTCAGGAACTCAGGTTGCTTCTTGATATCTGGTCCATCATTCCTAACGCATGGCTTCCATCCTCAGGTTTGCCTCATGGTTGCAAAATCACTGCCACTGCTGCAGCCATTCCATCCAAATTTCAGGAAGCAGGAAAAAGAGCTGAGGCAAAGACTAAGGGAAAGCCTCCCACTGGAGATAGCTCTCTTTAAAAGCTATCTGTAGTTTTACCCAGTGACGTCAGTTTACTTCTTATTGGCCTTCCTTATGTATAGGAAAGGCTAGGATGTGAAGTTTTTAGCTGGTCTGTTACCTCCCCAATATAAAGTTCTGGAAAGACAATTAGCAGAATTGCCATGATTGCTTTTATTTTACCTCGTCATCGTTGATCCCACTATCCATAAACCATTCCTGAGGTTTTGGCTTTAGTTTTTGTTACCCCTGCTCCTGAAATTGTGGAACTTGGTAGAATCAAGCTGGCCTTTTAAACCTCAGAGAATTGAAAGATATGCAAAAAAGGTCAACCGTGTGTAATTTAGTCTTTTGAGATCAACTGTAAAATCAAACTCCAAAAAACAAAAAAACAAAAAACAGAAAACACAAAAAACACACAAAAAACAAAAAACAGAAAAAGGAACAAACTCCCACCGGGTACCATTATTTCATATCTTAGATGAAGGTCTGATTTTTGAAGTAGGAAATGTGACTGATTCTAGAAAGAGCAGAAAATGAACCAGAGGAAGCTGACAGAAACATGGTCTGAGGAGTTAAAGTTAATTCTTACCAGTTTTATTGTTAGCGATCCCATTTTCTGCAGAATTTAAAGGTAAAACACGAGCGAATAACATTGTAAAACATTCTTTTTTTGCGTCGTTGTGGAAATAACAACCAGGAAGGATGCTGAAAACATACAAAATTACCTAATGGAAATTAGGAACCAGGTAATATCACCCTACTTCAAATCCGAAGAGAACAAGTTTTGTCAGTCTCAGGTAAGTGAAAGTAATGAACCACAATTGATTAAGAACCTTTATAAAAGTTGATGCAATGCGTATGTTATTCTATAATCTTCCTTTCCTGAGGTTTCTCTCCTTCATCAGCCCAACTGACTAACGTTACCTTTCAAATCCAGGTCCTCGCAGGCATTTGAGAGGGAAAACTAATTTCCGGTCTTGCCAATTTATTACTGCCCCTCCATCTCCGGTCCTTGCATTATCACTATTAATCACTCTCTTCCATCTTGTTCAAGCCCTTTTGGGGGGTTGAATTCTCCTTATTTTTATCCTATAAATTCCATGTTGAAGTTTTTATTCCATTAAAATGGCTGCACCCATCTGCTGCTGGAACAGCACTAAATGATTACAAGTGCTCAGAAGCCCAAGGAGACACAGCTCTCCTATGAACCCTTGAAATGTTTAAGCAAAGTGAATACCTTCGTGTGTTTAGAGCCTGTTGTATTTCTACGAATGTTCCAGATGCTCTTATTAACCGGAAGCTGCCTCAGAAGAAGTTCCAGGACGTTAGGATGGATTGACAGAATTGAGTCGAATGGTCTCTTGAAAAACTTTCAGTTTCAGAGCCTTAAAAAAAATGCTTGCATCGTCGCTCTTTGACTTAACTTGCTTGTGGTGGGTGCCTTCCAGGCATGCATCAGTCTAAAGTTAATCTTTTGGATTTCCCTTTCAGTTTAATTATCTGGATACCCTTTCCAAAAACTTGCCTCCTTTTAAAAAGGCGGCGGAAGATGCAGGCCAAACAGCTGTTCAGAAAACATCTGATCTTCCTCCAGGTAATGTGTTTCTGTAGCTCCTTATTCCTGTTAATGTGCTTAAATGAATACCTAACAACAGCCTCTTAGGACATAACGAGGTCCTACTGCCTCTAGACTCGGTAACGGCTAATGGCATAACCTGTCGTGACTTGTGTATTACAAATTTGGCTGAGTTATGTGAGGAAAGCAAGATCGATACTGAATTTAGTTTTCATCCGGTGTGCTTGAAATTTACCTAAGAACACTGAAGAAGACCTGACTGATTAACAAAATTAGGGAATAAGGAAGGGGTGGTGGAAAACAGGGCAGAAACACGGGCTCAAGGTATCGCCTCACGTAATACCTAATAATACGGAGGGAACTGTGTCTTTATGGTGGAGAGATGTGACATTTTCCAGCCCAACCAGGTGATCAAACTTCTAGCAACTGTGACAGCCTAGCAGTAAGTGCTTTCTCATAAATATGACAGGAGGTACCTAGGACCTATGTAGAATTCTTGCCAAAATCCTTAACCTAAATCTAACCAAGAGGAAACAATCAGATGAGTCCAGAACGTAGACATTCTATGAGGCAACTGTCCCGGACTCTTCCAAAAAAAGTCAGTGTCACTAAAAGAAAAGAGATGGGATGATTGTTCTCTATTAAAAGAGAGTAAAGAGGTATCTAAACTATCTGCGATACATAAACTTTGGAAGGGGAGTGGAGAAAAATAAATAGCTATAAAGGATCTTTTGCAGCAACTATACAGGTTTGAGTAGGGGACTATATTGTTGAGGGCACTGTGGAATTTTTCAAATTTTCTTGGGTGTGATGACGTGTAGAACAAGGTCTCCTTTTCAAGAGATGCGTGTTGGAGAATTTAGGGATGAACCGAAAGCTAATGCTTCTTTTTCATAAACCGGGGAGTGAAAATACCCCGATATAGGGATTGTCTGCTGCACAGGGCCTTACCAGAGGCTCGGCGGCCTGTGATGAGCACAGCCAAAGAAAACACCTGATTACCACAGAGTTTGCCAGGCAAAGATTAAGGCTAGGAAAATGACTTGGAGACAGAATGGGGAGAAATCAGAGATGAATGCTAATGCTGTTGGGGCCCACCTGTCCCCTAATCAATCTGATCAATGAAGCCTCCTGTCCCCTTGAAAGGGGGCCATTTGGCCAGGCTGGCTCACATACAAGTTAAAACGTACTACTGGCATCCCCAGTCCTTGATAGATGAATTTCAAATGTATTTCATGTTGCACTGATTTCTTAGAGAGATACATTTTAATAAAGAGCTGCATTTTCATAATAGTGAATGAATTTAGGATTGGAAACTTAAAAAAAAAAAATCACATCTCAGTTACCCTTGCCAGGTAAAAGTAGGCGACATTACTCAGTCTCTGCTCCACAACCCAACCGAGGTAACTACTGTATCGTCTTGTAGAGCCAGCTAGCAACCGGGAAGCGTGTTCCTTGCAGATACCTCCCTGTTAATGCCAACCATTGCATCATATAATGGAGAATCCCTGCCTCGTAGTAGCTTTCTTCCATTTAGTCTTTGTAAAGGCAGGGGCGCGGGGAGCAACTTGTTCACTGTAAAGAAGCATACAAACATCTGTAGTTCTGATCGCATTGTCCAAAGTGTCACTTTATAATATTTGTTTGGGGTTGTCTAGATTCCCAGCCAAGAAAAGTTTCAGAACAGGAATCCCCACAAACCCTGACGACTTTTGTGGATGTCAGAGAGTCTGCTGGCCAGAACCAGGCTGAAAATTTAGCAAAACCTATTGAAGGTATGACAGTCATTTGCTTTTATCTCATTCTTTCTCGAAATGAAACTAAACGTTTTGTCCTTTTTGGAGTAGGGAAGATGGCCCCGGGGGGCTCAGTGTATGGTGGGTGGTTACAGAAAAAAATTCTAAAGGGTCACAGATCCCGGAACTAAAGAACTTTGTAAGGCTTCTTAGCACAGCAAAGTATCTCAAAAAATATTTTGAGAATGATTGCAAGTCCCAGGTTGAAAGGAAAAAAATGGCAAATGTGTTGTTAGATGGTTATTGTATTTTCTTTCTTTATTTTCTGTTATAATTTTATTTATTTTAACTTGGGACATGATATTGTTTGATTTCATCCCTCATGGATCTGAGAACTTGCATTATTTACTAAACGTCGGTAACCTGGTAGCTTTTTTTGAGCAGTCAGTAATTTGGTGGTCGGACTCAGATTTACCTGCCTTTTCAGTACTTTCTGGGTCTGCAGGTCCTATGAGAGAAACATAAGGTGTAGTCTCTGTTCATGCAGCACATCATCTCATTGGGGTGGCAGAAATTAAAGTATGGAATAATACGAGATAATTGTAATTACAGTGGTAGCACATTGATTTCACTGAAGTTAATTTAGCTTTATGACTGGTCAGGAAAAAAAAAGAAAAACAGAGTAATTAAAATTGTGTAGATGAATTTGCACCCCTTCACTCCTGTGGACATGGTCCATACTGAGGGGGGCACTTGTTGGGGTGCGCACTGGGTGTTGTATGCAAGCAATGAATCATGGGAATCTACCCCCAAAACCAAGAGCACACTGTATACGTTGTATGTTAGCCAACTCGACAATAAATTATACTTAAAAAACAAACAAACAAACAAAACAGAAAGTGGGATGGGAATCTGCCAAGAGGTCTTAGTTTTACCTCTCACAGAGGGAGCGTCTTGCCACGTCTACCAGGGACTTAAGGGATTTATCTTACACATGCCTTTTGCCTTCCTGATTTTAAAGGTATCTCTTCTATAAAGTTTATCCATTTAGTGGATAATTCACTCAGTGCCTGCTGTACACCCGGCATTGTTCTAGGCATGGAAATGCAGCAGCTAAAAAGCCGAAGTCTTCTAGAGCTGTACTACTATGGGCAGATCTAGACAATAAAGAAATAAACAGGCAAATCAGATAAATTCCGGTCTTAATAAATGTTATCACAGAGTAAAACCATACATAATGCATGGAAAATGTCCTGGGGAGAGGGATGGCATTTCGTTAGGGGGGTAGGAGGCCCCTCTGAAAGGACATCTGAGCGTAGACAGAATGACAGGAAGGAGCCAGCCACGCACGCACTGGGGGAGGGGAAGGGGGCGAGTATCGTGAACAGCTTAGAGGAGAAGAAGCAGAAAAACGGGCATAAAGCTAGAAGACAATGGGCAAAGAAAGAAATAAAGGAAGGTGAGGTCAGAGGGATGGGTAGAGACTAGACCATGTGATGCTGCATAAGGACTTTGGGGTTTTAGTCCACGCATGCTTTTATTCAAACACCACTGGAAGGTTTTGAACAGGGTGGTGACACGACTAATTTGTATTTTAAAAAGATTGTCGGGTAGCCGTGTGGAGAATAGCTTGTGGTGGGGAAAGGGGGGCAGTGAAGACGGGGAGGAAGTCGCTGAGGCAGGACACGTGCGCACTGGCAGAGACCTGGCTAAGGCAGTGGAGTCAGAGAGGGTGGGAAGCAGATCAGCCGAAACCACACGTCCAGGGGTAGAGTCTACAGGACTCACGGGTTGCCTGGATGCGGAGCTGAGGCATAAGAGGAACCGAGCGTGGTTCCCAGGTTGAGTACTGTGACCAGTTGGGAGGCTGAGAGTTCGTAGTTGTAACAAGTCTCAGGTGGTGCTGATGTTGCTGGTGTTGGATCACACTTTGAGAACCAGGGCCCTAGGGCAGACTCTAGAATGCAGCCATCAGGCAGAAGAAGGGCCAGAAAAGGCTACTAAGAAGAAGCCAGTGAGGTAGGAGCAAAACAGGAGCATGAAAATCAGTGTTTCCAGTGGATCAAATGGCCCCAGCTGGCCGAGGGAGATGCAGAATAACCATGGGACTGGGTGAGCCGGAGATCACTGGTGATGTTGGTAAGCGCACTCTCAGGGCACGGAGAAGCCCGCAGCCAACTGAAGCAGGCTGTGTATAGCACGGCTGAAGAGAACCAGGAATGCACAGCTTCACCCAAGAGCTTTGCCGAAAAGAATAGAGGAACGCCATTGCAGCTGGAGACAGATGTGTGACCAGGGGAGAGATTAAAAAAAAATTAGACATTCTGGAAGATGTTGATTTGCGAACAGTAATTCAGTGGCAAGAAAGAACTTACAATGCAGGAGAAGAGGACCTGCTTGCAGGAGAGCAAAGTTCTAAAGAAGGTGAGAGAACATGACGTTTTCGGCAAACCCTGTGTCAGAGTTGACCTTGGATGTAAATAGAGCCACCTCATCCAGTGACAGGAGAGAGGAGAAGGAATATGGGTACGTTGGCAGGTGGGTTTATGTGTTTGGTATTAGGCGGATGAGTGAGTCTGATGGCAAGGAGTGGATATGATAAGAAGTCCATAGCAGAGAAACAAGAAAGCAAAGCAAGAAGGAGGTGACCGATTGTTTTCAGGTGACATGTCAGTTGATTAGAGGTCTCAGGGAGGCCAACGATTTTTTTTTTAATTTTAAAAAAATGTTTATTTTTGAGCACGTGCGTGCACGCACACAAGAGAGAGAGAAAGACAGACAGATAGCCACAGAGTAGGAGCAGGGAAGGGGCAGAGAGAGAGGGAGACATGGAATTCGAAGCAGGCTCCAGGCTCTGAGCTGTCAACACAGAGCCCAATGTGAGCCTTGAACCCACAGACTGTGAGATCATGACCTGAGCCAAAGTTGGATGCTTAACCAACTGAGCCCCCCAGGCGCCCCCTTTTAGGGATAGATACGACAGAGTAATGAGCTGGAAGATTAGGAGGTTGTGATCTAGAGAGGAAAGTGGACATGGAAATGGTAAAAGTGGTAAAATTATTGGTGTTGGCAAAGTTGAAATCTGACCATGGGAGCTTGTGGGTGGAGAAGAGGTGACTGAGATTGGGGGGGGGGGGGCGTCCAGGTGATGTCATCAGGTGAAGTGGAAGTCCATCCAAGGTGTCAAGACCTCCAGTGAATCAAGAGAATGATTGAGAGGTCTGTAAGTGACAAATACTTCATGGAGACATCATAGATAACACGGTCTGATGGTACGGGCTTCAAAGAAACAGGAGTTTTTGAAGGAGGAAAGTCTTTGAAACAAGGACACCTACTGGACCTGTAGGCACTGAGATGAGAGAGAGTAAGGGGACTCACTAAAAGCAGTGAATTAAATTTTGATGGAAACAATAAAGTTTAAGGAAGTGCCAAACAGGAAAAGAGTGGGGAAATCTTTATGGGAGAGGTGGCCTTGAGGAATAAATCGAATAAATCGAATTTCCTAGGTTTTAAGATTTAAGATGGGATCACCTCAGCCAGCCCTGGTTTCATCCACTTGACGAACCTGAAGCCTAGAGGAGTCAAGCAACATCTAAACTCCTACAGCAAATCTGGAACTAAGCCAGGGCGAGAAAATGAGGTTTTTCTACTCCTCGTTCTTTGTATTTTATTACACTGCCCTCTAGATGTTAAGAAAAAGAATATTTTATGCAAAAAAAAAAAAAAAGGTGGGGGCCGGGGCGTGTGCTCCAAAGCCTGAAGGGAGAAATGAACTGGAAACTAGCATAAGTAGTTCAGTGTTCTTACTGGGTCGCCAAGAGCGTCCGCTCGAGGAGGTTTGTAAAATTAAACTGTGCTCGTCGGTATTTGCTGCAGTAAGACCGTAGAACCCCAGCAGCGGTTGACATGCAGCGCTGTAAGGGTCTGGGGGCTCCGGCGGCGGGCAGGCGCACGGGGGCGCCACCAGGCCCCCGAGGTCTGAGAGCGCACACCTCCTCCCGGCCGCACCCTCGGCCGCCCGGCCCTGAGCGCCACAGGCGGGCGGGGTGAGAAATGAGCAAACGCGGCCAGTGTCGTGAAGTGCACAAACCGGGGCAGGTTTTCTGGTTTTCTCCGGAGAGGCAGCGGTTCAACTTCTACCGGCGCCCCCAGGGCTGCAGGTGAATTTCCTGGGTGTCCCAGCCGCCACCGCTCCCCTCCCGCCACCCGCTGCGCTCCATGTCAGTGGGGCGGGGAGGTCTGCGCCACCTGCACGGAAGACGTGCTCTGGGAGGAAGGGGGAAAAGTGTGATTATGAACAAATGCTACGGTCCGCCTCCGCGGAGACGTGGAGGACCAGGAAGGCATCTTCAGGGCCGTCAGGCCCAGCGGTCCTGTTCAAATGGTCCCACTAGCGGGACCATTCCAATTTAAATATTAATAAAGCACCTCTGGGGGGTGCTCGGGTAAGCCTCTGACTCTTGATTTTGGCTCAGGTCAGGTCAGGTGGTGGGATCGATGCCTGTGGCAGCCTTCGAGCTGGGCCCAGAGCCTGCTTAACCGCCCCCCCCTCCCCCGCTTCCCAGCTCGCTCATGCTCACTCACACTCTCTCAAAAAAAAAAAAAAAATTACTAAGTACTTCTGTATCAGCTGCTTCCAGCGCCTCAAGCACTCCTCCGCCTCCCCCCAATCCCTGCTGAAGCCCAGGGCCGGCCGGGCAGTGATAATGTAATTGTATTATAGGAGGCAGCGTGGCTGAGTACAAACAGGCACTACCTGGCTCCTTATAGGATAGCTGTGTAACCTTGGGCACGCTGTCTAACCCCACCATCTCTTCCCATTTCTTCCCCTGAAAAGGGGAGATTATGTAATATGCCTCAGAAGGTTGTCAGGATAAAATTAGTATCAGTAAAACGCTTTTCAGAGTAGCGTCTGTCACATGGCAGACTCCCTATCAGTATTTACTATTAATGATAACAGTATGAGCAATTAACTAGAACTCCTTAGACTTGCAAAATGCATTTGCACAAGACAGTAATATACATATGGTAAGAATACAAACGAAAAGATACATCAAGCCATTAGAATGGTTGCATATGTCGGAAATGGTGACCAAAGGGAATTAAATACATTTAAACACTGCTCCCTTCTGTCGCCGTTTCCTACAATCGGGGATTCTGATTCTGCTTTGGTCTAAAGTAGGGCTTGTCTGGCCTGTGGCCTGGGAATCTCTATGTTTCTAGAACAAGCCCAGGAGATTATGATGCATGGGTGAGTTTGGGACACACTGAGGCAGTTGTCTGGGAAAAACTCACTATTCAGGCAGAACACTTCTGTGCCCAGAGGTGAGGGGGAGGGGCTTCTCACACCCAGCAGTTTTGTGACACCAACTGGGTGTCCTACAATTGGCTTCAATTCTGGAACCAACCACACGTAGTGCAGACCCTACAGGTGAAGGGCTCAGTCTCACAAGACCGCCCCCCCCAACTTCGGGTGCCGGTCACAAGTCACCTGTGCTTCTGACCAGCCAGCTATAAATCGGGGTTCCCATGACCCCACCCAGGGTTCTACAATTTGAGACACACCTCAGAACTCATATATTATCACATAAGGGGAACGATGAAGGGCACAGATGACCAGCCGGATGGAGAGGCACAGGGTGAGGTCTGGAAGGGTCCAGTACAGGAGCTGCTGTCCCTGTGGAGTTGGGGTGCACACCCATCACCCTCCAGGTACCTGGATGTGTTCGCCAACCCAGAAGCTCTCACAGCCCCGTACCGTGGGCAGTTTTGTGAAGGACTGGTCACACAGGCGTGATCCATCATTAACTCAGTCTCTATCTCTTCTCCCCTTCCCAGAGGACAGAGGGGGAACTGAAAGTTCTAGGCTGCTAATCATGGCTTGGTCTTTCTGGGGACCGGCCCCCACCTTGAAGCTATGCAGAGGCTCAGGAAGAGTGGCCTCATTGTTTCAAAAGAGTCCGCGATCACCCAGGGAAGTCCAAGGCATTTAGGAGCCCTGTGTTAGGGACCTGGGTCAAAGACCAAAGATTAGAACAAAAGATGTTCCTAGGGCTCTTGTTTAGGAAATTCCAAGGCTTTTAGTTCTGTGCCAGGAGCCAGGGGCGGAGACCACTATCTATATTTCCTGTTAGCTCACACTAAGAGACGGAACGTGTTGGCTGCACTTTCCAGCCCTGCCACTTCTTTCCATGCTTGGACCAGTTATTTAACCTCAGTTGCCTTGTTCGTGGAAACAAAAAAGAGATACTGCTGTTTTATTAGTTACGACTCTCCAATTTGTAACCGAGAGAACTCAAAGTCGCTGAACAGAAAAGTGGGGGGGACATTTGTTGGTGCTCAGAAGCCAACCACAGAGTAGCGGATGTGGTTCCACCCCAGGGATGACTGGACCCAGGTGCTCTGGCTTTTCAGGAGTGCGCGTGTGTGTCTGATTGCCCCTCTCTCTGGGCATCCCCCCTGCCGCCCTCCTGCTCCATCCCGATTCGTCCCTGCTTGGTTTTACCCTCTCCTGCAAAGAACAGACTACATCCATGTGGTAGGGACCCTGACAATAGAGGTCCAAGATTTTGATTCTTCCAGATCCATAACCAGGTAAAGCAAAGTTGGGAGCACCCCTGACGGCTTCTGTGGAAATGTCCTGGTGAAGGGCCTGCCTTGGCTCTGCCTGGGTCACGTGCCATCTTGATGACTGGGGCCAGAGATGTTGTGGCACCAGGAGTATGTCTGGGCGGAGTGGGGGATGGAGGTGGGCGATGGGGAGAGTGCTGAGCACACGATGGTTAGAATTACCGTAGCCTCAGCTCGCAGAATTGTATAAGAATTAAGATGGTATAGGTAAGAACATACCTGGGGTGCTTGACTCCAGATGACGGGCACTCAGATATTGGTTTCCTTGCCTTCCCGTCCTTGATGATCTGAATGCAAGAAAGGACATTTACGTGAGATGATCTAAACTACTGTTCTTATCTCACCCTCCTGGGTATTTGGAGAAATACAGATGCAGCTTTGTACATTATCTACTTGCTCACTCCTTCACCAAGTGTAGTGCGATGAAGATGTAATTCCCTGGCTTCGTTTATCTGTAATTATTAGGCCACTTTTTTTAAGAAGTATACAAATACAGAAGTATAAAAATATAAGGTTTTTCCCTCACTGGTTTTAAGAGAGCTTTGAGAGTCAGTGTTTATTGTATTGCGCTTCGTTGATTTAATGGAAAGAAGCCTGGGGAGATCTTGTCACTCAGCTTCTCGGAATGTTGACTTGTCTCGTTTATTTGGAAAAGACGACGCTAATAAGCACCTGCCTGCCCATCTCAGAGGCGTGTCGTGAGAACCAATGTTAGGTACGATCTCTTTGTAAGATGTTAAGATCTAACCCTAGGATTGACTTTGTTCCTTTAAATAAGTTCTTTAGGGGCGCCTGGGTGGCTCAGTCGGTTAAGCGGCCGACTTCAGCTCAGGTCATGATCTCACCGTCTGTGAGCTCGAGCCCCGTGTCAGGCTCTGTGCTGATGGCTCAGAGCCTGGAGCCTGCTTCGGATTCTGTGTCTCCTTCTCTCTCTGCCCTTACCCTGCTCACGCTCTGTCTCCGTGTCTCTCAAAAGTAAATAAAAATGTTAAAAAAAATTTTTTTTAAATAAGTTCTTTAAAAAGGAAAGAAGGAAAGTTTCCCAAATTGGCTTATGTTCTCATAAACTCTGGGATGACCTCAAATGTCTTTGAGTAAAATGTCTATGTGGCACAATTTAAACTTTCTAACAGAAGCGGAGTCCTACGAGCCCGTGAAAATACCCACCCAGTCATTGCTGCAGGATGTTGCCGGGCAAGTGAGGAAAGAAAAAGTCAAGTTACCGCACTACCTGCTGAGCTCCAAGCCCAAGTCTCAGCCTCTCACAAAGGTAAAACAGACATGGGGACCGATATCCCAGAGCCAAGGGCCAATTCATGCAATCCTGACCCGTTGCACTTACCGATGTCCAGCCATTGGGTAGTGCGATTGACTGGATATGCCACCATCTCCCCATGAAGGCCTTCAGGTCACACAGAGATCGAGCCAAGGCCGCACTTTGCCTAAGCCAGCTCATTCAGGCTCACGAGAGGAGTTTCGGGAGCCAGCTCTTAAACCGTGGCTAGCCTGAAATCGGCCTGCGGGGAGTTCTCACACCACGGACACCAGTAAATGCTACTAACCACCAGTTTAGCATTTTTACCAGTTTACCAGCGCACTGCTGGCTCCGGGGATCCTTGGCCACCCTTCCCCGGAACTCTCAGGATAAAATCCAGACGGCAGCATGGCTACAAGCCCTGCTTGCTTCTTGACCTCTCATTGTGCCCTCCCTACTCACTTCAGCCATTGTGGGTTTCCCTGAGTTCTTTCAAAGCTCCTTCCTTCCTCAGAGCCTCGAAGATTTAAGATTCCCTCTCATTTCTGCCGGGAAGCCCGCCTTGAGCCTACCAATCATTTTGCTGGTTAGCCCTTGATATTTTCACAACACCCTGTGTTCATTGCCACCACATCAACTGTGTGATTGCAGTGTATGCAACTGTTAGGTGGTAAGAGTGCTTCGCAAACTTTGATGCACATAAGGGTTACCTGGGAATCTTGTTGGCAGGGAGACTCTGAGTCACGGGGGCCTGAGAACCCGAGTTTCTAACAAGCTCCCAGGTGAGCTCAGGGCTGCCCGATAACAAGATAACAAGAGCACAGGGTACGATTCCCTGACCAGCAGCACTGGCAACACCTGAGAACTTGGTATAAATGCAAATTCATGGCCCCACTCCCCAGATTGACTGGTTGAGAAACTTCGGGGTTAGAGTCAGCAGTTTGTGCCTTCGCAAGCCTCCCAGGTGATTCTGACGGAAGCTGAAGTCTGATAGTCACTGGCTCGGAGAAAAGAGCATAACATTTAGAATCAGGCCTACTAGAGTTTGAAACTTTACCCCGCCACTTACCGCTTGAGCAAGTGACGCCTTAAACTTCTCGCAACAGCTTCTTTATCCCGCAAGCCTAACATCCCTCCTTCGGGTGCTGCTGTAAGGATCACATGAGACCGGTGGTGTTCATTGCCTCCTGCAGCCGGGCGGTTCTTTTCCTCCAGCAGTAGCCTTTTTTCTTATCTTGGGGACACAACCTGGCGCCATTTTCTTTTGTTACTTTTTCCTCCAATGCAAAGGTGCAAGATTCGGTTGGAGGAAAGGTGAACACGTCCTCTGTCGCCTCCGCCGCCATGAATAACGTGAATTCATCCCCTTTTGGGTTCCACCTTCTGCCTCCGTCAGTGAAGTTCGGGGTCCTAAAAGAAGGACACACGTATGCGACCACTGTGAAGCTCAGGAATGTCGGAGTGGACTTTTGCAGGTGAGCCCAAGGCACCGAATGTCCACTCGGGTCACTTTCTCCTACCCTGAGACTTGTCTTTGGCTGCCTATGTCACTGAATGGTTGTCGAACGGAACTCATGCCTTAACTCTTGCATTTTCACATCGGTCATTCAGCCATTTACTTCATTCATTCGCTTATTCATTCTTCATCAGATCAGTATTCTTCGAGCCTCAGCTAGGTGGTGGGCACGTCTTTGTCCTCCCATGAATTCACCCTTTGATAGAAGCAACTCATGGGCTGATCTGCGGTAGCAAAAAATGAAGGGGAAGTTGTCCAAGTGTTACGGCAACTAATGCACAAAACCTGAAAGTCTGTTCTCATCCACCACCCACTATACTACCAGCTGACGTTTGTTTGTGCTTTATGATCTAAAAGTGATCTTAATGCCACGATTTCTGCGTAATTGAGGCCAAAAGGAAAAAAAAAATTAACCTGAGTCATTAGGGCCACTTTACCTCTGATGATCTGACGTGGCCGTAACTCAGAGCCTGAGTTATCCTAGGTCCGGCATTCAATGATAAGAGTCCTTCATTTCCAGATCATTAGAATTTTAGAGCTTGCAGAGACTGTTACAGAAGAGGAGAGTAACATATTTTAAGGTCAGATAGGCTAGAGCGAGGCTGGATCTCCGATCTCCTGTGGGCCTGTTCGTGTGTGGTGCCATGCTTTATCCACACAGCCGTGGCCACTTCTTGTGTGGGAGTTCAGTCCTTCCCATTGGGTCAATAGACCATGTGTCTACCAGGACAACTCCCAACCACAAAATCTCCCCTATTTTGGATTAAACTTAAGCATAATATGGGGTTCTCTCCCCCCTCCTCCACAAACGGTGAAATCAATGTTTATTTCAATTGCAGAGCTAGGCTCATTGTAAGTGGCAAGTCCTTCCAGTTTATGGTTCTGGACTTGAGACCGGAAACCAGATGGAATAAAGCTACAGAGGCATCCGGTTTAAAAGATCAACATCCCATTTTAGTTGAGGCAAATACCCAGCTTCAGGAATCACGTTGGTTTCCTCAGAAACAACCAGTCCACCAGATCAGATATTGTTGTCTTTTTAGGTTACTGCCAACAAAGTGGGTGGGGGAGAAATAGAGAACCAACTTCAAACCAATAAAACTCATCCATGCAGATCCTGTCTACTCAGTAGAGAATTTGAGCTTTCGGGATTTCAGTCCTCAGCTTGTTAAATTCAGCCACTATGGTGCAGACAGCGAAGTCGATGGTGGAAGGAGTGGGATTGAGGTCAACGTGGAGGTGGGCTTTCCCTGGCGTTTTAATTTACTCCAGGTCTTTAACCTGCAGGCAGAACCCACAAACCACAGGAAGGCACCACGTGTGAGCATGGGGCTTTTCAAGTTCTCCAACATTTTCCGAGCCTTTTCTGTTTCTCTTCTCCTGAGACATGCCTGCCCCATACGACGACAGAGTGAGACTGGCCCCCATGCTCTACTGCTTTCCAAAAGAGCCTTTATTCTTCAGCTTAATGATCTGGCAGGCAGCACTGGTGTTCACGCTGGCGGCTATGCTGCAGTGCACACACCAGCCAACCATTCACGACCGTCTGCCGAAGTCCAAGCTGCTCCGCAGCATCCAATAACAGAGGGTTGAAACTGGGCTTGGAGTCTGTTTGACGCTGATGAAAACTGTTGTTGGAATGGGGGTGGTGAAATGGGCCCCAGATTCTTCTCCCAACTGAATGGTGGTTCTTCTAACGGTGTAGACCCCCTGCTCCTTGGTAGCAAACATTAACACCTTCCTGATTTTAGGACATGCCAGTTCATTCACTACTTTTTCATGACAGCATACATTTATTTTCTCTTTTTGCCTGGTAGGTTTAGGGTGAAGCAGCC
The DNA here is from genome assembly GCA_030068075.1 of Paguma larvata. Taxonomy (NCBI): domain Eukaryota; kingdom Metazoa; phylum Chordata; class Mammalia; order Carnivora; family Viverridae; genus Paguma; species Paguma larvata. The sequence continues at coordinate 96,914,653 of CM057833.1, read as the reverse complement.
TCCACCCAGCACAGGACTGAAAGTGACTTACAAACCCGGGCCTGTAAGTCCCATGTGCCCCCTGTTGTGTGTGTCCCTGTGTGTGCGTGGGAATGGGTGCATGGTTCCAGGGGAGTGGGCTTTTAAGTCGTTCTGCGCATTCAGTTTAAACCATGTAGAAGTCTCATTTTTCTACTATCATAAGCAAAAGATTCCTGGTATCAGTACAGCGTGTGGCTTGATATCCCTTACTTCATGTAATGACCATGAGACAGATCCTACGCATAAACAGCGTTAAACTTCCGGCTATGGGAACTTTTCTGAAGCCCATTCCTTTGTCCCAATATTGCAGCTACGTGCAGTCATATGAAAACTACCTTTTTAAAAATTCAATATGATTTGACATGCACTTGGAAGGCTGATTACCTCAAGGTATCCTGTAATAAATCCTTCTGCAAAATGAAAATTCCCTTGGAAAAACAGATATTCTATTCTTTGTATTTTGTGTACATTTGCTTTATTTTGGTATTTGCCAAAAGAATATTATCTAGTGACAAACGAAGAAATGGTAGTAAGTCATCAGCTGCCTCAGTTTGCCAAGGAGCTCTGAAAATACCAATTTTCAATTTAAAACGTCAACCTGTTCTGACTTTGACACCTTTCCCAATGTGGGGCGTTTAATATAAAATCTGTATGTTACCACTCACTTTAAAATTTCAGAAATGTAGTATCAAGTAAATGAAAGTTTACAAATATATGAATATACAAATATATAAAATAATAGATCGAATATAATAAAATCACATCTGTAAATCTTCACATTTATTTCTTGATCAGTGCGTCATCTTGTTTAACATTCCTTCCCTTTCCCTCAAGAAACTTTGAGTGACACATGCATGTCACTGACAGGGACGGGGCATAGGGGATGTTAAAAATAAGTAGGAGACATAAGTTGCTCGCAGAGCTGGGCACACAGTGAGGACACGAGAGATGGATGACCACGTGATGAATGAAGTGAGGACATCTGATAGACACAGGATCGTTCATCACAGACTTGAACGCGCGTGGACTCATGGGGACACGGACCAAGGGCATCCACTTCTGTGACCAGCACACAGTGTTCGCCGAGTCCCAAGGTCTTGAAACAGCCACAGTTGTATGTTGACACCCGAGGGGCAGTTAGGTATGGTGCAAAATCAGCTGGCTTCTTGTTATGACCGGGCCGCCAGCAGCTCAGTGCCGTTGGTTAATTAAACCCTCTGTGCCTCGTTTTCCTCATCTATAAAAGAAGTTGCTTAGACCTGATCATTTCTTAGTCTTCTATCAGCCCTGAATATCTTATGATCTATACAACAGTAGTTTGCGGGCTGCAGTTCCAAACAGAAATATACTTTGGGATTAGACCCACCAATTCATGGGTCTCTCTGACACATTTCATCATCATACTGTGTCGAGATTTCGAGAACTTTGCAACATAAAGCAAAAAAAAAAAAAAAAAAATTAAAGCTAGCTCTTCTTCCACTGTTCTGGGAAGTTAGCAAATTTCTTTTCATTTAAAGCAGAGGTGGTGCCGAAAGCCAAAATGACTGTTGGATCAATCTTTATAGGTACTAAAAACCCAGCATGTATTCTTTGAAGCTCACTGTCGACTGTTAGTTTTTTAATTTTTTTTTTCTTTTTGACAGTAAGTTTTGGCTCTACACAAATATAACCTGTAGGTGTTATATTCAGGTGCTATTCAGCTTGGTTTGCTCCAATGCTGAGTGAGTACGCTCAGAGCCCAGCAGACCTCAGTGACGGCTGCTGTGCAGAATGGCGTCATCCCAGCCCTGGCCTCGGCGTGGGGGTCCGAGGTGCAGGGCCTGGTCCCCAGACGTGGAGTGCTGGATAGCCTCCAGTAGGCAGGCCTTCACAAGCACATCGTCGACAAAGCTGAAACCTTTTTTTCAGTCCTGTTATTTACAAACTATACTGAAGAAAAAGAAATTTTATATCTCACTGCCTTCCATGCGGTGGTTTCTGATGTATTTTTTTGCAGATAATTGTTCCCAAGTCTGCTTCTCAGCCTACCTCCTGGAGAGGCAGCTTAGGAACACAAACAGCTCCTTCTTTCCTGGCCAGTGTTCTCATCAAGGAAGAAGGCAAGAAGCCCGTTGCTTGCCGGGTTTCTTCTTCATTCCATATCGGGTTTCTTTGTTGGTCCAGACCTCTTCCGTGTAGCTTTCAGACCTAAGCAGTTTGGCATTTAAACTCATTCTGTCTCCCTCTACTGGCTCTGTCACATCATAGGTCCTCCATTGGGAACATTCTAAACCAAGGGGAGGGCTGGGAAATTGTGCGGGTCATGTAGCCTCTTGTATTAAACTTCTCCTTATCTGCAAGGACGCCCATAGGAACTCACCGCTGACATCCAAGAGAGCGTGCAATTGCGGGCATTGTAAAAGTTTGCCTTCAGTGCCACCTCCAGGACACTGGCTTTTATTTTTCTTACGCTTCTTCCCAAATAGCACCTGGTTTTCTCCTTCAACAATTTATCCTGAGTCCCCTTTGCTCAGTGGAAGTCTATCTAGCTAATCTACGAAGTAATTCTTCTAAGTGCCGTACCAGCGATGGTTCATTAGCGCCAAATTTATAGATGGGAAAACAAGGTTAGAGAGTTTAACTAACTCGCCCAAGTTCATGTTAAAACCAAGACTGGAACTCCGGTATGTCTGATTCTAAAGCTGTGTTGTGTCCTGCAGGTGGCAGCAGGTTTGCAGACAGAACTGAAGGTGGAGTTATTTGCCATGGCTGTTGGAGAGGAAGGTGCCAGGGGACTGACACACATCTCGCACAATATCGAGATTATGACTGAGCACGACATCCTGTTCTTACCTGTGGAAGCAAATATCCTTTCAAGTTCAATTTGAGTAGTCATAAATAGAGCAAAAATTGCATTTGAGCAAGGAGAAAATATTAGTCAGAACGCTATTCCCTTAACCTCCTCCTACCCACACTCCATAGCTTCATTAGTTCTGTTTTTAAAACCGTAGAGTTAAATTTCTTAGGATAAAGACTGTGTCTTCCTTCATCTTTGTGAGCATCTAGCAAAATGCCTGTTACACAGTACATGAATAGTAACTGCAAGTTGAATGAATGCCAATGTTAATGGCTGGCTGTATGGTACCAATCAGAATTGTTTTTAAAAGCAAGTCTTTGCCATAAAAAATTATAATTTTGTTGGGAGTAGGAGATGCCTTCTATTATAAAGGATAAATGGATATTCATGGAATTACACATACACACCTTCATCTTGGTGTTTTTGCAAATGGATAACATACAGGGACCAAGTCAAATAGTATATGCAAGGTACCGTATGAAATATTTTATCATGTATAAAAATTACCATTAGACTTTCTTAACAGACCTGTATAATCTAGAAGCAGAAATTATTCCTATATTATTTTGTATTCCAGTGACATGAATGATACAGTGTTGGGAGCCATTTTGGGTTCACAGGTTGAGACCTCTCCCTGTGTGGGCTCACAGGTTGAGATACCTCCCTGTGTGGAAAAGGCGGTTGAAGCAAAATTCCCGCCGGCCAAGATGGCGCCTAGTCTTACCTCCTTCTAAATAATCTTTCAGGCCTGGATTTCTTGAACTGCTCTCGTTGGCCCAAGGGATATAATGCTCTTTGGTTTTATGGCACATGGAAAAAGGGACCTGGAGTGCGATGTCTTGATGGATAATATCTGAATGAGAGTAATCTGGCCAGAAGTAACCTCAAAGTTGCCTCTTGGGGATAGGTTACACAAATTGATCATACAGAATAGTAGTTATGAGTTGGCTAGAGATTAGCAGACGTTAGGCCCCAAGACTCCTTGAACCAAACTAGATTTTCCCTGCAGGTATCGCATTGTGTTAATCAGCCCCACCGTAAAACCTCAAGGCACATCTCTGTAAAGCTTCTCTCAGTATTTGATTTACAGACTGATAGGAGAGATTGTAAAGAGACTTAGGACCTTCCCTGGAGGTTAGCCTAGCCCAAAAGTTAGAAGCACTGTTTATAGATAAGGTACAAACAGTAGCCAAACAAAAGTAGCTACACATATCTTCACTGATCAACAGCAAATTTGAGCACCTCCTTGAGGTTAACATTTCACGAATCCTTTTGTAATTCTCATACCCATGCTCCCTTATAATAAAAAGGAAATAACAAAATACTTTTACATAAGCTACCATAAAGAATAAATAGACATGAGCTTTTATGATATAGGCTCACTCACTCACAAAGGAAAAGAACTTAGACAAGCATTAGAGATGTCTCTACCAAGCGAATAATACCTCCTCCATTATGGTTAAAGATTATGGATAGAATGACTCCTAATCTACCTATAGATGATTAACATAGGTCTTGAGGCAACAATGTACATTGTTAAGAATGCCTTGTCACTGATGTAATGTCACTCCTTTCTTTAAATAAAGAAACTAAGACCAGCAGGGCAGAGATGCCAGAATTGCCAGGGCTGCCTGCTTGGTCATCTGACTACATCTCTCTCACGGCTCTCTCATTTCCTTTTGCCTGACTGTCCATCCTTCGAGGGCCCCTAGATTCGCCAGAACTGGACCCCGGCAATATAGTACTTTGTATTATAGTTTATATAGTTCTATATCTATTTGGCATTTGAGCTGAGTCTTATAAATGCAACACCTTTTGATGAAAGGAGACTTAAATAGAAAGAACAAGCAAATTCACAGCAGTAGGAGAGCTCGGGCTTTGGGAAGTATAGGGAGTCCTTGTTGAGACCTGGGGGAGTATTGGGAAACAAAGTTGGGAAGTTTTGTGGGAGATTCTGAATCCCTGCTTAAACTTTATTACATACACAAGAGTGAATCATTGATCCAGTGAATGATATAATCATTTTTTTATAAAGATGAATCCAGCACTACCGTGCTGGGTATGTTGAAAAGAGCAACTTAATGCAAATAGAAACAAAGAGCCATTGGAAGGCCGCTTCACTACGCCAAGCATAAGGACAGGAACTATCCTGCGGCAATTGTGGAAAAGGGATATGGTTGGACAGACACTTGGCGGGGGAGAGGGGTCTGAGGTGGAACCCACTGATGGAAGTAAGAGGACTTAAGAGTTCAACTCCAAGGTTTTGGGCTTAAGTAATGAATCATAGGCAGGCGGGACTGGCTCTCAGTTGAGGAGACAGCAGGAGATGTAATAATTTTAAGCATTGTCTACAAAAAGGAGACAACTGAAGGAATGGAAAAGGAGTAGAGATTTGGGGTCTGTTTAGGAAGCAGAAGGAAGAAGAGGAGGCAGTGGAGACAGAACAAGCAACCGGCAAACCAAGAAGTATCTCAGAAACCATAGAAAGAATTTCAAGGAAAACATGGACATAGTTGACAGGTGCTGTAGAGATATCAAGGAGAATTCAGATTTAAGTAGGATTGCTAGATTTGGCTGCAGGGAATGGATCAGAAGAGAAACATTAAAAAATATGAATGAGAGGAAGTAATTGAAGCAGTAATATCCAAAGGAGCACAAGAGAATAGTCCAGAACAGAGCTGAAGGCTTAGTCCTGGCGAGGGAGCGGGTGAAGATGGTGAAGGATCCAGACATCGAGGTGAAGGGGAAATTTAGGGGAGCTTGTGTCAGATGACCTTGATTTCAGTGGATATGGAGCTGAATTCATTTGTTCACTTACTTCAAAGAGAAGGTCTCCAGTGTGCTAGGCACTATTCTAGGCACTGGGGATACAGCGGTGAGCAAGACACCAAAACCCCCGCCCTTCCGTAGCCTACTCTCCAGTGGGAGAACAGACTGTACAAACAGAAGTAAAACATGGACTACCATGGTGCTAGTAAGTACAATGGAGAAAGATAAAAAGTAGGAAAGGGGGTACAGGGAGTGTTAAGGAGGACTGCAATTTAAAGTGGGATGTTCAGGGAAGACCTCACTGGGGATGTGATTTTTTTTTCCTATGTTGATGGGAGGGTTCTTCTGCAGCGATAGGAGGAAACTAACCAAAGAACCAGCTTTTTCCTCTGGGAATTAAATCAAGTCTTCACGTCCTCTTTACACAAGTTAGGAGACGCTGACCCAGACTCCCTGTATCCCTGCTGCTGGTCACAGTAACAAAGTCATTTTGCATTTATGCTCACAGATTAAAGGCTGCCTGTCAGGCACAGATAGATGGGGAAGAGAGTTTTATTAGATCTTTTATCTACTTCTGATATCAGTAGTGAGAACTCGTAGCCCATTTCTCAAGATCTGTCCCTTCCCCAGAAAAAAAAAACATGACCTCTAGACGTTGATGTGATTTGGGACCTGATTACAGTGATCGCTGTCAGGCAGAGGCAGACCGGCCACGGTCACAGAGGAGCACGCACTGGGTGGACAGGAGAAATTCCAGGAAACCGATATCCACCCTTCTTCCTCTAACTGAGTCCGTAGCATTCACGTTGCATGGTAAAGTAACCCAAACAGAGCCGCTGAGGCTGGAGAGGAGGTTCGGATTCTAAAGTGTTACGAGTTTGTATATACAAATCATTCGGTCCCAAAAGTAATAGTCCTTAACAAATATTTTACCAGTTTTAACGAGCAGCAATTATGATAAGAGACCAAAAGATTTTCCCCAGGGAAAAGAAAATCCCGGGGTCCAGAGGACTTCTACGATTTCTTCCTCTGCACTTGGGGTCTTCATGTCCCGTAAGATTTCTCCACGTTAGGTCTGGTGAGTAACAGACGGGAACTCGGTTGTTACCCGTTCACATGTGAGGCCTCAGACCTCGTGTTTTCTCCTCGCTTCTTACAGCCGGAAAGCTATGAGCCACTTAGGCTGGTGGAATGGAACTGTTTTTGAATGACTATTACAGCTACTCCTTTACATACATGATCATATCTAGTCCTCACACTACCAATAAGAGAGGTATTCTTTCCCACCTTATAAACAAGGAAACTGAGACTAGGAATTTTAAATCGATGATGTAAAAATCTAACCTAGTTCAATGTGATTCTGAAGTCCATTTTTTAAAATATTTTTGTGATGTTTATTTACTTTTGAGAGAGACAGAGTGAGCAGGGGAGGGGCAGAGAGAGGGAAACAGAATCCGAAGCAGGCTCCGGGCTCTGAGCTGTCAGCACAGAGCCCGACACGGGGCTCAAACTCCCAAACCGCGAGATCATGACCTGAACTGAAGTTGGATGCTTTACTGGGGCTCGAACCCACGAACGGTGGGATCATGACCTGAGCCGAAGTCAGACGCTTAAATTGAGCCATCCGGGCGCACCTAAAGTTCATTCTTTTAAGTGCTGTTTTCAGTGTTAAGCTGACCTTCCAAGCAGGGGCACCGACACCAGGATGTCCTTCTGGACTTGAAAATTTACAAGTAAACCAGAGGTTCTCACACATTTTGAACACAGCTTCTCTATATATTCTTAAAAATTCCTGAGGAACCCAAAGAGCTTTCATTTACGTGGGTCATAGCTACCGCATTTACCAAACTGGAATTAAAACTGGGAAAAATTATCAATGTAAAAACCATAATAAACGCAGTATATTAACATAGATTTTTTTAATGACACATAACTATTTTCCAAAACAAACGTATTACTCACAGGACACTGTTTCACATTTTCATAAATCCTTTAATTTCTGGCCTAACAGAACACAGCTGGATTCGTACCCAGCTCTGCGTTCAGTCTGTCACGATATCAGACATCACACAGCCTCCGGAAATCTCCACCGTACGCTCACGAGAGAAAAAGGCAGACAGCATCTTGTATGTTTCCTGGAGCTTCTGAGACAAATCTGTGCTTGTTTCTTGCAGCTGCGAGGACAAAGTCACCCAGACCGGGTGGCTTAAAACGGCACATAAGCTCTTACGGTTCAGGAGGCCAAGGTGTCGGGGGAGTTGGCTCCTTCTGGAGGCTGAGGGAGGATTTGTTGCACGCCTCTCTCCTAACGTCTCATGGTCTCACCAGCACGTCTTGGTGGCCGCTGGCTTATCACTGCATCACTCTCATCTCTGCCTCTGGCTCAAATGACATTCTTCCCTGTGTGTATATTTCTCCTTGTAAGAACGCCATCTGTTAGATTTAGGGGGTACCCTAATTCTGAGTGGCACCATAAGGTCACCTTCATTTTCTGGTAGACATGAATTTTATGGAGACAAACCCAGTGTAATCTGCCCTCTGGTCCCCCTACATTCCCAAAACTTTTCACCCATCCCAACATTCACTCCAAATTCTCATCAACTCAGACTTTCACATCCCATCCGTCTAAATCAATTACGGGTTAGACTCTGGTATGACTGGCCTTGGTCTCCTTTCCATTAGTGGACGTGTGAAACATTGGGGCCGGTGCAGCCTCTGTGGGCCCCAAGGGCCGGTCAAGCCACAAAAGATTATTTTCAGCTAGCACCATACAATGGTGGAAAAAGCAAAGGATAGATACTCCCATTCCAAAAGGAAGAAAGTGGAAGGGATAGTAGAATCACTGGTCTAAAGCAAGTTTGTGACACAGCAGGGCAAATTTCACGAAGTTTCAAGGCCTGAAAATAATCTTTTGTGGCTTGACCGGCCCTCGGGGCCCACAGAGGTTGCACCGGCCCCAACCTCTAGACCGTCAGAGGCCCTGTTGATTCCACCCTCTCTGTCCTCAGCCTGGGACACAGTCTTACCCTCTGGGCAGCCCCTTTCCGGCTTATAGAATCCTAGAAGTCTGGCAGCCTGCCTTCCTCTTGTCCCGTCTCTGTCCCTGCCAGGCCAAAATGGCAGCATTTCTGCGGATGTAACGTTCTCACAAACCTGTCCGTCTTCGTGGGTGTCAAGGAGATCCACACCATCAGACGTGAGGCTTCTGCGCAGATCCTTCCTGGATAACCGCCCTCTATTCCCGGCTTCTGCTGAGATGCTTGACCGTATCCACGGTCACAATCTAATCGCATGTTCTCCAGCACACGCCCTTGGTGACCTCTCCAGAGCAGCGCCTTTGCAGAATCGACAGGCTGTGATTTTTCGGACTCATCACGTTCTGGTTCCTTTTTGCTAACCAGTTCCTTCCTCAAATAATCTCTTTCCTCTTGCACTTTACTATAAGCAGCAAGAAACTAGGCCACATCTTCCACATTTTGCTTGGAAACCTCAGCTAAATATTCAATGTCATGGTTTACAAGCTCTACTTTAACCCAAAAGCAGAACACAAGTCAGCCACGTTTTCTGCCACCTTATAACTTTTCCTCCAGGGTCCAATGACACGTTTTTCTGTCTAACACCAAAAGAACCTTTATGTTTTTTAACACTTATTCATTTTTGAGAGACAGAGTGGGAGCAGGGGAGGGGCAGAAAGAGAGGGAGACACAGAATCCAAAGCAGGCTCCAGGCTCTGAACTGTCAGAGCCCGACATGGGGCTTGAACCCACAAAGCACGAGATCATGACCTGAGCCGATGTCAGATGCTCAAGCGATTGAGCCACCCAGGCTCCCCAGAAGCACCTCTAATGTCCATACTTCCATCAACATTTTGTTCATGATGAAATAGAAATTCTAAGGTGTCGGCTTTCTCCACTGTCCTTATAGCTTCCTTCTGAGCCCTCACCAAAATTGCTTTAAGTCCATATTGCTACCAAATCATTTCAATATAACCTAGACTTATTATTGTTATTACATGGCTCAAAATTCTTCCAGCCTTTACCCAATTCCAATGCTGCTTCCACATTTTTAGGTATTTGTCCAGTAGCACCCCACTTCCTGATATAAAAATCTACTAGTTTCCTGGGGCCTCCATAACAAATTACCATAAATTGGGTGGCTTTTAACAAGAGAGTTATTTTCTTGCAGTTCAGGAAAACAAATATCTGAAGCCAAGGTTATTAGAGGACTGGTTCCTTCTGGAGGCTGAGGGAGAATTTGTTCCTGCCTGTCTCCTAGCTTCTGGTGGTGGCCTGAGTCTTGGCGTGCCTTGGCTTACAGCTGCCTCATGCCAATCCCAGTCTCTGCCTCTGGTCACCTGGCCTCCTTTCCTGTGTGTCCTAACATTGCATTCTTATATGGCCACAGTCACTGGATGTAGGGCCCAATCTAACACAGTATGAACTCATCTTAACTAATTACATTTACAAAGACCCTCTTTCCAAAGAAGGACACATTCACATGAATTTTTGGAGAACACTCTTCAAACTACTATGGATTTTAATATGGTTTTGAAAATATTTTTGACCTTGCAGACTTCTTGAAAGGTCTTATGGACCCCCGGAGGTCTTAGAACATACTCTGGGAACCACTGAATTCATGGGTTTTGTCAGTTCTATTCCATGACTTTCAGAAGTTACTCCAAACTGAGAAGAGGTGAAGTTTGCATCACTAGCTAGCCAGAACAGCTTTCAAATAAAGATACATAATTCCTGTTGGCACCAATCTATCAAAAGTAACTTCATGAATCTTTCCAATAGAAGAAATGTCTTAAGTGATGTTGCCTTTATGCTTCTGTTCATATGATCACAGACTTAATGAGACTGAAAGATGCCTTATTCTTTCAAAAGATAAACATCTGTTGTACTTATTCTTTCAGAGACAAACATCTAGTATACAGTTTTCCTGTAATACTGCCCAGAGCTAACAGATATCATTTTAGTCTGTTTCTTTCCCATCCCTCCTCTGTGTGTACTGGAATCATTCTGTAGTTTGATCTTGTGTGTCTCACACAATAGAACCATATCTTATGTTTATCTTGAGTCGGTAAGCACTTCACAATAACTCTATGAGGGTAGACACTACTGCGCCTCTTTTATAGATGAGGAGTCCGCAACATAACCACATTAGGTAATCTGCTGTATAGAAGCCATATTAGTTATCTATCACTACATCACAAATCACCCTAAAATGTAGTGGCTTAAAACAACAGACACTTAAGATCTCCTAGCTTCTGTGGTTCCAGAATCCAAGCAGAACTTGGTCGGATTCTCTGGCTCAACTAGGGACGAATCTGCTTTCAGCCCACTTGGGCAGTCATCGGCAGGTGGCAGGTCCTTGCCACGTGGGCCTCTCCTTAAAGAACCTCGCAGCGGGGCAGCTTGGGTCATCAGAACAAGAGCCTGAGAGTGTGAGCAAGGCGGAATTCAGCATCCTGCGACCCGGTCTTGGAAGAGACATGCCACTACATGTTCTGTAGTCTGTTCTGCAGAAGCCAGTCCCTGGCTCCCGCCCACTCTCAAGGGGAAGGGATTACACTAGGGCAGCTGGCACCAGGCCTAACATCACAAGCCAGCTGCTCGGAGCCCACATCTCAGAAACAAAGTGACGGGGCTTAGAATATCAGACAATGTTTCTCTTAAGAACCTCAGTCTCATCTCAAAACTTAGGCTCTTAAATTGTGAGGAAAAGGGGCAGATGGTGGACAGCATGGGGGGCCAGGTGGCTTCCCGAGTTCGTGCCCGGCACGGATGGGCTGCATGGCGCAGGCTCATCGATTATGCCGGTGAGTGAGCAGCACCCTCGATACAGTCACGTCCCCAGCGAGACAGCGCTGCCTCCTTGGTCCCTGTCCTGCACCATCTGCCAGGTTTATAGATTGCTTTGGGAGGGTTCTGACTCAGGATGCTCGCACTGAGAAACGATTTAACACCCAGTACCCTGAGCACCTAACTGCCAGCCAGGGAGTCTCCGAATGGTTGAGCACACCTTCTGAAATGGAGACACGTGAATATATGCAAGCTCAGATGTAATGCTCCTAATAAACCATTCGGGAGGCTCTTTATGGATTCGCCAGCTTCTACAGGGCGCCCTGCAAGATTTGCAGGAGATACGATTCATTAACGTCTCCTCTACTCAGGATTCGATCCAGCCAATGGCAGGCCGAGCCATTACATGCTGACTTGATGAGGAGAAGCTGGCTTGGCTTAAAATTTAGTTTTTCACTCACTGGTGAACCGCAAACCTTTAGGGTTCAGGAGTTTCAAGTATTCTGACCAAAAGTCGGAGCTCCGTTACTTCCGGCGCACATCCCACGTCTGCCATAAGCCCTCCTCTCCTGGATCTGTGTGACCCTTACCACACAGAAACTCCTTTAAGTCCCCTGCTGCTGTTAATCCTAAGCGACGGAAGAGCTGTGGGAAACAGCACTTTTAAAACGCGAGTAGAGTGCCCTCCCGGACCTGTTTTGGTTTGGAAACCATGAAAAGCGTTAATGGGAGACGCTGCACTTTCCTGTTTGGGGATGAATCTTCCACGAAGCACCGACGTGGTGTGGATCCAGCTCTGTTCGCTCAGGAACTAAGATCAGTAAGCACCTCCTCTCCCTAGTGGCAGAGACAGCCACCTAAAGAAAAGGCTGCTTCTTCAGACTAGAAGCACCTAGAAGACACCGTACAATCTCCTCTTACCTTTTCACAGGTAAGCCTCAGGAACCCTACTGTTCTGCCCGGTGACTACCACCACCATGTTCCTTACCTCGCTTCAGTGACTTGTTACGTGCAGCAACAGTACCGGACTTGTGGCTAGGGACCTCGGAGCACGACACCACAAGGACCGCAGCCCTGAGACTGTCAAGAAAATGGCGGCGCCACAGCACCCTAAATGACATGGACAGATTGACAGAAGGACACCAACCACTGAAACTGCCCCAAGAAGACACACAGAGAGAGGAAGACGGCAGTGGAGTAAGAGAACCCTGGGCTCATCTTGTCCAACAAACACAACTGGAATATTATAAAATCACCCTAAATACCCCAGAAATCAACTGACAAAATAAACTCCACAACTAAAGGCAGAGAAGAGGCCACCCTGAAGAAGGTAGTAAGTGTGGAGAAGTGTTTTAGGGAGGAGATGGGTGCTTGGAGGGGAGGGAGCTGTGGTCATGGAGAATGGCAGGATATGTATGTATGTGTATATATATACATATATACATATGAGAGAGAGAGACGGGGAGAGGGGCCGCCAGGGGAAGCAGAGTGTTTCCCTAAAGCCGTTGCCTTGGAAAATGAGAAAGGCTGCAACCAGCAGGCTTAAAGCCTGGTTTTAAAGGTCAGCGGCTGGGCTGGGCCCTGTGCTGCTCCCAAAGAGAAAGCTGGCAGACAACCCGGGGGCGGGTAGTGTGGAAACATCTGACGCCTGGGGCACAGAGGGGGAATATTCTCCACTCTTCTCCACAGCATCCCTGAGAGGCAGCCATAGAATCGCCTCTCTGGTAACGAAGGAGCTGGCTGGCACCATTTCCTCCCCGGCCCCTCAGCATAAACACGGAGCCACCCGAGGGAAGCAGCTCAGCGCTGACACTGGCTGCCTAACTTGCTTATTCCAAGCCCCACACGCCCCTGCGCTCTGGTAGGACTGCTCTTCTCAGTCAAGCCTGCCTCAGTCCCAGCAAGGCGGGACCCTGTCCTAGAAGACCCGCACAAACCCCTGTCCACACATCTTCCGGCCAGAGAGCTCTGCAGGGCCTCTGTCCTTGTGGAAGTGGTGCAGGACCCATATTACAAGCAGACCGGAGCACACCTGGTTGTAGTGTACTGAAGAATACAATAAACGAGATTAGAAATAGGCTTGATGCAATGAAGAGCAGGCTGGAAGAAGCAGAGGAATGGATTAGTGACCTAGAAGACAAAATAATGGAGAATAATGAAGCTGAACACAGGGGAGGAGGAACCATCATGGAACATGAGAACAGACTTAGGGAACTCAGTGACTCCATCCAATGTAGTAATATTCGTATTACAGGAGTTTCGGGAGATGCAAAGAGAGAAAAGGGGGCAGAAAATTTATTTCAAGAAATAATAGCAGAAAACTTTCCTAATTTGGGGAGGGAAGGCACAGAGAACTCCCATCAAAATCAACAAAAGCAGGCCAACACCAAGTCATATTATAATTAAATTTGCAAGTATAGTGATAAAGAAAAATCTTAAGAGCAACAAGACAAAGGAAGTCCCTAACTTACAAGGGAAAGCCTATACGGCTAGCTGGAGATTTCTTAGCAGAAACCTGCCAAGCCAGAGGGAGTGGTATGATATATTCAAAGTGCTGAATGGGAAAAATCTGCAGCCAAGAATACTCTAGCCAGCAAGGCTATCATTCAGAATAAAAGGAGTGATAGTTTTCTAGACAAAAATGAAAGAAATACATGACCACTAAACCAGCATTGCAAGAAATATTAAAGGGGACTCTGAGTACAAAGGAGAGACCAAAAGCGAAACGAAGAAAGGATCGGAGAAAATCTCCAGAAATGAGAAAATAATAAAGTGGCAATAAATGCATGTCTATCAATAATTACTTTGAATGTAAATGGACTAAATGCTACAATCAAAAGACGTGAGAATCCTTCTATATGCTGCCTACAAGATACTCGTTTTAGACCTACGGACACATGCAGGTAGAAAGTGAAGGGATAGAGAAATATCTATCATGCACACGGATGTCAAAAGAAAGCCAGAGTAGAATACTTCTATTGGACAAACTAGACTTTAAAACCAAGAGTTTAAAAAGAGACAAGAGCATTATATAATCATTAAGAGGACAAACCAACAAGAAGATATAACAATTGGAAGTATTTATTCACCCAACTTGGAAGCACCCAAATATATAAAACAATAACAAACATAAAGGGACTATACACAATAACACATAACATTAGGGCACTTTAATACCGCACTTACACCAATGGACAGATCACCGAAACAGAAAATCAAGAAAGGAACAATGGCTTTGAATGATACACTTGACCAGATGGACCTAACAGAAATATTCAGAACATTCCATCCTAAAACAACACAACACACATTCTTATCGAGTGCACATGGAACATTCTCCAGAATAGATTACATATTAGGTCACAAAACAGGCCTCGACAAATACAAAAAAATTGAGATCATACCATGCATATTTCAGACCACAACGCTATGAAACATGAAGTCAACCACAAGAAAAAATTTGGAAAGACCACAAATACACAGAGGTTAAACATGCTACTAAACAATAAATGGGTTAACCAGGAAATCAAAGAAGAAAAAAATACATGGAAACAAATGAAATTGAAAACACAACAGTCCAAAACTTTTGTTTAGTATGCAGCAAAAGCAGTTACGAGAGGGAAGTTTATAGCTATACAGGCCTATATCAAGAAGCAAGAAAAATCTCAAATAAATAACCTAACCTTACACCTAAAGGAGCTAGAAAAAGAACAACAAATGAAGCCTAAAGCCAGCAGAAGGGAAATAACATAAATTATCTTATTTAGAAACTTAAAAAAAATAGAACAGATTGTTTTAATCAAAGAATCATCTCCTGGTTTCACCAATCAATAAAATTGATAAACCTCTAGCCAGGCTTATCAAGAAAAAGGGCTCAAATAAAATCACAAATGAGAGATGAGAATAACCAATACCACAGACAGACAACAATTATAAGGGAATGTTATGAAAAACTATATGTCAACGAATTGGACAACCTGGAACAAATGGATAAATTCCTAGAAACATATAAACTACCAAAACTGAAACAAAATGAAAACTTGAACACACCAATAACCAGCAAAGAAACTGATCAGTAATAAAAACAAACTCCCAACAAACAAAAGTCCAGGGACAGATGGCTTCACTGGGGAATTCTATGAAACATTTAAAGAAGAGTTAGTGTTTCTTCCTCTCAAACTGCTTCAAAAAACAGAAAAGGAAGGAAAACTTCCAAATTCACTCTATGAGGCCAGTCTTACCCTGATACCAAAACCAGATAAAGACTTCACTAAAAAAGAAAACTATAGGCCAGTATTCTGATGAGATTGAATGTAAAAATTCTCAATAAAATACTAGCAAACCAAATCCAACAGTACATTAAAAGAATTATTCACTATGATCAAGAGGGATTTATTCCTGGGCTGCGAGGGTTGTTCAATATTCACAAATCAACCATCATGATACACCACATTAATAAAAGGATAAGAACCATATGATCCTCTTGAAAGATGCAGAAAAAGCATTTGACAAAGTACAACACCCATTCATGATAAAAAACCCTCAATGAAGTAAGTTAAGAGGTAACATATTTCAACATCATAAAGATAAAGACCATATATGAAAAACCCACGCTAATATCATCCTCAGTGAGTAAAACTGAGATCTTTTCCTCTACAGTCAGGAAAAAGACAAGGATGTCGACTCTCACCAAAGTTACATAGTACTGAAAATCCTAGCCTCAGCAATCAGACAACAAAAAGAAATAAAAGGCATCCAAATTGGCAAGGAAGAAGTCAAACTTTCACCATATTCAGACGAGATGATACTCCATGTAGAAAGCTTGAAAGACTCCACCAGAAACTGCCAGAACTGATACATGAATTCAGTAAAGTCACAGGATGCAAAAATCAACATACAGAATCTGTTGCACTTCTATTTACCAATAATGAAGGAGCAGAAAGAGAAATTAAGAAAACATTCCCATTTACAATTGCACCAAAAACAAAGATACCCGGGAATAAACCTCCCCAAAGGGGTAAAAGACTTAGAAAACTGTATAAAACACTGATGAAAAGAAATTGAAGATGACACAAAGAAATGGAAAGACATTCCAGGCTCATGAGTTAGAAGAACAAATGACGTTAAAATGTCTATACTACACATTTAATGCAATCTCTATCAAAGTACCACCCAGAAGTTCTCACAGAGCTAGAACAAACAATCTGAAACTTTGTATGGAACCACAGAAGATCCTGAGCTGCTAAAGCAATCTTGAAAAAGCGAAGCAAAGCAAAGCAAAGCAAAGCTGGAGGCATCACAACTCCAGACTTCAAGCTATATTACAAAGCTGGAGTGAGGCAAACAGTACGGTACTGGCACAAAAGCAGACACGGAGATCAATGAAACAGAATCGAAAACCCAGAAATGAACCCACAACTATATGGTCAATTAATCTTCAACAAAGCGGGAAAGCATATCCAATGGGAAAGACAGCCTCTTCAACAAATGGTGTTGGGAAAACTGGACAGCAACATGCAGAACAATGAAACTGGACCATTTTCTTATACCAAACACAAAAATCAATTCAAAATGGATGAAAAGACCTAAATGTGAGACCTGAAACCATAAAATCCTGAGAGAACAGACAGTAAACTTTTTGACATCAAGCATAGCAACTTTTCTCTAGGTATGTCTTATGAGGCAAGAGAAACAAAAGCAAAAATAAATTATTGAGACCTCATCAAAATAAAATGCTCCTGCACAAAGTCACAAAAAACAAAACTAAAAGAAAACCTAATGAATGGGAGAAGATATTTGCAAATGACATATCTGATAAAAGGTTAGTATCCAAAATCTATAAAGAACTTACCCAACTCAACATACACACAAAACAAATAATCCAATTTAAAGATGACCAGAAGACACGAACAGACCTTTTTCTAAAGATGACATCCAGATGGCCAACAGACACATGGAAAGATGTTCAACATCACTCATCAGGGAAATACAGATCAAAACTACACAAGGTATCACCTCACACCTGTCAGAATGGCTAAAATCAACAACACGAGAAACAACAGGTGTTGGTGAGGATGTGGAGAAACAGGCACCCTCTTGCACTGTTAGTGGGAATGCAAATTGGTGCAGCTGCTCTGGAAAACAGAATGGGAGTTTCCTCAAAAAATTAAAATCAGAACTAACCTACAATCCAGCGATTGCACTGAGACATTTACCCAAAGAATATGAAAGTGCTAATTCAAAGGGACAATGCATCTCAATGTTTATAGCAGCACAACCTTTAATAGCCAAATTATGGAAACAGCCCAAGCCAAGTGTCCATTGGATGGATAAAGATGATGTGTTACATATGTACAATGGAATATTACTCAGCCATGAAACGGAATGAAATCTTGCCATCTGCGATGACATGGATGGAGCGAGACTACTATACTATGAAAAATAAGTCAGAGAAAGACAATTATGATTTCACTCATATGTGGAGCTTAAGAAACAAAACAAATGAGCAAATTGAGAAAAAAAGAGAAGCCAACCAAGAAACAGACTTAACTGTAGAGAATAAATGGATGGTTACCGGAGGGAGGAGGTGGGGGGAGATGGTTAAACAGGCAGTGGGGATTAAGGCGTGCACTTGTGATGTGCATTGCACGTCGTATGGAAGTGCTGCATCACTAAACTGGACGTGTGACTCTAATATTGTACCACATGTTAACTAACTAGAATTTAAATACATCTTAAAAAAGACACAGAAATCTGAACAGAACTGTAATAAGGTTGGATTAGTACCTTAAAAACATCCCACAAAGAAAAGTCAGGCCCGAAGGAATGTATCTATTTCTTTTCCTAAAATACTCTCACCTCCCCAGATCCTTACCACGTGCGTACAAATGTATGTGGTATTAATCACCCAAAAGCCCCAGTAAGACATCTCCACTTAACTCCACTTTAATTAGAAACAAGTAGAAAAGATTACCAATTACATATTTTTATATACAGTTATAACCTCCTACAAGAGGTTGAGTTTAAGGAGGCTGTTTTAGGTAATTTTTATGGTCCTTTTCAGTTAAGTCCACGACTCTGCATTTATGGGGAGAGGGCAATCAATTGTGCACTTGACGGCCTCTGTAGGAGATGAAACGTAAGACAAAGAGCAACGTATCCACAAATCTTCTGTTATCACAGAAATAAGAAGAACTTCTGAAATGTTCATTTTAGCTCTAGTGAAACAACTAGTAAAAAAGAAAAGCAAAAAAGTTTGCTGTTCCCTGCTAGAATACGATAGAAGCACCTCCTGCAGGGCCCAACCTCCGAGGGCACAGGAGACCGTGAACCATCATGCCTTAAGTCCAAGACATGGAGCCCACAGTCTCGCGCTGGGATCTCCTCAGGCAAAGCTGGGAACCACCTCCTGACATCTTCTCTAACACAGTAAGCTCTGTTCTTTGGTTATTTTCAAGTTGATACCAATTCTGCCGCTTAGCTTAGAAGTCCTTTTAAATAAACAGAAAAGGGCACCGCATTTCAGTTTTAAGTATATGTTAAAATTAGCTTCTCCCTCTTTTTCCTCTTCCTCTTCTTTTCTTCCAAGTGGCTGGTAGCATCAGCAAAAAACATAACTTCACTTTTTGCCTCGCATTCCCTCTTGAGATATTCAAGACCTGCCATATTGAAGCCAATAACATCCTGGGGAGAGAAGAAAGAGGAGATGAACTTTCTCTCAGTTGAGTTCAGTTACGGCAGCACGTGCGAGTCAGGAAACCAATGCTTCAGGTGTTCTTACGCATCCCTCCTTGTCTAAGGTCTTTCTTGTTTTGTTTTCTTTAGAAATCATATTTCCAATGGAAATATTACCTCACTACAAATATATGTCTGGTCGATATCATCAAAGACAAGGCACACCTCACTGTGCTCCTTCAAAGTCACGCACACACCTGGGATTTCCCCCTCCTTACTGCATTACTAGAGGTATACGTACCCGGACTTGGCTGACTTTGGAAATAGTTGTTTCCTTTAATTTTTCAATGACTGGCACAAGCATTTGGTTACTAGTGATCTGCCCGAAGTGAATCCTAACAGAAAAACAAAACAGTCACGTTACAAAGAAAGGTGTTGGTTCCGGCTCTACCTCCTTTCTAGAAAAGCAAATAGACAATATCAAAGCAAAAAAAAAAAAAGATTAATTTGACCATATCAGGGCAGTATAGAAAAGCTTCTAGCAAAAAATAGCTAAAGATGTTTCTTCCCCACTACTCACTTTTATCTGATGTCAATTTTACTGTAGTATCCTAAAGGTCATGACACATTCAACTCGCTTGCAAAGCTGGCCCTTTTGCATCTACCGTGTGGCCACAGACTTTGACAATGGTATTCTATGGAAAGCTCAGCAAGAAATGCGCGTGCTAAGAAATGCTAACTCAACAAACGCTTATTACTATTTCTAGGGGAGCCACAGCAAAAAAGGAGACAGTCACTGACAAGAGAGTCAAACTCTGACCTACGGCACCGAGATGACCTACATCGTTCATGCTCCTCCACACGTACCTCACCCTCATGCGTGACCTGTCCCAGCTACCCTGTAAAGCGCTAGTCATCTCCAACCCTCTGATACACTGGAAATACTCCTAGTGTTTCACTTAAGATCAGTAACCCTGATTTCAATATGACATATGCCACAGCAGTAAGAAATTACTAGTAACATCACTGAGTGCCAATTTAAGGCCTCATTACTTGCCCCAAATTATAAATACAGCAACAGACTAATATCAACATATCCCTGTTCTTTTACTGCTACTATCTTGAGGGAATAAAAGGAACACAGGATTAAGAATCATGAAAACAGGTCATTCAAATGACAATTCTCTAAATATACCTGTTTGTTTTTTAACTATTTAATATTGGCTGATCAGTTTGTATTTTGTCTTCGTAACAGCATTTCAAGGAGTCTGGAATCTGTCTCTATTCCTGTTCTCTGCTGTAAGAGCTAGACACTGAGGGGGCAGAGATACAAGAAGGGTATGTGCTTAAACTCCTGTAAATACACTCTTCTCAATTATACATTAAAAACAATTCTTCATATTCAAGAATAATCTAATAAACATATATTTTTTTGTTTCTTACTTCCCTCTGTATATGCCCTGACATTTCCAATTGTTTCTAGAGAGACCTAGAAAATAAAGGCACTATTCCATACGATGCTGTTAAGAGGACAAAACCAAGCTCACAGAGAGCTAGTTTTACTTATACTAAACAGTTGAAAAGACCCAACGAATGAGGCCAACTGGCCATTCAGTACTGGGCTCTCAGCAAACGGGCCAGAACCAGAGCTAGCGCAGCCTGGAGACCTATGCCTGCTCAAGCATCCCTGAGCGATGCTCTATCTCAATACTTAAAGAGGTGGGCCACCACTATCCTTGTTTAAGGACAAGACTGATTCCACAGGATAAGAAATAATTCATGTCACACAGCAATGAAATCCTTTAACCATCTCTGAGTCTTGAACATCAGAGTTCCTAATCCCACAGTGTGGACACCATCAGTTAAAGTAGCCCTGGGGAGGTCAGGCTGAGTAGACGCATTATTCTTTGGAGAGGAGGTTACCTGAGCAGGAAGAAGAGGCACCTACACAGAAGTTCAATGTCAGAGCCCAGCTGGATGAATTCATTAAAGAGCTTCAAGACGTCTGGGACGTAAGAGAAAGGCAGCACAAGCAGAGACTCTTCCAGCTCACTGAAATTAAAAATGCCACACTTCTTAACATGCTCAATTTTTAAAATTTCTACTTATTTTTCTACACCTTTATGTTTGAACAGGTCTTACCCATTCTGAGTTAAATTTAATATTCATTTATATTCTGGATGGTTCCGTCTTTTCCAAGTTTTGTTTTTTATGCATAATATTTTAATCTATTTGATGCATTCTAGTCCATGGCATGATGGGAGAACCTAACTTTGGTTTTCCAGATAACCAATTTCTCCAAAGTCTTTTGCTGAATAGCCTGCCTCTATATGGTACTTCTTTTACCATATTTTGAATCTTTACATTTTAGACTCTCTTCCAGGGCTTTCAAGTCGGTTTTAATGATTGATTGATTCTGACAACAATCCTGTAGTATTTTAGTTTTGCTAATTTTATAGCTTTTAAATCCAGGAGAATCTAATTTTCTCTTGCTATTCTTCTGGTTTGTTTTGGTTTACTTTTCTTGAACTGGTTCTAGTATCATTTCATCAATACCAAATCTCAAGAGGACTTCGAGTCACCAACCAGTAAATTAGTTTTTTTTTAAAAAAAAACAACAACTAAATCTTTAGAACATGGAATCTTCCCTTCTAGGAATGTGTAACACTTCCATTCATTTAAGTTTTCTTTTACATTTCTCTAGTGAAGTTTCATCATTATCCTCAGATAGGTCTGTTTATTTCTTGTTGTAAGGGACAGATTTACATATTGAGAATTGTAATGAAAATAAATTCAGTAGGTCAAACTCATAAAATCCAAAAGTAAATCACAAACAAGAAACATTATTCTAAAAATATATAACAAGAGATACAGAGAATTCTTAAAAATCAGTGAGAAATTACTAAAGAGCACAAGAAAGGGAAACTAAAACTTCACAGGAAAGAAGACAAAAGGCCAACAGTTTCATTAATAATTGAAAGAAATTAATATAACACGATACTACCTCTTGCCTCTGAAACTGGCAAAGATTTTTTTCAAAGCCTGGTAAAAAAACCATTACAAGCGTTCCGGAAAGTAATTTGGCAACACAGACCTTTCCAGAGCCTATGTCCATCCATCAGTTATTGCTAGGCTACAATTCTGAACTCAAAAAGCAACAACAAAGATTTCTACATGAAGGTGCTCACAGAACCACCACTGCTAACAGCAAAAATCAAAAGCAAATCCGACAGTAATTAACCATGCAATGGAGTCTTCTGATATAATCCAAAGAATGTATTTTTGAAGAACACTGATAACATGAGCAAAATGCTCAGGAACTATTCTGTGAAAAAGGACAGGATACAAAACTACATGCAGCTTGATTCCAATAAAAATAAGCCATAGGAAATACACAATCAGAAAAGGTGACCAGTTGGCACTTGTGACTGATGACAGATGATCTCCTTACCCCCAATGTGCAGTAGCACTACCCTTCATTTGTCCCTGAAAGTATGTCCTTTCAGACGTTAGGAGAAGCCTCCTGGTTCTGCCTCAAAAAGAGCCTTATAATGTATTATTTTCCACCAAAATGCTGACACAGTTCAACCGATAAGGTAAATAACCGTCAGTTATAACTTCTGTTCATCTCATGGCCAGACAGGCAGTCAGTAACCGTCAGCTGACGAATTAGAACTGTACGCTGGGACTCACCTCGACTTGATTCCTTTAAAAATCTCCAACACATAAGCTGAAGGCTATAAAGGAAGCACAGCAGCCTTAGTGACATTCCGGGCTGGTTTCTACTGAAGCTCGCTCATTCCCATCTCCTAAAACCCAGGGGTCCCGCTCACCCGAGGAACAGGGTTCTGAGAGGGCAGTGCGAGCGCGGGCTTAGAGGCTGTCCGTGTGGGTGTGCAGTCCAGCCCTGCCACTTCCCAACTGTGTTCCCTTCTATCTGTGAGTCGGGCCGGCTTCCTCCCTGGAAAACGAGGCCGCCCTGACTCGCAAGAGTGTGATGAAGGACACACGCATGGGACGCACGGCAGACTGCCCAGTGTGCACACGCTGGCCCCTCTCTCTCCTCTGACCGACTGACGTATGCCAACCTTCCCTCCGGAAACCTCAAATTCCAAGTTCATTTAGAGGAACAGACTCTTCGAGAGGGCTTTGGAAACTGGACATAAATAAGCACTAGAAAATACGAGAATGCCATCCAGTCCAACCAAAAAGGATGACTTGGAAGTTACACTAAAACGGTCATTTTGAAATACTCAATACCATGGAGAACAAAAGAAAGTTTTAACGGCAAAGTATTCCCCAATGCATCCAGCCTCAAATCATGCCTCTTTAGGGGCCCTGAGTGGCTCAGTCGGTTAAGCACCCAACTATTGATTTTGGCTCAGGTCATGATCTCACAGTCCGAGGGATCGAGCCCTGTGTCGGGCTCCATGCTGACAGTAAGGAGCCTGCTTGGAATTCTCTCTCTCCGCCCCTCCCCCACTTAAACCTTCTCTCAAAATAAATAAACATTAAAAAAAAAAAAATCATGGGGCGCCTGGATGGCTCAGTCGGTTAAGCATCTGACTTTGGCTCAGGTCATGATCTCATGGTTCATGAGTTCAAGCCCTATGTCGGGCTCTGTGCTGAAGCTCAGAGCCTGGAGCCTGCTTTAGATTCTTTGTCTCCCTCTCATCCTGCCCCTCTCCTGCTCGCATCCTCTCTCTCTTTCTCTCAAAAATAAATAAACTTAATACAAAAAAAAACTTAATAAAAAATTTAAAAAAAAAACAACAACAAAAAAGTCATGCCTCTTTACTTCCTACCTTTTTTACTTTTTTTTTTTTTACTTCCTACTCTTATTCCTGAAAGTAACCTCCGAGTAACCAAGGGGAAGCTGTTAGACATTCTAC
Organism: Paguma larvata; assembly: GCA_030068075.1. Lineage (NCBI taxonomy): Eukaryota > Metazoa > Chordata > Mammalia > Carnivora > Viverridae > Paguma > Paguma larvata. The sequence continues at coordinate 96,890,657 of CM057833.1, read as the reverse complement.
TCACGGAGATATTGCCATAAGCCATCAGGATGGGGTTGATGGGAAGAGGAACCTATGAAGAAATTATTAAATCACGTCATTAAAAAACAAGACTTGGGTAGTACCTGTCGCAGGCAGGGTGACAATCGTACTCTAGTTTTGAAAAGGGAAATCCTACAAATTGAAAGCATATAAAACAATGACCAAGCCTTTTAGTTTCAATAGTGCATATGAACGAGTTCAGGCAATATTTTATCTAGAAATCTGCAACGGTTACAGTGCCTCTGAGACCAAAGCAGGAGCGGGAGTTTCTACCCAATGCGGTGATCACCTCAGTCTGGAATTTGCTCTCCTTTGCCTTCTATTAAAACCAAGCTTCCCTCCTCCCAGGCCCTCAACTCCTTCTTTCTAATGTTTGAAATAGGAAAGACTCTATTACATTTGTCTCATTTCCCGATCTGAGTTGAGGAATCCTGAAGCGATGGTTTCCGTCTCCGGAATTCCATTTAGACGCGTTTCTCAGAGTGTAACTTCCTGGGCTACCTCACCTCTTTCCCTGCAGCTTTACAAATGGCTTTGTGTTCCTTCATCTTCGCAGTTTCCTCTCGGTACAGCTCGACAGCCTCCATGATCCTCTCGGCCTACACAGATGGCGACACAGGACACGAGTCACCACCCCCTGCCCCGTCGCCCTGGAACACGGCACCCAGAAGGCCTGACTGGAGAACGACCACAGCTTGAATCCATGTAATAAATGTGTGCCACCAGAGTGCCAAATAGCCACTGGCAGGCGTCTTTGGTTTTTCTTTTCTTTTTAATTTACAGGGAGGAGATTAAGCGTCTTGGATTCAGGTGAGGTCGTATGTATGTGCACTCGTGGGGCAGCGCAGCTCCTGACACCTGAGAGGTGCTGCTTCCAGGAGCCTGGGGAGACTGAGGCTTCCTTCCTACAAGCCATCACTGACTCAGCACTACTTCTGTCCTCGGTTACAAGGGAGGAAAAGAGAGGTTATGATCTCCACCTAAATATTTCATCAACTTTTTGCCACCAAAGGGCTATCTGGTTGATAAAAACTTTCACTAAAAAGTTGGGATCCTCTTTAAAAAGGAGATACTACATTCTGTATCCACTTACTGCTTTGACCGTTTCAATAGTTTTCTTTCCAGTAAAGTAATTGTCACCTTGAGTCTCTCCTGGAACCTGCCAGAAACAAAGAGATCCTTGACAATATTGTTGACAGGCGTTAAAGAACCAATCCATCAGAGGCACCTAAGTAAGTTAAACATCCAACTCTGGATTTCGCCTCAGGTTGTGATCTCGCGGTTTGTGGGACCAATCTGTACATCAGGCTCTAGGCTGACAGCGTGGAGCCTGCTTGGGAGTCTCTCTCTCCCTCTCTCTCTACCCTGCTTGTGCACACATATACGCTGTCAAAATAAATAGATACGAAAAGAAAAAACGATAAATAAATCCAGAAAAGAACAGGCATCACTATGTTATAATAATGGTAACATGGTATTACCGGCTACCATTAACACAGTACTTACTAAGTGCCAGACAATAGCAAGTATTTTATATTCATTATTATAAGAATATCCTATTCTACCAAAGTTTAGAGAATGCCCAAGGGAGCCTGGGTGGCTCAGTCAGTTGAGTGTCTGACTCTCGATTTTGGCTCCAGGTCATGATTCCAGAATCCTGGGACTGAGCCCCACGTTGGGCTCCAGGCTGAGCGTGGAGCCTGCTTGGGATTCTCTCTCTCTCCCTCTCTCTCTCTCTCTCTGTCCCTCTACTCCTCCCCTGCTAGCATGCGCTCACACAGTCTTTCTTTAAATTAAAAAAAAAAAAGATTATTATTTTTGTTCTGATTCCACGAAGCCTCCTTAAAAAAACAAACAAAAAAATAAAAGTCAGAATGACAATCGGGCAATACCAAATTTGGTCAGTCATTTGTCCCTTAAAATCAGGATATACAGTTGAATCAAACAGGACTACACAGACAGCCTCCTGCATTATTGTTGATGACTTCAGCATCTGACCCCAATTCTAATTCCATTAGAAACTGTTGAAGTTAGAGTACATTTGAATAAGATAATTGCAGGGCTCAATCTCAGAGTCCCAAAAGATTTACTTACTACTGGCTGGTCTTCTTTGGCCACACTCTCCTCATATTCTGCTTCCCTTTGCTGCCAAGAGAGAGAGAGAAATTAATCTGGAAGAAAAAACATGGTCTCTACATGAAGTGAAATGAGACCGTGCAAAGCTGCTGGTTTCAAAATGCAGCCCCCTAATGGCATCTGTCTGTGTGGCTGCTGAATCGATGACCGCAGCTTTGGAAACCTGTCCAGGCGGAGGGATGGCCACACTAGACAGAACGCTTCAGCCGCGACAGCGTGTCAGATACCCACCAGCACCTCCGCAGCCAAGCCTAAGTCCTTACCATCTCCCTTTCTTCCTCGAGAATAAGAGGCTCCCTCGTTCTCTCCCAAAGTCTCAGAGATTTGTCGTGGGACGATGACACCACATAGTCTCCGCTGGGGCTCACGGCCAAGCACCAGATTTCCTGGTGGTGCCCCTGGAGAGAGAAGAAACAAAAACAAAAACCCTGAGAAGGAACACCTTCCTCACTGACCGATACCTGCCCTACGTTAGTGGGAGGTCCATACTTAATCCTAAGAGTAGTTCTGCAGTACGGAGGAAGCACGGCAGCGAGAGCTCACCTCCAGAGTCTGGATGTGTTCGAATTTGTCCGCATCCCACTGCTTAATCTTACGGTCCTTCCCAGCGGTGAAGAAGAGGTGGGACTTGGGGACGAAGCGGAGGTACATCACACTGCAAAGTGAGGCCAGTGAGCAAGCGTCATCAAATTCCACGTTAGTGAAGAGTCTCACGCACACAGTTCTGAAAAGCTCATTCTAGAATGCCTGGTTATTTATATTTTAGGATTTCAAATTTATGACTGTCTCAAAACACTAAATTAATAGACACGGATGCTCAAGGGAAATGATACAGGTGACTCAGAGGGACGTCTCTGAAAAGACAGCACCTACCTGTCATCGTGCGCAAAGAGAGACTTGTGGCAGTCCCCGAAGTCCAAACCCCAGATTTTCACGTTCCTGTCAGCAGAGCCAGTTGCTACTAGTGCCCCATCCTACAAGGAAGAGAAGTAAACCATTACTCTGCTTCATTAGACCCTACAACTAGACCAACCAGAACATTTAACCCACTTCTTCCGGAAATAGTAATATCAATACCGAACACTTAATTTCATCTCTCTATCAAGAGCACCTACTTCTTTGCTTTTATCTAAGATTGCCTTTCAAAGCTTGGTGAGAGAGAGCACGAACTCGGAGGCTCCAGTGTTTCCACACCGCTACAGGGCGGCAGTGTGCCTCGATGTCAGCTACCGATTTACTCTGTTACATAGATGGGAAGAATAATGTCTAATCTCTGTTCTAGATTTGGGGGAAGAGGGAGGGAGGAGGAAAGAAGAGTCTGGGAAATAACCTACTAGAATGTTTGCAACTCAGCCTTTTATGTCATGTTCCTGATCTCCATTTCTCTCATCTTTCCTATCTCAACACCTCGTTCAAATGGTTGTCAACATAACAAGAACGGAAATACTTTGTGACACCAACCTACTGTGAATGCGCTGACTGCAAGGAGCTAGAGCAGGAGGCTGAGTCCTTTCACGCAGACTAGACAGTGTCTTTAATTGCATTATTGCCACTCTTAGCCGTAACTAGACATTGCAAAAACATGACTTTGGTCAAGAGACTAAGTGCACACGGATAGTGAAAAATATGGTCAATGTCCAAATACAAAGCAACTTCCATCTTGCTCACCACCATTATCCTTCAGAACAAAGGAAGATGCCTTTTGTAAAATCACACTTTAGGGTGGTCTACCAACTGGAGTATTTTAGACAGCAAAATACTATCTGGAAAATCCATGACAGGGGGTCAGCTATAAGGATTAATTCGGACATTTGTGAACATATTCTGAAAGCACTAAGATAACACATGTATTTAAGGGACGATTACAACATATCATATTTTATGCCTTTTTTGGGCAAAAGATAAACAGGATGAAAAACTACTCCAAAGTGAAGACAGCAAGCCAAGAACTAAGAAAAGTGCTTTAGAAAAGACAACTTGTTCTCCAGACGCTATTTAAATTTTACTTACGTAGGAGATGTCCATGCATATAACAGGCAGTTTGTGTCCATACAGTGAGAGAAAAAACTAAATGTAAAAAAAAAAAGAATATAAATAATTCATATCTGTCTCTAAGATATAGGCATTGTTGTTACATAACTTTAAAATATAATCTTAAATACAGTTCTGGATTGCTTTATATTTATACTCTCAAAGAAGACAAACCACCAAAGGGGGCTCATACCGAGTCCAGCACGCGGGTCCTGCAGTGCGGTGGCGCCGGGCGCGCCCCCAGAGCCCACCCCCTCATCACAATAGGGCATGGGCACGTTCTCTGCACCTCTCAGCTGAGAAGACTTTGGGCACTTGCTTCCCAACAGCGTTCCCAGGCCAGACTCAGTGCTCCCAGCTCTGGCCACAGGGCCCGGTCATCTACGATTTCAGCAACCCGAATGATCCCGGTGTGCGGCCAGGTGTGGAGGCGCAGCCCGCGAGACCCAGCGATGCTCTGAAGCCACTGAAATGTAATTTGCTTTAAGCAAAATTTATGAACCAAAGGGTTCTTTAAAAACTCTGGCTTTCCGGGGCACCTGAGTGGCTCAGTCGGTTCAGGTCAGGATCTCACAGTTCATGAGTTCAAGCCCTGTGTTGGGTTCTGTGATGAGAGCTCAGAGCCTGGAGCCTGCTTCGGATTCTGTGTCTCCCTCTCTCCCTGTCCCTCCCCTGCTCGCCCTCTCTCTCTCTCAAAATAAATAGTTAAAAAAAAATTCAAAAAACTACAAAAATACAAATAGAAAAAACCTCTGGCTTTCCTAGTGCACCTACAATGTTTTGAGTCACATGTAAATTTTTAGACACCTACCCCTGCTGGGCACAGTTAAGGCCACTTTGCAGTCTCAACCCAACAAGGTCAGTCAGAAAGACAGAAACTATTTCCAGGCATAATCGCCGTACCTTTAAAGTGTCGACATAGAAAATTTTCACAGTACAGTCCAGCAGAGAGACAGCCAACAACTTTTGATTGGGAGAGTAACTGACGCAAAGGACATCTTCATCTAGCTGCAAGGTTCGGGTTTGCTTCACAGAAAGTCTAGCAAGACAGAAAGCATCAAGAAAAAAATTAATAAATCAATGTTCTACAAAGGCAGACAAAAACTCCAAAAACTTCCTGGAGCACAACAGAAATACACGTCGGGGCGCCTGGGTGGCTCAGTCAGTTAAGCGTCCGACTTTGGCTCAGGTCACAATCTTGCAGTCTATGACGCGTCGGGCTCTGTGCTGACAGCTCAGAACCTGGAGCCTGCTTCAGATTTTGTGTCTCCCTCTCTCTCTGCCCCTCCCCCACTTACACTCTGTCCCTCTCTCAAAAATAAACATTTAAAAAAAAATACACATGTCAAAAACCCATTCGGTGGTTCCCCACTTTCACCCCAAAACAAGGATACAAGTTAAAAAATACCTACTCACCTCTTCTGGGTACTATCTTCATCTTTTACCAACTCAAAATCCCAGAACTTGACAGATTTATCTGCACCGCCTGTCACAAAGCCACGCTGAAAATCAAATGACATTGCAATAAAAAAATATTCTGTTACAGAAACTTAGATCAGACGACATCAAAATAGTATAAAAGACCATTTGTATTTAATGGCGCGGGAGAAGAATTAAGAAGAAAGTGGTTTCCTTAGCTCCTCTCGAAGCTCTTTCGGGGCAGCAGCCACAGGCCTGATTTGAGAATCCCTAGCAGGGGCTAATGAGACAGATGGTAGCTAGGGGGAAGTTCTAGCTGTATTTTCGCTCAGCATCAGGACTCTGAACATTGTAGGCTGTTGTGCTCCACCTACAAAAGCACCAGTCAAAAGAATTTGCTCTTAATAAAATGGTTTGACAAATATACACAGACTAGATCATCTAAGTAAGTTCATTCAAAATATTTTTCGGAAGGATATAAATTTGTTCTTGCAATGACCCTACATAAAATACATTTGAAATTATTTTCTAATATCAAGAAAATCAGTCCCATCACATTGTAGTGTTAAGTATGTAGAACATGGGCCAGAAAGCTAGATCTCATGTGCTCGTTCTGCCATTTGAGATCTGTAACATAGGACACAACCCTACAAGGGCCCTTAGTGATGCTGAAATGACAAAGACTATCTAGCTTATAAAACCAGTATAAAAGTAAGAATAAACGACATGATGGATGTGAAAATACTTTGAGGAGGCGCCTGGGTGGCTCAGTCGGTTAAGCATCTGACTTCGACTCAAGTCATGATCTCAGGGTTCATGAGTTGGAGCCCCGTGTCAGGCTTTGTCCTGACAGCTCAGAGCCTGGAGCCTGCTTCGGATTCTGTGTCTCTCTCTCTTTCTGCCTCTCCCCGGCTCTCTTTCTCTCTCTCAAAATAAATGTTAAAAACCTAATAAAAATAAAAAAAAAAACCCTTTTAGAATCCTCTACAAATCCAAGATGTTACAACTACTTAAATTTTAAATGCTGTTTCATTCTGACCACAGATGGCATCACCTGCTCTAAACTCCAGATCCCGTGTTTCCCAAAAGCAGCATGCACTTTCAGTAGACGAAAGTTTGCCACTACCGAGAAGATTCCAGTGAATGGGCCGCGAGCTCTCATTGCAGAATTGTCAAACAGGATCTCCAGATGTTGTGAGCGACAGCACCATTGCTAGAATACGCAGTTCTCCAAGGGGACTCCTCACAAGGGAAGCACCCGGATACGTTTGCTACAGACACTAGACTTCTAGACTTGTAGAGGTAGGAACTAAAAGGGGAGACAGAAAAGTCTGCTCCATCCTCTGCACTCTGTTGCCCAAGGGAGTGTTTCCTCTTCGGCAGCAGCATGAAGCACCAGTAAAAACTCACGAGGGTAAGTAATCCGACGTCCTGCGGCTGAAGAGCGAGCCACTGATTGGGAATTCATGTGCTAAGACAGCTATCCGTATTACCAGGCACGTGACACACCACCATGTAGAGAATCTCAAGATGAGGCAAAAAGCAGGCTTTCTTTAAAGACACCTTGAAGACTCTCTGGCAGGCGACGAGAAAGGCAGCTCAAGTGCTAACGTCCAGACCCCAAGGTGGGGCTCAGTTACCTGATCCGGAGAGAGACACGAGGACCACAGAGCTCCATCGTGGGCGTCTATCGTCTCCAGCAGATTTCCTGAGGCCAGGTCGTAAAGCTGCAGCTTTCCCGTCTGTGGAAGACACGAGATGAGCACTGCCCCAGCGAGCACATGCACGACCTCCAAGATTCATGCCTACACGGCTCAGATGTGGCCGCGGAGCGGTCTCTGGCAGGGTCGCGAGCGGCCTCGCAGGACCGGGCTCGTCACTTTCACCGGTCCTCCAACTTCGAAAGGGCAACAGCATGGCCAGAGGCAAATCCGAAGAAACGGAGCACCGAATGCCCCTAAAAACTCTTCAAGTTAAAGCAATTTTAAATGGTAACTGGCTTAACCAACGATTCTCCATCTAGTTTTGGTTTCCGCCTCCCCAGTACACTGACAATGAGAAACAGAAATCTACCTACGATGCTAGGGAGGGCAACGGACTTAAAAATAATGGCAAAGGCTTAGGAAACAAGGAGGCACACTTCCTGTTTAGAAACAGGGATACGCCGCGGTCACAACGCCAAGCGAGGAACACACGCAGCGGCAAAGCCTGCTCTATGAAGGGCTTCTGCAGAGGAGGGGGGTGCGGACAGCAGATGGTGGGAGCACGGGAGTCCCGGGGCTGACTCTGGCTGAATTCGCCTCCGAGAGCCTGTTTGGCTCTTGTTTGGTAGTGGCTTCTACTACCAGCTCTTAGTCATTTGCGGTGAGCCAGTTTCTGTGCTAAGGCTTTACACGCTGTGACGAACGTTATTCACCTCATTTTACGGGAGAAAACCAAGACTTACAAGGAGCAAGTAATGTCCGAACTAGCAAGTGGAAAATCTAGTATTCGGACGCAGGCCCATCTAGTGCAAAAGTCACCGTCAAAAAACAAGTGCCACCATCCTATCATGCAGATAAGGAAACACACTAAGAGAACTTTGGTGACTTGCTCCAAATTAATTAATGGAATTAATTTGGTGACTTGCTCCAAATTACCCGTTCTACAAAGGGGAGAATCTGAACCGAAATCCGTGTCTGCTCGTTCCTGCATGTTGATCTCCACTCTGATCGGCAACTGTGAATGAGGACTAGTCGGTCTGTCTGTATTGAATCCACCAAGCACAACACGAAGTACTTTGTGTATTTCATCATTAGTCTTCTCAAAACCAGTACACGGGTGCTCATCAAGGGACGCGCGAAAGGCCAATCACAAAACACAGTTATCTCGAGGTCATGACTGTAATTCTATTACTCAGGTTTAATATAAGGTTTGATTTTTTTAAAGAATAAAGAACACACAACTAGAAAGAAAACCCCTCAAGAAAAAGGGGGAACGAACTACCCACCTTGGCCCTTTATCCAGCTCTGATACATTCCCAATATGCAAAGCCAGGAGCCAGATTTCCCACACAACGTTAAGAGTAGTGAGTAGAAGAGCCTCCAAAACCCAAAAAGTCTGTTTACCTTTGTTCCTATGACCACCTGCCTGTCACCAGGTACGAAGAATGAGCAGAGCGCGTACTCGCAGGTCATGGTGCGAATGCACTGCAGCGTGGCCCTGTGGGAAAGAGGGATAAAGAGCTCACCCACTGAGCGAAGCTGCTTCCCCATCTCGGAGGTCAGCGCGTACGTTCAGTACACACCTAGCCACATGCAGCTTGGCTCGGACCTACTTACGGTCAAGAGAGAAAAAATTAAATGGCACCTAACTTTTTTTGTGGAGCCTCCTAGTCCTAAGGAATGGAGATTATATAACGGCAGGGCAGAAAAAAGCCTGTGCTGGGCTTGACGGAGCCCAATGCGCCGCCGTAAAGAAGTGAGCCCACAGGATTACAGGTAGAATTAGCGTGTTAATATCTCCGCAAGGAAAATTCATTTTATCAGAGCATGAGCATTCGTCCATTCAGCAGACACACATCAAATGTCCACTTAATTCGACAGCTTCCTGGATGCCAGACACTATTCTAGGTGCTGGAAATACAACAGTGTGTTGAACAGAAAAGAGGCCCGGACCACATAAACCGGAACATTCCTTAAGAACGAGGCAAACACACGCCGGCCTATCCGGTGCGGGCAGATGCTGCAGAGAAATGATGCTGGGGGAAGGGAGGAGGAGGGCAGGGGTGGTCGCGGGCAGGACTGTCATTCGGTGAGAAGACAGGGAGAAAGCCTGCACATAAAGGGGAAGATGGCTCGGGCACAAAGACCAGGAGCACAATCGCCACCGCAGGGGCACGTTCTTGCTGTGTTTCGGGGATGACACAGGCCTGCGGGCTCTAGGGCGGCAGAACGGGAGCGGAGTAAGAGGTGAGGTCTGTGAGCGCTCTGGCGGCCGTGTGGAGAACAGACCGCAGAGGGTGAGGTGCGCGGCAGGGAGACCCGTCAGGAAGCTATAGTGACAACCCCGGAAAGGGGTGATGGCGGATGGAGCTGGTGTCGGCGGCACAGGTGACCACATGTGGTCGGACGATGGCCCTGTCCTGATGGCAGAGCTGACGGGACCCGCTAGTGACCTGGGCCTGGGGTAGGGGAGGACGGCCACGAGCATCTGGGGAAGTCTGCACGAGCAGCAGGTGGGGAGGCTGTAGGAGAAATAAGACCGCAAGCATGGTTTGGGAAGTAAAGCCTTGATGTGCGCAACGCGACGTCCACCTAACTTAGCCGTGAGGGCGTGGGGTCGGGGAGAGGCTGAGGCTAGAGAAAAATGTGTGCGTCGTGAGCACACGGAAAGCAGCGCGAAGCGACTGCAGATGGAGAAAAGGTCCAAACCCTGTGCCCTGAGCATGCCAACGCTTGGAGGTCGGAAAGGTAAGAAGGACCCGGCACAGAGGGACAGAGCGAACAGCCAGCACTGGAAGAGGAAGTCATGAGAGTCCAAGGAAGTGTTCCAGAGACAAGAAAGTTATCAATTCGAGGAGAGTGTCGCATGAAGCTTTTGGGTCTCGGGACTCAGAAACGTGAGATCAGTGATGAGGTGACAAGAGCCGCCGCGGCGACACGGTGGGGAAAGGCCTGATGGAGAATGGAGACAGAACGGAGGACAGACACCAGAGGATGGGATGGCACTGGAGAGCCGGAGCAGGAGACAGGGGAGACTAGAGCGCATCTGTCCACCGAGGGGACGAGCCGGCAGAGCAGGCACGTCACAGACGGAGGAGGAGGACCAGAGCTCGCAGGGAGTGGGGGAGGAACTGGTCCACGTGGTGGGGAACTGGTCAGGAGCACCACCACAGTACCAGGAGGGAGGACGGGTTACGTGGGTGTAGATGCATCCTGCCTGGCAGATGCGCTGGGAGCACGTGAACGTGTTCTAGATGATTCCATTTTTTCAGCAACCTAGGGAGCAGGCTCACCAGCTTAAAGGTGCTAGAGGTATCCGGGGTGTGAGGAGACAAAAGAAATAGTCATCTCGGAAAGTCAGGAAAGAGAAATTACCGTACGAACAGTGGATAGCACCGAGAGCCTACTAGAATCCAAGGAGCAGGCAGCATGTCTGTGCACGTTCCTCGAGCCCAGTACAGCGACCAGCTTCACACATGAAATAAGCTTGCATTTTTGGGGCGCCGATTTTAAAAAGGCAACTTTTCCTACTCTAAACTCCACACACCTACAGTCAAGATACATTCTGAGGGAACTGTAGGTAGGCCCTGAAGAGCCTACCAACCATCACGAGTACTCAAGTCTGGGGCCTGGGTGGCTTGGTCGGTTGAGCATCTGATTCTTGATCTTGACTCAGGTCAGGATCTCACGGTTCGTAAGATCAAGCCCCACGTGGGGCTCTGTGCTGCTCTCCCTCCCTCTCAAAATACATAAACTTTAAAAAACGCATACTTAAACCTAATTCACAGGGAAGATCACGCGACTGGATAGAGCCACGGAGACACCGGTTCACAAACCTGTTCCATATCTTCACGGAATCGGCCGCCGCCGAAAGGACAGCAATGTTGTCCGAGCTGAAAGCCAGGGTCCGCACATCGCTGCGATGGCCCCCGATGGCGATTCTGCTCGTCCTCACAGGCTGAGGAGCAGGCGCAGACGGGCTCAGCGAATAGGACTCCACCAAGTTGTTCTGCAGCAGAAAGACCGCCTTCAACTCTCCCTGAGGCGAGTGAATCAAGTCAAAGGATCTGCATGAGGAAATAATTCATAAACGTTCTAGCCACCGTCTTCACTCACAAGGTGAACACTCTCCAGTAGAAAGGCTCCACCATGTCCTCAATCTAGGGACATATGAGCAACTGTAAAGAGTTTTACAAAAAGCGCTCTGAGTATTGGACAGTCACTGAGCATAGGCTTTTAAAAGTCCAAGAAACCTGGGCTCGGATACTGAATCCGACATATATCTGGCTTTTGTGTATGTAACTTTTTAAGTGACCTTAAATCCTTTTGGAACACAAGGTGAATGTCTTTCTAAGTGGCAGCAGGAAAAAAGACTAAACAAATAGAAAAGGTTATTCTAGGGGCGCCTGGGTGGCTCAGTCAGTTAAGTGTCCAGGTCACGATCTCCCGGTCTGTGAGTTCGAGCCCCATGTCGGGCTCTGTGCTTTGGCCCAGAATCTGGAGCCTGCTTCAGATTCTGTGTCTCCCCTTCTCTCTGCCCCTCTCATGTTCATGCTCTGTCTCTATCAATTAAAAAGAAAAATGTTAAAAAAATTAAAAAAAAGAAAAAGAAAAAGAAAAGATATTCTAATAAAATAGGAGATGAAGAATAATTGGCCCATGGTGAGAGCCAGTATCCATGATCACTGTCCCCAAATATATAATTCCTCTAGACTGCTTACAAATAGCAAGGAAAAGCTACTACGACTGTGTAGCATAGCATTTCCATAATGCTGCTTTCAAGTACTTCAGATACTTTATTTACTCACTTGATTTTGGCAGAAGTTTTGATATTAGTCACCCGTTGGATTTCATCTTGCAGAGTCATTTTGACATTGACTTCGAGGTCTTCCTCCTCCCCTTTGGAAGCATTTAATCTAGGGGGAAAAAAAGACTATCATGCTACTACTTTTCTAGAAGAATCTTTGCTATTACTTGAGTCAAGTTCTGTGTAATTCTGGGGGTCCCTTAACCAGAGGATTCCCGTGAGAATTAGACCACACGGTGTATGCAGAGATGCTTTGTAAACTACGGCATCATAAATATATTAAAGTTTTATTCCATCGAATAGGTGCCCTTAATAAACGGATTCTGAAGGCGACGGCCCATAAAATTTCCTGAGGCAAGTCGTTGTAATTCAAACTATCCCAATGAAATGCTTCTAGTAAGTAAACTTTCCTTACTTCAGAACTTCTTAGAAGATCCACTAACCTGCACCTATCGGTCCATCCTTGTCAAACACACCAGAGGTCTCGAAAAATTTGCTAAGTCAGGTGTCTTTTCCTTTGAGCCTTGCTAAATTTCGACCACTAGGAACCAATTACTGTGGTTATTGTAACAACCTATTCCAAGGTAATTCTGCCCCCGAATGTCAATTCTACAGTCTTTCTCCTCACGGCCTCCACGGTTAGCATCACGCAACCCGGCTTCACTCTGTAGAGGCTGCTGTCACCGAAGACACCCACTAGCCTGAGAATGAAATCATTTAGAAGCTTTTTTTTACAAAATCCGTACAGCTTTTCTGGTTCTGTATGGCTCTGAGCTCAAGACTCAGGAACGTGCGAGCCATGAAGCTGTACTGAAGAGCAGAAATTTAAAACGTGGACTACCGCTCCCAGCGCGCCACAAAATCTTCTCTAGCTTGTTGCGGTAATCGCTAGCAGAGTAATTATTTCCTTAAAGAAGTTTTTCTATCAGTGTTATGCAGCCTACCCAAAGTATTTTATTAGTAATAACTATTTAAAACAAACAAACACATACTTTGCTTTCTTTCTGGCTTTCTTCATCTTCTTATCCATTTTCTTCTGAACTTCCGCTTTGGAAAGGATACAGAACACTTCTAGCACAGAATCGGTTCCCTAGAAAGGTGAAAGTTGACGTGAGTCCAAGAAACGCAATCAGTGATTTAGCTTTTTCTCGGTAAGACCTAAACAAGAACGTTCCTTTTTCTGCGCGTCCCCGTTGTATTACCGGAGACAACCTCCTCTCCCTGGGACTGCTGGGTCGTGTGTAAAGTGGGAATACTGCTTCCTAGCACAGTGCTGCTCAGGAGACCAAAGAAGAAACTAATGCTTTTAAGCCGCTTAGGAAGCCAGCACTCAGTGCTCGCCAGCAGTAAGGACCAGCATAGTAACTAGGACTGTGTTATGCGAATACAAGCTAGGGATCGTAAGCCTACCCGGCAGCACGTGAAGAACCGTTAGCACGACTGGGGAAACGCACGCTCTGCCCTGGATATAAAACAAGCGTGGTCTCTGAAAGGAGCAGCCCGTCCCTGCTGTTTTCTCCTACTACTGGTACTCACGTGGCAAGCTAGAATCCTGCCTGTCCTGTCCACGGCAAGGTTCACAACTCTGTCCCTTCCCTCCCGCATGATGGAACCAGCTTTTCTGCACGTAAGGATGCGCTACGGAAGAAGCAAGGGAGAAGGCGAAGGTTAAATACTAGTTCTGTCAAACCGCTGTAAAGATACGATTCTAAGAAATCAGGTGACAAAGACATTCCCTAAAACGACGTGAACTACAAATTGTTAAATTAAAATATCCGAATTCTCATTGTTACCATGACTCAATTCAAATGAAGATAAGAAACAAAAGAATTACATCCTCAGGAGTTTCATCCGTCTCCGGGGTGCCATCCTCAGGCTCAGGTACGTCCTGTATCCCAGGGGAAGGCCCTCTGCTTTTCTTGGGCTCTGGTTCTTCTAAGTCTTCCATCTGTTTTATAAAATGGGAAAATAAAAGCTGAAATAACGTGTCCCAGCCCTAATGACTTAGAAACCTGTCCTCATGGCCGTCAGTAACTTCCATTTAGGACTCTCTTTGATCAAACCCCATCAATGGTAGGACATTTACTAGAGTATGTTAAAAACTGACTACAGCAGAGGCGCCTGGGTGGCTCAGTCGGTTAAGCCTCCGACTTCGGCTAGATCATGACCTCACAGTTTGTGGGTTCAAGCCCCGCTCGAACTGACAGTTCAAAAGCCTGGAGCCTGCTTCAGATTCTGTGTCTCCCTCTCTCTCTGCCCCTCCCCTGCTCACGCTCTCTCTCTGCCTCTCAAAATTAAATGTTTAAAAAAAAACTGACTACATCAAATGCAAACAAAAGTGTTCACTATCCTATCTCTAATAACTTTCTGAAATATACAGACTATGGTTTAATAGCTTACTAATTTAGATTATGGTAAAAAAAAAATGGTGACTAACTCATCATTAACTTTAAAACATTCTTAGGTGAAAGAGCTACCATATTCTGGAAGAAAGATTCAAGTCTGGCATTGAGAACGACAAAGGCAATACAACCTACAAAGGTTATATGTTCTCCTTAAATGAAGCAAAGATAAAGCCTAGCTTACTACGGCAGAACCCACCAGAACGGCTACTGAACACAACACTACACACCTAACTCCAGCTAACCCTGAGTCCATAAACTTTTTTCCACACAAAATCTTTGAGGATCTGAGAAAATTACAGATCTTCTCAGAATACATGTTTATAAACACACGGAAATTGTACACAGATTTTTGTCTGAGGGGAAAGGGCCCAAGATACTCTTAAGTCCATCCATGGACACCCAAAGGTCAAGGAATTTCGTGCTAAGAACCCCACAAAGTAAAACATCAGCATTACCAGAAGGTGTAACCCTAACGCTATCCTTCTTCAAGCTCAAATGAATGAGGGTAATGGCACTAATAATGAAGAAAAAAATCTGTTTAGGAGTTGGAAGTAATTAGTGATAGAATTCCTTCCGGTACAATGAGAAGAACTCAGTGATTACATCTGATTCTAAATTCAGTGAGCTGATGACACTGCTAAAACACACCATTGCCCATAATCAGAAGAAAAGCAATACCTCCTGTAGGTAGGTTATGTCCCACGCCCTCAGCTCACTGTCGGAAGACCCACTGATGAGTCGCTTTTCTTCTGACACCAGAACCAACCCCCACACCTACAGGGTGTAAAAAGATCAAACAGGATTTTTAAGACACTCCAGAACATATGACACAGCATTCCAAAAGCCTAAGCATACAATCTGTAGGGAAATTCCTTTGGCATTTGCAAAGCTAGTATTAAAGTGTAACCTTTTCAAAATACTAAGAGAAAGAAACAGTGGATTGTGGTAGAACTGCTGTTCATGCAATAACTAGAAGTTTCTTTGTGATTTCCTACTCTTAAATTTTCATAATGGCCATTCAGCACAAATCCTAACCCGAATCCACTCAAATGACGATTTTCAGTCTGGTGCTTGTTTCAGCAGTGCCTTGCAAATAAAAGGGACCCCATTGATGTCTACCGCAAAATTTTCAGCATCAAATATCTAAGAACAATATTGTTACGAATTAACAAAGAATCTAATTTACTTTTCCTCATCATTAATTCCAGGTATGTTTTTGAAAGCCTGGAGAGAACAAAACGTGGGAGGGTACAAAAATATAAAATACTCCCTGCTCTCCGCTGAAAATACCTATGTTCAGGTGGCGCTTATAATGGCCACCATCTGCTGTTGACATGCCACCGGACCAGGCACTGTCCACCTGGCATCGTTAAACCTCCCTATGATCATAAAGGTGGACACATTATTTAAAAGCAATGAAATACCTATTCACAGATTAAAAACTTATCCAACGCCAATTTTTACTAAATGGCGAAGCAGCTGTATCTGCTCTGACGGCCGGCACTTCCTCCACCACACCAACCTCTCTGTCTCTGCGACAGCACGTGAGGATTACTGGGAGCAGTAAAAACAAAGCAGAAGAGAACACCATCTTTTCTTTCTGCCTCGCCACTTTTTCCCCCGGGCCCATGACCCTACATGTACCTCGGTTCGGTGGCCAACCATTGTTTTAAAGCAGTGTTGGGTGTCAAGGTCCCACCATTTCACCAAGGTATCTTTCCCACTAAAAAAAGAAAGGAGAAAAATTTTAGGAGGACAAATCAGTAAACAGGAGGCCAAGGACTCTTTTGTTGCCTTCAAAAAACTACATACAGCAACAATGTCTAATGCTACTACTCTCTCCCTCACCTTTTTTCAAGAGGAGAGAACCCTAGCTCCATGTGGCTATTATTAGGTAGAAAACAGAACCTTACACCTGTAAGCACAAAATAACTTTGAATTCAGAGTGATAAAGCACACAGAGGCTGACCTGAGGCCCATCATTTCCATCATGACAGCATCAACCTTCTCCTCCTGTCAGCCGTCTTTTGCTCCCCCGTCTCCTGTGTCCAGCTGGTCTCTGTGTCCCAAAAACGCCGCCTCTGTGAGGCCTTCACCCCTTCCAATTCATGTGTGTACACAAGCCTAAATTTAAGTTCTACTGCCTGAATTATTTTCATAGCTTTTCATCTGGTCTTTGTCCATTCCTGTTCATTACGGGCAATAAACTATCAGATAATCACGAGTTTTTAAACTCACACTAGCTCACGGTCCTCTATAGAATCAAGGGTACAGTCTTCAGCACCATTTTCAAAACTTCTCACTAACTGGCCTCTGAGCTCACCTCCTCCTGCCTCAAATGTCTCTTCCCTGCTTCCTCACTAATATAAATCAGGTATAATTCTCCTTCATGACCAAAATGGAAAAACCCAAAAAGACAAAAAAACCCGATTTATAAATCTTTCCTCTATAATCCCACCTCACTGTGCTATTATTATCATTTTTTTAACCGCTGACCCCTGTACAATGAGGGGGTTAGGGGCATCGGCTCCCTCACCCTAGTGCAGTCGAAAATCCACATTTAACTTTTGACTCCCTCGAAACGCTACTCAAATAGAGCCTACTGTTGACTCATAAACAGTTGATTAACACTTATTTTGTATGGAATATGCGTTCTCACAACAAAGCGAGAGAAAAAAAAAATTAGAAAATTATAAGAGGAAACACATTTACGGTGCTATATTTATTGAAAAAAACCCACAGATAAGAGAACCCACCCAATTCAAATCCGTTTTTAAGGGTCGACTGTTCACTGAGCTACGATGTGTGTAATTCTAGGAAAACCGTAGTCATTCTCTCACGGAACTTAACAGGACGCACCGACCTGCCGTCCCACGGGAATGAACCCACCAACGGAATGGCATTCAGTGCCCCTCCACGACTGCGTCTGAGTCATCACTAAAGTTCTCCTTGTTACTGCTGGCACACCTTGGGATCCCAGCCTCTCCTGGGTGGCCATTCCTTCAGACCAGTAATTACTACATAAGGTTGAGCCATATGAAATGGCGGATGTCATGTCTGAGCTACACGAATGGAAATTTCAAATGGTTCAGCCTAACAGATGTCTGGAAGGGATACGCACAGAGTACGTCTGTCCTCAAAGGCAGGCAGCAAGTCAAGCCCGTGGTTTTCGCATCGGCCCACTGCCCCACATTCTCCTTTCCTGACTTTCTAGGGATCCAGAAAGCAGACAGCTCAGTGTAGAAAAGGCATGTGGCAGGTTAAGGAACGCGGAGAGGCTGATGCTAACGCCAGGGGATGATAATGACAAGTCAGAAAAGGGACTTAAAAACGGAGGAAACGACACTGGGTAGCTTCTATAATCCTACTGGGTAGAAGGAAGGACAGAGGAAAGCAGAGGGCAAAAGAGGAAGCTCGCACACGAGCCCGAGGAGAGTGCAGAGAAATGAGGAAGGAACGAGGCAAATTCCCTCTCTGATGCATTCACGTAGAAAAGAACTGGACAGGACACTGTTTTTTCTTTACCTAGTAACTAGCAGATTCTTTTCTCGTAGAAACAACGCTTGTGTGACAGCGTCCTTGTGTCCCTTCAGACGGTAGAGGCCACTTTCATTGATCACATCCCACACGATAGTATCTGTGTCCTAAAGGGAGCAGATGATACAGAAGAATTTTCTTTACCACATTACCTTGACAAACAATAGGGAGTAATGTTTTTACTGCAAAGGTGATACAATAGAAAACTGCAGAGAATCTGGAAAAGCATACAAAAAGTACAGAGGGAATAAACACCAGTTAATTCCACCACCCGGCTATGCTGTTTTATGCTGTTCCAACCCAACATCCAGGTTATTTTTAGGGAACTGGGATCATGCTATTGGTAGCATCTTATAACCCTCTCATTTCTCACTTAAAGTATTTCCATTTTTCTACCATCCAGACTGCTCTCATTTTCAACGATCGTATAATGATCAGTCCTAAGGACACACCATAATCCATTTAACAAATTTTCTGTTTTAACCATTTAGGTAGCTCCCAAATTTCTGCTACTATAAATATGTGGAAATAAACATTCTTATATAGAAATCTTTGTCTATACCCCAGACCAGAATACTAAAAAGGGAAATTCTTGGGTTAAAAGGTATGTTCTATTTTTAAAGTTTGCAATTCATCGCGACAAGGTGATCTCTTTAAACTGTGCCTATCTGTAGGTCCGCCAGGGGTACGAATGACAAGGCCAGTTTTCTCATCCCTTTGGCTCTGGATATTATTAGTTTCTCAAAAGCACTGCCAACTTCAGAAGTGAAAAATGCAGTCTCAGTATTTACTGGATTGGCATTTCTGAATACTCACGAGAAATTCTGTACACGCTCTATGGTGATTGCTGGCCGTTGGTGCCTCTCTTGAACTGCTAAGTCATGTCTTTCATTTCCTTTAGGGTCTTACTATTGGCTTTATTGTAAGTTATTATGAGATGAATGTTATTAATCCTTCCTATACTGAAAATATTAACTATGTCCTAGTTTTCAATGTCCTTTAACTTTTTTTCCAATTTCGTTGAGAAATAACAGCCGTACGTCACTGTATAAACTTGAGGTGCACATATAGCATGACAACGGGTTCAGCTGACACCCATCTTCTCATACAAATACAGCAAAAAAGAAAGAAGAAAAAAGAAAAAAACATTTCTCCCTGTGAGAACTCAGGATTTACTCTCGATAAGTTTCCTATTTTTTTTTTAATGTACAAAGGCTCTAAATCCAAACATTCAAATCTATCGATCTTTTCCTTTGCAATTTCTTTCTTTACTGACACGTCCAAGTCTTTTTCTACCTTAGTAGCAGAGAAATACTTACTTACATATCTTCTAGTTTACCTAAAATATCACTCTTTACTAAGTTTCTAATCCGTGACTCATTTTGCACATGGCATAAAGTAAAGCTTTAATTTTAAACTCCCCCCTACAAACGGAGCCAACTGCCTATACTAGAAGTAATTTGCCATTTTTATACACACCAGAAACATTATCTTTAAAATACACTAATCAGAAACACGAAAGAGGATTTGAGTCTGGGATTCCCATTTGGTTGCAATAATCTACCTACTTTTGTACTGATGCCATATTGACACATTTTAAATTATGACTTCCTAGTGCATTTTACTATCTGAAACCTCCTCAAAAAAATCAAACTCTGAAAAAAAAAAACAAAAAACCTAGAGCCCTCTTTTATGATTCATCTTTCCCAAATGTCTAGTGGTTTTGATTCATTTGTTTTCCGTACATGCTTTTAAATAATTTGGTCATGTTCTTAAAAAAACAAAACAAAAAAAACGTGTGAGATATTTAATTTGCTTTAACTATAGACGTTAACTAGAAAACACTAGCAGCTTTGTCCTCCCACTCAGGAACATGGTTTGTATTTCTATTCACGTCTTCTGTTACATTCTTTTTCATAGTTTCATAGTACTGTTTCATAGTATCTTTCTGTTATTTAACATACTGTTGTAAATGCAATCTTTTACACTGTATCTTCTAAAATGATGACTAAGGATTTTATTGAACTTAATGGCAAAGAACAAGCATTGTGTCTCTCCTTGACCCATCTGTTTTCCCCTAGGGTACTGTTTCAAGTAGCACTTCCACAACGATGTTACATAATGGTTACCTGGGGGGCGGGTGAGGGGGAAGGGGCACCTGCGTCTTGTTCCTATATTTACCAGGTTTTTATCAGAGAATGTGACGGGAAACTAAACGAGCCTCCTAATTCACACTCCTCCTTCTCCATTTCCACTATCTATATGCTGTTCCGGACACCGAAAACCCACTGTTTCACCCAACAGATTTGTGAACAACCAGCCTCAGCATAAGCCTTATAGTCCTTTACTAGATCAAAATCTGGGCCCCCAAGTCAAAGTCTCACCTTGGACCCAGAGGCCAGCCTGCCTCCCAGCTGATCGTACTTCAGAGAAGTGATGGCTGCTTTGTGTCCATTGAAAGTAACATTTCCTTCCCCGCTCAGGAGACTGAAGATTCGGATAGACCCGTCCTCATAACCAACAGCTAAGTGCAGCCCATCTGGGGAGGGACACAGGCAAGTGACTTCTTGTTTAACTCCCTGAAGGATGAGGATCTGCAATAAGGACCATAAGCAACACGCAGGAGTTAAGCACGTCGTCAAGGGAAAAGTGTGGGAGTAACCAGGGACGAGAAAACTAAGAGCATCAATAATTCCAAATCACTCTTATGAATAAGAATGAAATTCTACAATTCATCTCAAGCTCCTTAATATAGGAATTATTATTTGTACTGGGCAATGAAACACTCAAGAAAGGGTAAAATTATTTTCTCCAAAGCTCTACATTAGCATAATAATGTGCAAAAATTTCCCAAGTGATAAATTACTAAATCCTTATCCTATGTTAACACCAAATGACTTTCCATATAGGGTTATAAACACATCCTCGCTTTAACTGAGCCCCATCTTAAAAGAAGTCAATCTTTGTGGAACTAGGGTGTTACACGGTGTATCCCCAGGAAACTATGGGTGGCAACATGTATCAAAGTATTAACCTTTTGGGAGTCACATCCTAAGTGGCCAAGATCAAAATGCCTGAATTTGGTTTGGCACAAGTGGGTTGAGGGAACTCAGTCACGGAAGTACCAAAACCTCATTTAACAACATTGGGTCTCATCTGTACATGTGAGAAAAAGATTCGGTCAACGTAGCTGAGTAATACTCCTTTTAAATGACTAAGATCTTGTAACTTGTCGTGAGGGCAAGTAGAAGAACTCGAAGAATAAAGAACTGGTAGAGAAAACCAGACGTGTCAGGAATAAGGACCCCAAATACTTACCTGGTAATACTACAGGTTGATACCCAAGAGGTAAACTCCTATTTGGGGTGCAGAAGAATATAATAGAACCTGATACTTGGCTCCCTAGACTCAAGGAAGAAAGACTTCTCTTCCGGGGGCACACGCATACAAAAATGTCCCATTTCTGCCTCCCCATCCTCGACCTCGTCGATTTCTGGCTTACCTTCTCTCCTTTCCTTAAGTCCCAGATGAACACATGTTCGCAGGCTGGCACCGCCACGTAGCGTCCTTTCTCGCCGCGAAGCGTCACAAAGACGATATTACCTTTCTGGCTGCCAATGAGGCCAAAGACTGCACTGGCAGCGTAGCGCAGGTACTGCTTTGTGAGCCCCATGCCGTGACGTCCGGTACCCAGTGAGGCAGCTGTGCACGCAAAACCAAGAAAACTCCGTTCACTGGGTGCCTGGCTTCTGGGAGGCCAGCAGACACCAACTGTTTGTCGTGTGGCTAAAGCACGTTAACTTGTGGCTTCTCCGCCTTCGTTGACCCTGAATAACTCATTCACATAAATACCTGGACATCTGCATTTTTCTATTTGGTGCTGACTCCCATGTAAGCCCTCGTTCCTCAAGTCTCAGATCGGTCACCTCGTTGTGCCCGCCTCACAAATAATCAACATACGACCTCAAGGCAGCTAATGATTCACTTCTATTCGTTCAACCGCCATCAAAGCTTTCACACTGAGATGGACAGAGTCTGAATATATATTTAATTTACAATAAACAATTACTATAATCCTACTACCTAAAGAAGCACTATTTTAGATGCCAGAGCTACAGTGGTACGTAAAACAAAACCCTTGACTTCATGCGACATTTATCTTCCAGCGTAGTGGTCCTCAAACCCGAGTACATATCCAAATCACGCGAGGGCTTACGGAAACAGATTGCTGGGAACCGCATTTACCTTACCCCCCAGTGCCTATTTTTTTAAAATTTTTTAATGTTTTATTATTTATTTTTGAGAGAGAGAGAGACACAGCGTGAGCAGGGAAGAGGTAGAGAGAGAGGGAGACACAGAATCTGAAGCAGGATCCAGGCTCTGAGCTGTTAGCACAGAGCCCGACGCGGGGCACAAATTCGCAGACCTTGAGATCAAGACCTGAGCCAAAGTCGGACATTTAGCTTAACCGACTGAGCCCCCCAGGTGCCCCACCCAGTGCCTATTTCTGATTCGGGATGGCTGAGGTGGGACCCAAGACTTTTCCTTCTAAGAAGTTTCCATGTGATGTTGTGATTTTTCTGGTCCCTCACTTGGAGAACTACTGTCCTAGGATGTGCAGGTCCTCCCTTGATTTCCAAATCAGGTCAGCCACCTCCCCTTGGCACAGAAAAAGGGTACAGCATCATGAGGCATTATTTTTGAAAGATGCCTTAGCTCTCACATTAAATCAAATTCACCTAAAACACTGGTTATTGATAAAAGATTCAACAAGTGAAGGAGGTAAGTCAAGCTTTTCCAGTCTTCATACGAAGAGTGAAAGTGCCCCCAAACACCCATGCATCTTAAAAAACACAATACCACACAGAAATTACACCCCTTTTTTGGGAGCTGGTTTTTGTTCGTTTCTACGTTTGGTTTAACTCTACAGAACCTGCTTCCAATTACACTGTTTTAGCCCGTCTTAACAGAAAAATAATCAATGCAGCTCTTTAATATTTTCTTTCAGCCATCACTTAGCGGCCTCATTTTTCCTTACCTGAGAACCAACAAAGGCCAGTTAAAAGTCAAGAAAAGAATATTAACGACGCGATAAAGCGTTAGCCTAGCCCACTTGTTCGGTTCTTCCCCAATTCCTCTTATTCCTCCAGCCCCTTAAGTAGAACTGACCCTCTTGGTAGTCTGGGGCCATCTACCAATTCTTTCCACAGTATTTTTCTTGGAGACTCGTGTAGGATGCCGAGGCCCAGGGACACCTGCATCTCTATTTCTAGTCCTGTCCATATAGGTGAATACAAATGACAGAGTTCCAAAAACTTATGAAATACTCCCATTCCCAGACCCTGCAGCACCCCCTCGGACATGTGTAAACCCGAACCTACCTAGCTTCCTGAACCCAGCATTTTTTTCCTTTTTCTAAGACACACAACCCTCCCGGCCATTCAGGTTCAAAATCTTCTAGCGACCTTTGGCTCATTAGTAAAAACTATTATCACAGCAGCCAAGACTTAAAGAGCACTTACAAATGGCGATATATTAAACGTATACACCTGAGAAAACATATGTTGCTTAATGAAAAATAGCAATTCGGTTAATTAAAAGGGTTAATGTATGTAAAGCACTTAGAAAACCATCTAAAATATTGTAAGTATACCTATAAAAAAAAGTCTTCACGATAATCTTACAAAGTGGGTACTGTTCTTACCCCGATTTTACTGACAAGGAAACTAAGCAAAGGCATGTTAAGATACTTTCTGTTTCAGCTCTTGCCACTGGGTTCCTGTCGGGTTAGTTGGTTTCCTTCCTTGCCCTGCCACCTTGCTTTCTTAACATTGTTCCTCCCACCTAGAAGAACGCGCATTGTCCATCTCTACCTACTGTTTTTAAACCGGTGTTACTCTCCTCCGAGGCTAGACCAATGCTCGCAGCCTTTTCAACTGCCTCCATAATGAAACGAATTCTTTAAATTAATAATTAAATAAATTAATCTTCTCTACAACTTGGCACTGGCCATTCGTGTCTCACGTGCACAGATCTCGACGCCTTTTGGAGAGAGGTGAGGACCTACCCTTCCTCCGCGCCCCTACCATCCCTGTTTCCAGGTTCAGCTACAGACCCCCAAAATACGTTGCTGCTATGATGCACTGAAGGGCTGGAGCGTTGTGACAGACCTGTCAGACGTCCCTAACACGAGTCTTCAGTCGGGACAGAGTGAAGGAGCTCGGCACACGGATTATGCTGCCTGAACATCTTCCGGAGAGCCGCGGGACGCGCGGTGCGTCTACACCGCAGGCGCCAGCCCCGGGCAATTGCAGGTGGCCTCGGGGGACGGCAGTAGGTTCGTAGTCGCTCAAATTCCCCTCCACCCTAGCAACCGGCCGCAAAATGCCCCCTCCTCATCTGGGGCTGGTGCCCCGAAGGCTTCAGCCAGGACTAAGGGGAAAGGCCTTGGAACTCCGGGCCCCTACCTTAACTCACCTCGGCGTCCACGAGGATCCGGGCCGCCTAGACCCGCCCAAGGTACCCGCCCCTTCCGGGTCCGCTCCGCGACCCACTTCCGCCCGGCATTCCTTTTGCCTTCGAGGAGGAAATGACGTAGGGCCGGGCTGTGGTTGGTGAGCGCGGGCCGGTAGCGGAAGCCGGTGTTCGCCACTCAAAGCTCTTCCAGCTGGTTGCTCCAGCCTCCTGGGACTTTGCCTCGCCTGACCGCCGAGTCCCGGCCAGGGCTCCCGGGGGATGCCGCTCGGCCGTTTTCTGCGAGGAGCTTAACTCGCCCCGCTGCCGCCCGGATGGGACCGCCGGAGAGCGGTGAGAGGCGGGACCTAGACCCGGGCCGGGAGGGAAGGCGGGGCGGAGCGGGCCGGGGGCGCGGCAGGAGGCGCTCGGACTCGGCCCCGGCTGGGGGTGCGGACGGAGAGGGTTAGTGCTGTCCGCTCTCTGGGAGCGTGAGTCGGCCACTTCTTTCCCCGCGGTTGGTCGGGCTCTTCTGGCCCTCAGCGCTGTCGGGGATGACTTATCGACCAGAAGACAGAGTAGGCGGACCTGGGCACCAGGGCGAGTGGTGCTGTATGTAGTCCCTGGGGAGGCACGCGCCCTGGATGCCGGCGAGATAGGGCGGCCGGGACCCCTGCCGGTTACAGCTCCACGGTCAAGTGTACGTTGCTGCCCCGCGTGTGGACGGGGCGTTCCACAGACCGAGAGGAGGTCGAGTCAGGGCTGGGTAGGCGCCGAGCCCAGGATGCTGAGTTGTCTGACTCCCCGCAGTCCCTGGAGTGACATTGATCTGGCTTTGTGTTTCCGCTCCCTGGCCGCTTGAGGGGGAAGTGACCAGGTCTGACTCCTCCTTGCGTGGTAATTGAAGTTTAGGTGCTCTGTCACCAGGTGAAAATTAGCCTTTCTGTCTTGCAGCTCTGTCCGCTTCTATTCTTGGACAACACAGAAGTGTTCAGAAAAGAGTTCCGATGTGTGTAGTTGTGGAAAATTTAAGCCAACATATAGCTGCTCTACAATGGAAATAAGCCTTTGCCTTTGCTTATTTAACAAGATATTTGCAGTCAACCTAGAAATGAGACATTTATCTAAATGATCTGATTATTATCTGCAGACGTTTCTGGAGTTCTTAATACATGTGCAGCTAAGTCTTCCATATTCAAGAAAATTGCAGTAGTAGCGCTTGAGACAATAGATGTAGCACTGTAGGTGTTTTGAAACGAGATTACTGTGGGTTGGATGAATGAAAAAGGAAATTGTGGCAACAGACTATTTCAGTAAGTTTCATGAGGAAGAGAGCATTTAGGTGGGTGTGTATGGTTAATATCTCCTATGGATGATGTGCATCATATAATTGGAAAAAATGTGTGCTTCAGTAGAAAACTGCATAATCTAGATTCTACCTAGAAAGCTATTCCAAGAAAGCTATTTTACAGTGCTGTGAATGCTAGATAACTAATGTCAATCCTAAATAATATTTGTCTATAGACATGTAGATTTCGTCCTTTTAGCGATTCAGTGGAAGTTGCCTTCCTGTATATTCAATATTCCTGATCAATATGTTCAATTTGGGGATTCTCTTCCATCTACCACCTGTCTGGTTTGCTTTTGAGTTAAATGAAATGTCAGACACATATTCATTTTTATATTTGAATGAGTCATGACTTTACTTAAAATTTCTCTTAATATTATGAAACGTTGTGGGAAGGGACCATCACCAATGGAAAAAACAATTTTAATAAGAGTTGGTGTAAGAGCAACTGTAATTGAGTGCCAAGATAATGCATTTTATAAAATTCCCAATTCATACAGTATTGAAAGAGTATAACCCTAATTTCTCATTTGAGTTTCACGTTGCTCAATTTGTATTAATACTAATAATTAAAACATAGTAAAGTTATTTTATATTATTTTTTACATTTTTTAATGTTCATTTATTTTTAAGAGAGAGAGAGAGACAATGCGCAAGTGGGGAGGGGCAGAGAGAGAGGGGGACAGAGAAACCAAAGCAGGCTCCAGGCTCTGAGCTGTCAGTACAGACCCCAGTGCAGGACTCGAACTCACAAACCGTGATATCATGACCTGAGCCAAAGTCGGACACTTAACCCACTGAGTCATCCAGGCGCCCCTAGTAAAAGTTCTTTTAACATGAAGGTGGTACTACCAACTCATCACTGGAACATGTGTGGGGGGTGTTTTTGAACGACCATGTTACATTTGACCTGGGCCATTGATACCACTGAGAAATATTTGTTACACTGTATTTATTGTTGACATATCTTATTGCCTCGGTTTGTTCTTCCACCTAAGAAACTTAAAAATAAAGTTATTCTTTCTATTTGCATAGAATAATTCTTAAATATAATAGATTTGGTGTTGGCATGGAGGTATTATAGGCAAATATCTAATGTGCCCTGAAGTTTTAACTATTGAAATACGAGGCATAAGGAATGGCAAGCCTGTAATTTATTTCACTGTGTTTGCACAGTGAAAAGGGAGCTGGTGATTAACGGAGGTCAGAAGCATGGACCAGCTCTGTATGTACTTTTATCCGGCTCCGTTTGTACTGTCTAAACAATGTAAGCATTTTGGAGAACAAGAAAACAGATTTAAAGTTCTTGTTTTTCTCTTTTAAACGATACCATTTTTTTATCCAGACAAAAACCAGATTATCTCAAGAGAGTGATCCAGGCTCTTCTGCCTGATCTTGCCTAGTCTTGAACAATAAAAATCCAATCTCTCTAGCCAATCCAATTTATTCATGTAAAGCATTATTTAGAGCACTTCGTAAACCGAAAGACTGCAAATTTGTTTAAAAACAAATGAGGACTTAACAAATAAAACAAATGGTTTTTTCTCATTATGCCTATGAATTATAAAGGATTTATCTTCAGGTCATCATTCATGAAGATCTTGAAGGTAACCTTAAGATCGTATGGCTAAGGAAATAGGTATGATCCATTCCGGCATCTTCTGTGTGTCTCCTGTAGACTTTTTGATCCTGGGACATAGATGTCTTGCCTCAGGAGCCTTTTATATGAAGGTTTAGTGTTTACTTATGAGCCTGTGAAAAAGACAGAACTGATTAATTGATATTCACTGGAAAGTCTTGCTCCTCCTTAATAGTAACCAAAATTTGACTTTAGCTACAGATTACTGTAGCCTTTCCCTCCTCCCTCACCTGAGCACTCTGTGTTCTGTCGTTGCGATTCTTAATCAGAGTCTGGGAACCTTCTCATTTATTTGCAAATCTGTGCTTGTATGAGCTCATGTACTCACATTTTGGGGGGTGAAAAGGTCTTGAACTTTTAATGTGATTCTCACAGAGGTCTGTGACCCGAAGAGTGGTAAGAACCGATATGCCTTAAGCATCAAAGATCAAATTTTCCTGCTTAGCTTGGCTTTGCTGCTCCGTTCGCTTTATTGCCAAGGTGTGTGTGTGTTGGACAAAAGGGGAGATTTAAATCTCTTTTTGGTGAGAAAAATCAATTTCTGTTTAGAGATGGAGGTGAAAAAGAATTTGTCCTTTGTTAAATGCCATGACACTTTCTACGTAATGCTATTAAGTTTTGAGAGCTCCGAAGCATATTTGTTACTCATTTAGCACCCAGTACTTAAGGGTCACAATGACTTGTAAGATCTGGGAAGAAGGTGCAACAAATTATACGGACAAGATGTGACCAGAGATGTAAGCCAACCATCTAATAGCGTACTGTTGAAGAAGATGCTGGAGTTTCGGGGAAAGAATGATCAATAGTTAATGCAACTAAAATTTGATTGGCTCCTGGATTTAACATTTGGGCAGTCATCGTTAGACCTCGAGAGAGCAATTTAGCATTGTTACCAGAGGTGCCAACAAAACCGTAGTAGGTTGAATAAATGAAAGGAAAAGAAATAGAGTTCCAAAACCAATTATGCTTATGAAGTTAGGTGGTTGAATGAGGCATTTAGTTGGTATCTGAAGAAGAAATGGGGGATGACTTTTTTTAAGAATAGGAGGACAGAGGGGAAGGAGAGATCAGATATCGTGAAGGGAGAGTTATTACATTTTCTCTTAGAGGAGAGCTGGGAGGGTGGAGTAAAATGCATTCTTTGTAGGCAGTTGGGCAGGCTTAAAGGTGCAGCTCCCAGAATTCTCTTTACCACTGTAAAACTTGTCTACTTCTGGTCTCAGCTGTCACTTCCTGGAAGAGACCTTCTCTCCAATCCGGGTTAGCTTTCCACCTTGTTCTTCACAGAACACTTCTTACAGATTTTAACTATATAGCGTATTTATTTTTGTGATTATATGTTTGTGTGATTTTTGTGAGTCTCCCTCTTCCAGTAGAATCTCAGCATCTAACAATGCTTAAATAATTGAATGCCTGGGACATAGTAGGCAAATAAGCATTTATTATCTTATAATTTCTAGGGGCGCCTGGGTGGCTCAGTCGGTTAAGCATCCAACTTTGGCTCAGGTCATGGTCTCGTGGTTCATGGGCTCGCTGACAGCTCAGAGCCTGGATAGGAATAGCACCCAGAGCCTGGAGCCTGCTTCGGATTCTGTGTCTGCCTCGCTCTCTGCCCCTCCCCCACTCATGCTCTGTCTCTTTCTGTCTCTCTCAAAAATAAACAAACATTAAAAAAATTATCTTCTAATTTCCATGGGCCAGGAATTCAGGATTCTGCAGCGGCTTACTTGTGTGGTTCTGGCTCATGAGCGTTTCTCATGAGTTGCCATCAGGATGTCAGCTGGGGGCGAAGTCATTTGAAGCCCAGCTGAGGCTGGAAGTTCCCAGGGAATTCTTTCACCTGCCTGGGCATCAGTGCTGGTTGTTGGCAGGGACTCTCGGGTGTTCCCATGGGGGCCTTTTCATGGGCTTCTTGAGTGTCCCACATCGTGGGAGCTAACTTCCCCAGAGCGAGCACTCCAGGAGAGAGTGCAATGCCTTTTATGACTCATCCTTCAGAGTCATGTACTCTCATTTCTGCAGTATCCCGTTGGTTGGTTGGTTGGTTGGTTGTTTGGTTATATGGGCCAGCCCTATTCATTACAGGAGGCAGCTGTAGGGGGCATTGATATCAGGAAGCGGTATCATTGAAGGACGTCTTGGAGGATGTCTACTACAGATGCTACACGGCGTAGCATGGAGTCAACCAAGAATTTCTAAAACAGTTTCCTAGTATTTCCTAATAGTGTTGATGGAGGGTCCATCCGACCTTGGAAAACATGCATTTGTCCTGGCAGCAGACAGGATACTGTTTTTTGTTTTTAGTTTTTTAATAGCATGTGAGTAGTATTAGAGAAAACATGTTGGGTCGATGTAGGTTTTAGGGATTAACAAATCATTACAAAGGCAGACATTGAAAGAAATAAGTGTATCTTAATTCAGCAGACTTTTTTTTTTTTGGTACTGCCTTTGACAGCAAGTGCTTTGGTCTTTGCCACACATGGAGCCATAACTATCTCAGCAGTGGTGCAGGTGACTTTCACCTTGGCTCTGAGAAAGTTGTAACAGGTAACTTTCATCATACCTTGTTCTGTGCCAGGTTATATCATTTAATTCTCACAATAACCCTTTAAGTGGATTACTCTTATTTTCGAAATAAGAAAACCCCGGTTTGCAATTAAGGATGACCCAACTGTTCTAGACCTGAACTCAGGCCTGCTGATAACAGAGCCCAAGCTATTACATTGTACCATCCTGCCTCTCCCTCACAGTGTAATTGCACTTGGAAGTATTTGTCTTAAAATCCTGAAGAAGCCAGATTCAGGATTGTACGTATATTGTGATTTCACCTATCACGGAAAAAGGTGGGAACTACATAAAAATTGGGGAGTTTTTCCCCTGTTACTTTTTTCTCCCCAAATGTTCTATAAGTGGATATTAGAATTAGAAAGAAAAGTTGTTTTAAGGAAGTAATTTTGTTCTGAAAGTTGGCGTTCAAGTTTGCAAAGTGAACACTAACTGTGTTTAATGGACTTTTTTATATTATAGTTAAGAAGTTTCAGCATGAATCATTGTCCTCAGAAATCTGTGAATAATTTTTTTTAAGGATGAATTTCTGCAAAGTGTTGTTCCCTTGAGCTTCAGGCCGTTCAGCTGTGGAAAATAAAAGTCTCTTTTTGTCCTCTCTCCAGCTTGTCCAGCTCAGGTTTGCATACTTGTTAACAGATCAACAGATCACGTGCTTGCCTCCAGTTTTCAAAGTTGGATGGATTAAACAAGAACTTCTGATAAAATTAGTTTCTTTGTTTCAAAATAATTTCAAAGGAGTATTTTGTATCAAATAAGAATAATCCTCTTACATAGTTTTATCATGGTATAATCTATAAGGCCTTTCTGAAATTGTTATATAAGTGATCACACTTCCTACGCCACAGTGCTGGCACAGGAGTTAGCATATTGTGCCTGACCCACGGTTCATTCCACTTGGTAGCTCACATTTCTCACCAAGAAACACCAAGGAATTAGATGAAGAAAGGCACGTTTGTTCTCCTTCTCTAACAACAAACGTTAGGGTCACACAGAAGAGCTCTCTCACAAGAAGCTCACACCCCAGCTTCATTCCCTGATCGTCTGCCTGCTCAGCGTTAAGGGCGCTCTCCAGCTTACCAAAGGCACTAATCGGTTCTCGGTCCTGCTCCTCGGCACTTCAGTAGCGTTCACCCTAGCTGGTACTTCTTAAAATACTTCTTCACTTGGCTCGTAGGCTGCCATACTTTCCTGGTGTTCCTCCCCATCCTGTCAATCCGCTTTATCATTTTTTTTGACTTGTCCTCTTTCCAACCTGTAAGTTTTGCCTTAGGACTCAGTCCTTGGATTTCTTTTTTCCTTCTGTGTCTTGTCTCTCTTGGTAATCATGTCCGGTTCCCATGGCCTTAAACACCACCCACATGCCGGGTCTTCCAGATTTATACCTGTTGCCCAACCTCTCCTCTGAGCGCTAGCCTCTTACAGCTGATTGCATGTCCGACATCAACACTTGGCCATATGAGGGGCGTCTCAAACTTAACACGTGCAAGAACATGTGAGAAAAAACAACCTTGATTATCACTCCCCTGCACAACCTACTCCAGCCTTCCTCTTCTCCGTAAATGGCATTAGCATCTACTCAGTTGCTCAAGCAAGAGATCTAGGAATTACCTTTGATTTTTTTTCCCTCATCCTTCATATTCATTTAGCAAGTCTTGTTGACTCTACCTTTAAAATACATTCCAAATCGAACCAGTTCTCACCACCTTCGTCACCATCTCACCTAGATCCCTGCAGCTGGGTTCTACTGGTGTCTGGTTTGACTCTCATCCCCACTCCAGTCCACGGTAGCTAGAGTAATCTTACCAAGCATTATTTATATTAAGTCATTATCTCTATCAAGATCCTCTGACAGCTTTCCCTCCTGTTTACAGTAAGACCGAACCTTCTCATCAGGGCTTACAGACTGCGTCATCCAGCCTGTCCATCTCACCAACCTCAGTCACCTCCACTCCTTACCTAGCTGCTTCTCCTCTATCCACATCCATCTCCTCGACCTTCCTGGAGTACACTCAGCTCCTTCCTGCCCCTGGGCCTTTACTCTGGCTACTTTCTCGGCCCGAAACACTCTGTAGGGCTTCACATAGTTTGCTCTCTCACTTTATTTAGCTCTCTACTCAGATACCCCCTTTTCTCTCATAATACTTATGGCTTTCAGTCATTTTTTAGATACCTGCTTGCCATTTGGTTACTGTTTATAGTCTCATCTCCAGGAAGCGTAAGCTCAGTAAGTGTGTGGACTTGCTGTCTTATTCACCAGTGCATCCCCCCGCGCCTAGAACAATGCCTGACACATGACAGATGCTCACAAAGATTTACTACATGAACGAATCTACATTTGACTGCAACAGCTGTCTGGCTTCTTGGCAAAGTAAATATCCTCGACGCACGCTCAATTTCCCATGGCCTCTCTGTAGTACTTGATACCGTGTGTTTTCCCATCACCCTCTTCTGATTTCTACGTTTCCGTATATCCATTTGCTACCACATCATGTCTCATGCCATGTCTTGTAATTGTCCAGTCCTGTTCATTCTTCCTTTGTATATTGCATCTCAAATCCACACACTCTCCATCTCCTTGTCTGCTAGGTTCGAACTTTTATACTTAATTTCCTCATTTTGTCTTACTCAGTTATCATTGAGTAAAATCTTATCTCCATAGTGTCATTCCACTGAACTCTTTAAATTGTACATAGTATTTATCTTTATATCTCTTGCAGTGCCTAGCAACCCCCACTCCCAATAGCAGACACTCAGTGAATGTTGAATGAATTGTCCTGTGTTTCTAGAAAGTAGAACTGGCAGGTCACGTGATTATTTTAATGACTATAATTCTTTGAAAAGAATTTGTGCTTAAATAATCCCCTTTTCTTCTTCTTTAGAGAAACTATAGCAATTCTTTGTTGTATATTGATTTTTATGGAGTGTTTAAGCGACTAACCACACAATGTACAATTAGAGCATTTCACAGTAGAGATTTTTTTTTCTTCTGATAGAAGTAAAGTAGAATCTGTACTTCTATTAACACAGTTCTTTCTTTTCTTTTAAGCTAAAGTCTGCAGTGAATATTGAATTGCTGAGAAATTTGGGGCAAGACCAGCTGAAGCTCCCGTTCCATGGATCCCTTGGGCGCACCCTCCCAGTTTGTGGATGTGGATACACTACCAAGCTGGGGCGACTCATGTGAAGATAAATTAAATAGTAACGATACTGCAGCTGAAACATCGCAGGAAAATACTGTCAGATCACCTTTTCTTTACAATAAGGATATCAGCGGGAAAGTGATTCTTTGGTAATTCCTTGACTAATCATATCATGATGTGATAATACTCATAATTTCTTCTATTTTTTCTCATTGTTTCTTCTAAACTCTTTTATTCTCATAATTTCTTCTAAGCTTTTTTGGGAGCCCTAGCACTGTTAACATATTATTTTGCATATACTTACATAGTTTTATTGAGGGATAATTAACATACATAAACTGCATATTTTTAAAGTGTACAGTTGGGTACACTTTGGCATGTGTATATCCTTGAGCCTGCTCCCCCGCTCTGATCACCACAGCCAAGTCAGTATAGTTATCACCTCCAAAAGTATTTTTTGTGTCCTTGCATAACCCCTCCTTCCTGCCCCTCCCTGACTCCACATCCCGTTGACCTGTCACTATAGATTAATTTGCATTTTCCAAGTTTCATATAAATGGAATCACATTCTCTTTTTTTTCATCTGGTCACCTTCATTCAGCATAATTATTTGAAAGTTCATCTGTGTTGTGTCATCTTTTAGTAGTACCTTTCTTTCGTAAAAAAATAAAATAAAAAGCTTTCTTGAGATACAATTCATGTATCCTGCAGTTTATCAGTTTAAATTGTATAAGTCAGTGGTTTTCAGTGTATTCACAAAGTTGCGTAACCACCACAGTCAATTTTGGAACATTTTCATCACTCCAAAGTCCTGTTCCTGTTTGCAGTCATTCTGTTTCCTCATGTCTCACGTGCAACCAGCCAGTAACCTACTTTTCTCTGTGTGTAGATTCGTATATTGGGAACACTTCATGTAATGGAGTCAGTTGTGACTTAGTGTAACGTTTTCAAGCTTCGTCCATGTTGTAATGTGAATGAGTACCTCATTCCTTTCTGTGGCTGAACAATATTCCATTGTGTGGATATACCTATGCCATTTACCGGTTTATCAGTTCGTTAGTTGGTAGACATTTGGGTCGTTCCCACTTTTTGGCTATCACGAATAATGCTGCGTTGGTAAACTCTCGAAACCAACCACTCTCAGGTCTACAAACATTCTGTTACAGTGGAAGCAACATGTAAGCAGCAAAGAAATAACATGACGGTTCTATGGGTTGCAGCTTTGGGGCATTTGCATTGAAGATCTAAGATGCCAAATTTGTCTTCCTGAGTCCAGAACTGCTTTTCTACTATTGCTTAAGCTCGTGAGCTAGCAAAACCAGTGTTGTGAGGGGAGTGAGGATAGAATGTTTTGAAATAATTAGCAGTTAGCTCTCTTATCTCCCTCCTCTCCCCCACACTTGTTCTTTGTTTATCGTTTCCTCAGGAAAGGAGATGTGGCATTACTGAACTGCACCGCCATTGTGAACACCAGCAATGAGAGTCTTACCGATAAGAACCCCGTGTCCGAGAGTATCTTCATGCTCGCGGGGCCCGATTTGAAGGAGGACCTCCAGAAACTTAAGGGTGAGTTTTCCTAGGTATGTTACTGTTAGGAAGCGTTTTTGATATTTAAAGAAGCATGTTTTACATTTAGTAAGAATACTAAATAGATGTAGCCGTTTTCTTGTTGTTTAAACTACACAAAAACATCTTTTGAAAACCCCACACTGTGTTAAAAACCAAACACTGAGACTTTACTCTCAGTAAAACTTCTTGGTCGTGTTCTCGAATTCGAAAATGACAGTCTCTATAGCTAGTTAAATCTTTGGTAGCATTTTCTTGGCTATATGTTTTCTTGCACAAATAAGCCTTGTGAGACAACTATCCTTTCTCTAAACTGAAAACTTCTATCATTATTTGATATTGATAGAGAATTTTTCCTTTACCTCGTGGAGAGCAAATGTTGCACTTTGGAAATGAAATTGACTTACTAATAAAACCAAAATGCATTGTAAGAACAAATATATTCTTGATTAATTTTGCACTTGCATCTTTTTTTTTCTTTTTTTAATGTTTTTATTTATTTTTGAGAGACATAGAGACAGAGTGTGAGCAGAGGAAGGGCAGAGAGAGAGGGAGACACAGAATCTGAAGCAGGCTCCAGGCTCTGAGCCATCAGCACAGAGCCCAATGCAGGACTCGAACTCACAAACAGCGAGGTCATGACCTGAGCCGAAGTTGGCTGCTTAACCTGAGCCACCCAGACGCCCCAACATCTTTTTTTTTCTTTCTTTTTTTTTTTTAATTTTTTTTTTAACGTTTATTTATTTTTGAGAGACATAGAGACAGAATGTGAGCAGGGGAAGGGCAGGGAGAGAGGGAGATACAGAAACTGGAGCAGGCTCTAAGCTCTGATGAGCCATCAGCACGGGGCTCGAACTCACAGACCGTGAGATCATGACCTGAGCTGAAGTCGGCCGCTTAACCAACTGAGCCACCCAGGCGCCCCCATCTTTTTTGTTTTCTTAACCAGAACCTTCTTCTGGGAATATTTCATTGGAAGTGGAGACAGGGAAGAGTTCTGTTACTCCACAGTCTTGTTTACCTTATTTGCATTCATTTTCTTAAATTACCAACCTGGCAAACCAAGTTACTATTATTTGACCCCAAATAGAATATTATAAAATTCAGTCAGCTCATTTTATAAAAAGTATTATGAAATACAGCGGTGTTTCTTAAAATGAAAATAACAGATCTCACCCATATAAAATCTTGATTTTTTTTATCTCTACCATTTATCAGTGAAAACTGGTTTCTAACCTAATAAGGATATTAGAATTTGAAGAGGAATACTTAATAATGCTGATTCCATGAAAGAGATGATAAGAATTACATTAACTGATCAAGAAACTGAACTGTATGATAGCTGAAGGAGGAAAAAAGCTCTCTATTAAACTAAAAACCTGATACTGTAAAGAACGTGTAGAAATTAGAAAATATAGTAGAAAGAATACTGACAGGTTCTCCGATGAAGGCAATGGAGAAGCTGGTACGGAAAAATTCCTTATGGCGTGTGTGTGTGTGTGTGTGTGTGTGTGTGTGTGTGCGTGTGTGTGTGTGTGTTCTCACACCTCAGAGCTAGACCTAAGGGTAAGAGAAAGAAGGTAATCTAATGTGAGCATACCAGTGACACCTCAGTATTTAACAGCATGTGTTTGAGAGTCTCCAAGCAGGAGTTCCCAGTGTAGCTCTGCCCCTCACTGACTGTGCAGTGTGAAACCAGTCACCGCACCTCCCAGCCTGAGTTTCCTTCTCTGTAAAGTGGGCGTGGTGATAACAGTCTCTACCGCAGTTCCTGACAGGTAACAAGAGCTCGGCGAGTATTTGGGGATGGAAGCAATATATCACGGAAAGTAAATGAAATGATGGACACTAAGTTCTAAGCACCTTCTAAGTGTTTAGTGTTCTTGCTGGTACTGGCTCCAGGCCTCAGTTGTTTGATGAGTCACCGCAAACCTGAGGAAGGATTATTGATGATGCAGTGCGGGCTGGATGCTTAATCCTCTCCCCTTTTTACATTTTCAGTAACAGCTGCATAAGTGATTACAAAGCATGACTCCCCAAACTTGTGGATGGTAGGAAGCCGAGAGGACTTAATAGGAGATGTTGGACGACCACAAAGAATTTTAAATATTCTGAGCCGACTGGAACTAGGAACCAAAAAATGAAAACATTGACAGGGGTGAATATATAAGTCTTGCAATAAGTTTAAAATCTTAATTATCCAAATTCAGGATGGGGAAGGTGTCTGACCACCTTTATTCTAGAAGGAAGTATTTACTCTCAGTAAAATGGCATCATCATTCCCTCCCATTTTTCATGCAGACGACTTCGGGGTTAACACTTTCTCCTCGTTATCCCCCACGTAAAGGCCGCCACCAAGCCAGAGATCCCTTGGGTCTGTTTATCACCACTGCCTCCACCCCAGCCTGTCTTACCCTCATCCCCCGACTGGACCGCAGCGAGGCCTCCCTTGCCACTGGTCTCCCTACATCCATTCTTCTTTACCCGAATCTGTTTCCCACGTACAGTACGCGTCTGCTTCTCAAATCGTGGATCCCTTCCTGCTTCCCTGCTTTCAGCCGTGTGGCGGCCTCCCATTACGCCTAAATGCAGACTCCTTCAGCCGCTGGGTGTCCCAGGACTTACAAGACCTCAGGCGCTTGCCTCGGGGCTCCTTCTGTGTCCCCTGTCCCTCCTTCCCACACTTGAACAAACCGATCATTTACACCCGTTCAATTTTGCATGCACTTTGCTCTTTCAGTTCTTAATTCTTCTTGAGTCTGTGCTTACGTCTCTTCCTATATTTACTTCAGAATTTGCCAGTCTCCCCGTGATATATGCTCCCAGCCCGTAGTACTTTTCTTTTGTGCCCTTAACACAATTGTAATTTCATAAATTGTTTACACGATGACAGTGTTCACAGTACACTTTGACCTCCATGAGGACAGGAACTGTATGCCTTACCGGTCTCCGTGTCCCCTGTACCAGGAATAGTGGAGGCATCATTTAAGCAGCTGACGAATGACTACAAATTCTCTGGGATTTTAATTACCTAGACTCAGCAGTGTTAATGTCTCATTTTTATTGAAAACACTAACAGTATCAGACTGTATCACTAGAAGTGTAGCGTCATAGAGGAGGGTAGCTTGTTAACAGCTTAAAATAGACTGTTATCTCTATAAGACTTTTACGTAAGCCTCATGGTGTTTCCGTGAAGAAAAAACCTTTAATATACACACAAAAGATAAAGAGAAAGGAATTAAAACATACCAGTGAGAAAAATAAATCACAAAGCAAGACAGTAAGAGAGGGAAAAAAGGAACTTAAAAAAAACCTCAGGAAACAGTTAACAAGATAGCAATAGTAATTCCTTCCCTTGCAGCAATTACTTTAAACATAAAAGGACTAAGTCCCCAATGTAAAGGCACAGGGTGGTTGGTGGATAAAAAACCAAGATGCAGCGGTATAGTCTTTTCAAGAGATTCACTTTAGCTTTAATGACTCGCGTAGGCTGAAAGTGAAGGGATGGTAAAAGGTATTCTGTGCAAATGGAAACCAAAAGAGAACGGGAGTGGCTGTACTTCCGCCAGATAAAACGGACTTGCAGTCGGAATTGGTCACAAGAGACCGAGAGGGTCACTGTATGATGAAAAAGGGGTCACTTCATCAAAGGGATGTAGCAGTTGTGAATATGTATGCACCCAACATAGAAGCACTTAAATATTTAAGGCAAATATTAATAGACCTAAATGGAGAAACAGCAGTACAGTAATAGTCGGGAGCCTGAATACAACACTTTCAACACTGGATAGATCATCCAGACAAAATTCTTAAGGAAACAGCGGGCCCGAGTTACACTGTGGGCCACATGAACGTCCTAGGCCTACACGGCATGTTCCATCTAATAGCACCAGAATGCACAT
This sequence comes from Paguma larvata, assembly GCA_030068075.1. NCBI lineage: Eukaryota > Metazoa > Chordata > Mammalia > Carnivora > Viverridae > Paguma > Paguma larvata. The sequence goes on along the minus strand of CM057833.1, from coordinate 96,851,982 downwards.
TCTTCTCAGGCACACACAGAACAGTCTCCAGTATAGAGCTTACGTATCTCCACATGCAAACTGAGGAGGAAAACGCTTTCTCCTGCAATCAGGATCACTGTGTAGTTGTGCTACCTAAATATTTGCTCTGTCACTGGGTGCTTAATGTGCAGGTTTGCTATGATGGGAGTACACACACGGCATTTTTTGATTATTTTGTTCTCTTATGAATAGGAATCTTTGCCATAAACATGAAGACAAGTTTTGTGTTTCTTACTGTGGGTGTTAGCATTTGGAGAGAAGTAAGTGTAGTTGAAAAGTCCTGACTAATCTCTAACTCAGGTATTCAGGTTATCGCTGTAGCAGTGCTCCTTGGCAGAGGGGTAGAAGACATGCTGGGCAGAGTTACGGCTGGTGTGACCTTGAACTTAATCGATTAATTTGTATTTGTTTTGCAGGAATTAAGAATACTTTCAAGATTGTGTTTTAACTGTTCATAAGGATGTCAGGATTTAGGCTTTGGGTTAGAAGAAATCTGGGCTAGAAAGAACAAGTGGAAGGTTGGGAACGGTGTGCTTATTAGCATGAGTCTAGTCTCCAGAGTTTCGGTTAACAGTTGTTAAGGGAAAGGTGGGATTCCCAAAACTAAAGTATCCTGAACACTTAAAACTCTCTTCTGTTTCTATAGTCTGTCTTCAGAGGTCTTCCAGACTGATTCTGCAGACTGACTGCCCCAATACACGTTTGCTTACCTGCAGTTTTTAACCAATTATTTTTTTATATGTATATCGTTTCTTTCAAATAATTGCTCTCTAGTTACAGAAGCAGTCAGTGTAAATTGTAGAAATTATATGCACACAAGCTACAAAATAAATGAGAACCTAACATTTTCACCGCACCGAGATCACCAGTGCTGGTTCCTTAGTGCACTCTTCTGGACCTTTGTGTGTCTGTGGGTGTATGCGTACCTCCGTAAGTATTTGTTCCCGAGATAAAGTGTCGTCTGTGTACGGTCCTTCCCTTAAGAGAATTGTACACGTACTCTTCTGCAGTCTGCTTTCTTCAGCAAGTGAATTCCACCTTTTGGCTTCAGAAATTAGTTCATCTAATACCCAAACCATAATTTTAAACTTCCAGGTGACCCAAAAATGCCCTTCGCAGCTGGTTTATCCAAAGCAATATCCAATCCAGGGTCACACGTTACATCTAATTGTCGTCTCTTTAAAGACTTTTTTTTTCATCCTACTCAGTTCCCTTTTTATGACACTTGTTGAGTGAAGTAGGCCAGCATGTCTTCCAAGATGGCCCACCCTCTGGATTTATCTGATTACCCTGAGGTGCTATTTGGTCTGTCGCTTTATCCGTTGTATTTCCTATCACCAGGAAGTTGTATCTAATTGAATCAGGTCTGGCTGAAGGATTTCATAGGTGATGTTGTATTGTGCACTTAATATGTCATACTGGGAGAAGTATAAATTCTGATTGACCAGTTAGTGGACCATTACTGACACGAAGATGGCTCTCTGGCTTAGAGTGATGACAGCTTGATTCTTCCTTGTGTACAGTGGTCTTACCCTTTGTAGTCAACATGGGGTTACTTAAGTTCTATGAATGCCCAGGACCCTGTCATACATTCACATAATGGTTTTAGCAACAATTTATAGTCCTCGTCCAAGTCAGTAATTTCATTACGATTGTGAGGTTGTAGGGGCCCCCGGGTGGCTCGGTCGGTTGAGTGTCTGATCTCAGCTCAGGTTGTGATCTCGCAGTTTGTGGGTTCGAGCCCCACATTGGCCTCGCTGCTGTCAGCCTATCAACATGGAGCCTGCTTTGGATCCTCTGTCCGTCTCTGCCCCTCCCTTGCTTGCACTCTCTCAAAAATAAATACATAAAAAAAGATTGTAAAGTTGTATAGGTTTCTAAAACCTATCATTATATCCATGGTTACTAGCTGACATTCCTCTAAAGTAGAGCCTTTCCCCAATAACTGACATGTGGTTACTCTGAATTAGTTTCTATTAGAGGGCAGCACAATGCTTAGTTCTTTTAATTACCATTTTTCAAACTAAGAATTGGTTTCATAGCCACCTCAAATGGTGCCAAATGATGTTTTTCCCCCTTTCTCTTTTTTGAGCATCAATTTGTGCTTATGGCTTTTCATCGATCGATGTGTGTGTGGTTTTAAAAGTCAAAGAATCTTATGTCGAAACGTGTAAAGGAAAGCAACAGTTCTTTTCCTTTCCCTTCCCTTCCCTTCCCTTCCCTTCCCTTCCCTTCCCTTCCCTTCCCTTCCCTTCCCTTCCCTTCAGGGGCAGATACTTTCAAACCTTTAACTTCCTTACTTTATTTAACTTCTATTTCCAAATAATATGCCACAACTACTGTATTGATTTTTCATTATCTGTTGACTTGCTATTGTGGAAATTAAAGATTAAACTCTTATTCATCCACTCCCTTCTTTTAATTTTTTTTTTAACATTTATTTACTTTTGAGAGACACAGAGACAGAGTATGAGCAGGGGAAGGGCACAGAGAGAGGCACAGAATCTGAAGCAGGCTCCAGGCTCTGAGCTGTCAGCACAGAGCCTGACGCGGGGCTTGAACTCACAGACTGTGAGATCGTGACCTGAGTCGAAGTCGGCCACTTAACCAACTGAGCCACCCAGGCACCCCTCCCTTCTTTTAACTATACAAAAAATACCCATATTTTCTTCCCCCTTCACCTCTTTCCCGAGTTGGTCTGTCAAATTTTTATTAAATCAACAGTCAGCCTTAACATTGTGACTGTACAAATACTACTCACTGCTTATTATAAAACAGATTTGAATTCTTTTGGTATAGCTGTTTTCCTCTAAGTTATTGATTTGATTATTCATTTAATTTTCTAACTAGCTTATCAATTCAATCTCAGACTTTTAAATACAACTATAGACCTCTCAATAAAATTAAAAACTTCTGGTTATCTTTCAACTCCGTGTTTTTCTTGATAAGGTCCCTCCTGAAATCCACTATCCTCTTTTCTCTTTAGTTTGTTCTCTATGCCTGCTGTATAGTTATTATCCTAGGAAATCCTTTTTTCTATTTAGTGAATCTCCATTTTCTAGATCTCTCATGCCTTTCTCTTCTTTGATGTACTCCTTCATTTTTGTGAGTGAAGCTCCCAGGAGATTTCTGAGAAGGACGGTCAGAGTATTTTTATTATTACTCTTGAAAAATCAGATGCTATTCTTATTCTTGATTCTTTGTGTGTGAATGTTTTTTTCTCTGGAAGCCTTATGATCTCATCTTATTCCTGGTATTCTCAGTTCCACAGTTTCTACCTCTACGTGGTTTGGGTATTCTGTGGGCTAGAAACTCTCATCTTTCAGTTCTGGAAAATTTGTTTTCTTTCTTTCATAATTTTCTTCCCTCTGTATTCTCTGTTCTCTCTTTGAAGAAATCGTATTGGATTTTGTACCTCCTTGTTTAATCCTCCAATTTTCATGTCTTATTTTCTAGCTTTTCTTTTTCCGGAAGCTTTCCTTAACTTCAGCTTTATTGTATCTGTTGAACTTTTCATTCCTGCTATCACGGTGTTCACTTGGCTGTAACAGTTACAGAGCACATTTTTGTTCCCGTTCTCTGGATGCTTCTTTTTTTTTTTTTTTTTATAGCATTCTGGGTTTGTTTCTGAGGTACTGTATCTTCTCTTACCTGTCTGACAGTAGTAATTCTGGTGGTGGGAGTTGCATTCTCTCTTTTTTGAGCACCATTTTGACCCCCTTTTGGTCAGAGGCTTCGCTCACTTCCTGGCGATCCTTGAGTGTCAGCTGTACTTATGAGGGAGTTGCCGAGAGAAGGTGACGGGAAGCTTTGTGTGCGAGAGTTACTGCTTGGTGGGTCTAGCCGCAGACGACAAGTTGGAGGAGCCCTGTTTTGTTGGGGAACCTCCCGTAGTTGTCACATCTGCGAGCCCTTTGGTTTGAGCCTCTTAGATTCCTGGAAGGGGTGCGAGTGTGGGCCCCTGTGTTTTAGGTGCCAGTTAGGAGCAGAGAGCGTAGCTCTTGAACTCCATCCCTTCTTCTCGGCTGTGCCTGGGGTTCTGCAGCCCAGAGGCTCTAGTTCAGCGTCTCTAGAGAGTAAACGTTCCTGCTGCTTTGGTGGTGAAGAAACCATCCCCTTGCTGTGCTGCCTGGGGAAGGCGTCATTGCGGATTTGACTGTTTTTATGCAAACTTAACTCAGCCGCCTCTTCTTAGTCCCACTTCACATCATAGCCTTCAGAAGTACGGAGACCTCCAAGTCGTGAGCCTTCCTAGTGTTCTGTAATAATAGCAGCAACAAGAATGGCAGATGATGTGTGTATGTACTTCACATGTGAGTACCAGTAGAATTCCCACTGACTAGGAAATCGAGGCCTGGAGAGGCCAGGCAGCTGCCCAGGGAGCGCAGCAGGAAAGCAGTAGGCTCACGATTTGAATCAAAGCAGTCTGTCTTGAATCCAGCACCGCCCTTCCGCACAGCCAGCTCGCTTCCTACTGGTGACCTTTTTTCTGTGAGCAGTTTGCTTTCTCTGCTTGCTGAATCAGTTATTTCTAGGCCACTGACTTGCTGCCTTCCAGAATTTTCATGATGCTTATCTGCCTCACGTGGTCTCCCATTCTCTTCGTCTCTGTTTTTATGCCTATTGTGTTGCTTCACTGTCATTTTGAGAACAGAGATCAATGTTTACGTTCAAGCCATGTTTTTAATTGAAGTTTCTCAAAGTTCCTATTACTTTTCTGTTTTATGCCTTATTTTGTTAACTTTTATTTTTTCCTGACGCCTCCATGACTGAGGCATGCTCCATTGTTCCCAGGTTGCCGGACAGGTGAAGCAAAACTGACGAAAGGATTTAATCTAGCTGCCCGGTTCATCATTCACACGGTGGGACCCAAATACAAGAGCCGCTATCGCACAGCTGCCGAGAGTTCCCTGTACAGCTGCTACAGAAACGTGCTCCAGCTGGCCAAGTACGGCTTCTTCACCTCCCGGAGGCACCGTGCCATACACTGTTAAGGCCCCGGTTTCAAAACGAAACCTAGCTGTGGAGTCAAATTTTGAGGGATTTAAATCACGTAAGAGGATTCTGAAGATAAACTTAATTATCTTCGCAAACTTAGCAGGATAAAGGAATGGATTTGGTGACTTAAGTATTTAACCTGTTCCCATTTTACTCAGTCACTACTTGAACTATATTTCCCCCAAATGGCACACTTACAATATTGATATAATTATTAAATAGTGTAATTGGGTAAACTGTTACATTAGATTTGTTGAGGGGGTAGGGAAGAAGAAGTTGAGCTGCATTTTAAGTTAATTACATACGTATGTATTACGAATGTTAGTGCTTTGTGTTTTCCTTGTGATTGCAGAGAGCAGTCAATGTCGTCCGTGGGATTCTGTGTCATCAATTCTGCAAAACGAGGTTATCCTTTAGAGGATGCAACACACATAGCACTTCGTAAGTAACATTGGAGACGCCACGCATCCATCGAGGGCTTCGTAAGTAGGACCGGGATGCTGTGCATACACTGAGCCTTACCGACTCTTCCGTTACCACCAGTTAAACAATTACAGTCAGAGAACGTTTGTTGATTAATCATGGCATCCCGGAGGGAACTTTGTATTGATAAGTTGCTGAGCTCAGTTTACTTTCTCAGGCTGACGTTTTTCTCCAGTTGAATGAGGGCTTGCAGACTTGCTTATGAAATGTGAAAATGATACCAAGCTAAGAAGTGTGGTCAGAGCACTGGGTTTTTGCATCATGATTCAGAATAATCTTGACAGATTGCAACCATGATGTCGAAACAGATTTTGTGATAGAATGTTTATGTAGCACCTTGCAGTTGAAACGGCAGCTTTCACATGTGTCATCTGAATATAAATCCTTGCATTAAGATTTAGTAAAAGGCGAAAGATTTATGCGATCTGAAGAGAAACCAGAGTATGCCTTGCATTAAGGTTTAAAAAAGACTGGGCTCGATCATTATGAGACAGAATGTCATGTACGTGATACAAAAATAAGGTGTCCAGCTAGAGGGATTCCATGGTCTCACCGTATTATATACAGGTTCAGACCACATCCAGACGTTCGTATGTGGTTCTGGGTCTCCTATCTTATGAGACACTGACAGACTGGAGAGCCAACAGTTTGAAACATGATTGGTGCTTCTCCTAAAGAAGACCATGCTCTTAGCATATGTGGTGTTCATCTTCAGTGTCCGAAGAAGTCTCGTGAACTTACTCTGTGCTGCGTGTTTGGAGCAGTGGTTGTGAACCTCTCTGGGAGCCGTCATAAACTCACTGAGCATCTGATGGAAGAAAGCTATGGACCCCTTTCCCCAGAGAACGTGCATACATCGGGAATTCGCGTCCAATTTCAGGAAGTTCATAGAGTCTTGTAAGGATTGTATGTGAGACCTCCAGCGGTAGAGAGCAGGTCTAAGACTGTGTCAGAAGGAAGGGGATTTGGTCCCACTTGAGATAGGACTTGCTGTAACTGACAGGTACTTTCAGTGAACTTCTTGTCACTGGGAATAGTCATGCAGAGGCTAAATGGCCATTTGTTGCAGATATCCCTCACTGAGGAGGAAAACTATATTAGATGATCTTTAAGAACGCTTTGTATCTCTAGAATTTAAAGGCAAGGAACTGAAAGTCTTCTATCCAACAAAAAATTAGAGATAATCAAATGTATAAAATTATTATTACATAGCCTAGAGTTTAGGATGAGGACATAAATAGTCTTATTTAACAATTAACTATTTTTAAAACTAAGGTCCACTACTCAAGGATTTTTTAGGAAATTTGCATATTTTATACTTTATTAGACTGAGTTTCTTGAGGAGCAGAGCTCTTCTCTTTCCATCTTTGCATTTCTAAGGTGCTCATAGGTCAAGAGTGCTTTAGTTCTAGTACTTGCTTAAGAAATAGGTGTTTTGGGAAACGGGTGGCTCAGTTGGCTGAGCATCTGATTGCTGATTTTCAGCTCAGGTCATGATCTCACGGTTTGTGAGTTCGAGCCCCACACTGGGCTCTGTGCTGACAGTGTGGAACCTTCTCCAGTTTCTGTCTCCTCTCTCTGCTCCTCCCCCACTTGTTCTCTAACTCTCTCTCTCTCAGTTTCTCTCCCCTCCTCTCTCTCAAAATAAATAAATCTTTAAAAAACTTTTTTTAAAAAGTATGTATTTTAAAAATGGAGGATATAGAAATTCCATTTTGTTTCCTCAACAGCCCTGTATTTTAGGGAGTATGGTGTCCATTTTATAAATAAAGAGGCTCAAAAATTTATCATGTTCTGAAGGTTATGCAATACTCATGACTCCCAAGTCCAGTGACCTGTTCGTTATACTAAATAATTCAATTATACTTGAGTTAGAACTGCTTCAGTGGATACTGGGGCCAACATGGCGGAGGAGTAGGGGGCCCAGTATTCCCCTTGTCTTCCAAACTAAGAAAGACTGAAACCAGAGGACTCTCAAACCCAAGAGTCGGGGAGGAAAGGTGTTGCAGTCTACAAGGAACGGAAAGCGAAACCCAGAAAACGCCCCAGGAACCGGCGACCTCAAGAAACAATCCAAAACGATGAAACGGAAGAATTCTCCTCAAAAGAAATTACAGGAAGTACTGACAGGCTCAAGAATTGATGGAAACAGATATAAGCAACATAACACAACATGAATATAGAATGATAATCATAAAACTAATCACTGGACTTGAAAAAAGTGTAGACGAATGCAAGGGGTGCCATGCGGCAGAGATCAAGGACCTTAAAATCGGTCAGGAAGAATTAAAAAATGCCTTGAATGAGGTGCAAAACAAATTGGAGGTGGCCACAGCATGGAATGAAGAGGCAGAAGAGAGAATAAGTGAATTAGAAGATAAAATTATGGAAAAAGAGGAAGCAAATAAAAGGAGAGAGAAGCTGATCCAGGAACAGGAAAGGAGAATTCGAGAGCTGAGCGATGCACTCAAACGAAACAATATCCATATCATAGGAATTCCAGAGGAAGAAGAGAGAGAGAAAGAAATCGAAGGGGTACTTGAACAAATCATTGCTGAGAACTTCCCCAACATGAGGAAGGAAACAGGCATGGAAATCCAAGAGGCACAGAGAACTCAGACGTAACTTGAATAAACCTTCTGCATGACACATCATAGTGAAACTGGGAAAATATAAAGACAGTGAATCCTGAAAACAGCTAGGGAAAAACGGGTTTTAACATACAAAGGTAGACACATACGGGTTGTAGCAGACTTACCTACAGAAACTTAGCAAGCTAGAAAGGAATGGCAGGATATCTTCAATGTGATGAGCAGAAAGGATATGCAACCAAGAATCCTGTATTCGGCTAGCCTGTCATTCAGAATAGAAGGAGAGATCAAGGTTTTCCCCAACAAACAAAAACTGAAGGAATTCATCACAAATAAGCCAGCACTACAAGGGATCCTGAGGGGCACTCTATGAAGGAAAGGTTGCAAAGAATACGGACTGCCAGAGACAGCCTTACAAATATGGAACTTACAGATAATGCAGTGACTGTAAGCCCATATTTTTCAATATTAACACTGAATGTAAGTGGACTAAATGCTCCAATCAAAAGACACAGGGTAACAGAATGGATTAAAAAACAAGACCCATCTATTTGCTGTCTTCAAGAGACTCATTTTAGATCTGAGGACACCTTCGGATTGAAAGCGAGGGGATGGAGAACTATCTACCATGCTAGTGGAAATCAGAAGAAAGCTGGAGTAGCCAAACTTATATCAGTTAAACTGGACTTTAAAGTAAAGGATGTAATAAGAGAGGAAGAAGGGCATTATGTAATAATTACAGGGATCATCCAGCAGGAAGAGCTAGCAATTATAAATATCTACGCACCAAATTCGGGGGCACCCAAGTTTGTAAAACAGCCAATTACAAACATAAGCAACCTTATCGATAAAAATGTCCTAATTGTTGGGGACTTTAACACTCCACTCTCAGCATTGGATAGATCCACAAAACAGAAAATTACCACAGAAACAATGGCCCTGAATGACACATTAGAACAGATGGGCCTAACAGATATCTTCAGGGTCCTTCATCCAGAAGCAAAGGAATTTTCATTCTTCTCAACTGCACATGGTACATTCTCCAAGATAGACCACATTCTGGGGCACAGGGAAGCTCTGAATAAATATAAAAGAATTGAGATCATACCGTGTACACTGTCAGACCACAATGCTTTGAAACTTGAAATCAACCACAGGAGAAAGCCTGGAAAATATCCAAAAACATAGAGGCTAAGGAACAACCTACTAAAAGATGAGTGGGTCAACCAAGCAATCAGAGAAGAAATTAAAAAATACATGGAAACAAATGAAAATGAAAATACAACAATCCAAACGCTCTGGGATGTGGCAAAGGCAGTCCTGAGAGAGAAATATATTGCAATCCAGGCCCACCTCAAGAAACAAGAAAAATCTCTAACACAAATTCTGACAGCACGCCTAAAGGAACTAGAAGCAGACAACTAAGACAGCCCAAACCCAGCAGAAAGAGAGAAATAACAAAGATCAGGGCACAGATTAATCATATGGAAACAGAAAAAGTAGTGGAACAGATCAATGAAACCAAAAGCTGGTTCTTTGAAAAAATAAAATAGACAAAACCTCTAGCCAGGCTTCTCAAAAAGAGAGAGAACCCAAATAAATAAAATCATGAATGAAAAAGGAGTAATTACAACCAATCCCTCAGAAATACAAGCAATCATCAGAGAATACTATGAAAAATTATATGCCACCAAACTCGGCAACCTGGAAGAAATCGACAAATTCCTAAATAGCCACACGCTACCAAAACTCAAATGGGAAGAAATAGAAAATTTGAACAGACCCATAACTAGTGAAGAAATTGAAATAGTTATCAAAAATTTCTCAACAAATAAAAGCCCTGGACCAGATGGCTTCCCTGTGGAATTTTACCAGACATTTAAAACAGAGTTAATTCCTATTCTCCTCAAGTTGTTCCAAAAAATTGAAACGGAAGGAAAACTCCCGGACTCATTCTATGAAGCCAGCATCACTTTGATTCCCAAACCAGAAAAAGACCCAGCAAAAAGAGAATTACAGACCAATATCCCTGATGAACTTGGATGCAAAAATTCTCAACAATATATAGCAAATCGAATCCAGCAGCATGTAAAAAGAATTATTCACCATGATCAAGTAGGATTCATTCCTGGGTTGCAGGGCTGGTTCAATATTCGCAAATCAATCAACGTGATACATCACATTAACAAAAGTGCCGAGGTCTGCCCTGAGAGGAGGCCAGCTCCTACTTCAGGGCTTCCGGTTGGTCCAGGGTTTCACCTGCATGAGGGTTGGTCTAAGCACAAGCGATGACGCGAAGTCAGTCTCTTGGAGTCAGCTTCGTATCAGGACTGGTCCAGGGCTCCATATGTAAGGGCTGAGACAGAAAACATAAAGACAAGAGAAGACAAATGACACGGAGACAGCCTCTTATTTGGACTGCTCAAAGTTTTTTTTTTTTCTTTAGGGTTTTTATGCATTTTCTCTAAACACAGCAAGCACACATCCTGCAAAGATTGGCAGGATGAAAACACTCCAATTTCTCAAGGTTCTTAGTAAAAATAAAAGAAACTGATTAAAACAAACTTTACATCCCATAAAACTTCAAAGAACCCTTGTTTCTCAAGGTTACATAGATTGTTTAAACAATTAGTATATGAGGGTAAAAAACAGCACACCTGCAGTCAAAGAATAACTAATGGATACATTCTGGTAGATATTATGGGTTGGAAGGATAAGAACAAAGTATACAGATATCAATTAAAGGCTCTAACTACAGTTAGAGGATTGTGTGAAAAACATGTTTTTTTCTAAAGTTACTCTCTAAGATTATTTATTATCTCCTGGCCATTAATAATATCTTAACCTGAAAACTACAGCAATTACCACATTCTCGAGGGTCAGCTGCACTCTTAGGTTTAATGGAACAATTAGAGATTTATTTTATTTTTGTATTATTTCTATATTACCTGAGGCAAACTAACGCCTCCTAAATGATTTTCTTATTTTCATGATGATCAACATTATATCTCTCTATATTCTAAACCTATTAAGAGGAATAAAAACCAGCAGCATTAATTGGCTAGTGAAGGGGATGCCATAAGACCCTCTTTTACTTCACTCTGCAGCTGCTGCTAGCAGGGACTTTTCTTCAATATTATCCTCACCCTGAGTGCAGGGATTCTTACAGACCCAATGTTCTTACGATAGGCCTGGCACGAATTTATCTCCTGATGGCCCTTTTGCGGCTGTGCCTGTCTTAGGTTGTCCCCCCTCTGAGGGATCTTACCCGTCACTGGCTAACCAGCCCTCCTCTTAGGGCCAAGCAAAGTGAGGAGATCAAAAGCCATAACTTTTATGGCCTCAGGCCTAATACCTGCCTTAGGACACCTCGCCCGCCGGCGGGGGTCAGGGCTCTGGGCCGCCTGGACCTTGGGCCTTACTTATTCACCCTAGGCATCGCCACCAGGGCCATGGCCTCTTGGTCCCCGGCACAAAAGAAAAGATAAGAACCTTACAATACTGTCAATAGATGCAGAGAAAGCATTTGACAAAATATAGCACCCTTTCCTAATAAAAACCCTCGAGAAAGTTGGGATAGAAGGAACATACTTAAACATCATAAAAACCATATATGAAAAGCCCACAGCTAATATCATCCTCAATGGGGAAAAACTGAGAGCCTTCCCCCTGAGACCAGGAACATGACAGGGGTGTCCACTCTCACCACTGCTATTTAACATAGTGTTGGAGGTCCTGGCATCATCAATCAGACAACAAAACAAAATAAAAGGCATCAAGATTGGCAAGGAGGAAGTCAAACTTTCACTTTTTGTAGATGACATGATATTTTACATAGAAAACTCGACAGAATCCACCAAAAGCCTGCTAGAACTGATCCATGAATTCGGCAAAGTTGCAGGGTACAAAATTAATGTACAGAAATAGGTGGCATTTCTATACACCAACAATCAAGTAGCAGAAGGAGAAATAAAGAAGCTAATCCCATTCACAATTGCACCAAAAACCATAAAATACCTAGGAATAAACCTAACCAAAGATGTAGAAGATCTCTACACTGAAAACTATAAAAAACTTATGAAGGAAATTGAGGAAGACACAAGGAAATGGAAAAACATCCCATGTTCATGGATTGGAAGAATAAATATCGTTAAAATGGCAATACTACCCAAAGCAATTTACACATTCAGTGCAATCCCAATCAAAATTGCACCGGCATTCTTCTCAAAGCTAGAGCAAACAATCCTAAAATTTGTATGGAACCACAGAAGACCCCGAATCACCAAAGTAATACTGAAGAATAAAACCAAGGCGGGAGGCATCACAATCCCAGACTTTAACCTCTACTACAAAGTGGTAGTCATCAAGACAGTATGGTATTGTCACAAAGATAGACACATAGACCAATGGAATAGAATAGAAAACTCAGAAATGGACCCACAAGTTTATGGCCAACTAATCTTTGACAAAGCGGGAAAGACTATCCAATGGGAAAAAGACAGCCTCTTTAAGGTACAGCCTCTGTACCTTAAATCTAATAGCAAAACTGTAGCATTTCATTAAAAAAAAATACACAGTTGTGCCTCTTGCTCACATACTTCTGAGCATTCAAGAAATCAATGCCTTGTATACTTTTGTAGCATCTATAGACCAAGAACCAATCTAAGAATGTAACTCTAAGTCTTTAGCACCAAACTCTTTTTAAAATCTTAGCCAGAATTTATGTCGTTTGAAATAAATGTATCAAGACTATTTATCTTTATTTTCTCGGTTCCTATGCAGTTCAGTTCTTCTCTATTAGAGGCCTAAAGAAACATCTGCATTGAAATAAGTTTATCAGGTTATTCATTCATTCAGCAAAACTCTGAGTGGCTGCGTGCTAGGCCCTGCGCTATACAGGAGAGGACACAGTGGTGACGCTGTTTGTTGTTACTGTGTTTCCATGTTGGGAAGTTTAATGCCCCAGATGTCATTCTTACCAGTTAAAGGGTTTTCACTAAAAGTTAGATACATGACATCCTAGTTGGCTGCAAAGAATAGTGCACGGATGAAACTTGGGAAGAAACGGTTTGAATTGGCTGTTGGTACTAAATCCTTGTAGCCATGACATCACTCTTTTTTCTTCTCCTTTTTGCAGAATTACTTAATGAATTCTGGTGAGGAGATTCAGTTTTAGTTACTATCTGGCATTGTAGTTGGTCTTCTAGTGGAAATCCTACAATCGTATGCTGAGAAACCACTATGTGTGAACATTAATTAAAACTTGGAGTCAAAGAGAAGAAAATCCTTTTTTGAAAGTTCATTTTTAAAAAATCATTGAGGCAGAATAGAGAAATGAAAAATAAAGTTGTCACCTAATGGAGGGAGAATTATGAATAGTCCTTCAGCAAATGGCTCTGCTGTTCTGTTTCAAGATACTGTAGCAAACAAGGCAGGCAATACCTAGATAACCAGAGCCATAAAATGTTAATTCAGGTGCTAGTTACTTTTGAATGATTGCTTGCTACATATTTAAGATGTGCTCGGTTCTGGTAATATTAATGTAAATTATACTTAGCCTTCAGAAAGCTCACAGTGTAGCTATAAAATGCCATGACAAGTTCCCAAATGGGAGGTTATTTGGGTTGCAAGAAGAGCCCAAGGAAGGATGGAGTTCTATACAAACCACACACCTTTGGATGGGGTCTTGACAAACGAGTAGGAATTCACTAAGAGAAGGCCATGGTGAGTGCAGGATATTCTAGTCAAAGGTAGCCATGCTGGCAGAGGCAGGGTAGCATAAAAGTTAAGTGGAGTGTTCTGAGTACAACAAAGAAGCCAATTTGTCGAAAACATGAGGTCTATGGGAAGAATGATGGGAAATAGGACTAAAGGGCGGGGATAGGGGGTGGCCAGTCGAGGTCCAAGCGTGGAGAATCATGCTAGGGACTTGGATCCTAACCTATAAGCAGTACAGAGCCTCAGGATTATTGAGTAAGGAGGGTGACCAGGGAAGGAAGATAACTCGGACAGTGCTGAGTATGTAGAGCTGGAAAAGAGAAAAGCACACAATTAAGAGCTTATTGCCAAAGGCTCGTAAGCATTAAGATCGTAAGACCTGCTAGAAGAAAGAAGGAATGGATATTTGAAAATTTCTGTCAGCAGTAGAATTAAAAGGACATGGTAACCCATTGAAAATGCAGGATGAAAAAATGGGGCGCCTGGGTGGCTCAGTTGGTTAAGCGTCCGACTTTGGCTCAGGTTGTGATCTTGCGGTCCATGAATTTGAGCCCCGCCTCGGGCTCAGTGAGGACAGCCCAGAGCCTGGAGCCCGCTTCAGATTCTGTATCTCCTTCTCTCTCTGCACCTCCCCCACTCCCACTCTTTTTCTCTCTGTCTCTCTCTCTCTCCAAAGTAAATAAACATTAAAAAAAAATTTTTTTAATGCAGGATGAAGGAAGAAGTGAAAAAAGTGTTAAAAAAAAATCAGGATTAGAGCTTAGATGAGCGATTGGATGTTGCTATGTGATGAAATAAAGAATACAGGTAGAAGAACAAATTTGGGAGAAAAGAGGTCAAGTTTGGTCCTCTCCAGTTTGAGGTCTCTGGATGATCTAGGCAGATATGGCCAGGAGGCAGTAGGTAATTGAGTTCTTAGATTCAGAAAACAAAATATAAAGATTTGAGAGTCTGAGTATTTACTTTGATGCTTAGCTAGCAAATTGGTGAGCTATCAGGAACATAAATACGGAGGTCGGAACCCTGGAGGACAGCATTTTTACAGGGTAGGGCGTGGGCATTTGAAATTGAAGCTGGAGAAGTCTCCAGGGAAGTAAGGACCGAGAAGAGGCCTTAGAGAAGAATCAGAATAACATAGAAATTAAGAAAAAAATAATTCACTGGTTTAATGAAATTTTGATAGGGATGCCGGGCTGAGTAGGTCATTGAATACTGTAACTGAATGACTACAAAGGCACTTAGGCTGGATCATTCTGGTAAGAGAGTAGGAGGCCCCAGGGAATAAAAACATCCTGGATAAGGGTGAGTCATCCGGTGTCAGCATTTCTGTGGCCGGCACTGTTCTAGACACAGGCAATAACGCAGTAAATAAAGCTCTTGCTGTTGGGGTACCTACATCCTAGCAGATGGGGCAGAGAAGATGTAAAATAAATTCCACAAGATGTCTGTAACCTTTACTCTGGAGGAAAGTAAATCAGAGAAGGATTTTCATTTTTTTTATTTTAGAGAGAGCACGCGCAAGCGGGGAAGAGGGGCAGAGGGAGAGAATCTTAAGCGTGCCAGTGCAGAGCCCAATGTGGGGCTTGATCCCATGACCCTGGGATCGTAACCTGAGCCGAAATCAAGAATCGGACACTCAACCAACGGAGTCACCCAGGCGCCCAGAGAAGGATTTTTAATTATGGTGGCCTGGGCAGGCTTCACTGATAAGGTGTCATTGAGCAGACACCTGACTGAAATGAGGAGTGATCCATTACAAAAATAAAACTTTGAAGAATTTGTTTGAATTTTCTTCACACAAGTCATTATTTATCAAATAATTTATTCTTTTCCTTAGGCACTGTAAGGAGATTCCTAGAGATTCACGGGGAGACCATTGAAAAAGTAGTGTTTGCTGTCTCTGAACTTGAAGAGGTATTTTCCTAATTATGTTGCCTTGTTTAAATCTTATTTTTACTTGTGTTTGCTTTTGTCTCATCATTATCTATTTGCGGAATTGCCGGCAGGCAAATCCTAGGTATCCGTGTATGTATTTGGCTGTGGGGCTTACCATCATTCGTTGAAAAAAAAAAACCCGTATTAGAAACTAAAAACAAATCACAAAGGAGCAATTCGTTCATGTTTTTCACTGCTAAGACTGTTTTCACTTAGTGAAATCCTACAAGGGGGAGTCGTTCCGCTTCGCTCCCCCGGGTTAGCTCTTAAAACATCACCTTATAGCCCAAGTACTGGGTGCCCAGGCAGCGTAACTGGACATACGCTACGGTGCTGGAAAAACTTTGATGTCTGCCTCACCTGGACACAGGCGGCAGCCTAGTCTGGTGACTGGCATTGGTCAAGTTGTGAGCGTTGCATTTTGTTGTATGTAGTTAGGGTTAGTATGTTTCAGTCTAATTTAGAACCATTTTAGAAAATTAGTTCTTCGCTTTACCTCTTATTATGTTTTATGTAGTTTTAGTGTGCTCTCTCCGATCCAGCCTGTGTTATTTTGCAGATTTGTGTCCTTGGGCGAGTTACTTAACCTCTCTGTTGTTTGAGAAAATAGAAGTGCTAATAGCATTTATATCTCAGAAGTTTCGTGGTGAATGAGTTAATTCCTGTGAAATATCCGCTGAGAGTATAAATAGCCATTTACATGATACCTGAATACTTTTGGCTTTGCTGAAGCAAGACACATTTGCTTGTTTGCTGTCTCTTCTCATCCCACCTGGTCACCTATGCGTGCGTTCTTTCAGTGATCTTTCACTGGGGTCTGGCGTACAAGTTTATGATGCTAGATCGGAATACACCAGCGAACGAGTCAGGGTCGTTGTCCTCAAGGAATCCATTGTCTGATGGTGGGGACAGACAGTTCAGAGAAGTTGGTAATTGTTGCCAAGTGCATTAACGGAGGTATGGAATGGACAGGAGCACAGAACCCTAGCCTGCACGGGCTTAGGAAAAGCTTCCCGTGGGAAGCAGTGAAGCTGGAATCGTCGTAAAAGAGAAACTACGATATTCCAGGGGAGGGGCAGATGACAACAGGACAGGAGTGGCAGTGCTTCTGCGTTCCAGGTTCAGTGACCCGAAGGTGCTAGCAGGAGAGTCAGGTTTCACCTGACCCCCTGACAATATCCTGACCTTTAACATCAGAGCTGATGGAGGGTCCCAGACAGCTCTAGTTGAGCCTAGAAGTGGTAAGGTCTTCATTCTTGGCAGAGGCTGTCTTTGTGGTGTCTGGAACAGCACTAAGCACTGCTGATGCCTGCGTCATTACTTCGTTATTTTTCACAGAATGTCTTGCTTCTCTGACACAGGCTACTTACCAAAAGCTGCTACCTCTGTACTTCCCAAGGTCATTAAAGGAGGAATGTCGATCATTGCCGTACCTGCCTGCAGATATAGGAAATGCAGAAGGGGAGCCTGTGGTACCTGAACGACAGATTAGAATAAGTGAAAAACCCGGTGCCCCGGAGGGTGAGTTCTGCCTTTCTTAATTTCCCTCTTTTATCAGGGACTGATAAAACACCACCAAGGAGATGGTTCAGTCTGCCTTTGGGGAGCTATGAGTGTGACATTAAGATCAAGACCAACTTAAATGTTTCTAGAGTCTTATTCTTGTTAAAATTTACTTTTTTTTTTTTTTTAACTTTATTTCGAGAGACAGTTTGTGTGCATGCAAGCAGGGGAGGGCCAGAGAGGGAGGTAGAGAGAGAAAAAAATCCCAAGCAGGCCCAGTGCTGTCAGCGTGGAGCCCAGCATGGAGCTCAGGCTCAGGAACTGTGAGATCATGACCTCAGTCCAAACCAGGAGTTGAGGGTTTAACCGACTGAGCCACCCAAGTGCCCCAAAATTTACTCTTTAACTTAAAATATTTCTATATTTATACACACACACACACACACACACACGTCAGTTTAGGCAGTAGAGATCCAGAGTTGAATATAACAACATTTTCACCTTCCCAAAGTATGTTTACCTGAAATTTTCAACAGTTTTCAGCAATATGTCCTTTAAAAGCCAGACCTAATATTAAATATTAAAACAAGAATGCTGTTACCATTCTTTTTTCCTTTAAGATATACTCATGTAGATTGAAGCGGCTTCAGAGCCTGGTAGGGTGCGAGCGCTTCTGAATCTGCCTTGTGACAGCTAATGTCGATCTTCATGGGTACACGGTTAAGGCCACAACTTCCTAATGTGGAGGCAGGCCTTACGTGCTTCAGTGCTAAAACTTGATCTGAAAATTCAGCAGCGTAGGAAGGACTGTGAGATTCCTGCTGTGAACACTTTTAAATGAGCATCAGGGTAAAATCTGTACAGGCTGCTCATCTCCTTCTTATCACCAGGACACAGAACGGAGGGAATGGTAAGTGGTGTGCCCTCAGGGACTGTCCGAACCGAGCTTTGCTGGAAGGCCGCCTGTGTACTTAACGGTCTGCCCAGAGTTCTGCGGAACTCCTCACGATGAAGACCCCCGCTACAGAGTACAGTTTTTCCGAAGTGCGTTCGTACATTTTGTATGACAAGGAGTAATGAAT
Source organism: Paguma larvata (assembly GCA_030068075.1). NCBI lineage: Eukaryota > Metazoa > Chordata > Mammalia > Carnivora > Viverridae > Paguma > Paguma larvata. The sequence continues at coordinate 96,833,651 of CM057833.1, read as the reverse complement.
AGCAAACCCAATTTGAGATCAGAGTGCTGGGCAGCAGATGAGGCCAGCTCGTTAGCCAGAGGGTTCCCTGTGTCCACCGAGTGCAGGGTGCTAGATTTCCTCCTAGCTGTAGGCCCAGGTGTTCATAAATCTGCTTATTAGAATGTTCAGTCTGTTAAAGTAGGTGTAAAGTCAGCTTACTTGATTCGTTCGTGGGTATTTGTTCATAAAAGCACACTCTTCTCAGTGGCTGGCCTGTCACAATCTGCGGAGCAGTGGAGTAGATGTGAGGAAGTGCCATGCGGGCGGCCCGCCCGGCTGGGCGTCGGGTAGCGGCAGCACCTCGGGAAGCTCCCCATGATCCAAGTCGTCTTGTTGCCTTTCTCTGAAGACTTTTTTTTTTTTTTTTTTAACACATCTAGAAAGGCGGCGAGGAACACACTAAGAGATAGATGGTCCATTCCAACAGTACTGACATCCGGCCAAACAAAACGATCATATGGATGAATTGGAAAGTTAGTTTATTAACTTGTAGTGATCACAGAGCTCTGATGGGTCAGTGGTTACAGGCATGGCCAGTGGAGAAAACCCGGAAGCTGTTGGAGGGAGAACGTATCCTAGCGCCTGTGGGCCCTGCAGTCCCGCTCCAGCCGTCTGTCACTGGGGTTATCGGACAGAAGGACACCAGTGTCTGTGTCAGCTAACCGTGTGCTCCCTCCTTAAGCAGTTCCGGATAAGTGACCCCAAACGTGTTCTTTTTATTTGTCCTTTGTTAGATGTGGTGCGACAGTCAGTCTTTAACCTGCGTGCTGTATAACTTCTTTTTGCTTATCATTACGGTCTACTCTTTCCTTCCCGAAGTGACACCCAGGTCACCTTGATTTGATTTCATGCTTTCCTAAAACTTCTGTCACACAGGGACAGGGGTTCTTGCATTATTTCAGTTCATTAAACGCCTAAATCTGATTTCAGTTTGATGCTCAAGAAAAATACCCTTAGCCCCAGTGTTTTCGATGACCTCCCAGCCGTCCCTCCTGCGGCATTTAGTCTGTAGCGTTTCCGGTCGGGTGTTGTCCCAGGCTCTCTACTGACAGTATTTTTGTTACAGACAGCCACGAGGAGGAGGCCGAAGGTTTGGGAGTCGACCTCTCTTTCATCGGCTCTCATGCGTTCGCTCGAATGGAAGGAGACATTGACAAGCAGAGAAGACTGATTCTTCAGGGCCAGTTGTCAGAGGCGGCCCTGCAGAAGCAGCATCAGAGAAAGTAAGGCGCGCCCCCTGGGACCCATAGACGGGGAAGGACTCGAGCAATAAAAAGGGACCTTCCATCTGCCGAGTGATCGACACATAACGTGTTTGCATCTGTTTTTCATGACAATCCAGTGAGGAAGATGCTGTCCCCATTTTGTAGATGCAGAAATTCAAAGTTAACTTCTCAGTGCTCACGGTTAAAGTGTCGTGAAGCCAGTGTTCAGGCGCACATCAGATTTCGGACCCCCACTCTTGGCTCTGTAATTGTGGTGCCTCTGGGTGAAGTCCTGAGAGTAGCAGCTAGGGGAAGGGAAAGGCGGAGTTACAAAGTATTTACTTAACTTTTTTATATTTGTAATTAAAGCATAATCTACAGTTTTGTTCAATTTAAAAACACTTTATTTCTCCCTGACTTACATCCCAGGGACCTTAAAAGCCGCTCCATTTCTCTCAGGTGTCTTCTAAAGCAGTTCTGAATAAGTCCTTTTTAAAACGTAAAGAAAAGCAGCTTATGTGCTTCTGGGTACGCTTTTCCAAGGATTAGTGGTCTCAGGAAAGCGAGCTGCTTTTCAGAAACTTTTAAAGGAGATCAAAATGATAAATTATAAATAGTTCCTATCAGCATTACCTTATAGGGTTGGTTGAGAAGTTAACATCTCATAGGATTGTTGTGAGCACCTGGTACTTAGCAAGCTCTTAAAATTGCTCACCGTCGTTCCCTCCAATACTGAGCAAATCGTGGTCTGTTTTACCTTTTAGCTTTGATAACTCGCCATCCCTTTGGACCGAAGTCCTCTCATCCCTCAATTCCTGCCCCTTCTCCAGGTTTCAGCTTAATAGTGGTAGCCTTGGAAATGTATCCCCCTGGAGGTAAACCGGAATAGGTGGGAGAGAAGTTGGAACAGAGGCCTCCTCCTGGATGCTGTTTCACACCGTGTTCTTAACCAAAGCGTAGCATAGTGTCTACCTCGGCCTGTTGCAGGGATGTGTGGTTGTGGTCAGTCTCTGCCTATATAGCGGGAGTGGACTAGAGGACCTCTGGAGCCCCTTACAGAGTTAGAATTTTGTGTCTGGTGCGTCTCTGGTCTCCATTTTATTCGGATTTAGTTTTTAGAAACAAAAGCAACTTTGCCACTGGGGGGCACCAATGAACAGCTTTTCCAAAAGTGGCAATCAAATGATAGTTTCAGTGGTTTCAAAATTTGGTGTGTGTAAGAATCATCTGGCAAGTATTTTTCTTTAAATACAGCGATGGCGTTCTCCCTCACATGACTTGGACTTTGGCATCTGCATATATTTTGAACTTTTTCACGTTGTGATTCATGCGCTACTAGTTCTGGGTACCTTTTTTCCGTTGAAGGCAGTGGTTCAGTTTTGTCTCAGGTTCCCTTTGCATTTTTAAGAATTATTGAGGACCCCAGAGAGCTTTTGTTTACATGGTTTGTACCTACCAATATTTATCATAGGAGAAATTATTAATTTATTTAAAAATAACCCGTTGTGTTTGTATGAAAAATGACTCTTTAAAAAAATAGAAAAAATGGCACTGTTTTACATTTTTGCAAATATTTTAATGTTTGGCTTAATAGAAGACAGCTGGATTCTCATATCAGCATTCAGACTGTTGCAATAAGTTGTTTTGGGTGAAGTGTGTGAAGAAAATCCAGCCCCACTCAGATACATAATTGGGAAGGAAAGGAGTATGTTAGTGGCCTTTTCAAATAACTTATATTTTATGATATTACAACATAACTCAATAAATGGTAATTTCTGAAAGTTTAGAGGTAATATGGAATCTCAAAGCATATTCATGAATTTTATATTTTGATACATTAAAATATTTTGTTGTGTCCTGCTCTTTGAATGGATTTTGTAATAGGAATTTACAGTGCGAATGTGTAACACGATGCATTCTCTGTTGGAAAACATCGATTCGCTGAATTATTCAGCTTTTCTAAATATTGACAGATTTTAATACACAATATCAAAACATTACATTTGTTAATATTGCCACTGACCTCATCAGAAAAGTCTTTAAGTATTAGGAACTCCAAGCTTCTGGTGATAGATACACATTTTCCAAAATTGTGTATATATTTTAAATCTCAAGTTTTATCACTGGCAAGAAATACCGTTGGTTGTTTTTCTGGAAATGACAGGGTCCCTTTATTCATTTTTGAGAAAACATCCGCCAGATACTCGGGTTGAATAACCACGGTTTGTCTGCCAGTCATTATTTGAAGAAAAACCAGCAAGTAGCTCAGCTTACGAGTCACATAGCGCTTTTCTTCGAGACAGCCTCATACTTCAGTATGCAGAAGTGTGCTTCCCATTTCGTGATACATTAATATCAAAAAGATGTGTTCCCAAGGGTTGACTGAATAAAATCATAATTTTTACTTCCTCATCAAAAACATTCTTAAATAAAACTGGCTTTTCTTTTCTCTCTCTCCTTTTCTTTTCTTCTTCTCTGAGAATTTTGGCAAGGGAGAGCGCGGTGACGGTAGTGCAGTCTGGGGCCCCACTGTGGTTCCCCGGAGGGCACCAGCAGTTTACTTGGCAGTAGGGTTCCACCATGGGTGCAAATGTGAGCACAGCGAGAGAGACAGATGGTGTTTCACTGTGCTCACGGAAACGGTCTGGACTCTGGAAACCCCCTGAAAGGGCGTCCGGACTGTGGACCACACTTCAAAACCACTGGTCTGCGGTTTCTCGTGCATCCCCATAGTTGAAAGGAATGTTGGTAGACGTCGCGTAGAGTTTTCCCGAGTGGAGCACACAGTGCGTGAGCACGGGAAGCACCAGGGCTGCTTGCTACACGCACTCACGCCCCACACCCGACCTCCCGAATCGGAACTCTGGGGAAAGCTGCTGAAGTTCCCTAAGTGACTCTGTCGTGCCCTTTGTCACGGATCTGATCTGACCCCTGTGGAGAGGGTAAGCCATCCCCAAGACTGGCTCACCCAGAGTCACAGCTGGCTGAGAAAGAGCCTTCCGAGTGTCGAGTGCGGCATGTCTCCCTTCTCCGCCACCTTCTTCAGCCGCTTCCACAAACCAGCTTCAGACAGGCTGGCAGAGGACTGGAGATGGTTTGTGTTCGTATACAAAGAACTGCATTGTCACCACTTTTCTCAGATCAGTCCACCTGTTCTCTCTTTCTCTTTTACACACACACACACACACACACACACACACACACACACACCCCCTCACACCCTCATAACGTTTTCTTTTCTCCATGAGTGGTATAGATAATCCGGAAATTTTGAAGTCTGTGTTTGGACTGGATACTTGTCTGTATGTGTCTCTTTCTCTAATGTGATTTGTGTCACTTAATGACTTGTTCAGTGACTAGTTCAGGCCAGTATGAAAATCTCTTCACTCCTTTCTGGAAAGGAGTCCTTGGCAAAGGGGTAGCTTCTAGGAAGGAGTGTGAAACAGCATGGAAGGCACTGTCCTTATTGGCAGAGGGCCTTGATCTTGAGACTCACATTTGTTACACAGTTGATAATTTCCATTCAGTTCAGGAAACGTTAGATATTTACTCTGTCCAAGATAATATTCTAGGTTTTGAAGTATACAGAGATAATTAAGGTAGTCGCTGTGTTTTAAAACTCATGAGTGAGCCACCCGGTCTTCAGATGTCGGGGGTGGGTTCTCAACAGCAGTCAGGCTGTGACTGTGTAGTCAACGCACAGATGCCGGCCTGTAGGAGCACAGCCTGTCGCTCCCAAAGCCTGCGCTGAGAAACAGGCGAGGAGCCTCTGTCACGCCGTGCTCTCGAGTGATAGGCTACGTCCCAGTCAAAACGTTCTCACATTTCCATTGACGTGCCCAGAGTCCGTGATGCTCACAGACGAGGCTGTGTCTCATTGCTGAGCTGCAGGACACTTCGGAGTAGTGATGGCAGCTCAGAGCAGTGGAGACCAAAACTAGTTACTCAGACATATTTGCCCTTGTCCTCCTCCTCCTGCCGCCATTCAGTGGCGTTTCCCAGAGGCCGCTTACCCTGTGACATTGCAGTAGAGTAAACGCAGAAGCAGGTGTGAGAACCCAGCAGAGCCCGAGGAGATTTGCCAAAGCGAGGAGCAGCAACTCTTCTCCCAAAACACAGTTTGTGTCGTATCATTTCTGTTCTCACCTCTAACGTGGTAAGTGTTGGTGGATATAACTGACGTAAGCATCAAGGGTCCTGAGACCAAAAGGTCTGAGAGTCGATGACTCCTTGTCCAACGGTTTATAATATAACAGAGCTAGGAGTCTTCTGTTTGTGTACTCCACCACATGCCCAATGTTTAAGATTGCAGGCTGTGGTTTTTTCAGTTTATTTCTCTTATTTTGTCTAAATAAGGCTTTATTTACACATAATGGGTCTGGTTTCTGTTAAGTATGTTAGTCAATCAGGTTGATCAAATGATCTTTCTTTTTTTTAATCTCTAAGGAAGTAGGACTTGAGTTAGCAATGTCTTCTTGAAAGCTTTCAGTTCTTCCATCAGTAACAAACCTAAGGTCCCATGGATTGGCTTCGTAGAGTCAGATGATTGCTTGCCTAGCTCTGCCTCACCACGTCATTACCTCCGTGTGGTAATTCTTTCTAACATCTGAAAAAATTAGGCATGTTGTCTAATTCTTTACTGAGATTTCTAGGTCTCCTGTCCAGTTGTGACAGCAATTCGGGTATATCATAAGATAGAAGTTGGCTTACTTACAAAATTAGGAAGCAATCCAGATATTCTTTTCCAAAAATAACAGCTTTAAAACTCTTGACATTATTGTACAGTAACTTTTTCTTTTTCATTAGTGTTCCTCGGTCGGCTTCAGGTCCAATTGCCTCCAACTCTTTTAAGTCGTTTCCCAGAATAAAAACTTTATCCACTTCATTATTCTGTATTTTCTGAGCCCTTACTAATGTGCCAAGTGTCATGCTGAACACATAATAAAGTGACGTGCAAAACAGATACAGTGTCAGCTTCGTGGAGCTTGGGGTCCTGCAGAGGAGAGACATGGTAAAGTAAGTATCGTAGGAATAATATGTTTAAACTACAGTCTGCAGTGAGTGCGTGACAAGGGTCCTAACTAGGTCCAGCGTGGGACCTGGGACGGTTGCATCAGGCCAGGAAAGCTGATGTTGATCCCAAAGCAGAATTGTCCCTGGGCTGTTGGTTGTGCGCAGATATGTTAGTCGTTAGTCTTTTAAGAGTAATTTAGTGTAAATTTTATTCATGATTCAACCTGTGATTATGCACGCGGGTGGTAATTGATTAACTGGAAAAAATTGCCTTTCTTTGTGAGGACAGCATCCAACCTTAGTTGATTGCAGCCTGTTGAGAAACTGTCCACGCGGTATTTCTGCCTTCAGAGCACTGTAAGGCTCCCTTTGGCACCAGGTTGCCGTATTTTGTGGACTGTTTACCTTAGATTATTGCAGTTTACCCAGCAGGTAATAGAAATCCGTTTACTTGGACTAAGCTTTAAGGAAACAGGAAACTATTCTGAGTTGATATTTTCCTTTTTAGCTTTTGTTTTGATTTTCGGATCAGTGTAAAAGATTGTATGTCTTTATGGAAAAAAGTACAGAAACTAGCAAAAAATGAGGTGCCGTTGAGAAGAGATATAATGGAAATTTTGAAATATGTTTTGAATAGATGAGGGAAGCAAACATTATTTCTCTGTTGGCTGAGGAGATAAAGCTAACATCTTTTGCTTTTATTCCCTCCTCCCAAATACTTATTTAATGGAAAAGAAAGTTGACTAGATAATCAAATTAAAATTCTACGATTTGTAGTGGGAATGGAGGAGACTTAATTAGAATAAAGAAGTAACCAGGTGAAGATTGTAGTCTTGAGTTGTTGCATTGGAATTCATCTCAGTCCTTAGAAACTAAACCTTTTCTGAATCATAAAACCTTTAAAGAATCGCTTGTAAGCTATAAACCTTCTCCCCATGAATATGCGTGTATGGATTTTGCCAGCCAAAATCTATTCTAGGATCCCAAGTGGTTAATCACAGATTAAGGTTAAAAACATTTTAGGGTTTATACCATTTCAGGGTTCACACCACGGAATAAAGTCAATTTTAGATGGATCGAGGACTTAATTTTTTTTTAATTAAAATTTACGGAAGAAGTTGTAGGTTAATGTCTTTTATACGTAGGAGAAAGGACAGGTTTCTTAAGATATAAAAGGCATAGTAAAAGAAAAGAAAAAAGAAAAAATAGTTTTGATTCTTTTAAAATTAAGAACTTTGGCAAATGGACCAGAAAGACAGTGTAAAGCAGATTACAGGATGGGAGTGTTCACGGTCAACATAGCTGGCAAATGATTAGGATCAAGAACATACAAAAAATTCCTGCAAGTAAGTGAGAAAAGAACACATAGCCCTCCAGAAAACCAGTATGAACGGGCATCTCACAGAGGAGCTGTCCAGTAAATAGGAACAGGATCTCCGCATCATTAGTGACCAGAGAAGTGAGATACCGTTTCAGTCCAGACAGCAAAAGTTGAAACATCTGCCACTACCGAGTGCTGAGGAGGACGTGGGTCACAGGAACTCGTATCCATTGCTTGTAGAAGTAGGTACAACACTTTGGAAAAGAGGTCCGGCCTTATCTCCCCAAACCGAATACACCTGTAACCTAGGGCTCTGACCCTTATGTAGCCACCCAGGGAAGTCCCACGCACATACACCAGGAAGCATGTAAATAAGTTGATCGTAGCACTGTTCACTGGAGCAAAAACCCGGGAACAGTCCAGGCGCCCGCCAGTGGGAGAGTGGATGAAGAAAACTGCAGTTTTCGTGTGGTACAACTACGTTACACATAGTAGAGTGAATGCACAACACTGCCACCCAGTGATAGAGATGAATCTTGGCAGTCCAGTAAGGCAGACAAGTAAGACCCAAAAGATAACACACACAGCATGGTAAGCTTTTTCAAAAAAGCTTTTTAGGAATACATACAAATGAACAAAAAAGATGTAAAAAGGAAAGCAAGAAAATGATGAGCCTGCGATTCCAGACACTGGAGGGGGGGAGCAGGGGCCAGAATTGGAGAGGAGTGACCACGTGATTAGATGTATGGTATTGTGAGAGTGCCTGCTTTTGTTTTGGTCAGGAGGTTTCAGAGAACTTATTGCTTCATTAAGCATAAGTGATTAGATAAGCAGTTTTTTAAAGAGAACCACGTGTGTACCAGTGATGAGAGTGTTTTGAACCAAGGCTAACTAATTCTGTTTTGTGCACCTGAATTCCAATTCGAAAAAGATTTTTTTCAGTGTTCATTGAACACATGGTGACTCAGTGTCAGGAGCTACCCTAGAGATTGACTGGAAATACAGAGACAAATAAGACATTTTCTGTGTCATGTGGTCTAACAGAGTAGGAGCAAACACTGGCAGTCAGTGGGTGAAGCCTCGTGCTAATCTTTGGGGTTCAAAGAAGAGAGCAGTTAATTCTGCATGTCTGGGTCTTGTCTCCGCTCCACTCTCCCATCCGCACCCCCGCCAGTCCTCCTCTGAGCGCACTTGATTGATGGAACTTTAGACCTCCGTTGGACTGCTTGTTTCAATCTATCCTACTACAGAGTTTATTCTTTGTAACCTGCGTCCGTCTCTTATGTTCAGCTTTAAAATCTTTGAAGCCAAGTAAGTGCCTTTTATTATCGTTCTCCAGTGCCCTCCCCCCAAATATCTTAGATAATACACGTTCATCATTTCACTCAACAAAGCTTGGGGTCCCTACTATGATGCAGACGTTTGCATGTATGCAGTGCATCTTTGAAAAATGAGCTAACGAATACGCGAGTGGAGGATACAAATTAACAGGCGTTTACGGAATTCCTCTTACATGCTTTATGCTGGGTACGACCTGTGGTCCTCAAAAGACACTTAAGATCTATTCCGTTCAGTCTTGCTGTGAGATGACTTAATCATAAGACAGATAACAGTAGCGTTGGGGATTTAGTGTGAATAACCAAGGAAAGGACTCTGTAAAAATATGGAATAGTACACAGGGATAAAGGAGAACGACCGTAAACAGAGGTCTTTTCTTGAGTTGCAAATTATGTCTTAAACCAGAGTGAAAAGCTATGTTGTCTTTCACTTTTCAGTTTGCATAGGTGGGTAAGTTTCCAGATTTAAACTATAGAACCATGTGATCGCAAGTGTGTTTTTCACAGGCAGTTCAGTTTCTGTGATACTAGCAAGCATATCACTTCCCAATTACAATCCATATGTAATAGGTTTCCTATTAAATACCCTTAGTTGCGTGATTGTACGTGATAGCTGAATAGTGTCCTGTATAAACCCCACTTTACGGATGAGGAAACAGGTCCGTAGAGGTGAATCAGCGTTATTTACTAAGGTTGCACAGAAAGCGATAGGATTAGAACCCAAGTATCCCTCTCCTGGTTTAGTTTTCCTCATGGTGTGCGGTGCTGCCCTGTATGATCTAGATGCTTCAAAGTTGCTTTTCATGATTTCAGTGCTGTGAAAGCTTTTTTTGCAAATAAGCGGCACTCTGAATTTTAACAAAGCAGTATGAAATAATAGAAAAAGGACTGAGCTTTCCGGAAACCTGGAGATCTGAGTGAATTTCACATTCAACTCTAGCGGTAGTTGGCTGGTAACTAAGGCTAGCTCAGCCGTGCAAGTCATTTCCCCGCTTTGAGATCTCTCACGTCTCTTCCAGTTTTCGTGTGCTTACAGCTAGAGCCGAGCTAAGCCGAGATCCCCAGGTCTGCTCTGTGGGTTCCCAGTGCAGCTGGTTTGATTAACCAATCATTAAATAAGCCTGACTTCCCACCTAAAATTACCTGGTTTCTTTGTGGTCCCACGTAACATGTGAAACACTTGCTTGTTTTTCTTTTGAAAAGTAAACTCGAGGGCACTGACGGTGTCTGTTCACTGTAGTGTTCTCAATGCCTGTCGTTTTGTAAGCACTCGGCAAGTCGTCGTTGGATGAGTGGGACATCTGTTTCGGATAACTGCTATTGCTTTAGGCCTTCTCTGCATGTTGTTTAGTAGTGGGAAATAATAGTATTTGAAAACAGTGTTCATTTGAGTACTTGCTGTCTTTGTCATTTATATGAATAGTCTTCACTTGATCATAAAGGATTTTTTAAATCACGTAGTATGAACACCTTCCTTTTCTCAGTGACTCATTTTTGTTTATTTTATCAATAACACATTGGTCGAGATTCTACATAATAGAATGACCTCCTTAATTCCTTGCACATTATAACGAAACCTCATTCCTTAGAGAAAGATAGAAACAGATTCCATCTGTAGATTTAATTTACAAGGGCTCATTATAATCATTCTATCCCTTATCTCTCCAGTTATAATCGCTGGTTATGTCAAGCAAGATCTGAGGACCTTTCTGACATTGCTTCTCTGAAAGCCTTATACCAAACAGGTGAGCGTAAGTAGCTTTTCCTCTCCTTTTTAAGGACCCCACCTGGCGTGCTACTAGAAACTTCATTTTTCTCTGGTTTTCTCCATTTTACCTATGGAAAAAAAAATTCTTTATACTAGTGGGGATAGTTTTGCTCATCCTCAAGATCTCAAAAATAGCATCTCAACCTATAAAATTATCATCTTGGAGTTCTTCGTTGGCCAACTTCATTTCTTCTTAATGTCCTTTTTCTTACCTTTTAACATTTTGTTTCTGCAAAAATACCATTCACTTGCTATACAAGATTCACACCCTGTCTAAATATAGAATGGAGATGCTGAGAGTTCTCAGGTTTCCACTCTTTCTCCATTAAATGCCTTTTTCAGACCGTAATTGTTAATTTTCAGAGTTGAGTTCCAATTAGTTTTTCCTGGATCGCTAATGTTATTAAAACTTAAACAACACCTATTTATACAGAGGCCTTGGCCCAGCAGCCTTACCCTTGGCTGTCGCTGATTTAAAACCTGTAAGAAGCCTTTATCTTAAAAGAAAAGGCAGTCATCAAAACTTCATAAAGCTAAAAGATATACATATATTGTTTTTCACAAAGTGAAAGAAATCTGAAGATGAAATTTGAAAAATGTAAGTTCTTGATTTTCCGTCTCTTATACTTGTGTAGAACGTTTTTATGATGTCGGAGTGCAGTCTGGAATAAAGTCCCCAGGCGCTGATCACATTTCCCATTCGCAGGTGTCGATAACTGTGGGCGCACAGTGATGGTGGTGGTTGGAAGAAACATTCCTGTCACGTTAATAGATATGGACAAGGTAAGCCGTGGAAAGGCTCTGTTTTACACAGAATGTTGATTTTTACAATCAGTCGGATGTGAATTTGGAGTCAGGACTGAGACTATGAGAGGGGGCGGGAATGTGCGCGTCGGGCAGAGGAGCAGCCTCTGCAGGCTGGCAGCCGCCGTCTCAGCACACTGGGGGCTTGGTCTTGCTCCGTGGGAGAACCGAAAATGCAAGAATGCCACGATGTGATCTCCAAAACCGCAGCTGCTCCGTTTCAGATATGACGCAGCTGGCGAGTTCTGGGTGGGAATCATTGTAGGTTATGATTGTACTAACAATCAGATACTGCTTTTCTCGAAAAAAAGAAAAATTAAGTCATGAGTATCTGAAGAGAAGAAGTCGGAGATGTAGTTACCCCAAGATGTCATCATCCCATAACCCCTTCATTTGGAGGCAAAGAACAGATGCATAAGAGAAAAAACAGTGTTACTGGCAAATAAAAATAAGAAAATAATTATGCTTTTAAAAATGATTAGTAATCCAGGGCACCTGGGTGGCTCAGTCGGTTGAGCTTCTGACTTTGACTCAGGTCATGATCTCACCGTTCATGAGTTCGAGCCCCGCATCGGGCTCTGCGCTGTTAGTGCGGAACCCACTTCAGAGCCTCTGTTCCCCTTCTCTCTCAAAAATAAATAACTTAAAAAAAAAAAAGTAAAAAATAAAAATGGTAATCCAAAAAAAAAATTGTGAATCAGAATATCTTTTTTTCACCTCCAAAACTAGCCCAAACTTTTAAATAGTAACCATCATCATCAAAGATGAATTAAAATGAATAAGGTGGTCACATCCATTGACCCAGGAATTCCGTTCCTGAGAATTTGCACTCAGGAAACAATCTGAGCGTGGAAGTAGCTCTGGAGCCTAAAGCTGCCCAGGTTGGAACACTGGGGCAGGAGAACGTTGGCTCCGCAGGATGAACACATAGGCCTTCCGAGAACATCAGCGTGTCAGAAGGTGACCGTGAAAGAGGACAGTCACTTTAACCAATAAATCCTTCTTAACCACAGTAAGAAATTATGTACCTAAAAATATAAAAATTGCACACAATGTTAAGGTAAAGCACATTCGTACAAAAGCAGGTCATTGCTTTCTGGCTAAGCCCTTAGGCTCCTGGTCACTGGTGTTTAGGTCAAGAGGTTGGGGAACCACTGGGCCTGGCGTGTTCCCACGGGCGGATTTGTAACACAAAACTGTGACTGAAAGTCCTGACACTGAATTATGGTATATCCACAAATGGAGTGTCTTGCCACCCTTAAAAGTTATGGTTAGAAATACTTGTAACGTAATGTCAGTAGAAAAGTGATGCATTAATTGCCTATACTCTTTAACTTGTTTTGTTTTAAGCATCAAGGTAAAAACTCAAAATGTAAATATTTCAAAATGGACATCATGGTTTTGGGGAGAATTTGTTTTCTGCATTTTTCTGTCACGTGGCTATCCTTCCTTATAGTGAGAAGCATTTAAGTTAAAGGTGGGGAATTTAAAGCTGAAAATAGGTATCTTGATTGCCCTGCAGGAGATGGAGAGTGGATAGAAAGAGGGCCAAAAGCAGCCTGGTAAAACCAGAAATAATAATAAAGATATACACAAACGCACAGGAAAACTTGATGCAAATGGTATCATTACTGAGTTTCTACTTGTAGTCATTTGTTTTGTGTCGTTAACAACCAATATGACATTCATTCTCATCATTAATAATGTGGTTGATACCAATAAAAACACAAATCTCCGCATTCGATTTTGCCATGCACTTGCTTGTGTTCTGGATATCCATGATGTATCATTTCACGTACTATAACGAGATGTATCGTGAGGTCCAAACCAGCAAGCTGGAAGGATGCTGCGTGTTCCTAGTGCCCTCCTCCGGCTGCTCTGGTAGCAGTTGGATGCTAGGCCATCTTGGCCCACTCATGATAATGCCAAGGACTGTCCTGAGGAGACTGGGAAATCGCCCGTTTTATAGGAATCTCTCCGTGGTTAACTCTTAGCTTCCTCTGCGTCACTGCTTATAGCTACAGCGCCGGGTCGTCCTGGCCCTGCCCATATTGGATCTCTGCTTTGTGTTCAGTGTTTCTCTTGAATTTCATCCTTCTTGTAATGAAATATTTCTCTGATGTGATCGGGGTCACATTAAATTTGAGGCTTTCAGAGTTCTGGAAATGCTGCCCGGCCCATTGCCATTTACTGACTAAACCCGTTCTCCTTTTCCTCATTCAGCTCACCATTAAAGATGCCAAGAAAATGAGTCCTCCGAGTGAGCCATGGGAGGGAGGCATCACTCATAATGTCCTTCCATAGTAATTCTTGGTTACATGAGAGCCTTAAGTCTGTATCCAGTAAAGACTGCACAGATTTTCATTACGTTTCAAGCAGAAACTTCAAAAATGATCAGAAGTCTAGAAATTGTACTTCTAATGATATTGACACCCTTCATTATCCCATAGAGGGAAAACCTGGCAGTTGACCAAGAACTCTTTTGAGCATATGAAGAGTTATTTGAGCAGATAGAGACTGATTGTTCTCCTCCGCCACTTAGAACAAAGCAGAAAGGGACCCTACTGTAGCATTTCCAAGAACTACTAAACGCTGGCACGGTTCACTTTCCTGAAGCTCTTTTGTGAAGAGAATCGGTACTCCTTAGCCTGAGACGTCCATCTGCAGTGCCTGGGGCATCGATTAGGTTCACCTTCCGGGTTTTGCCCCTCTTGGCTTCCGCGGAATAGACTGCTTGTGCGAGATGACCTTACTCGTACTTCTTTTTCTCTTCTAGGCTCTCTTATATTTCATCCACGTAATGGATCACATTGCTGTGAAGGAATACGTATTAGTATATTTTCACACACTGACCAGCGAATACAATCACCTGGACTCCGACTTCCTGAAGAAACTCTACGATGTTGTTGATGTCAAGTTAGTTATTTTTGCAAATTATGAAGAGGGGAGATCGCTTCTTTCCTCCCTAAGATTAACCAGTAGTAAACTTTGCTGTGTATTCTGCGAAAAGATATTTCATGTAACAAAAATTTTTATCACCGATAGATCAGATATTTTAATATTAGGAGGCCCTCCTTAACTCTAGCGTATTTTGCATTTAAGTAAATTCACGTATAAACTTTTTGCTGCTTTTAAACATCCTGCAAAAGCGTCGGGGTCATTACCAATCTTTGGATATAAGATAACAGAAATACTGCCTTCTGTTAATAAAGCGTGTTACTCTTCTCCACATACATTTATAAATATTATTTCATTTGACCCAGTGACCCATGAGTTTGATAATTCATGACCTGATCCCAGAGATTCTAGTGCAGTATAAAAAATGGCACACGACAACTTTTCGCTAGATATGAATTTACTTTGTTCTACCTGTGGATGGCTCTGTCACAGCCAAGAGAAACAATATCTTCTATAGAACAGATACTTTAAATAATGAAGTGTTCTCTGAATTATTTTTTGACATTTCACCTAAAATCCAATTTGTAAGCTAGAGCTCTTTTTAATTTTTTTCCTTTGTCAATATATTTCTGTATTCTAGCAAAGAGTTAATTGTCCATAACATGACACACTGACCCTTGTTTTTATTTCGCATCAGATACAAGAGGAATTTGAAGGCCGTTTATTTTGTTCATCCAACATTTCGTTCAAAGGTACAGTGTGTTTCTCTTTAGCTTAATCTTAAATTTAAGTGTACTGCATGCCAACATGTTAAGATATATTTCAACGTCTTAATTCTTACTATGACCACTGTGACTGCTAATGTCTTTGCTGTTCCTTTTAAGTGATTTTCATTTGGGATCCTAATGCTTTGGTCCCATGTTAATCTAGTGTCTCTGTAGGCAACGCATACGAGCTGTCAGCCTCCCAGTTCTTGCCTCTTTGTGCTCTCTCTTCATCTGGACTTGCTCACGCTCTTGACGCAGAATCCACTTTCCTTCCCTGCTCGTGCCAACTTCCATTTGTCCCACAGATCTCCGCTCAGTAGTTACTTTCCATAGAAAGCCTTCCCTGACCATTTCTGCACACAACTAGCTATTCCTGCATTGTATCTCCCCTTAAGATTTTAGTTTTTAATTCCAATTAGTTGTTCAGTTTTCTATTTTACGCTAGGCTGCAGGATTCGTGAGAGCTAGGTTATAGCTGTCTTCCTCACAGTTAAATCCCTAATATAGCTAATCCTGCGTCCTGACCTCATCAACACGTACACTCCCTTTGGTTCTTTTGCTTTTTCTAAAAATATCATTTTTTTGGTCTTTATTTTCTTCCCTGCCCAGCCTGAAACGCATGCTCTGTCACTTCAGTCACTGCTGTTAATGCTAGAATAACCGACCACCCCTTACTCACTCATCACACTCGCTCATCAGAACCTGATTGTGAGATATTTCGCCACTCTGCTTTCTTCACTCCCGTATCTGGGTTGCTGAACACGGGTGGAGAAGTCATGGAGCCGTGTGACTTGGGGCTTCGAAGCAGACACGGAGCTCTCACTGCTAAGGGCCCCCTGGTCTTTCCCTGGACGGTGTCCCAGCAGGGCTCTCCTCTCTCCTCAAGCAGCTCCTCATTCCAGCAGTTGGCCTTGCTTTGGTCTTGACCAAGAACATCAAAAACGTCAGTAAAAAGCTTCCTGTCCTCTGCCTGCCACCCCAAACTTACCTGAATTCTGTTCCTATCATTGCCTCCTTTTCTGTCACGAAAGATGTGTTTCTCCTTAATGAAGGGCAGCCCTCTGCTGTGGTCTGGGCCCCGTAGTAGTAAGAGCTGATGTTCTGTAAGCACGTCCTGTGTGCCAGCTCCCCCCACGCATCATCTTGCTTAAGCCTTGTATCCATGAAGTAGTTAGTAGCATTATGCCCGTTTTACAGGCGAGGAAATCGATGCTTTGAGAGATTAAATAACTTTTCCGAGGTAAGCAACTAATAAGTAGTGGAGGCTGGATTTGAATCTCGACGTTGAATCTCGGCAGTTGTAGAGCCCCCCTCATAACTGCACAGCACGCTTCCGTTTCTTCAGGAATTCCCTTCAGCAGTTTTCGTCTTTCTCCTCCCATTTTTCTGGACCTAACTCATCAACTTTTAAACATGCTAAAGCCTCCACTTATATCTCCTCTCCTTTGCAACCAGAATTTTTTAGTGTGACCTACATTCCATGCTCACTGTCTACTTTTTTTTTATCCACCTTAAATTACTCCAGTAATTCAGATTCCACTCTGGCAACTAAAGCTACTCACAGCAAAATCACTGGTCATCTTCGTCCTACCTGTTTTCCCTGCAGCCCCTTCTTCCTTGAAGCACTTTGACTTGGCTTTCTTGAAACTTGTTGAGTTTTCTCGTACTTGGAGCTGCTCCTGTGCCCTCCCCTCTCTCTGTTCCTGCTCATCCTTGGAGTGTTAGTGTTCCCAAACCCTCGTCCTTTTCTTTCATTCTGTACCTGTTTCATTCCTGTGTCTTCAGCAACCTGCGAATATATATGCAGTTCCCAAATACATGTCAGGAGGCAGTAAAGCCTGCTGTTCAGAGCATGAGTCCGAGACTCAGGTTCTGATGCCAGCTCTACCAACTGCCAGCTTCTCATCTCAGACAAGTAATGGAACCTCTGTGCTCTAGTTTCATCTTCTAGAAAGTGGGGATAATAATAATAGTGCTCCATTGTAGGGTTATGGGAAGGATAACATTAGTTAATACATGCAAAATGCTTAAAATTTTACCTGACCTGTAATAAACGCTCGGCACATGCTAACCGCTATCATCATCATCCTCCCCCTTCCCCTCCTCCTCCCCCTTCCTGTGCTTAGACATGCATGGCAAACCAGCAGGTAGGTATCTTCACTTAGATGTCTTACAGGCCCCTGAAGTTCAGCATTTTAAAAACAGAATAACTCCTGTGTCCCCCACTCACTCCCAAACTGCTGTATCTCCTGTCCTAGTCAGCAGGACCACTGCCCTTCAGGCGCCTAAGCCAGGAGCCAGGAAAACATCATCTTAGGTCCGTTCTGTGTGCTCACTACTGTCCAAATCCACGCCTGTGCCCCTGGCCCTGCTGCCTCCACTTTAGTTCGTCCCGCCCACCGTCCTGTGGCTGAGAGGACACGGCTGCCTCCAGTAGCACACCACCGTTCCTTCAGGCCTGCCTACTGATATTTTCTTATGGTGTTAATATAAGAAGCCTAAAATACTTAACTATGGAGTCCTTTGCAAAAGTTGGCGAAACTCAGGTCCAGGCAAAAAAAAGTCTTACCATATCGGTGGGATTTGGAGGAAAGAGGACTTATTTCAGCATAAAACCAGGATTGATTTATTAATTAAATGAGATGGGATGAGAGAAAGGACTGTGTCATCAGTGACTTCCCGCCGTCATCAGATAAAGGGGATATAAATTTGAGGGTCTCCGTCAACTAAACAGGGCTCTTTAAATATGTTAATGAATAAAATCACAAAGAAGACAACTAAAGACAGAGCCCTGGGGTCAAGGAAGGAGACCAAGGAGAAGGAATCTAAAGGTCATCCGGAGAGCCAGGACCGACTCCTGCTGTGGGAGCCAGGGGGCAGGAGAAGCGTCAGAGATGGTACAAGTGTCATCATTCTAAAGCACTGTGGAGAAGTTAAGTGAGATAAGTAGCGAAAAGTCCTCATTACACTTCATAATAAGAGATGAGTGAAGACTTCATTGAGAGAATGTTTTCACTTTGTGATTTCTCCTTGTTTATGGAATTTTTTAATTTCTCATCTTAAAATTTGCATGAAAGGGGCGGCTCAGTCAGTTAATCGTTCGACTCTGCTCCGGTCATGATCTCACAATTCAGTTCGTGAGTTCAAGCTCCACGTCGGGCTCTGTGCTGACAGCTCAGAACCTGGAGCCTGCTTCAGATTCTCTGTCTCCCTCTCTCTCTGCCCCTCCCCCACTCGCACCCTGTTTCTCAAAAAAATAAACAAACGTTTAAAAACTTGCATGAAATATTTTAAGTAAATCTTTTAAAAATTGCAAATTTTCCTTTGGTTTCCTTAGTGTTAGAATAGCATAGTAAGTGCTAATTAAATGCTTATGAGAACACTGTTTGGCCAGGCTTAAAAAAAGAAAGAAAGAGAAGTGCGGTGTTGGAACAGTCACTGAAAGGTTTTTCCTGCTCTTTGTTCAGTAAAGTTCTGGTTGCATGGTCTTATCAGATAACATCTGTTATGTCAACGTTTCTGCTATTTTGTTATGCTTAGTGAGTGGATAATTTTTTTTCTTTCTGTGGCACTTAAAGATATCACTTGACTATTTCCCCACATCTCATCATCCATTTGTATTTTGTTCACCCAGTAGCTACTGAAATCTTTGCTTTAATGAAGACAGGAGGATTAGCTTGGCTTTTGGCATGTCTTTGCAAGAATGCCTGCTCTCCCCACTTCTGTTCAGTATCGTCCCAGAGGTTCTAACCAGCACAATATGGCAAGAAAAAGAAACAAAATGCCTCTAGATATAGCGAGGAGTAAACAGTACCGTCTTTATTCGTGACATGAGCATCTATATAGAAGGCCCTGCGGTATCCTCAGAAAAACCTGTAGAATTAATACCTAAGTTTTATCAGGGTTTCAGGGTTTGAGATCAGTATTGAAAAATCAGTTATATACATTAGCTACAAACAAGCCAATTGAAATGTAAAAAGTAGGATTATTTACACTAACGTAAAAATACGTTAAGTAGTTACGGATAAATATGGCAAAAGATGTGAGAGACGCGTGCACTGTACAAATTACATACACTGCAAAACGTTCACCAGAGGAAGGAGGCGTAAAGGAAGACCTGCTGAATTTGGGCTTAGAAGACAATAATGTTCAATTCTCGGCACTTGCTCAACATGCACATTCAATCCCAGTCAATAGTTGAGCAAGCTTTTTTGTAGAGATTGGCAAAAATGCAAAGAACCTAAAAGAGCCAAAACGATTTTATGTATTTATTATTTTTTAATTTTTTTAATGTTTATTTTTGAGAGAGAGAGAGACAGAGCGTTATTTGGGTGAGGGGCAGAGAGAGAGAGGAAGACACAGAATCAGAAGCAAGTTCCAGGCTCTGAGCTGTCAGCACTGAGCCTGACGTGGGGCTTGAACCTGCAAACTGTGAGATCATGACCTGAGCTGAAGTCAGATGCTTAACTGACCGAGCCCCCCATGCCCTCTCCCTTTTTTTAAATGAAGCCGAAATGATTTTAAAAGAAAACCAAAGTTGGAGGGCCCAACACTCCTTGCTTTCAAAGCTTATTCTAAAGCTCCAATACTCAAGACAGTGCGAGGTATTGGCATAAAGATAGACCTAGAGATGAGTGGAGCAGAATGGAGAATCCTGACATAGATTCATGTGTACAGAGATGACTGGTTTTTGAGAAAAGTGTGAAGTCAGATCAGTTGAAAAAGAATGTTCTCTTCAACAAATGATACTGGAACAATTAGATATCCATGCATACACACACACACACACACACACACACACACACACACACATAAAATACAACAACTTTGATCCATGTCTTGCATCACATACAAATATTAACTGGAAATGGGTCAAAGACCTAAAATGTAAAATGTAAAAATATTAAACTTCTAAAAAGAAAATAGAAAAAGCTTTGTGACCTTGGGCAAAGCAAAGATTTCTCAGATACAACACCAAAACACGATCCGTAAAAGGAAATTTGGACTTTATCAAATTTAAAAACTTCTGCCTTCTTAAAGATGGCGAAGAGAGTGAAAAGACAAGCTGCAGCCTGAGAGAAAATCTTTGTAAATAAAGCGTTTATCTGATAAAGAATTTCTCTTCAGAGTAAAGAAATCTCAGAAATCACTAATAAGGAAGAACTCCATTTAGAAATGGGCCAGAGATTTGTGCAAACATTACCCCAAAGAAAATATATAGCTGACAGATAACCGCACACAAAGGTGTTTAATATAATTGGTCATTGGGAGGATGCGAATTAAATAAAAATGAGGTATCATTGCACTCCTGTTAGAATGGCTAAAACTTAAAAGACTGCCCCTACCAGGTGTTGGAATGTGGAAGAACTGGTATTCGGATCCAGTGCTGCTCTGAATATAAAATGTTACAGAAACTTTGGAACGCAGTTTGGCAGTTTGTTTCAAGAGTTAAGCGTACACCTACTGTGTGATCTGGCCATTCCACTCCTAGTATTTACCTGAGACAAATGAAAATATCTCTATACAAAGACTTGTACACAAATGCTCATGGAGGCTGTTTCGTAGCCTAAAACTGGAAACCACCCCCTATGCCCATCACTGGGAGAACTGATAACCAAACTAGTATATCCATAAATGGAATATTACTCAGTAATGAAAAAGGATGACCTATTGCTACACACCACAACACGAATGACTCTCAAAATAATTATGCTGAGTAAAAGAAGCCAGACACATGTACACGCTGTATGATTTCATTCATATAAAATTCTAGGGCATACAAACGAATGTGTAACTACGGAAGGGAGAGAGCAGTGATTACCTGCGGACAGGGAGGAGGGGTCGGAGAGGTGGGAGGGGAGAATGACAAAGGACCCTGAGAACCTCTGGGACTGATGGCCATGTTCTTTTTCTTGATTATGGTGATGGTTTTACAGGTGTATACATATGCCAATACTTAACAAATTATATACTTCAAATACGTGCAGTTTATTATATATCAGTTATGTTTTAAAAGATATATTTTTTTCAACTGCAATGAAATACCTCTCTACACTGCCACCAGAACAGCTAAATTTTGGAAGACTGGCAATGCCAAACATTGCCAGTGACGTGAAGCAACTGGAATTCTCCTACATCGTAAGAGGGAGTTGGAAATCGTGCAACTACTTTGAAAGGAGTTATGAAATTTTCTTATAAACCAAATATATACCTGGTCTGTGACCCATCAGTGCCACGAAGTATTTACCCAAATGAAATGAAAGCACATGTGCCTAAAAAGACTTCTTTGAGAATGTTCATGGCAGCCAGGCACCCATCAATAGGATTATGAATAATTAAGCTCTAGTATATTCTCGTAATGCAATGTTTCTTGGCAGTGAAAGAGAACACACTACTGATAGACAGAACCACATGCCAGAATCTTAAAAACAGAATCTTCTAAGGGTAGAAGAACCCTTAGATAAAAACTGTACTGTATGAATTCATTTATATGAAATTCTAGAGCAGACCGAACTAATCCATGGTAGAAAAAAATCAAAACATTGTTTGCCTCCGCGGAGAGGGCCATAAGGGAAGAGAAGCATGAGGGAACGTTCCGGGGTGATGAAAATGTTTTCTAACATAATAGGAGTTGTGCTTCTCCAGGGTGTGCATTTGGCTAAACGGTAAAAGTACATTTAAAATCTGTGCCCTGCATCGAATGTTAATTTTATAGCAAAGAAACTGAGTGAACATTGAACTCTAGTTAAAAACATGAATGCTGTCTTTGGGGACAGCTTCTTGATGTCTGCCGTTTACTTGGAAATGCAAAAAAAGTAAGATGGACCGACAGATGGGTAGACTGATGGATAAATACGTGCTAGAGAAAACATAAGGAAAGTGTTAATGATTGAGTGGTGGTATTCGCTGTAAAATCCTTCCAACTTCAGTGACTATTTGAACATTTTCATAATTTTCTTTACTTTCGTTACAAATTCAGACTTACCAGAATAGCGTTCCTTTATACCAGGCTTATGAAAATATGTAGCCACTGTTTGCTAAGATATGGCTTTAATCCCTCCTCCTCCACACAGAACGTCTATAAATAGCTATCCATCCTGCGACTTTGATGGAAACACATTACCAGAAATTTCAGTGTTAGAGCCTCTAGCCTTGGCTGTCACACATTGGAACTGTTTCAGATAGGAGTCAGTGGCAGGCTGGGCAGGGGCTGAAGACCACATGTATAAAGTGAGAAATGTTGTGTTACCTCTTCCTAACATTTTGGGATGGGGAGAATTAGGATTGAGAGAATAAGACCCACGTGTAATGAAACCCACCATTATGTTATACTAAACCAAGAACTCTAAACGGAGTGTTTGTAATTATAACGTAATGAAATGAAATCAAGGGCTAATAAAACCATCGAGTCACATTGTTCTGATTTGGATACTCCTCAGATCTTTTCCAGGCCACTCCACCCAAAGTGGTAATAAATTGCTCATATAAATCACTACTCCTTTTCTTCTTTGAAGTTTACTAATACAAGGCAAACTAACAGAATTTAAACTTACCATCGATTCTGGCTCCAATTGATTAGTTTAGTGCATATGTGTGTAAACAGTCCCCTAGTTTCTATTGTTTTGTGATTCTGTGTTCTTGGCTTTGTGTTGGTGAATAATTGGGTGAAGGAATTTCTGGCATTCACAGAATGCCACAGCAGGCCTTTTTCAAGTTTTATATCTTCTTCAGTTTGTTAAAACGGCAGATATTAAGTAATACAAATTTATCTATGCATATGTATACAACTTATAAATAAATACTAGAAAATTAAAAGTTAAGCTATATAAAGCTAAAATTTTAGAAAGTGAAGACCGTGGTCTTGAGTCTCCCCAAACAGAAAACTTTTAACTGAGTTTCTACTTCTGTCTACTTTGAGTAATTTTCTCTTGCCAATACCTGGAGGATGTGAAGGAGGTAATGGCAGAAAGTAGACAGAGAAATGCCTCAGACCACTGCCTCCTCTTCCCCGACCCAGCCTCCTCTGAGCTTACCACCATGTCGGTATTGTGTGGCATATGCAGGAGTGCTTTCAGAGAAGGGTGCAATTAAGAGGCGCATTGAAGATCATATAAGTCTAACTTGCTCATTTTGTAGATGAAGAAACTGAGGCACCGATTGAAGGGCAATATATTTTTATCGTAGATCCAGAAATATTAAACTATCCCTAAACAGTATTATGGTAATAAGCTCAGAAACTCTTATTCCTCCTATTCATTCTTCCAGCACATATTAAGTTCCTTACTTTTTGGTTGGGCGTTAATTGGATGCTATGAATATGGTATTGAGTAAGACATTCCCCGCTTTGGGGAGTTTACAGTCTATTTAGAGAATCACATAGTAGAGTACTATTGCTAATTTTGCAGTAATGAGTAAACAAAGTGTTGTTGGAACATTTAGAAGGAAGCACCTTTTCCTGATTTGGGTGGAGGGTGGTAAAAGAAAGCCTCCTCGTTGGGGTAAATTTTGATCTGAGCTCTGAAGAACAATACACCAGGCAAAGGATTGAGGAAAAGGGTGTCAGGACTATAAAAGCAGCATGTAAAAAGGTTTTGAGGCAAGAGAACGATGGCACAAAAGTCTTCTGCATTGGCCCTTATTATAGCTCTGTGTGTTTCCCCCTTTTTCCGAGTGGCTGGGGCTCCTTGCATACGTAGGTGTTCACATGTTTCTGTGGGCCAGTCATCGCAGTCAGTACATTTTGCCTTAGCTAGTTGTGAGTCTCATGCTTATAATCTAGACCCTCTACCAGAATCTAAGCTCCCTTTACAGGAGCGGCTCTCTCATTGTTATCCTGTATCACCTACAATGCAACACTTAGCTCACGGGTGACCAGTAGACGTTTACACCTTCACAAATGTTTAATCTCTTAACACAGCCTTCAGATTCTTCTCTGTTCAGACCCTACACTCCTCTAATTTTCTTAAGCTCTTTCTGGAATCTGTGAAATGTCTGTGACCTCTCCGTAGCTTTTCCTGGTTTATTAGCTACCTCCGTGGCCAGTCTGAGAGCTGCTTCTAATCTGCAAGCTTCACCAACCTAGTTTGCATTCATGAGATATATACCAGCACGTGCTTTAAGGAAACGGATGTCAAAAACTGATTTGGGGTATATAAGTGACGATTCAATTTGATTTAAATTAACTCGCCTAGTTCTCGCAAAGCCAAATGCCTCCCCTCTCCTGCATCACCCCCCTTTCCATAAACCTGGTAAGATGCAGGGGAGTGGGGAGAGGCTAATGTTAGTATTTGAGGCCTTATGCCAGTCATTGGTAGTGTAGCCAAAATAGAATAGTGTCTCAAGCTATAAAAATCATTGTAAAATAAGTCCTATCTTTATTTATTCATTCTTTATCAATTACTTTGCGAATGCTGGTTCTGTCTGTGTCTCATAAAACATTAGACTGTTATTCTATGATTGTCTGCCAAGTACTAGGGAAATTACAGAAATGGACGTAAGAAACTGAAATCCAAGAAGCAGGAATAAGTGCTCTAAATGCAATGTAAATTTCTGGTATTGAGAACTCAATAGAAGGGATAATCTGGAGTTGGAAGGGAGAAATAAGGATTGAAATGAGTCTCTACCGAGTTCTGCCAGGTTGGACAGGATCCTGATAAGTCAGGGCAGTGTTGTCTCTGTTCTTTCACGCCTTTTCGTGTAAGAAAGTGTGAAGGAGGTGTATCATATCAGGGTCCTGAAGGTATGTGAAAGGTGTGGACAACCACTGGAAAACGCGGGAAGAATAGCCAAAGAAATTAACAAGACGATTGGCATCAGTGACAGATACCCAAAGTGTCGTGTATTGATCATGTGCCCAGTTACACATTTGTTGTGCCAGTGCACACATCCGTATGCATGTTTCCTTCTGGGAATAAAACGGGGACAGCAACAATACCATACCTACCTCACAGAGCCATTGTGTAAGCCATCGGTAAACACGACTGATTAGATTGGCCATTTGGAGAGATGAACAATAATTTGTAAGTTCCAGCTGTTGCCTAGTTTATGTCGCTGTTTGCTGTTAACAATTTTTTTTCTTTTTTTAGAACCAACAAGTTTTGCAGACTAGCTCTTATAGAGGGTTTGCATGTTGTAAAGTGAAATGAGCAAAGGTGGCTTCACAGTCACAGAAGATTCACTTGACTAAGAAAGACTGCATGCCAGATGTCACATGAAACATGAACGTATCAAATATTGGCAGAAATTTTCTTTGTAGTCTCATTCGAAAAAATGAAGAATTTATGAGATTTGGAGATGTTAACCATTTTCAGAGTACCACGGAATCAATTATTCTACCAAATAATACAGGGTTTTTGCCCATAACCCACAGTAAGAAGTATATGTTACATGACAACACACTACACACATAGAAGCATACAGACACCTAAATGAAACAAAAGTTTCATGAAACACCTTGCTCACCCCTTATCACGTCCCCTAGTAATTGTTATTCTAGCGTGTTTCCTTTTTATTGTGGTTGTTTTGAATTCTGTTCTTAGTCCACTAAACTAATTGCATGATTCACTGATGAACTACAACCTGCACTTGGAAAAACATTGCTCATCGTAAGCTTTTTCTGACGTTAGTTTCAATTTTGAAATAAGAGTTTGTATCCAGTGAAAATTGTCAAAATCATGTTTCACACTTTGCACTCTGGCCCCCAGCTTAAATTGTTTCTCTCTTCTGTTAACCAGGTGTCGACATGGTTTTTTACCACCTTTTCTGTCTCAGGACTGAAGGACAAAGTCCACCATGTGGACAGCCTCCACCAGCTGTTTTCCGCCATATCGCCAGAACAGATCGACTTTCCTCCTTTTGTCCTTGAATACGATGCCAGGGTAAGAAGTTCCAGGCGTTCTCCCTCACCCGGTGTAGTATCGTAACTCCTCTCCAGGGCACTGCTTACGACTGCAGCGTCCTTTTATTATAAGATGGTATCAATGCAGTTTGGGTGTTCTGGCAAACTCGATAGTATCATTCAACATTCCCTTCCTGCAGTAACTAGGAAAACGCTTTGTCCTAGGAGAGGGCTTTTTCCCCAATAAACTTTTCAGTGGGAGATTTTTCTGCTCTTGGTTTGAAACCAACCCTTGCTTATATTGTCAGTTCTCTGCCACCTCTGCCAAGTTTTCTTAAGATTGCATAGCTCTTCATCTGCATAAGCAGGGTCGGAAGAATCTGTAGGCGTCTGACATTTTCAACACAAATTCAGATAAGGTAGCCTATCTTAGTAGCCTTTGCCCTACTAAAAGTTTCATTTTGTATACTGTTTTTAAGAGCATCAAGCAACAATATTAGTATTGTTATTACTTTTCAATGCATTTATGAATAGATTACGTAAACACTAATAAGGGGCTACTCTTGAGTTTCAGGAAAGCTCTCTCCCATTGTGTTTATTCTCACTCCCACTTTAGTAGTCCAAAACAAAACAAAACTAAGCAGCATGGTTGGCCAAAAGACCACCAGTCTCCTTATTTACCTGTTGCTGATGACATAACCTTATGCATGAATCGGGGAATGTATCTGAAGGTTATGAAGCTTCAGATGAATTGTTCTTCCCCAGCTATCGTGCAGCCGTGTATACACCGAAATAATGTTCTACAAGATATTTTCTCTCTGCCACTTCTTTAACTTGAGCTATAGTTTCTGCCTTCCTTTATGTGAAGAGCAAAGTATTCAGTGTGTTCTAATGGCTAATAAACTTTCATGTTTGGCTTTTGTACAGAGAGGATTTTGTAATTGGAGTAGCCGGGTCATAGAAAGATTGCTGGGTATATGAAGTATCAGCTTATGTTCATGCAGATTGCTGGAGTAGAAAATAACCTTACTGTTATTCTTTCGCACTGTATATCACACTTCTTAATATTAAAAAAAAATGGATAGCAGGAAGTAAAAGGAAAGATCCTAAAAGATATTTTGAGATCAAAAATTTGGAATGACCGTTCAAAGCTAGTGTCTGGATTTATAATTTATTTTCTGGGGAAGAACATACAAGGTGAATTGCATTGGTTAGAAGACCCAAACGACTGCTCTTTAGGCCAACCGATTTTCTATAATCTTAAGGGTCTATGAAACAGACTTTCATTAAATATCAACACCACATTCAAGCTTGGTTTTGTCTGTTACGTTTGTGTGCTGGTTTTAGGTTTTTCTTCTATTTGGCATATCAAATGCAGGCCTAATTAACGATGTGATGAATTAAAATTTAATAAAATAACCTATAATCTAACACTTGGGTCATTGGATCATCTCTCTGTGCCTGTACTAGAGCTTTCTAAAATTGAGATATTAGGCTGTCTATATATAAAGGCCAAAGAGAAGAACAAAAACTGGGAAGAAACAAAAGAAGGTGTCAGGAGACGATGCAGAAAGGGCCGGCAGAGGCCAGGTCACTGAATCCTAGAGCTTTACGTGTTACTTGCAGCACTTAGGCTTTGTGGTCAGCGGGGAGCGTTCTACAAGGGAGAACTACCCATATATTTCTGTGTAGAACCATGGCCAAAGAAACCGCACAGAACGTGCCTGGAGAAGGGTAACACCAGAGGCAGGGAGACAAGGAAGAGGCCAGTAGAGGGTCCGAGGAGAAATGAGACTAGAGCTAGGGCAGCGGTGGTGATCATGGCAAGGACTTGAAGATCTTAGATTTAGAAGTAGACATTTTGGGAAGTAAAACCCACAGTGTTTGGTGACTGAGCAGGCCATTCAGAGAGATGGAAGAGGAAGGATGCCTAAGGTGACTACCAGAGCTTCTGCCGTTGGAAACAGGGTAGGTGGTGTGGCCACCACCCCAGAGAGGCAGTGTGGAGGAAGAACATGGGGGTGGGCAGTGTTGGAGTGGGAGAGAAGAGACAGGCAGTGTGTCTGTTCCATTTGTGACACTGGGTTTGGTGACACTGGGTTTGAGGTGGCCCGTGGAACTGTGAGGCGGAGATGCAGTAGGTGGCTGGATATTACCTTGTAAGGACATTTTCCCTTCCTAGGAAGAGTTAAAAGTGTCATTAGAGAAAAGGGAGTAAGTGTGGAGTTGGTTAATTCACTGGCATGTTCACTTCTGCCTTGCACATAGTAGGTATGATGTGACTTTTGTTGTTGGCAGGTTTTGGTGGGCTTCTATTTTCTGGGTCTTGCATGACTTAGAATAGCAACATAAGTTTTATGGGGATGAAAGGAACCTCTGAAGGTAGTTAGGAGGTAATTTTTATGTATCTGTATCAAATTTTACAGAGACAATTTCAGAAAGGGAGCTAGCTAGTCAGCACTCTCATAAATATAGTCAAAGAAGAGAGTATACACATTTACCTGGCAACAGTTCTTCAGAGTTCTATGACTGTTTCCAGAAATAGAGAAAATAGATTGGTCGGCAGGCTCTTGCACAGTGTGAGGCTAATGTAAAAAGCGCTATTTCATAGCATTAAGAATTAGATTTGCCCTTCTTACTTTATCACAATTTAATGCGGATGTTAAGAAACCTGAAAAAAATACGGTCGTAGAATGGAATGGAGAAATCTTAAAGATGGATAGTGAACCGTTTCTGTTCAGATGAACTTCAAAGTAGATTTGTCTGTTGAGGCGTGTTTCATCAGCATAGCTTCCGTGCATGCGGAGAATATAGGAGCGGTCAGTATAACAGATCTCGAAGGGCAATTCTAAAATACAAAACAAAAAGAAAAAGGCTTTTTTTTTTTTTTCCAAATAATCTGAAATGCAGCCAATCCTAGGATTAGTTTCTATCTAATTTTTAAAAACCTTTTTAATGTCTGGTCCCATCTATAATCAGAAAGTAGGTTTTCCTAGATATGCTCTTGTTTTCCATGCTGTGGTCGCAGGATCCGTTCTTGCTCCGCAGCACCTGCTCTGAAGAATATGAGAGCTTGTGATTCCTTTACTCGGTCAGATAACAGTTAGCCACCTGCTGTGTTCAAAACCAGATAGGTCCAGTGCCCCATCATAACTAATAATCTAAATGTACCGTAAGCCAAGGCTATTTTCATCTGTCCCTCATTCTGCTTTCCTAGTTATTATCTATATTAATGCTAAGCATTTCTGTTTATGATTTACCGAAAAACAAGTTTTTTGTCAAATACTTTCCTTAGACATGAGCAATGAATCCAGAGTCCCATAAATATACATTCAAAGGTCCATCTACCAGAAAGTGAACCGTCATCATTTTTTATTCAGATAAAATTAGCCAAGATGAAGTCAGGAAATTTGCCCTTACTCTTCTGTTTTGTCCCATCATTCCGTATTATATTAAGATTCAGCACACAGTAAGACAGTACAGTCGAAAACAGACCAGGATTTCAATTCAGACTCCTCTGGTTACTACCGGGTGATCTCAGGTGAGTTATGCAAGCCGTGCGATCCGCAGGGTCTTCTCTGGAAAAGCAGGATATTCTCCACTTGACGGCATTGTGTGAGAACATGAAGGGATAATGAAAGAAAAGTGCCGACAAAGTGTCTGGCGTATAGAATTAAACATGAAGTAATGGTGTTACTTAGAAGTATCACCATCCTGATGCCTTCCACCCGCTCCACACCAGCCCTGGCTGACTCCGGTGAGACGGTTTTGGCGGCTGACTGGCCTCGCTCAGGGCCACGTGTGTGTTAGACGTTTTACAGAGGGTGTCGTCGACTGTAAAGCCCTTTCTTTCACATTCCCGTTTGAATTGGTTTCATTACTTAACGTTCTTGTCTTTTTTTTCTCCCACAGGAAAACGGGCCTTACTATCCATCTTCTCCCCCGTCACCAGATTTGTGACCTGCCGTCGTGTAGTGCTGCTGGTTTCCAGGGACGTCGCGTTCTCCACGGATCGCCACCTGTTGAAACGATATTCATTTTTGCTGTTCAGATCCAGAGAGCCTTTTGTCCCCACCTCTCTGGTATTTTTTTATTGACTGTCTATTTTCTGGCACATAAGCAATCTGAAAATGGTAGGCCATTCCGAACTGCACACTTCTTTTAAATTTGTATATTTGTATCAAATGAAAATGTTCATTTTTAGAGGGTTGTTCATAGAAATTGGGGAGCAGCTTTGGAGCCTCTTCAGTTTCCCGAAAGGACACAAGATTCCTCATTAGACAAGCCACCAACGTTGTTCATGCCATCTCTTTTAACATTGCACGCTTCCCTCGTGTACTTCACTGTTGCTCAAAATACATAGAACTGGTGTGTGCTGATCATATATGCATCGTTTGCTTCAGATCCTGGCATTGCATTTTATGCAGATAATTTGGTTATGAAGAAAGAGAATCATCTGGGGTCAAGGATGTGGAAATGTATCGGATCAAAATATCAAAATCATCAGCAACATACAGGTCTTGGGATCTCACTGCACCCGTTAAGGTGAAGATTTAAGGACTGAACTTCCTGGCGTTTCCAATTTGTTAAGATTGCCACTGTTCTGGCCCCAATGGCAGCAGACAACAGGACTGTATCTCCCGCCTTTTCCCTATACTCATGGATGATTCAGTTGCCTTATTTTAAAGGACTGAACTTATTAGTATTCTGAAGTGAAAGGTATCCCTTAGACTCCATCAGTGATCTTCGAGAGAGTGTGGTCTTCCCAGAGGTGTGATTTTGTTGGGCTTTTAAAGCCCCTCCCTCTAAGGACACTTCCTCACAGTGTCTCTTGAGTTGCCTATATCAGTATGGAGGAGGTTTGTTGCGGTGAACGAAATTCCATATCGCGTTTGCCACTCGGGCTCTATTTGTGCCTTAGCGTGCTTATTAATGAGAACCAGAATTCTGATAGCTACCTCACAGAGGTATCCTAAGGGCATTTAGAAAGGGCTTTTGATGTCTTTGGATAAGATGCTGGAGGAGCTGATGTAGGGTGTCATTTCGGTCAGTCTTTAAATGATCATAAATACACTTGAGGGCACTACCAGGCACTCCTCTTGTCCTTGGCACCTTTCGAGTCATTTTTCTTTTCTTGGGACGAGAGCTGCTAGTGAAAAATCCCAACCCTGAGGACCTCCTTCCTACTTTGTCCAGAATTTCTTCTGGCCGACTCCTCCCCCAATGCTACACTTTAACAAGAGGCATCTGTTGGCCATTTTAAACTCTTCTTGAATTAAGGTCAAACCAGTATCATTTCCATCTGGATGTCTTCATATTCCTTTTGATTCCTACACCACCACCCCTCCCTCCGTCCATCCTGTATGTTGGCTGCTCAGAGGAGAAAAAGTAGAACTCTTCTGTTCTCATGTGTTCGGGATCAGTGCTCCCAAAGGTCCCATTCCTCTGTGCCCAATTTAATTGTTCAGTGGAGATAAAGGAAACCTTCTTTCATGACAGAGAAATTCTCCTATACTTGTATTAGCCCCATACAAACAACAAGGGGCTTTACATTTCTTCGATAAACACTCTTATCTTTTGCACATAAAGGACACATTTGCTCTGCATCAGAATTCAAAGCCACTTAGCTCCTTATATGTGCTGATTTGGTAAGAGTTTCCTGTTATGTTCCCTAGGTCATCAGATCCAGACAGCCAGTCAGTTGTCTGGTCTTAAGCTTCCTCTCAAACAGCACTATTTTAATTCCCTTAAGCTTCGAGCTTTAAAAATCTGAAAAATTACCTTCATCTTCTCCAGTCTGTTATTAGATCAGAGTTGGGGTATCTTTTCACTGGGAGTGGTCATTAAAAATAGAGGCCTTTTCTTTTTTGAAATTGGACTTGGCTACCTCAAATTGGCATCTGGCCCGAATCATTTCCTCTATAGATAACGGAGGCTGCAAACGGCTTTGCCATTTGAAAGGAATTCAGTTGATGTGTACAATTTCTTACAGGCAATAACTTTGAAAGAATGTTCCTTTGCTATATTCATATGAGTATATTAATGTCTAGTAACACAAGATTCTACATATAGTGAACTTCTGGTTCAACTCATCTCCTAGGATATAAAGGTAGTATAGAAGTATATACATATCAGCCCCATTTCATAATTTAATGGTGTCTAAAGATAAGGGCTGTACTTTTCAGCGAAACGAAATTTGGTACAGGACCAAGCTCAGGCTTTTATAGCTGCCTAGAGTGTTATGTAATGAAGTTGTTTCAATGCATTAAGTCCTACAAGGGGGACATGATGACCTTCTAGTGAAATGATCGTGTAAAGTTCAGTATGTATCCGCCTTTGTCAAAAGGTTGCGTTGCCTGGATAACGTGCCATTTCCAGGGACACATTAGAGGATGAAAGGGTGACTGGGTGGAGATGAGCACTAGCATCTGATGTTAATTCAAAGCCCCACCAAGTCTTTAATTTAATCCAACTTCGGTCATGCCAAATGCTAGTTGAAGAAGAAACAATTTCTCAAATTTTAATTTAATTCATTAATTCATTCAAGGCATAATAGGATTTCTTAAACAAGTACATTTCCTCAGCATATATTTGGATTCTTCCTAACTCTTCTATGTCCAAGTTTCTTGATAGCGAAAATAACCTCTGGAAAAAACTGTCTTTATTAGACTCGTAAGGCTTAGAGACCAAGTGGTTCAAGATTTTCTGCTCTTGCACATACATCTTATTTCACTGGCTGGCGCTCTGTTACATTTATTTTTCTCAAAGGAATCCAAGTAATTTGTGACCAAACAACAGAGGATTTGTAGAGTATTTTTGATAGGAAAATTGGATATAGATTTTCAATCAAATGTCTGAAATCTGAAAGGATGAAAATATCTTGCATTTCTAGAGAAGGATGAGAACAACCACTCCAGTAGAAAAACATGGCCTGCCTGTTTCTCCCTGTTTTCTATTTGCTTAGATATTGTTTAGTGAATTCATACCGTACATAATGGTTTCTTTTCTTTGCAATAGTTACGAACAAAACGATAAAATGTGGTCTCGGTATAAGCTACAAATCACTCTTCGTGTTTCCCCTGATTGTGTATATATATATATAAAGAGAGAGTTTATATCGATTAAAATATGATTAGAAATTATTAGAATTTGAAGTACTAGAAGGAGAAGGACTGTATTCTAAGACCAGTGGATTGATTGTATCAAGGACCCAGAGGACTGTAAGGTAGCATGTACACCTCTGAAATTGGAGATGGCCAGTGAGTTTCGGATTGTGGTTCTCTGAAGTTACAGCCGTTAGAGTCCACATGCATTAGTGTCTTTTACCTACACTGGCACCGATATACCTCATGGTGTGTGATTGACTCTTGGTTCAGGATTGCCTGAGACCATGAAGGATTAAAGAAGGACTCTACCTGTGATCTAGGTCGTATCCAGAGATTATAAGATTACAATGGATTATAAGGATTTCCCAGTAGGCCAAACCCTATATACATATACATACATATGTATATGTATCTACACACACATCCTATATACATATACCTTCTTACATATGTACATGAATATATATGTGTGTACACACACACACACAGAGTAATCCACTTTGCATCATGTTCTTTGAATGTGGTTTCTATGGCCCATATCTGTAGACAATACAGAGCAATAAATAACAGTTCAAGCTTTGATTCTATCAAACTAGCCCTTAAGTAGATGATACCATGGTCATTTTATATATTAGTGGCTCTCTTGGATATTAATTTTATTTTCATTGCTTCCAGGAATAGTACCCAATCTTTTTATGTGAAGCAAGCATTAAATGTATAGGCCGCTGAGTTCAAGAAGAAAAACATAGATACTTTCTAGGTGAATTACACTAACAAAGTCATAACTGCTGAATGTGATCTAATATTTTCGTTGAACGGTTAAAATTAATACATTTTGTATATACAGTCATACTTTTCCTTTGCAATGTGTTTTGTTAGCGTAAGCACACAGTCGTCCTAAACTGAGCCAGCACTTTGTTAGACCAGTTCTTGTGGGCCAAAATGTTTAAATAAGAGTTTAACTTATGTAAGTGATTTTAATTGCTGTTGGGCACAGAAGATCTACATGATCTTAAAATGTGTTTATTCAGAATTCAGAATGCTTTTATGAATATTTTATTATTATAATTTTTTAATGTTTATTTTTTTGAGAGAGAGAAACAGAGTGCGAGCAGGGGAGAGGCAGAGAGAGGGAGACACAGAATCTGAAGCAGGCTCCAGGCTCCGAGCTGTCAGCGCAGAGCCGGACATGGGGCTCGAACTCACAGACTGTGAGATCATGACCTGAGCAGAAGTCGGATGCTTAACTGACTGAGCCACCCGGGCACCCCTGAATATTTTACATTTAAAATATATTTTGGTCTCTGAAAGAAGTTCGATCCCATTTAAAGAGGCTCCCACTCTGTGTGAATACAGCCTCTGAGGAGCCGGTAGTGAAACGGTGGTGTTTCCATTGGACGCGAGGGTGGGGCAGTCTGTTTGGGCCTTTACACATGGATTTTCTGTAATCACCAAAGTTCACCTGTGGAGTAGTACAAAATGCAGCGAATTCTGCTGTCAGCCTTCTCTGTGGGGACTTAGACCACTGTTTCTCGAACTTTAACGCACATAGAATGAATCAGCCGGCAATGTGTCGAAATGCAGATTCTAATAGAGTAGCTCTGGTACGGAGCCTGGGGTTCTTGGTTTCTAACAAGCTCAGGTGATTATCAACACTCCTGGTCCCAAGACCCCAAGGAAAAGAGCCTAGACTATATTCAGCCTCCATATTTTCCCTGTTTCAAGGATGGGAGACATAACCATCGCAATCCTTTCTGTGGGCCAGGCACTCGCATTCATTATCTCATTTAATCCTCCTCCAAATCCCGTGAGGTCCATGGTGATAGAGAGGTTAAGTGACCTGCCGACACCCATGCGCACAGGCAGTGCAGGAGAGAGGCGTGGTTCTCAGACTCGAATAGTGCGCGTCCCCTTTAATAAGGAGAGGTCGTCTTCGTGCCTCAGTTTTTACTGCAGTATTTATTGTGTTGTCCAAGTATATATAAACAGATGCTTTAGGCTTGCAGTTCTTGCACAGTTATAAAACCAAAAGAAGTTTATAGATTAGATACAAGCCAAACTACAAAACTAACACAATTTAAAGTAACCTTAATGAAATGTGATGGATGGCGATGTTTTGCCCGAACAGAACCGTCACCTGTGATGTGATGACGGTACCAAAGGTACCGAGTGCTGGAGCACAGGTTCTTTCGAGCTCAGCGTGCACCCGCCATGTGCTGTGCGTGCTGCGTGGTGACTCAGCTCAGCGCCGCCCCACCCCCCACCCCCGTGTTCCTCAGTTCAGGCCGTGCCTTCCATTTTTTAGGACTCAGTGATGTTACTCGGTCTTCATCTACTTGAACGTATCGTTTCCCTGTGAAGTCAGCCTCTGTTCTCCAGAAACCTTCTGCAGCCAAAGCAGAACCCAGCTTTAAGGTGCAAGTAAACACAAATGCAGACCTAGGCACCTAAAATGTCCTGGCAAAATTTGGTTTTCAAGCAGTTAATATTCATAAACCAATATCCAGAACACGAATGTTAGTTACTTTGAAATTTTTTATCAGCATGAAAAATATCTAATTCTCACGCTAAACTCATGGATTCCCCCACCAAACACACCCACCCACACACTCACGGTCCCTCCACTGTTCCCCTCACCGCCGCCCCAAGAATTTTTAAGGACGGTTAGTGAATATTGGTGCTTGAGCCCCTAAAACACTTGGGTTCAGACCTTGGGCATGGTTCCCCACCTTTTCTGAACCTCAGAGTTTTCATGTGGTAACAGGGATAATACTACTCATCAAATAGGAGAAAGAAATGCAAAAATGCTTATAAAGCATGGATAGTGTTTATGAAAGGTACCTACCGTGCTTTGATTAGAAATTATAATAACCGAAGCACCTAGGTGGCTCAGTCGCTTAAGTGTCCAACTCTTGATTTCAGCCGAGGTCATGATCTCACAGTCCTGAGATCAAGCCCCGTGTCAGGCTTCACACTGGGTGTGGAGCCTGCTTGGAATTCTCTCTCTCTCTCTCTCTCTCTGCTCTTCCCCCACCTTAGAATAAATAAATATTTAAAAAATATATAGTAACTAACATTTGAGGACTTAGTATGTGCCTTCTCCTTTGCCAAGCTCTTTATATATGTTACCTTCTACGTTGAGAGAGAGAATCAGGATTCAAATCCAAGTCTGATTTCAAAACTCATAATAATCTTTTCAGTAATAATACAAAACAGTGTAAGTTGCTTATTTAACAAGTTACTTACTTTTAATTGGTATTTTCTCAAAAATACTATAAAATTAACAATGTTTCTCTGGAGGGGAAATGGCTAAGGTTTTTTTAAACAATTGTGTAATGCGCTGAGAAATTGACACAAAATAAATGTGAATTGTTTCTGAAGGCTGTCATGCTAGGTCGTAGTCCAGTAAAACGGTATTAGGACCGTTAGGCTCAACTTGTGCATTATTGCTCTCTTGCACATTTAACATCTGTAACTAATGATCACATGAGATTCTTCCTGAATCTCGATACAGCTTTTTTGCAGAAAAAAAGAATTCCACCCCCACCACTATTATATTCCTTGATAGTTCTGGGATAGTCTGCAAACATCTTGACTCTTCACCTGTGAAACAGATTTTTAAAAATTGCTCTGTCCTTTAAAATAGTTTCAAGTAAGTCTTTTATCTTTTCTTAGTTTTCTAAAATAAATTCTGGAGTTCTGAGAAATGAACAAGCTTATCCGTAGGCTGGGTTTTCACTGTTCTGTGTTTTTTCTTTTTCCTAATTGGGTGCTGGGAGAAAATACCAGGAGAGAGCTGTAAGAGGAACTCAGTCATTTATTAACAAAGATAGCATGTAGCAAATTCAAGTTCTCTCCCTACTTCCTAAAACAGACTTGCATGTAAGTCTACTAAGACAGTAGAGATAGGTGAAATAGAAGGCTGCCACTGAATTTCATAAGGTCTCTTTTTAAAAACATATTTTCTTTGTAACATCCTGTGTAGAAGCATCATAATCATCTGTGTTGTGGAAATTCCTGTGTTTCGGGTCCAGCCTCTTTTCCCATCTGCAAGATCTTTAAGTTCAGTGAATAGATGGCTCTGCACACATGTCATCGAGATAGAAGATTGTCCCCCATGATAGCTCGCTGCCTCCCCCCGTAGCACAGCACGAGAAAATTGTTCCGGCTTCACATGACAGAGGGGGCCCAGGCTTACCCGCTTTCCTCCAGTTTTAGCAGTCTGTTACTTGATTTGGGTTGTGAGCCCTGCTTCAAGTTATTTTTCCTCTTTCTCTTATTAAAGACAAATAAGATCAATTTATTATAGCTTTGGATGGAATGGCCCGTCGTCTTTGGATCATAAAGAAAATCCAAATTTATTTTTTATAAGGCAGTATACAAAGCATCTGACCATTTCATTATGTCTTCTAGTTGAGCCGTGTCTGACATTCTCATTTTGGAAGGCTTATTGTAAATCATAACATTGATTTTTTTTAAAGCCTTGTTTTAGGTAGGTGGTTATCCGTGAATTTCATTTCTAAGAGTAAAGTAAGTGTTAAAACATTGGTTCTCAAAAACAGAGGAGGAAGTAGAGGCCCAGGCAGGGGAAGGCAGCAGCATCGCGCTCCTAGCCGGGTCATGTGGACAGTAGGTAGTCATAGGGTGACCTTGCCGTCTATAGCTAGAGCCCTTTGGTTTAACCGTGTTTGCATAGCTGCTTGGCTTTGACAGTCCCTCTTAAGTGCTCTAAACAAGTTTGTTTTTTTAATTTATTATTTATCATTTATTTATTTATTTTTTTAATCTAAGTTGCACTTGCTCAGCCAAGCTCCCCGGGAGGACCAGAGTTCAAGAATTAGCAACAGAGGTTATCAGTCAACTTAAAGTTAGGTAAGTGAAGCCCAGACATGCCGCACAGTTGTTTTCTTTGTCGGGCACTTAGTACGAGGCCAGAGCTACGAGGTGCTGTCATTTCCTTGTCGAATCCGTCCTGTTGCCGTGGAAAATACCGTCTTAGTAAATTGAGTTTGGAGCCTCACACAACCCCCATGGAAATTCCACAAGAAGTGAGAAGAACCATGTTTGTAGTCCACAGTGGTGGAATGGCACTGGGTGAGACCAGTCTGCGTCTCGGCCTTTTTGTTTGTCTTGTTTTTCTGTTTATAATTTATTGTGCCATGTATCAAAATCAAGTTGTAATATAATACCATCCTGTGTTCTTACAGATGTAAAAGTTCTCATGACTACCTATTTCTGTTCTAATTTTATGGAGTCTATCCTTTATTGGTATGTGCATTTTTTTATTTTCTCTTTACTTTTTTTGGCATCTTTATTGAAATATAATTCACATATCATGAAGCTCATCAATTTAAAGTGTATACTTCAGTGGGTTTTAGTATGCTTGGCGTTCACAGCCATCACCACTCTCTACTTGTAGAACATTTCAACATCCTAAATAGAAGCCCCACGCCCATCAGTAGTCATCTTCCATTCCCACTCTCCACCCTTCCGCCTGTGTCGTTTGGACTTCACTCCTCCCTCTGACACACATCTCCATGTTTGCACTGTTGGTAGAACAGCGTCTGAATAAGTGTTTATTGAATGAATTAATACCACATAGGTCCCTAGCCATTGCAACTGAGGGGTAATTCAGAGGGCAGTGGAATCAGTGTCAAAAGACTAGATTCAAATCCTGACGGATGCTTACCAGCAGCGTTGTCGTGGGTATGGAGTCACTTAGCCATACTCAGCCTCAGTTTTCAAGGCCGTAAAATGTTGATAGCAATATCTGCTTCACAAGATGGTTGTGAGACTCACCTGAGAAAATATGGTCACAACGCTTGGCACAGTGCCTGGCCCACACTGAGAAAGTCGTCGACATTTGTTCCTTGGTGACAGGGAAATCCCGAGGTTGGTGACCAGCGGAAATACCTGCTGCCAGATTAGACGTTAGGGAAATCTGAGCAGGTATTTGCCGTAGTCGCCAGGCGAGGGGTTCAGGGTAGTGGCACAGCCATTTCTTATTGCCCAGTCTTCCCCGTTTCCTTCCTCACAAGAGAGAATTCTAAAGTACAACGTACAACCGTTTACTCTCCCTTAACCTCCCAACTGCTGCCTCTCCTGTCTCCTCTGCAGCACAATAGCCGTTTCCTTTCCACATGTGGTGTTGGTTCTCACATAGTAGGCCCACATTTTGTATAGAAGCGGTGTTGGTTCTCATGTAGTAGGCCCACACTTTGTACAGAAGCGGTGTTGGTTCCACGTAGGAGGCCCACACTTTGTACAGAAGCGGTGTTGGTTCTCACATAGTAGGCCCACACTTTGTACAGAAGCGGTGTTGATTCCACGTAGTAGGCCACACTTTGTACAGAAGCGGTGTTGGTTCCACGTAGGAGGCCCACACTTTGTACAGAAGCGGTGTTGGTTCTCACGTAGTAGGCCCACACTTCGTACAGAAGCGGTGTTGGTTCCACGTAGGAGGCCCACACTTCGTACAGAAGCGGTGTTGGTTCCACGTAGTAGGCCCACACTTTGTACAGAAGCGGTGTTGGTTCCACGTAGGAGGCCCACACTTCGTACAGAAGCGGTGTTGGTTCTCACGTAGGAGGCCCACACTTCGTACAGAAGCGGTGTTGGTTCCACGTAGTAGGCCCACACTTCGTACAGAAGCGGTGTTGGTTCTCACGTAGTAGGCCCACACTTCGTACAGAAGCGGTGTTGGTTCCACGTAGGAGGCCCACACTTCGTACAGAAGCGGTGTTGGTTCCACGTAGTAGGCCCACACTTCGTACAGAAGCGGTGTTGGTTCCACGTAGGAGGCCCACACTTCGTACAGAAGCGGTGTTGGTTCTCACGTAGTAGGCCCACACTTCGTACAGAAGCGGTGTTGGTTCCACGTAGGAGGCCCACACTTCGTACAGAAGCGGTGTTGGTTCCACGTAGTAGGCCCACACTTTGTACAGAAGCGGTGTTGGTTCCACGTAGGAGGCCCACACTTCGTACAGAAGCGGTGTTGGTTCCACGCAGGAGGCCCACACTTCGTACAGAAGCGGTGTTGGTTCCACGCAGGAGGCCCACACTTCGTACAGAAGCGGTGTTGGTTCCACGTAGTAGGCCCACACTTCGTACAGAAGCGGTGTTGGTTCCACGTAGTAGGCCCACACTTCGTACAGAAGCGGTGTTGGTTCTCACGTAGGAGGCCCACACTTCGTACAGAAGCGGTGTTGGTTCTCACGTAGTAGGCCCACACTTCGTACAGAAGCGGTGTTGGTTCTCACGTAGTAGGCCCACACTTCGTACAGAAGCGGTGTTGGTTCCACGTAGGAGGCCCACACTTCGTACAGAAGCGGTGTTGGTTCTCACGTAGTAGGCCCACACTTCGTACAGAAGCGGTGTTGGTTCCACGTAGTAGGCCCACACTTCGTACAGAAGCGGTGTTGGTTCCACGCAGGAGGCCCACACTTCGTACAGAAGCGGTGTTGGTTCCACGCAGGAGGCCCACACTTCGTACAGAAGCGGTGTTGGTTCCACGCAGGAGGCCCACACTTCGTACAGAAGCGGTGTTGGTTCCACGCAGGAGGCCCACACTTCGTACAGAAGCGGTGTTGGTTCCACGCAGGAGGCCCACACTTCGTACAGAAGCGAGCGTGTCCACCAGCTGTAAAGAACTGACCTCTACAACTGATTACCACCCCTTGATCCCGACCTCAGCAGACACTTGCTCCTTCCTTTCACCACCGGTGCGGAAACCCTCTCCAGGAGAAGCAGCTGCCTACCTTAGGCAACTGACAGCCGGGACCGACTGCTGGCCCTCTCAGAGACAAGGGAACATGTTTCACTCTATTTTGCTCTCATAGCCACTGCCTCGCCTACGTCTAGAGTCGCCTTAGCAGATTTGCTACGCATGCATCTTACAAAACATTCCCTACACAACAGTAATGAAATAATAGTAGCTGTCATTTACAGGATACCAGGCATCATAAATATATTATCCCCAATTCTTACAGTAAACTTGCGGGTTAGGTATTTCCTCCATTTTACAGAAGAAAAAAAGAGAATCTTGGAGAAGTCAAGAAAGTA
The DNA here is from genome assembly GCA_030068075.1 of Paguma larvata. NCBI lineage: Eukaryota > Metazoa > Chordata > Mammalia > Carnivora > Viverridae > Paguma > Paguma larvata. The sequence continues at coordinate 96,792,513 of CM057833.1, read as the reverse complement.
GCCACAAGGTAATTTTACGGAATACATTAAAAGAAATTTTTTTAACATTTATTTATTTTTGAGAGACAGAGACAGAGCATGAGCGGGGAAGGGCAGAGAGAGAGGGAGATACAGAATCTAAAGCAGGCTCCAGACTCTGAGCCGTCAGCACAGAGCCCGACACAGGGCTCGAACTCACAGACAGTGAGATCGTGACTTGAGCCAAAGTTGGCCGCTCAATCGACTGACCCACCCAGGCGCCCCCGGAATACATTTTAGAAAGACAAAGAAGGTTGGGTAAATCTACCTATATGGCGTGTCTTCCGTCAGCTATGGGACTCTCCGTTGTGTGGCATTAGTCTCGTATGTAGAAGCACAGGCCTCAATCCCAATCCCAGCTTAGCCGTTTCCTGGCTCTGTGACCCGGACATGTTTCCCAAACTCTCTGAATTTCAGCTCTCTCATATGTAAAGAGTGCTTACCTCTTAGAGTTACTCTGAGGACCAAATGACTTAATACTTCCAAAAGTCATAAACACTAGCTAGTGTCTCATTTAAATATTATAATTGCTGCGATCAAAATGTCTCGCTTTCCAGGGTTATCAGATACGCTTGGCTCTTTAATTTTAAATTATGTCACATTCCCAGTTCAGAAGATGTACGATGTATCTGGTATGTCTTTCCTTCAAGAGAAAATGACATTTTAAATCAGAGGTTGGCAAACTTTTTTGGTACAGGGCCAGATCATAAATATTTTAGGCTTTTCAGGCCAAATGGTCTCGGTCACAACCATTCAGTGCTGCCTCTACGGCACGAAACCAGCCACGGACAGTACTGGAGCAAGTAGGTGTGCCTGTGTTCCAATAAGACTTTATTTATGGAGACTGGAATGTAAAGTTCAAATAATTTTTCAAGTATAACAAAATAATATTTCTCTTTGTTTTCAACTGTTTAAAACCATCAAAGTACACTTGGCTTGAGGGCCGTATGAAAACAGGCAGTGTACCTCTCTGACCTCTACCTACTTCCTCCAGGTGATGGGAGTTTAACAGCAATGATTATTTATTGAATTCATACCTTCGTACAAGATATTCGACTCATTTTTGTTCTTACTCTCTTATTCCTACTTTACAAGTGAAGCAGTGGAGGCTCAGAGAAGCAAAAAACTTGCTCAGGGTTACAATACCAGCAGCTAACCCTGGTGTCTGATTCCCATAAACCCTCCCAACCCGCTCAGTAGAATACAGACTGAATGGGAATAGGGACCTCATTGGACTCATTACGTGCCATATCCAGTGCCTAGACTAGTCCCTGGTATATGACAGACATTGCATACATGCTTGTGGAATGAATGAATGAAGGAATGAATGAATGAGTGAGTGAATGAATTTTCCATCATGCCAGTGGTTCTGAATCTTTTCTTAGGTCAGGGACGCCTCTGAGAAACAACTTATTTCAAAGTCTGGATCATTTGTCCAGATAAATATAACGCTAAGAAACCTTACGTTAACTATTCGGCCAACTATTGAAAGAAGATGCTGTTCACGAATTCTGAACGATATTGATAAGAATTCTTTTCATAAGCATGGAAACAGGATTTGGAGAGGTTTTATTTCTTTCCTTTACTTGAAATAATGATATTAAGGGCACTGAACATTAAGGCCTAAAATGTTTTCTTTTCCTAGTCACTCATAGCTCCCAGGCACACTTCTCAAAACTTGATTCCCTTAAAAGTCACTTCCTCAAAAATTATTACTTAAAAAATGACTTTTATTGGTCCCAAGTGCTTCGACATGAAAAGTGAGAAACCACGGCCTGTTTAAGACTAACATGCGATTTTTTGTCTTCATAAATACGGTTGTGAGGAAAGTATCCATAGTTCACTGCTCAGAGGCCGGCCAGATCTGAGTCCGGTGTGTTGCTCAGGACCGCCTTCTGCTGCTTCTACTTGCTGCCATTTACTTAGAACATCACGTTCCACACCGTGGTCTCCTGCTAAGACAATGAGAGGGAGGGTTATTAATATTTAGACATTAAATTCAGATGTTACTGATTTACATTTCCTCCTCTAAAGCATCTGCTGTTTACATACTCTCAACGTTTACCTCAGAACCTGGAGGTCGTGCCTCATTTCAGGTGAACAGTCAGATTAAGGGTATTTTGTTTTCACGGAATGCTATAAAAACAAAGGGTGTCGCTGATGGAGACTTAAAAAAAATTCACGTTCCGCATTCGCTCGCTCCTCCCTTTGCACTCCGTTTACTGCATTCCCCCCGCTCCCCAAAGGAGTTACCTTCTAAAACATGAGTATTCTCATGTTTCTGGGACAAGTCACTCTGGGACGTGACCATTCTTGGGTCACGTCGTGCCATTTAAGATTCCCCATGGCACTTATTACCAGGGCTCATATTCAACCACATCGATTGTTAAAGGTACTGAAATAATTCCAAAGAGTTGGGAGGTAGCTGCCATCCTGAGCCCTGCAAATGCCCCTTACCACCCCCCGTCCTTCCCCCAGGGTCCCTGGATCTCCACAACTCTTGCAACTAAAGGGTTAATATCACCTGCCCTTCCACTGCCCTACACCAAGACTACGGCCAGCACCTCACCTGATTGGTCAATGCCACACCAGTTTAAATACCACACTTACTGCCACATATGTATGTATGAAGAAGTAGGGACTTAGACCTTTCTGTTTTGTTCATTACAGTATCCTCAATGTCTCCTTGAACAGTCCCTGACATGTAGTAGGTTTTTAAATAATTGCCGAAAGAAAAAAAAGTGTATTTATGCTTATAGTATCCAAGCAGTAAGATCCGAAGCAGGAGAGCCACCTGATCAATCAGGATTTGCGAACTGCTTAATGAGTCACAGGAGCAGGAAAAGCCTAAGAGTTAAGAGGATCCCTGTATAATGCATTTTTATGGACAGCCAAATTTTCTTTCCTTTAGTTAGGAACTCCTCTTCACAACATTAACTCTCGATAATTTGCTTCCTTCCTCCCACCCCCCCCCCAGAAGGGTTGATAAGGGTTGAGTTTCAGGTCCCAAATTGCCTCATTAATGGCCAAGTCCTAGACCTGAAGGTAGAAGCTGATCTTCTACCAAGACAACAAGATGTGGAAACCTGTAGGAAGGCTCTGAGGGGATGAGACCGTCTTCTGGGATGGTAGAGACTGAGTCCCCCATAAAACGAGCCAGAAAGCCTAAGGGGCCAGAGCTGTTGCCGTCCTTCCTGATAGCTGGGCCTACACACACACACACACACACACACACATAAACACACACAAAGAGAGGGCACTGATGAACAGTTAATACCTACCCACGGAGCTGCTCTCAGGTGAAGCTCCCCCACTTGTCGGGCTTGGAGACGAACGAGACGCTCACGTCGCATCACCTCCACAGAGCCCAAACAATCCAGTGTGGTGCATTCCTAACAATTCCATAACACTTCCTGCCTTTCCTTAATACCTACCTGTGAATGTCTCTGAACTTAGGAAGCTATTCCAAGTCTCTGCCATCTGTTATTTCTTATTTTCACTCTGTGAGATACAATCTTCCATTTGTTCCAAATTTGTCTTTTTCAGTGTTCAAGGACTACCTGCTAAACCTCGCATTTTATAACTCGGTGATTCTTCATTTCCACATTCACCTCCCTGAGGTCTCCTGTCTGTATGTAATCATTCCCAGATGAATGTATCTCTTCAAGTGGTCCCCGTGTGCTTGGGGGACCTGCCAGGCACCTGGATGCTAACCGTAAGCTACCTAGCTACCTCTTGGGTCCGTTACTCTTCTCCATCACAGCAAAGAGGTTCTGTAAGTTCTCCCTCACGACAGCAAAATAACTGAGGTGGAGCAAGATGGCACCCTGCCTGCTCGTCTCGGCTCTCGTACTGTAAATGAGTCTCCTGATTTGGGTTCACTTAGTGCCATGTGTTTTGAATTTTTGTTCTCCGTTGATTTCTCTACTTAAAATGGCTCCCAGCGCAGCACTCAAGTGCTGTCTGGTATTCCAAAATGCAAGAAGGCTGCAATGTTCCTTCTGGAGGAAACACATGGGTTAGATGGGCTCCATTCAGGCATGAGCTGTACAGTGCCATTGGCCACGAGTTCAGTGTTCGCGAGTCAACCATACAAGGGATCTTTAAACAGGAACACACAGAAAACAAAATTATGGATTTATTGGTTGATGAAAAATGTTTTGACTAGAGGCTCAACAGAACCTCGCATTTCTCCTAGGAGATTTACGATTTAGTGTCCCAGCAACTTTATGGAACAGAACTACCACAAACTATAAGAGTCAGTCACAGTTGTGAGCAACTGAACCCACGCTACTATATTTGTCCTACTGAACAGTTGACTACCAACTCAGAAAATCCTTGTTGGGCAGCTACCGTGCACTGGGCTGTAGGAATACAGTCTTGCACAAGACAGTCTTAATCCTTAACTTCATGCATCTTCTAGCCTGGTGGGGACATTTGTAAACATGCAAGACAAGTGTGAATCTGATGGTAATGACCAATTCTGTCACAACAGGGGATGGGCAAAATCCTTGGCCAAGAGGGACTAGGCAGATGTCTGTTCTGTCAGTTCTTGCCCACCTATCCTGTCCACCCTCCTAGCTGTCCTAAAATGTAATCACCTACCTGAAAGTTCCTCTTCACTCACTCCAGCATCCAGGGATGCTGTTTATAGGCAACAAGTTAACAGGTCCTTTCCCACTCACAAGAGAACTCTGGGAGAAGCCTCGTCCAAGTGTTGCAAAAAGGTTATGTTTGGACATTAACTGATCCCAGATGCTTGCGTTGCTATAATGAGAATGACCAGGGCGCCCTCCTGGGCTGAGCAGGGAAAGGTGCTGGAATCTAATAGTAATAGCTGGTGCATTTTGTATTTGCCGAACTCCCCACGGCTGCCCTATATCTGATATTTGAATGTCTGGAAGTGCACAGAATCTTTGATCCACTTACTTCATGGTGGTGACAGATACATAGACCTTCTACTTAATCAGGGCTAGACTGTGATTCAAACCCTCTTGCTGTGCACTTCACTATTTTCCAAGTGATTCTAAGAATCTTCCTTGTCCAAAAAGTCCTGTGTCACACTCCACAGTCTTCCCTTAAGTACTAACATCTGCCCTTTGAACTTGTTCTGGGACCACATGTCCATCCTCAGAAAGGGAGCCACCAACTCCCTGCTTGTATTTGTGAGGGCTCCGTCTCTGTCTTCCAGCAGAATGTCATCAGAAGGCTGATACATGATTTATGAGAGCCTCGTGCTCAGCTAGATCCTTTCTCCTCGTGCCAGTCTGGGCCATCCATCTGCTTGTGTGATCCAGGATGGCGTGGGACCCCTCCAGTCCGCCAGGGACAGGTGATCTCCTTACTGCCCAGCAACACATTTCAGAGGGTTATTTGTCACTGTGAGCAGTTGCTCTAATTTCAACTTTTAACACGTAGTGTCTGGAACGCCACAGTATTCACAGTGCTGAGCACAACACCCGTACTGACTATTTATTTTTAATAAATATCTGGGCTGCCATCTTGGATTCTCACATGAATTGGAAGCCCTGCCCTGTATAGTTACTTCTGAACATGGCTTTATAAACATGTACTCCTTGACTACACTACATTTTAAAAATAGCCTACTTAGGGGTGCCTGGGTGGCTCAGTCGATTAAGTGGCCGACTTCAGCTCAGGTCATGATCTCACAGTTTGTGAGTTCGAGCCCCACGTCGGACTCTGTGCTGATGGCTCGGAGCCTGGAGCCTGCTTCTGATTCTGTGTCTGCCTCTCTCTCTGCCCCTCCCCTGCTTACACTCTGTCTCTCTGTCTCTCAAAAATAAATAAACATTAAAAAAAAATAGCCTACTTACTGCTGGGCTATAAGCAGTATGTAACTGTTTGACACCCATTTTTATGTTTTTTGCTTGTTTTTACTTTTATATGGTAATATTATTATGAAAAACAAGTAGGCATGGATCTGTAAAGCTGTGCATTACAACCAGGGGGTAGAGAAGGTAGGTAGAAGAGGCAGGAAAATCAGTCTTGCCTGTTCACATACCTAAATAGCTTTGGGGACAGAATGAGTTACTTGCAAAGAAGATATAAAAGATGGATATATCTTCATCAAAAATCCATTCTTTGGCAAATGAGAGTGTCTGTCCCAGTTTAGAAAGAAAGACTTAATAGTGTGCTAAGTTTTAAGGGTTGAAGATTCTTTTTCTTCTTGTTTTCCTTGTTCATTGCACTTGTTAGAATGTTGCAGAAAGAACTCTTCTCTGGAGTTACAAGACCTGGGTTTGAACCTCAGCTTCTCCATTTTCTTAACCTATCTGGTCTCTATCTCTGGGCTTTCTTCTTATTTTATAATTCTACTGTGTCACCTCAAAACGTAGCTGAAGGTAAATTGGAAACTAGAAAGCACAATATCCAACTAGAAAAAGTATCATCATCACATCCTTTGTAAATCAAGATCAACCCCCTGACTCTGGATATCATAAGAATTCACCAGAAGTACATCTTTTAAGAAAAGCTTCTGCTCACCCAAGTCTGATATAATAAATGCAAAGACTCTGCCAAGGCAAATTCCTGAAAAGAACACAGTGCAACAGAAGCAGTTCACGAAGTCCTGTGAGTTTTGGTCAATGATTACATCCTGTTGCAGTGTTAGCAAGGGTTGGCAACCAACCTGGAGATAGAGAAAAGAAGTGACGAAAATGTCAAGATTCCTCAAGCAGATATGTCACAGAATGAATTGGAGTAGACGAGGACATTGTGTTCGGCGAGAAAGGCCAGGAGGTTTGGCCATGTCCATACCAAATTATTACCGTCCTGTTTGAAGAATCTCACTTCGCTGTGAAATGTTGAAAACAAACACATTCCAGCAGAGAGCTGTTAGTCCTGACCTTTATTCCGGATGACCTACAGACAGGAATAGCATACTGTACTTTCTCGCCTTATAGTTTTAACACTCCTTGTTTTTCAAGCAAACATTTGGGACTCGTGGTACGGCAGTTGCAAAGTGAGCATTTGAGGGGTCCAACTTTATTTGAATTTGCAGCCATTCCAGAGAAACTGCGTGGTAACTATGTCCTTGTTTGGCCATGGTTCTGGTGAAGTGTGATCTTGTGGAGATTTTCCAGAGAGAATCAGATTTGAGAGTATGTTGAACTTGACTGAATTTCACAACACGTCTAAGAACATTCCTTTGGGCATCCCGAGTTGGATTTTTAACTCCCTTAGCTTCAGGTGTGAGGAAGGCGCACAGGAATAGAAAATGTATGTTCCCCGTGTTTTCCCCAGGAAATCCGGTTGCCAGAACTCTCCTGAGTCCAGCCCACTAGCTGCATAGTTCCCAAAGCAAGTTCTCCCACTGGGTGAATCAAGAGGCTCTGTACTCCTCTCAACCTCTTACTAGAGAAACTGATATTCTGACCCCACTTATCAGGCTTTGACCTTTGGCACATTTTCCCGGGTGTCCTTATACAGATAAGCACACTTGAAAAATAGGCTAGGTAAGAAAGAAAAGAAAAACTGGTATCAGTGAAGCAACCAAAGGAAAAATGGGAAAGGAACTACCAAGAAATCGAAGAAGGCAGATGGAAATGGATAATCTGGAGGGGTGGGGGAGAATTTTCCTGAAGACCATGCTGTATCAGAGGGCGACCACGACCCCCTCAAAGAAAAAATTCTGACGGAGCTTCTCTTTATTCCCAGGGGTCTCTGATCATAGATCCCTCACCAGTGAGTCTGGGAGAAGAAGTGGGATCATAAGGTCACACTTCTGAGCATCCTAAATCCTGCTTCACAGTCCTTTGAGTTTGCCGAAACTGTGTTCCTGCCTTTTGTATTTAAAATTATCAGTAGGCAATGATGACTTCAGAGAGAGGCTGACAGTGCGGTGAGGTGAATCGTAATAACTAGTATTTATAACACACACCAGGCATTATTCTAAATATACGAACACATCTGATTCTCTCAACAATCCTGTGAGGCTAGAACCTTTATTATCCCCATTCTACAGATGAGGAAATTCAGGCACAAAGAGAATTAAGGCCAGAGTCATATTAGTGGCAGGGCCAGGATTTCAACCCAGTGTTAAAGCATCCAGGCCTCCAGGTTGCTAACTAACAGTGACAGGCAGTTACTGTCTTAAGGATGCCTAGGACTTGGTGGTGGGATCAATGGGAATTCGGACTCTTAGGCTCCCCACCCACCTTTGTGGACCCCACAACTGGCACCAGTTGAACCTTAAAGGCTGTGGAACACTGTTGAATGTTTATTGTTGAGCTTTATACAAAGTAACCGAGAGTGTGCTAGCAACTAAATGAGAATATATATTTGATCTTAGAACTGAGTATTTTGTCCTGTCATTTAACATTTATTTGCCCTTTGTATGACAAGACTTGTCTTGGCAACCACCCTTATAACTGTATGTCCCAGTATGAAACAAGAAATGGGCACCCTCCTGTGGTAACTTGGGACAGAATGTTCCTGATATGGAGAGACCAGGTTCCAGGGTTAAATGTATAGTTACATCAGAAAAAAGATAGATACTTGGTACCCTAGGACTTTGAGGTTACTCATTTATTCTCTTTGGACAACTTCCAGATGTGCTTTGGCCAAATTAATCAGAAAAATGAATTTCTTTTCACCTCCGCCCCATTCACTCTATTAGAGACTGGAACCTTAGCTACCCAAATTCAAGTTGGATGTAGGACTCAAGCTGAGCTGCAAAACATATTTGTTTCCATTGTTTCCGCCATCTTTAGTGTTTTCCGCATGAGTTTCCATGCCACATGTAAAGAAACAAGCTTTCCATTCAGACCTCAAGATTCCAACACTATGGCCCCAGCCGGTTTTTACAGCCTCGTCTTTTTCCCACTACCTTCCTTTACTTCCAACGAACTTGGGCTGACTCTTGGCAGAGTTTCTCTAGCTCTGAATTTATACTGAGTATACTTTAAGCCCTCTCATAAACCGTATCCTCCAGGAAACCTCCCCCAATTCTCCTAATCTCATTGATCTCCCCCACCCTGAACTTGATCCCTATTTTAAGGCCCTTACTGTTAACCTCCCTGGTAAAAGGATCCTTTGTGTTCCGGTCCCGTGCCCCATGTTCCTCCAGTGAAGGAGCGATAGGCTTACAACACCCTTCTTAAACAGCCTCGCTCTGCTTTGTGCCTTGTCCAATGTGTACATTGTGAGGGGATATGTCATAGATATCCAATGTTATCGCCTTTGTGTTTTATAGATGAGAAACAGGTGTGCAGAGTCAGTCACCCAAGGTCATTGATGACATGGTGGCAGAACCAGGTCCCTCGCTCCCTGTACATTACAATCCTTCTAAAATGTGGAGGGTCACAGGATGTCAATGGAGAATATTTTGGGGGTTGTAAGATTGTAGGGATTGTTTATATCCTGATGGGAATAATAGAGCAGAGACAGGAAATTAATGATACACTGATTGCAGGAAGGGAGTGGTTGAGTATGTGACAGGGGATGGAACCCAGTGCAGGACTTTGAAAACAGCCTGGAGAGTTTACCCATTGCGACAGTAGGGGACACTGCGTATGTAGGCATATATTGGTAGACGATCAAGAGAATGTGGACATTTTTTCTTGAACTTCCTTGTTTTTTTCTTTTGAGTAAGAGAGAGGATTTTTAGCTGAAAATGAGGAGGAGGGAAAAGGTTTTAGAGGTTTGAAGTGAGAAGAGATAAAAGTTGTCTGGAGATGAAAGTCGTGGGAAAAGGAATCGATGAAGGAATTCTAGCATGATTGTGGTCAGCACTTAACCACTTGAGGTTTGCGGTCAAGGACTCTGGGTTGCATTTCCAAATGTCCCCCAGGGGACTGATCCTTCCTAATTGAGAAAAAGTAGGACACCAGTCACAAAGGAGAATGCTTTTCTTCAGTCACAATCTCCTGCTGGCAGGAAGTAGGCAGAAATCTGAATTTAGGACTGTTGGGGTTTGACAGGCAAGAAGGCGGGCAGGAGAGGGACAGGAGGATTGAGGGTGTATGTAATGGAGTGATTGTAACAGTCAGACTTTCTGAACAACAGCATGCCCGCGGCTGGCTGAAAGCAACTCAGGCACACCCCAGTGGCGAGGATTTCTGGCCTCCATTCAGGGACTTTTGGACATGTGTCCACTTTCTGCCTATTCCAAATAAAGTGCTTTGAACATTCTTATACATATGTTTTGTTGGACGTACACATTCGTTGCTCTCGGGAATACAGCCTGGTGGACTTGATGGGTCACAGGGAATATGTTCATTCGCTGTATTAAAAACTGCTGCTCATCTGTCTAACAGTTACATGCACTCGGTCATTCCATTTACCCAAGAGAAAATAAGGCATGTGTCCACACAGAGATCTGTACATTAATGTTCAGGGCTGCTTTCTTTGTAATAGGAAAGAACTGGAAACAACACAGATGCTCACCAACAGGTGAACAGATCAACAGATGGGGTGCGGCTGAACCGTGGACTACTACTACTCAGCAGTAAAACACAATAGATAAATCAACATGGGTGAATTCTAAAAGAAGTATTTGACTAAAAGAATCTGGATACAATAATACCTACTATATGATGCCATGAGTATAACATTCTAGAGAAGACAAACTAATCCGTACGTAGTCATAGCAGATCAGTGGTTGCCTAAGGTTGAGGTCGTGGGGAACAGAATGGATGGATTCCAAAACGCATGAGGAAATTTCTGGGGGCGGTGACCATGTTCATCTTGACTGTGGTAATTGCTTCATGGGGACATACATCTGTCCAACTCACCAACTTATACAGGTCAAAAATATGCAATTCATTGTACATAAGTTATACCTCAAAACTACTAAAAAAAAATTAACCTACTGAATGGTTTTCCAAAGCGGTTGAACCAATCTGTACCCCATCAGCAATGTGTGAGAATTCTAGTTGTCTACCACATTGTTGCCAACATTTGGCCCTCATCTGTCCTTTTAATTTTGGTGGTAGTGTGGCCCTATCATATTTTTGGTTTTCATTTGCATTCTCCTAATCAAATGACACTGAGTGCCTTTTCATATGCACATGGATCATTTGAATATCCTCTTCTGTTAAATGCCAACTTCAAGTGTTTTCCCATTTTTCTGTTGAGTTCTTAGTCTTTTAATTTGATTTGTAGTTCTTTGTGTATTTAGATGAGGCCCTTGTCATGACAGGGAGGGAGGGAGTTCTCTTCTCAGTCTGTCGCTTCCCTTTTCACTCTCTGAATGTTGTCTTTTGATGAATAATTCTTAATTTTAATGAAATCCAACTTATTAATTTTTTTCTCTTGTTTAGTGGTTTTTATACCTCGTATTAAAAATGTTTGCCTACGTAAAGTTGTAGAGATACCGCCTGTGTTAGTATTATTTTTTTTTCTGGGAGCGTATTGCTTTACCAATCATATACACGCCTATATGTTTTTAAAACAATTTTTTTGGTATCCGTGAAATAGAGTGTGAAATAAGGGATCAATGAACCTTTTATTTTAATAGACCTCAGTGGACCCAACATTATTTATTGAAAAGACCATCCTTTCCCGTGCCGAACTGCAGTGGCATCTTTGTCACAAACCAGGTAGCCATATGAAAACCATTTCTTATGCCTTGTTTCTATTTTATTCTGCTGCATTTACAGGCTTTGTGTCAAGGCTATGCCAATCTCATAAAATAAGACGAGAGAGTCCCTTTTCTTTGCTCTGAAAAACACAGACCTTGGAAAATTTTTGCTTCAAGGTACATAGGTTTGAAATACTTAATCTATAAAGCCACTCTTATCAGTCAGTGTCCAATCAAGACAACAGATACAACCCAGAGTATTTAAAAAGACGGAGATTAAGACAGAACGTGCCCAAAAACTACCAAGTGAAATTAGCAACCGTAGAAACAACCCGTCAGCCCTGACCTGGAGGGAGGAGGGGTAGGAAGAGATGTTACTGGAGCCTGAAGGCTAAAAAGCACGAGTTGGAAGCTGGAATCAGGTGAGTGGAGCGAGCAGGAACTTGAGCTACAGAAAAGAGGTAACCAGTGTGGGAGGGGCAGAGTAGGATAGGACAGACCCTGGCTTCTCTCCTCCCCACACCTACCCCCTACCCCCACTCCAACCCCACCCCCACCCCACCCATCGTGGGCCTTCCAGGACCTCTCACCTCTCACTGTCTGAACTGACTGAGCCAGCCTGCCAGGCTCAGCCTCCCAAAGCGCATGCCCAGGAGGGGAAGGGGATGAAGAGGATGGAGGGTGGAGGGCCCAGGACCGGCACCCCACCTGAGCCCAGAAACCTTCGTTAGGATTAATAGTCAGTTTTTCTAACTCTTCTAATTCTGGTCATCTACTATTTTCCAAGAAGATTGTCTGTTTCACTAAGGGTTTCAAATTATTAGCATAAAATCTTACATTGTACCGTTTAAAATCTCTGCTATATTTATAGTTAATTCCCCTTTCTCGTTCCTAATTCTGTACATTCTTGAGGTTAAATACCTTTCTGCATTCGTGACTATTGCCTGAGGACGGGCAATGTCATGTAATATGTTCCTCTGACTCCCGCCATGTCCTTTCATTGGTAAACAGGTCTCGAAGGCAGTCCAGTGCAGGGTGAGTCGGCATGAACCCTTCCAGGCGGCGGAGTGTACTTCTATCAGGGGACACACACATATAAATCTCCTTTCTGGTGCAAACAGCTGTTGACCCACTGACACAATAGGGGGGGCAAATGGTGATGAACTAATTTTATCATTCCTTCGTTGTTTCCCAGCTGGAAGACGTCTATAAAGAGAAACTATCACTCGTCAGTATTTGGTCACTCTTCGCTATCTTTTGGCTTCCACTTTTACCCTCTCGCCCTTGCAAATTCCTGACTTCTTTAGCTGGAATAGTGATCTATTTTATTTTGCTGCATTTACAGGCTTTGTGCATTTACAGGCTATGCCAATCTCATAAAATAAGACCAGAGGGTCCCTTTTCTTTGCTCTGAAAAATACAGACCTTGGCAAATTTTTGCTCTAAAGAGTACAAACCTCAGAATTTTCAGAGATGCTTCTATAACTTTCAATTCTTTTTTTGGAGATAACAAAATTCAAAAGGTTCAAGAGCATATAGAATAAAAAGCCTGCCTCCCCTGCCTCTCTATTGTTACAAGTTTCTCAGGACAGCTTCCAGAAGCATGAAAATGATACACATATTCAAACGATCAAGCAAAAGCAGTAAAATGTTAACAGTAAGTGAATCTGTGTAAAGGGTAGGCACGTAGGTGTTCTTTATACCATTTTTTTTTACAATTTTTGTTGTAAGTTTTAAAGTATTTCCAAGTAAAAAGGAATATGTATATTATACAACATATATATTCTTTTTGTCTTTGCTGTCTCTTTTTTTTATTAAACAATATATCTTGCAGGTCTGTCCATGTTAGCATATGTAGAGATGCCTCGTTGTTTTTCAAGATTGCTATTGTTGCATTGTATGGAAATATAGTGTACCATGATTTGTTTAAATAACAGTACATAGATGGGCATTTAGGCTATTTCAAAATCCACGGATCCTGCCAAGATGCTGTAGCGAAATGCCCTTTTAGGTTGTGCTTCATGTGTGCAAGAACACCTGTGTAAAAAGCTAGGAGTAGAATGGCCACATCAAGGAATACGTGAGCTTCTAATTTTAATAGTTATCACTAAATTTTCCTCCCTGGGGATTTTTCAGTCTACGCCTCTACTACTTTCTTGACAGTGCTTGCTGGCCTTCTCCTACTCAGCAACACAATGCATCATGGAACTCTTATTTCCAAGCCGATGGTTGAAAACACTGAATTTCTTCGTAGTTTAACTTGCGCAGCTCTTTTGGTTTAAAAGGTGCCTATATTTTCCTTTCTGTGAACTATCTGCTTATATCCTTCATCCCCTCTGTTGGGTTAATGGCTTCTATTTTTTTTTTTTTTTAGTTGATTTGTAGGAGGTCTTTGTATGTTAAGAAATTGGCCTCTCGTGTGTGATAGCACAACATTTTTGAGCTGGAAATAATAACCTTACAGCAATCGAGTTCACCACAATCACGTTACAAATTTAAAAACTGCCTTAAGGCTATCAAATGACTTGCGAATCTGCAGCCCAGGAGTTTTGACTCGTGGTTTAGTAATTTTTACAAGGCGCCATGACAACCCTAAGACAGCCAGAGCCAATACCCACCCTTTCAGAATGGGTGAGCATTGGGATTTCGGGACTTGGCCCCTCTCCCCAGCCCCGTTATTTCTTACTAATTCATTTAGGGAAATACCTCCCTTCCCGACTCCGTTTGCACCTCTGATTCACCACACTTGCCTTTATCAAAGTTCTTACTCCCCTTAGGCAAAATGACTTCTTGACTTTTCCCACAAAGTCTCATTCTTGAGCCAGTTCTTCAACTTGGATTTATCGAGCTTCTGTTACATGATGATCCCTGCACTGGGCAAGACAGGAGGATGAGACGGAAAGAGGAGATTCAGTCCCTGTCTTGTTGAACCAGTGCACTTGAGGATACATAACAAATGCTGAATTTATTTGAAAATGAGGTCCTAGTTACTTGCTAATACTCAAGGCATACAAATCAAGCAAGGGATTAAATAGGTTTGTATCAATCAGAAAAGGACTCCTACAAGTTAGGTTTTTACTTCAGATTCAGAAAGAAGTCATGTATGTAGACTATAACAATACCAACTAACACACGTGTCACTTTCTAGTCCTCAGAGAACAGGACAGACATCCTCTCTTTTCATCCGAATGGTGGTACTTTTTTCTCATTTCATACCTGAATTAACTGTAGCATAATAGACCAAACAGCTTGTCCGGACAGTCTGGAAGGGCCCAGGCCTTCTCTCTCTAGGACCTGTGATCCGTCCGCTACAGCACACTGCTTCAGTTTGGCAGAGGAAGGGAAAGAAGTAGGAAAGGAGATGGAGGAGGTGAAATGAGTCACAGATTTGACCTCTTTTAAGAGGCCCTGTGGGGTAGTGAGCAGACTGTAATTTTGGAGCCAGACAAGATTTGAATCTGTCTTGCCATTTACAAGTCGTGACCTTGGCAAGTTGATACTCAGCCTCCAAGGCTCCGCTCTTGAAGGTTGTCCGACACACGGCAGGAACCTGGCAAATGGTAGCTACCTTAGCCAGCGGTGGGCCAGAGCAAGCCTGTGGGTCGCTCTCCCCCGCATGTGTTGTTGATTCACTTCTTGGAAGCAAAGAGGGTGGGAAGCAAAAGGCACAAAAACCAAAGGGCATTTAGTCCTGGGGAAAAGCACTGCCGTTTTCCCTCGGACTCTTCTCAGGCTCTTGTCTGAGCAGGGAGATTTCTATAAACATAAGGAAGAACTTCTGGAGAAAAGCCATGAACGTGAGCTCTGGACTCAGTGGTGGAAGAGGGGCTTGCCTCTGCCTCTGCCACTTTCCAGCTCTGTGTTCTCAAATGGATCCATTAACTTCCTCGCTCCAGGGACACCTACGAAGTGGGGATCATAGGGCTTCCAAGGATCAAACCAGAAATTCAATTAACACTTACACAGTATCTACTGTGATAGCTAATTGTATGTGTCAACCTGAAGGGTGTTTTAGATGAGACTACATTTAAATGGATGAATTCTGAGTAAGCAGATTATCTTGTATTATGTGAGTGGCTCTCAGTCAGTCAGTTGAAGGCCTGCTTAGAACAAAAAGATCAGCCTCCCCTGGCAAGAGGGAATCCTCCAGCTGACTGCCTTCAGATTTCACCTGTGCCCTTGGTTTTCCTGGGTCTCCAGCCTGCCGGCCCACACTGCAGGTTTTGGACTGGCCAGCCTCCATAAGCATGTGGACTAATCTCATAATAAGTCTCTCTCTCTCTCTCTCTCTCTCTCTCCTATCGGTTCATTTCTCTGGAGAACCTGACGAATCCAACTACCGAGCATCAGGCATTGTTCTAGGCCCTGGGGACACACTGTCGAAAGAGACAGGGAGCAAATATTCTTGAGGGGCAAGAGTCAGACAATTAGGCAAACAAGGCAATATTAGTGCTATGAATAAAATGCAAAACAAGATGCTGATAGTGATTGTGTGGGGCTCCTTTGGAGTGGGTGGATCTGGGTGGAGCAGTATTATAGACCGGGGAGTACAGAGGTTCTTAGAAATGAGCTCAGTGTTCTTGTGCAGAGAGCAAGTCAGCGTGCCTGGGAACAGAGCAGTGCAACAAAGAGGAGGTAGGAGATGAGGTTAGTGAGGTTGCAAGGTCCCATCAGGCAGACCTACGGTTCCCATAGAAAAGAATTTAGATTTTGTCCTAAGTACCATGGGAAACCATTGAAGAGTTTTGTGCTAGCACATGACATACTGTGATTTATACACACACACACACACATCTTTTTTTTTTTTTAGCTTATTTATTTATTTTGAGAAAGAGCAAGCAAGCATGCATGCAAGGAGGAAAGGGGCAGAGAGAGAGGCAGAGAGAATCCCAAGCACGAACCATGATATCATGACCTGAGCTGAAATCAAGAATCAGATGCTTAACCGACTGAGCCACCCGGGTGCTCCCCCACACACGTCCTAATGGAGGTGAAACACGCGTAACATACAGAAACTTCTAAAGTGAACGTTTTAGTGGCATTTAGTACATTCACAAGGTCGTTGCAATCACCACCGATGTATATTTTTATAAAACCATTCTGCTCAGCTTGTGGAAGATGGATGGCGGAGGAGCAAGGCTCAAAAGAACAAACATGTTCGGAGGTTGGTGCTGAAGAGGTGAGGGTGCCGGGGTGGCAGCAGAGAAGACGGGGAGTGGACAGATCCATGGGACACACTTCAGAGGAAGAGTCCTCAGACCTCTAGCGGTCCAATGTGGTACGTGAGGGAAACACGTAATGTACACGAGAGCACTTTGTAAACTCTGCAGACCGGGAAACGTCAGCTTCATGACTACGACGGGGCTTTTATGGTGACTCAAGAGCCAGACTGCATGGTTTCTCAAGGTCCCTTGGATTCCTGAGATCCTCTCATGCTTTAAAACTCGGTAAACTGCCTTTGGGGAAAAATAGGCTTGATCCATGCAGTGCCCAAGAACTTCCCGAGGCCAGCTCCAGGGGATCGTCCCACCAAATACTTGGTGAGAACAGGCAAAGCCTGCCTTCCTCTAGCCAGCAAAGCTAGGTCATGGCCTGGAGGCGTGCATGGGAACTGGCAGGCCCGGGCTCAGCATCCCAGACACTACATTCGTAAGAAGGAAGTGCCCTGACGCCTGGGCTCTCAGACCTCCTAGATGTCCAGTAAAAACAGACTGGGTGGCGAGGCCCCGGGCCAGAGAAGGGAGACTGCTTCCAGCAGCACAGCCCCGCGTGGATGATTCTTGCTGGCGCCAAGCACGCCTCGGAAGGTTATAGCACTTTCCCCAGAATCCCAGGGAGCCGGACTCTGAGATCTTGTGCACAAGGGAGCTTCAGCATGGGACGCTATCGGCATCACCAACCATGCTCAGGTGGCAAGAGTCTTCAAGAAAGACAGTTTCTTCCCTCCTTCCCTTCTCTGCTTTGAGGAGCTTGCCATAAACCCGAATCTGTTTGGTTTTCAATCTTCGTGGCCTCCTCTGGGAAAAAGTGACCTCTTTTGCCCAAAAGATTTAGCTTTAGATAGTTAGGCCCCAACTGAGCTGGGAATGTGCTTCCCTAAACAGAGAGTTTCTCACTAAGCGAATGAAGAAGCTGAATTAACCCTTTAAAGTCACCTGAGGAAAAATGCCACTGCATTATATACAGGCCATCTTCCTTCTGAGAGAAGAGGCAGCCCTTAGATACCATTTGAGCTGTAGTCCTCAACCTGGAGCCCCCAGACCCCCAGCTTTGGCATCTGCGTCACCTGAAACTTGTGAGAAATGCAGATCCTTGCACCTCACCCCTGATCCACTAAATGAGAAACTCTAGTGGTGGTGTCCAGCAGTCTGTGTTCTCACAAGTCTTTCGAGAGGTGTTTCGACGAATGCTCGAGTTCGAGAACCACCGCCTCAGAGAAACAGAAATGGCGAGCCTAGGAAGTCTAAGCAGAGAGATCAGGTGGTGATCACGTGATGGATGAAGGCACTGAGGCCCAGTGAGAGAAGATAACTTGTCCTAGAAGATGTAGAGGGCAGATAGCCTTTTGGTCTCTCTGAATTCTCGCTCCTTTCCCACAGGGAAACTCAGATTTTTCTTTTGATTTGTTGTCCTTTCTCAGAAGTTCCAGTTGCTCGCCGGCCCTCAGATTATCAAATAACTTTTAACAAGTACTCTGTGCCTTTTCTAGAAACTAAAATGCGTAAGTTGGGTGTACTTCCACAGGGACACCTATAATGATTGGCCAGAAGAAGAAATTCATCCTTAATACGGTTGTAACTGAGGCCTTAGACAATCCGACGGAATTCTGGAGCTGGGATGAGCTTTCAGAATGACTTCCAACAGAAGCCAGGGGGCCTGGCCTCCGTAGCGCCGCATTAGCCAGTCCTGGCTGTGAGCCACCCCTGGGAGGGGCCTCGATCCTGGGCCAGGCAGTTCTCTGCCAAGGGCACTGACCTAGTAAGGGACACAGCTGGAAGTCATCAGCAGCTGGGAGCTGGGTGCCTCAGCCCTCATGAGGGGACCTGGAGAGAACAGGAGGTATTCGAGATTTGCGGGGGTAGGTGACAGGATCCGAAGAATTCATCTCTGAAAATAAAACCACAACACCCCAAGACTCAGTGTTAAAAGAATCAGATCCCAAAAGAAGGTGTGTTGCTGATGAGACTGGAGAACTTACCATCTCTACTAAATATTCCCAAACCTAGTAAAGAAGATCGTGGAATGTGCCAGAACTTTCTAACATGTGTGCTAGGCAACAATGACTCACAGTTGTATGGGGGCTTTTACTTTCTTGGAAACTTACGATGGCAGAACAGAACTCAGGATGACAAGTCCCCATATCTGTTCACCCAGGATGCCACACAGACACTGTTGTGTATAGTTGCATGATGGACAAAAGGTTGGGAAGCACTAGCTTCTAAAGTTATTTGTTCAATTGTACTGTATGATGTCGGGGTCAAGGCGGGCATCACAGATGGGCGTGGTCTGTGTGAGTTTACACAAAACTGGTTGGTGCTCCTCAAGCTCCTTCTGAGAACCAGCACTGTTCAACCAGAAACATCTCCAGAGTACAGTAGGGCAGTTCATCCAGGTACTCTAGAATGATTAAATATCCCTTAGGAGCCAAGGATATCCCATGAAGCTCTGCTCTGCTTGTGTCCACAGTAAGAATATCTGCTTTGTGTGTCAGCATCCTGAGTGGGCACCAGTGATCCCACCTGATCTCCTCCTTGATAAGCCTGTATCTAATTTGTCATTCAGGCCCTTATGTAGGGACTTGGTTCTCCACAGCTTGCTTATCTATGAGGAACTGATGGAATTAAGTTCTCAAATCAGCAAACCTAAGGGTCAACCTCCAGGGCGTGGTGGCTCGCTATAGAAACCCTGGGCAAGTCTCTCTCAGCATCATCATTCAACAAGTACACTACGGAAACATCTCACACAGAAGGAACTGGCCACTTGGAGAAGCAGTAAGTTGTCATAGGATACATAAGAATTCTGAGGCTGTGCTCTCTGTCTAAAACTGGGCAGGATGGAAAGGAGTTTGAGAAGCCTTGATGACAGACATCTGATCAATGAACCTTTGGCTGGCTCCCTGTGAGGATATCTGAGTCCTGTAGCACAAATAGGTGTCATGGTCTGTAATCCTTGGTCATAGGGACAGACTAAGGGAGACACCAGAACCATATTCATCTTCCCATTCCGCCTCTCACATTTTTGTGGGGAAGAAACACTAGGTGTTTCCCCTGTGTGGTTGTGAGCTTTGACCCAAACCCTTGGTCTTCTTTGTCCCCAGAGCTGCCTCAGGACTAAGGTCTCAGATGGATTTCAAACTGGTTTTGCCTGCCCACTGGGCTATAGAAAATATGGTCCTCTTGATTTTCTTTCCAAGGAGAGAGGGAAGAGGTAGTAGTGATCTGAAACCTCAGCACCTGTGCCAGAGTATTCCTGTTCTTATGCGCACGCGCGCACGCACACACACACACACACACACACACACACACCCCAGAAGGGTGCACTAACTTCCCCCTGGGTGACACCATGGAAGTTTTTCTATGGCAAAGCAAGTCTGGGCAGGTCTGATGGCTGTTTCACCTGGGCTACTGACTTAGAGACCAGAGAGAAAGAAAAGGGAGAGAGCCAGACTGGACAACTGAAATTCAGCCTGAGTGCCTGTCTCCAAGGAAGGTTTTATGCTGTTCTCTGGAATGGTTCTAGCCAACTTCAGGGAGAGAGGTGTCATCTCTGTTTGTAGTTAGCCAGAACCCACTCCCTAGTGCTTTGGGGGCAGCCAACTGAACTCTGGCGTCTCCTTCTTGTTGTGCTTTAACACAATGCCAGTAGGCTCCACCCGAACTGAGAGATGGCGCGGCCCCTGCCAAGGCCTTTGTCTCTTTTGACCACAAGCCCCAGAGAATCTAAAAGCCTCCAGCTCTCTAAGTCCCACCAAACCCCAGGCCTCCCTGGCCCATTGTCAGAGGGTTGTGCCACTGCTCTGACATAGACGTAATCACAAGCTGTTGCTCTTATCTCTGTCTCTGTGTTCTCCTTTTTATGGATAAGGACAAAGACCTCTTCATTTCTCAATACTCCGTGGCACCTACAACAGTGATGGTTACAAGGTAGGGTCTCAGGAAACACTTGGTAGATTAGCAAGTAAAGGCATAAATGAATAAACGCATTTATGAAGATTTGTGAAAGCACTGCTACCACTACCGCTTGGGTGAGGGGGCCAAGCTAGAGCATCTAATCCTAGAGTAGAGGGTGGAAGATGGGGTGGATGGCCCTCACCAGCTGCCCCAGAAGCATTCCCCCAGCCTCAGGGAGCAACTTATTCTCTCTCTTTGTCAACAGAGACATCTTAATATCATCCCTGCAAGTCCAGTCTTGAATGGAATTGGGTATGTAATAAGAGTAATAATAATAATATGACAGAAAAATCTATATAAAGGATAATATGTAGAACCATTTTCCCTCTGGGGTCTTCTGGGGTTAAAAAAGGTTTTGTTTTCTTTGAGCTAAGCAGGTGTACGAATCCAGGCAAAACTAGCTTCTGTAATAAGCAAACCTTCCAATTCTCCACAGCACGGCTAGGATAGCTTCATTTCTTGTTCCCGTCAATCCCATTAGGGATTCCATAGGTAGCCTATCATGTGATGATTCATGGACCCATGTTCTTTCCTTGAGACTTGGCTATATCTTCTTGGGTCTTGGAGTCCTTCCTGCCTTTACCTGGCAGACAAGGAAAGAGAAAGCAGAGGAGAAATACCCACTTCTTAATCACTTTGGTCAGGAAGTGAATTTCTGCCACCTCCCAGGGAAGAGGACCAGTCTACCTAGTCCACACAGATGCAAGGGAGGTGGAAATTGTAGTTACAGTTGGGAATCCCTCTTAGAGACCCCCACATCATGAGAGGGAATGCAGGTCTCAGAAAAACAGCTGGTTGTCCCTGACACAGCGAAGTGATGACTGGCAGTAGCGAAGTGAAGAAGCCAAGGAATGGGATAGAAAGGACACAGACCTACCTACCGGGAAAGATGTAGAAGCTCAGAGAAGGGACAGGGTGATGAGGAGAGAGAATAGATTGGAGCCAAGGCTGTGGGGCGTGAGACTTTGGAAACTGTTAAGAAATCTTGCCAAGTATTGTTGGTGTGATGGCTCCCACGTCGGGCTTCGTCAAGCCTCCAGTAGCTGGCAAGGGGACAGAGGCCAAGCTCAGGTTATTGAGTTACATGGGTTGAAAGACAGGAGGTGGTCTAAAACTAAACAGTGATGATGCTTGCACAGCATTGTGCATGTACTAGGAATTACTGAATTGCACACTCACAAGGGTGAATTGTATGATAATATGAATATGGCTCAACAAAGAAATTATATGAGGGAAAAACAGGAACCATTGCCTTTTGAGCACTACTTCGGGCCATCATTTCACATATCCTGATCATCTCTAATTCTTACATTAACCTGAAAGGTAGGTAGATATTAATGTCTCCATTTTACAGATAAAAAAAACTGAGACTCGCCGAGGTTAAAGGGCCCAATGTCACACAGGTGGTGAAGTCAGAATCGCACCCCGAGGTCCACCCGCCTCCAGAGCTGGCGTTCTCCCCACAGCACTGCCTGCTTTCAGTGACAGTCACTGCCATTTGCCGAGTGCCATGTCCTGAGGTAGGAACTTTGCGTATATGCCTTGAATTTCCTCAACAGTCCTGGGAAGCTGGTGATATTCTTAATTCATAGATGGAGTCCCCGAGTCTCCCAATAGTCCATGATTACCCCAACTTGGATAATAAGTGACATTGCCAGGTCTTGATCCTTGTCTGATTTCAAAGCCCCTCGATGTGCTTTTACTTGGGAGTTCATCAGCACTACTCTCCAACAGCAGCAAATACACCTCTCTGTAACTTTTCAACAAATAAAGCTTGCTTTCCCCTGCCTGATTCAAATCCAGCTCACTGATTGGAGGGAGCGTTTATTAACTGGCAAGCATTATGTTAAGACGCCTTCTCTTTCCCTCTTCACTAACAGAGGTCCATCATCTTTTTCAAAGTTGGATTCAAAGGTCGTTTCTCTACAAAGTTTATACCAATTCTATTCAATTCTGTTCACGTTCGTCTCGTAAACGAGATTATTGTGATTTGAGCAGTGTGACTCAGAGTGGAATCTTCGAACAGATCTAATCTGAGATGTTTGTTGCCAGTTCATGCAATACAGGTAGAGAAACTGAGTGTAACTATTTGGAAGCTTCAATAGTAATTTGGCATTGCTAGGACATCTAACTGCATAATCAGTGGGCTTATATTTTATGGTTTTTATTTCATTTTTGTAGTAATTCACTTTTATTGTATTTTATCAAAGACTCAATCGACCACAGACTGGAAATTAAAAAAAAAAATTATACAGATAGTTTTAAAGGCATTGATCTGAACCGGCACCCTGTGCCCATGGACCAAATCCAGCCCACTGCCTAATTCTGTAAATAAAAATGTATTAAGGGGCGCCTGGGTGGCTCAGTCAGTTAAGCGGCCGACTTCGGCTCAGATCATGATCTCATGGCTCGTGGGTTCGAGCTCAGCTTCAGGCTCTGTGCATGACTCAGAACTGCAGCCTGCTTCAGACTTTATGTCTCTCTCTCTCTATCTATCTCTCTATCTCTGCCCCTCCCCGAATCGTGTTCTCTCTGCCTCCCAAAAATGAATAAACATTAAAAAAATTAAAAAGATGTACTAAAACACAGGCACACCTGCTCATTTACATCCTGTCCACGCCTGCTTTCACACTGCAATGGCGGCACTGAGTACAGATCTTCCCTGACTTAGCATAGGGTTGGGCTCCCACAAAACCATCGTTAAGTTGTAAATATCGTAAGTCAAAACTGCGTTTAATACACCTAACCTACTGAGCATGATAGCTTAGTCTGACCTGTGTAGATGCTAGTCTCCATGTGAGCAACATCATCTAACACAAAGCCTATTTTATAATGAAATGTTGAGTCTCTCGTGTAATTTATTGACTAGTGAAAGTGAGAAACGGGATGGCTGTGTGGGACAGAATGGCTGTCACTGTCTTGGTGATTCACCCTCAGGGTCACATGGCTGACCGAGAGCTGCGACCAGCCGGCATCAGGGCAGAGTGTTGTGCCGCACGTCACCAGCCCGGGGGAAAGATCAAACCTCAACATTTCAAGTATGGTTTCTGCTGAACGCATAGCACTTTCTCACCATCGTCAATCAACAGATTGTAAGTTGAACCATTGTAAGTCAAGGGCCATCTGTAGTTGTGACAGAGACCATATGGCCCGCAGAGCCAAAAATTATTTATTTTCTGGACTTTTACAGAAAAAGTTGCTGACCCCTGGTCTAGACCACTGATTCTCAGCCATGACTGCACGTTATGAACACCTTGGAAGGACTTTTTATTTTTGCTTTATTAATTTAAATTCAAGTTAGTTAACATGCAGTGTAGTATTGGTTTCAGGAGTAGAACCCAGTGCTTGTCTCTTGCATATGACACCCGGTGCTCATCCCAACAAGCATCCTCTTTAATGCCCATCACCCATATAGCCCGGAGCCTTTTTAAATACAAATTTCCATTTCCAGATATTCTGACTGAATGGCCTGGAGTTCGGCCTGTGTGGGTCATTTTAATTGCAGCCAACTTTGAACTAGAGTTGAGAATAAGAATCACTGGATGCCAGAGGTCCACCCTGGACCTACCGAATCACAATTCTGGAGCACGGGGCCCGTAGCTGAGTGGAGACGGCTTGAGAGTATTTTGTTAAGGAAATCCCTCACAGGTAACCTGGATGTTTAGCTAGGCTCAAGAGCCGCTGCTGTAGATTCGGGAGCAATGGTTCCAAAGCTGTAA
This sequence comes from Paguma larvata, assembly GCA_030068075.1. Classification (NCBI taxonomy): domain Eukaryota; kingdom Metazoa; phylum Chordata; class Mammalia; order Carnivora; family Viverridae; genus Paguma; species Paguma larvata. The sequence goes on along the minus strand of CM057833.1, from coordinate 96,768,064 downwards.
CACGTATCAGAATTACGTGAAGAAGGTGCAAAGAAAACAGATTCCCAGGCCCACCTCTAGCGAGTCTGAACAACCCGTGTGGATGTGGCCTCGGAATGTGCTTTTGTGGCAAGCCCCACAATGCTGCGGGAGCAGGGGCATCCGTGGACACCCTCTGAGCAACTGCTGGAGTGCAATAGCACTTGGTTTCTGTCCAGACTCCCTCAGAAGGACTTAGATTCTGTGACTCATTTTTTCCCTTTGTGCAATGAAGAGAGCGATCCCTCCTAGCCTTACTTTTCCAGGACTGTATGAGTTCTGAACATATAATGTGAAAGCGTTCTGTTTAAAGGAAGAAAAATGCACGGAGAGAAGCATATTCCCTCTCCCTGAGACAGAGACGACTGATGACGTACCTCGTTTCATCTCCGGACAGATGTACGTTTATTTCAAAAGAATCTCCAGAGGAGAATTCAGGCAGCTAGAACAGGCTGAGAGCGGGAGGTCTGGGGTTTTCGTGGGACCTTGTCTACATCCTTGGATTCCCATCGATGTAGCAATAGGAAAGAGAAGAAGAAAAAGATTTATTGGGTCTGAAACTGATTATTTCCAGCAATCCTCACATCAGTCCTTTATGTTAGAAATAGTAGGCTCCTTTCAGAGACGAGGGCAGAAGTACAGCTCAGACGGGTTGAATGATTTTTCCAAAGTCACTGACAGCCAGAATGTGTCAGGGCAGAGATTTAGGGGTCTGGTCATCGTAAGCACTCTGCCGTTCTCCCATTTGTGTAAAAGCCTTGAGTGGGGGAGGGAAGAGAAGACTCCCAGAAGGCCACTCAGCCACCTGTATGCTTCCTTCCACTGTAGTAGTTGCTTAGAATTCCCGACTGGGCACACATACCCTGTGCCTCCCTCCACTCCAAGTGCATGTGCAGGCACAATGTAGACTCTGCATGATGCAAGCATCCTTGGGAGGACCTGCTCTTTGTTACTGAGCTGAGTGCCATTTCTGAAGTCATTCTGCAATCTGACCATCCATTATTTGGGAGCTGTCAACAGCAAATTGTGCAGAATCCTCAGTATTCTGAGAAGCAGAAGCACGAGAAAGGAGAAATTGCTGAGTATTTCCTCCCACCCTCCAGGAAAAACACGGCAATCCTGGGGACTCAGTACTTCTGAAGATTAGCTCTGTGACGGTTGAGAGTGGGAACAGGCCTAGGGGTAAGGGGTCTGCCCTGTGGCACTTCTAAGATCTACCTGAGTTCAGTTGAAATCTCTACTGAGTTTTGAGAAAAGGGAGGTATCCAAGATCTGAGATGGCAGAAGGAATGGACCAGTTCTTTACACCCCCAAGACCGTGGGCCACCTGAAGGCCCAGCCAGAGGCGCTGGAGGCTCTGTCCAGAAGAAGCTGGAAGAAGCTTGGGTTGTGACCCACAGCAAGTGTTTTCCAGTCCGGCCCCAGTAAAAGGGAGTTGGCTAAAGCGGAAGTCCCTATGCATCCACCTGTTTTAGTCCTCCCGTCCCCAGAGTCTCCCTGAGCCCCTTCTTTGTCCCACCCAGAGTCCCCTTTCTCACCATACATTCTAACTTTCCCTCCCCTCCTGCCCCTCGTGCCCTGACCATCCTTCTTCTGCTCCCTTCAGCAGAGGGGCTTTGAGAGCAGCAGCCAGGGCAAGGCTGATGACCTGCTCTTGACCTTCTGCCCTCCAGGTCACGCCCATCCTTAAACCTCATTCCTCAGAGGAGCCCGGAACACAGCAGTCACCTGCTGTAATGTGGAAGAACTATTTCAGTAATGACGGCTTTTCGTTGATCTAATTCAGGGGTCAGCAAACTAACGGCCCATGGGTCAAATCCGGCTCACCATTCTGTAAGTGAAATTTTATTGAAACACAACCACACTCATTTTTTCACATAGTGTCTCTGGCTACGTTCATGCTTCAGGGGCAGAGGTGAGGAGTTGGGAAATAATATCATGGTCTGCAAAAAGCCTAAAATATTCACTCTCTGGCTACTTGCAGAAAAAAAATTTGTCAACCTCTGATCTAGAAAATGCTCTGCCAAGTCTGAAGCCTTGCTCGAATATGTTTCTCTGTTGCTTCTGCTAGGTAGAAGTGGTTTGTGGATGTTTTCTTCAGAAGTTGCTGAGCCTTTGAAAGACATTAGTGAGTCCTAGACAACAGTAAGTAGGTGACAAGAGGAGCCACAATCACCTTGCCCCCACAGTGACCAGGGTACTCCCACTTCAGGAGAGAGAGTGAGGGGTGGGGCTCTTCTGTGCTGAGAAGCAGGGCAACTCCCCGTGACAAAGCCCTTCGCTCTCCCCACCACTCCTCTCAGTGAGAGCCTCCTGGTGCCACAGAGACAGAAACTAAAGAAGAAATAATGGAAGCTGGGCAGTCCTCCACTGACACGAATCTGTGTGACTTTTGTCTCAGGTGACACTTGTGGCCTGGTAAACCGCAAGACCCCCCCAAGCTCTTGGATAACCAGGTCTAGTGGGTTCTTGTCCTCTGCTTGGTTTCTATTCCTTTCATTTCACGACGAAACTACTTGAGGCGTGAAGTCACTCCTTCTACCCACAAATAATTGGCTATTTAGTGTTGGGGTCATTGTAATTTTTGGCTTGATGATATTAATAATGATATTATTGCTACTAGTATTCTTCCATAAATGGGGCTTACTCTGGCAGGAATTATGTGCTTTACATCATGTACGGCAACTTGACCAACTCAGAATAGTGCCGGATCCCACCCCCCGCTTTTTCACGTCTGGGCCCCCACCATAGTGACTGACCCTGCTCTGTATCTGGCAACAGAACACAAGTCAACTGGGGCTCTGTTGGTCCTGCTCGGAAGCATCTCTGAGACACTGTAGTGTTCAGATGTCTCAGGAGGCCTCTCCCAAAGCTGTTTTGTGGCCACACCATAACCTAAAACAGGACTTCATCATCATTGCTCTGGAAGTTGCCTCAGAACTGCTACACACTCTACATACTCAATTCTAATAGCACGATGGTCACCAAGCCATCCCTGGGGCCCCACTCTTTTCTCCGTCCTTGACCTTAATGGGAGCTTTTGGTCTTGGGATCCCTGGGAGAAGCCCCACTGCTCTGTTCCCCTGATGTTTCGTCTTTGGGACATCCCTTCTACTCTGCTGTAGCTCCTCAGAATCCCAGGATGCCATTTCTTTATTCGTTTATTCAAAGAACAGTGCCGAGTATTCCTGTGTGTTCAGAATGGATAAGACACCATCCTGACCTCAGAGAAGCCTAGAGGCTAAATGGGAGAGAGAAAAAAACAGCATAATACAGTCATAGGGCACCAGGTACTGTAGGAACTTGGATTTGGAAGTGATGGCTCACGAAGACTTTCCAGAGGGTAACACCAAAGTTTTAAAGGACAAGGATCCAGGTAAAACCTGGAGTTCTAGAGGGGAAACATACATTGATCCACAGGCATAGGAGAAAGTTAAAGGTTTGAAAAAAAAAAGAATATTTTTGTCTTCCTTGACTAATGAAACCTGAAGACATACCCCATGTACTTACGGGGCCTGTGCTGTAGGTGTAGTGCCCAAGGCTCCAGGTCCTACCAGGAGTCTAGCATGATAGGTGACAGCTTCCCCGCCATGGGAACTCAGACCAGACCCTGTCTGGGAAAGCAGATTCTTGGTGTTGTATCACCATAGCACTACTCCTTCCTCCTTCTAATACCCTTGACGTAGACTGTGGGTCCACCTTTCCCTGGCATGGGCTGGCCCTTCCATCAGTTGAGGAATATTTTTCTGTATTTTTCTGATGAGTTTTATTATCTTAAAGGAAGGAAGCAAGTCTCAAAATACCTTTTGTCACCTTTCTAGATTCTCCATGGCCTCTAGGTCAAATTAGACCACTGCCCCACTGTACAGAACTGGAACAAGCCAGATCTCCCCCGCACCATGTCTGGAACCCTCGGCAATGTTCACTTGGCTCTCCCGGGCCCTATGCTATCCTTACACAGTCACGATTAACTGGTTGAAACTTGTGACTTTTATTTGTCCCTACATAGCTTTAACTTGAGAAAGGCATGAAGAAGATTGAGACCCCTGTCCCAGTTCTCAGAAAAAGAGAACATCGAAAACAGTTAATCTGGGGGTTGTGTTTGGCTTTATGGTTTTCATGAGGTTTGTTCAACTGATGCCAGCAACATCTGGAACTGGGAGTGTGTCTGGTCACAGTGCAGTAAAAGGAGCCTCTCTTGGCCAGGTTTCTCTGCAGGAAGAGACCCGGGAGGCAGAGCAGCCGAGAGGGTGCAAGGGTTTTGGAGGCAGCGGGGATGGGCAGGGGCATGTGGGTTCTGCTTAAGGAGAGAGCAGCCATTGCATCTGGCTGAGGCAGGACCCAGCACCTAGAAAATCACCACCCAAAAGCAGGTACTTTGCTTCCTGGGCCTTAACCAGCCCCTTCCTTTCCTTCTTCAGCCTCCTACTCTTTCCTTACTTCTAGGCTTTTCGAGCTCTTCTACTCTGAGCCCAGCCGCCAACTATTTACTCTAAATCTAGTTCCCCAAACTTCTCCCATCAAGACATTTCTGACTACCACTATGTTAAAAAACTAGTAATAATTTTGAAAAAGACAGTGCACAGAGGGACAAACGCAGGAAATGTCAAAGTGAGATCAGTTTTAAGACAGCAGGGCAGAGGGCAATTTCTTTTCCTGCCATAAAAATTCCTTTACAGTTACGATGATCATGTTTTGTTAATAAAAATAATATATATTTTTTTACTTCTTTCTCTTTCCCTGCTGATTTTTTGAGTCCAATCTATGGCCAATCTTTGATAAATTCGGTTAGGGTTATGTGCTAACTGCGTAATGCTTCCTATACCCAGAAGCAACTGTACTTTTAAGATAGATTCCTGGAGTCAACTGATAGGCAAATAGTGTTTTCCTAATATCATTTCAGTAACAGAGGTGAGAGTTTTTGGTAAGGGGTAGGTACAGAATCCCTGAACCTTAACCACTGGTAAAGATCTTCATGGCCATCTAGCAAAATCTTCTACCCAGTGATGTACTTTTCTCTAAAACACTCAGAACTGGTTGATCACTTCTAGTAATGGAAACTTAGTTTCTGTGAGAGACAGATATTCAGCCTTTGAATGGTTTTGTTAGAAAGTTCTCTCCTCTCCTCTCCTCTCCTCTCCTCTCCTCTCCTCTCCTCTCCTCTCCTCTTCTCTTCTCTTCTCTTTCCTCCCCTTCTCCTTCTCCGTCTCCTTCTTCTCTCTCTCTTTTGTTTTCTGAAAGAAAAATCTAACTTCCTAAAGATTCCTTTTACCAAAACAAGTTAGATCCTCTGGAACCTAAATAAGTCTAATCCCTTCCCCACACCACAGTAGGTTAAATATTTAAAAGTAGCCAGCCCAGCCCAAGGTTTCTCTCTAAACACACACACACACACACACACACACACACACACACACACACACACACCCTTCAGCCTTCTCTGCTGTGACTCATACACAGCCAGCCTGACCTCCATAGGATTCTGTCTAGTTGGCCAATGTTCCTCTTAAAATAGGTGCCCATAATTGGGCCCAACTCCAGATGCCTTCTAACCATTGGCAAAATAGAGTATGAGTCTTACAGCTCTTTTAGCAACGCTAGAATGCCACTTCCTTGTGCTGAATTTGGAGGACATATTTCTTTCTCCTGTCTCTGCCTCTCCCCATCCCTTTTTCAGACGCATGGCTATTAATTCAGCTCTTCCTCCCAACGATGTTCTTCCAAGTACATTTTTAAACTAAACTGAGGGCTTTGTTTTTAATCTATGTTCGCTCTGTCTTGTCCAAGTCTCTCTCAGTCTTCGTTCTGGCACTCAGTATGTTATTAGCTCTCGCTCCGCGTTTCAAGTCTGCACAAGAAAGGCAAGGTGGCCAGGGACAGGGCTCGCTCAGCCTGGTACTGACCAATATACTTCAGATTGTTCAATCAGCAACAAATCCACACATTTCCACTACTTTTAATCTCTAGCTCTCTATCTTGTCTGCAAAAACAGAGGAGTTATTTTATCAAAAGTCTTACTAAGATCACTTAGCAAGATCACACTATGTTTATGTCTACCTAATCACGGTACAAGTCCAATCACCCAATAACGAAAAGAAACTACATTTGCCAGTAACACATGAAGCTCCTGATGGGCACATGATTCTTTTCAAAATGCCGACATGTCCTCTGTTAGAAATTTGTGGGGTGCCTGGGTAGCTCAGTCGGTTGGGTGTCCGACTTTGGCTCAGGTCACGATCTCGTAGTTCACGAGTTCAAGCCCCACGTCGAGGTCCGTGCTGACAGTTCAGAGCCTGGAGCCTGCTTCTGACTCTGTGTTTCCCAATTTCTCTGCCCCTCCCCCGCTTATGCTCTGTCTCTCTCTCTCTCTCAAAAATAAAAAAATAAGAAAATAAAAATAATTTTGTGACAGGAATCAATATTAAGTTGATTGCCATTATTTTAAAAAAGTCTACCTTTCCCAGCTTCTAAAAACTCAGGATATTTATTTATCTTCACTTCACTATCATGTCTCCCATTCATGATTTCCTGAAGACTTTTAACAACCACATCTGCAAATTCTTTTAACGTTCTGGGACAGAATTCATCTGACCTGGAAATCTAGCTCATTTCAGTTGGCTACGTACTTGCTTTATCTAGCCCATCTCAGCCTTTCATTTCTTTCTTCATTTTTTAAATGCTTCCCCTCTGTTGTATTTAATATAATACTTGCCACGTTCAAGAGTATTTATCACAAACGTGTAAACTATAAACATATAAAAATATGATTATATAAACTATTTAAGATATATTGTATATTATATAATAATTATAATAAAACTATTATATAAACTATAAATATACAATATATACAATAATGTGTAATAATATGATAAGCACCTGGAAACCTACAAACCAGTATAAAAATTTTAATTTAAAATTATCTTTTCTCGGGGCACCTGGGTGACTCAGTTGGTTAAGCGGCTGACTTCGGCTCAGATCATGATCTCATGGTCTGTGAGTTCGAGCCCTGCATCGGGCTCTGTGCAGACAGCTCAGAGCCTGGAGCCTGCTTCAGATTCTGTGTCTCCCTCTCTCGCTGCCCTTCCCTCGCTTATACTCTGTCTCTATGTCTCTCAAAAATAAAAAACTAAAACGTTAAAAAAAAATTTAATTATCTTTCCTCTTATAGTGTGCATTCTTTCTCACCCCAAGATCAGAAAAATGATTTCTATATTTTATTTTGCATTTTAAAAGTTTTGCCTTTCACGTTTTATTTTATACATCTAGAATTGATTTTATGTATGGAGTGGGTTGGGATCCAATTTAACTTTTTTTATACGAATAACCAACTTCCCAATACCATTTGTTGAACAGTCTTTCTCCCCCCACTGTTTTGTGACACCATCTGTATCATGGGTCAAAGTTCCATTTTGTGTAAGCTTATTTCTCTTTTTATCTACTATTAAATTTATCTATTTGTCTATTCCGATAATTTTATAATAAGTCTTGGTAACTAGCCAGGCAAGGATCCCTGTGTTCTTCTTTCTCAGCCCTCTGCTCTTACATATACATTTTTAAAATTTTTTTAATGTTTATTTATTTTTGAGAAAGAGAGAGAGAGAGACAGAGCATGAGCAGGGGGAGGGTCAGAGAGAGAGAGAAGGAGACACAGAATCCGAAGCAGGCTCCAGGCTCTGAGCTGTCAGCACAGACCCTGACGAGAGGCTCAAACTCACAAACTGGCGAGATCATGACCTGAGCCAAAGTCGGCCGCTTAACCGACTGAGCCACCCAGGCGCCCCACATATACGTTTTTAAATAAGCTTATCAAATTCCAAACCAGTTGCGAGTGTGATTAAAACTGCGTGGAATCGATCAGCTTAGATCTTTCTATTCACGGACAATAACAACAAAAAACCTCCCTATTTACTTAAGGCTCCTTTTTTCCAATACAACATTTTTAAATTTCTACAGACGAGTCTTGTGCATGCTTTGTTAGATTTATTCTTAGGTACCTAATTTTTTTATTGATACTCAAAAGCTTTCCTTTTTAAACTGTTTTGTTCCTTGTTGGCATAAAAATATAACTTTATCTTTTATCTTGCTACTTTAGCGAGTCACTTCGATAACTTCTATTACTGTTTCTATTTCTATTGGTTAGGATTTTCAGTGTAGACAAATATATTATTTGGAAAATAATTTTTTTTTGTTTCTTTTTTCCTCCTATTCTTATGTTCCTAGGTACTTTTGCTGCCTTACCATGCTGGCTAAAATTTCCAAGGCAATGTTGAATAGAAGTCAAAACGGTGGACGTCCTTTTCTTCTTTCTAATTTTGAAGGTAATGCTTCTGACATTCCTTAGTAAGAATGATGTGACTTTCTATGTAAATTTTCGGTAGATAGTCTTGATCAGAGTAGGAATGCTTTCTTTTATTCATGTAATTTACTAAGAACCTTCATCATGAAATAGATGTGGAATTCTAAAAAATGTCTTTTTTTTAACAAAAAAAGTTAATTGAGGTATAATTTATATACAATAAAATTCACTTTTGCAGTGTATAGTTCAATGAATTTTAATAAATACATGCAATCATGTCCCTACTACAGTCAGCATGTAAGATCATTTCTGTCCCCCTAAAAATTCCTTCGTGCCCCTTTCCAGTCATTCCTCTGTATTCTTTCTTTCAAAAACTGATGGATTTAGTTTACTAATATTTTATTTAAGACTTTACATTAAATTCATGAGTGGTTTTTTCCTGTTATTTTACTTCTTTTACCATCCGTGACTGGTATTGGTATTGAGATTATTCTGGCCTCATTAGATTTATTGGGTGTGTGGTTCTTTTTCTTCTGCTTTATAGAAGAGCTTTTATAAGATTGGAATGATCTGCCCCTTGAAAACTTGGTAGAATTCGCTTGTACAGCTGTAAGCTATGCTGTTTTCGTTATTGAGGAGTTTTATTTATTTTATTTTATTTTATTTGAAGAGTTTTAAATACTACTTCAATTATGGTATAAAGATTGGACTATTAAGGCTTTCTATTTTTTCTAGCGTCAGGTTTATGTTCTAGGAATTTGTCCATTTTGTCTGTATTTCAAATTTATTGGCATACATTTGGTCATAACATCACTTCCTTTTACTCATTGCTGTATTAATGTAATATTAATAGTATGTGGCATTAAATTACAGTAATGTAATGTAATACTCTTTAGTTGTATATTTCTTTTTTCTTCCTTGTCAATCTTGACAGAGGTTAACTAATTCTATTGGCCTTTCCGGAGATTTAGCTTTGGCTTTCTGACACTCTAACGTATCTTTGTTTCCTATTTCATTGATTTTTACTCTTTATTTCTCTTTCCTTTATCTGTGTTTATTCTGTTGTTCTTTTCCAAATTTCCTAATCTTATTACACTTCAGACTTCTTCTTTTCCAAGATAAACATTTAAAGCTATGGGGCACCTGGATGTCTCAGTCAGTTGAGTGTCCGACTTTTGATATTGTCTCAGGTCATGGGATCAAGCCCTGCATCAGGCATGGAGCTTGCCTGGGATTCTCTCTCTCTCTCTCTCTCTCTCTCTCTCTTTATGTCCCTCCCTCACTCATGCTCTCTCTCTCTCTCAAAATAAATAAACATTTATTAAAAAATATTTAAAGCTATCAATAACCCTCCGAGTTTCACTTTAACTGCATGCCACAAGTATTGATATTTATTATTTTCTTATTATTCAAATCTAAGCAATTTAATATCCAACATGATTTGTCTGTTGACTCATTATATATTTAGAAGAGTGTTTTTAGGGGCATCTGGGTGGCTCAGTTGGTTAAGCACCTAACTCTTGATTTTGGCTCAGGTCATGATCTCATAGTTTGTGAGTTTGAGTTCTGTATCAGGCTTTGCACTGACGGCATGGAGCCTGCTTGGAATTCTCTTTCCCTCTCTCTCTGCCCTTTCCTGTGTGCATGCATGCATGGTCTCTCTCTCTCAAAATAAATAAACTTAAAAAAATTATAAAAAAAAAGAAAAGCGTTTTAAACTTTTCAAATATAGGAGAAATTTTAATCTTTATGTTATTGATTCTTACCTAATTGTACTTTTGTCAGAAGATGTAGTCTTTATGTACCAATTTTTAAATCTATCACAGCTTGTTTAACATGATTATGATTAGTCTCTGTGAATGTTAAGAAGAAGGTGATTTTCTAGTCTTAAGGAGCCAAGTTTATATATGATCTGTATGTTAGATCAGGTTCATTAGTTACATTCAACTTATCTACATTACTATGTTCTTTTGGCATGTGCTATCTGTATTCGATAGTTAAAATAGTTATAATATTTGATGTGTTAAAATCTACTTTGATGACAAATTATCATCTTTAAATTTTATGATGTTTCTTTTACATATATATATGTATATTACACTGGACATAAAAATAAACTCAAAGGGGATTAAGTACTTAAATATAAGACTTGAAACTGTAAAACTCCTAAAGTTTTGGAAAAGCTCCATGGGAATAGCCCCACGATGTTGGTCTTGGTGATAATGTTTTAGATTCGATACTGAAAGCACAAGCAACAAAAGCAAAAATAAACAAGTGGGACTACATCAAACTACAGAGTTTCTGCACAGCAAAGGAAACAGTCAAAAAAAAAAAAAAGAAAAGAAAAGCAACATACATAATGATAAAACATATTTGCAAACTGTATATCCAATAAGGGGTTAATATCTAAAACATATAAAGAACACTTACAAGTCAAGAGCAAAAAATCATAGAACTCAATTAAAAAATGGGCAAAGGGCCTGAATAGACATTTTTCCAAAGAAGACATACAAATGGCCAACAGTTATATGAAAAGATGTTTAACATTATTAATCATTAAGGAAATGCAAGTCAAAACCACAATGCTTGAACTCATGAACCATGAGATCATGACTTAAGCTGAAAGTCAGCCACCTAACCAACTGAGCCACCCTGGGGCCCCTAATGGGCTTTTGAGGACCACATTTTATTCATTTCAGTGTGTTACTTCAGGCCATTTACCAGGTGACCTGAAAAGCTGCTAGTTTTGAGTGGGGCCCAGAACCAGAAAAGGCTTTACAACAGGTATAGGCTGCTGTGTAAGCTACTTTGCCATTTGGGCCATATGATCTAGCAGATCTAATGGGCTTGGAATATCAGTGCCAGAGAGGGATGTGTTTGGAGCCTCTGAAAGGTCCTTATAGTTGAACTGCCACATAGGCCTTTGAGATTTCGTAGAAAGGTCCTAAGATCCTCCTTAGATAATTACTCTCCTTTTGAGAAATAGTTCTTGGCCTGCTACTGGGCCTTTGTAGAGATTGAACACTTAACCATCGGCCACCAAGTTACTACGTGAACTGTTACCCATCATGAACCAGTTGATATCGAGCTCACCAAGCCATAAAATTAGGCATGGACAACAATTCATCATCAAATGGAAGTGGTATGAACGTGATCAGTCTCGATCAGATCCTGAAGGCACAAGTAAGTTACATGAAGAAGTGGCTCAAATGCCCATTGTACCTACTCCTGCTATCCTACCTTCTCTCCCCCAGCCTGTCCCCATGGCCTAATGGAAAGTTTCCTACAATCAACTGGCAGAGGAAGAGAAGACTTATAACTGACTTACAGATGCTTCTGCACCACGTACAGGCACCACGACAAAGTGGACAGCTGCAGCACGACAGTCCCTCTCTGGGACTTCCCATAAGGACAGTGGTGAAGGGAAATCCTCCCAGTGGGCAGAGCGTCAAGCAATGTACCTGGTTATTTACTTTGTTCAGAAGGAGAAATGATGTGACATGCAAATATGTACCGATTCATGGACTGTAGCAAATGGTTTGGCTGAATGGTCAAGGTCTTAGAAGTGACATAATGGAAATTTCGTAACAAAATTGGGGAAGAGGTATGTGAATAGACCTCTCTGAATGGGCAAAAAGCACGAAGATGGTTGGATTCCGTGTGAATGCTTACCAAAGGATAGCCTCAGCAGAGGAGGATTTTAATAATCAAGTGTCTAGAATAATCTGTTTTGTGGGTATCAGTCAGCCTCTTTCCCCTTCCATCCCTGGTCATCCCCTAGTGTGCTCTTGAACAAAGTGACTATAGCGGCAGAAATGGACATGTGCCTGGGCCAGAAACATGGGCATCCACTCATCAAGGTTGATCTGGCTGTGGTCACCAGTGCTTAACCCACCAGTAACAGAGACTATCGCTGAGAGCCCCCCAAATGGCACTGTTCTTGAATGATCGGCCAGCTACCTGGGTTAATTACATTGGACTCCTTTCCATCCTGGAATACACATTTATTCTGGATACGGTTTTACCTTCTCTATACCCAATGCTTCTGCAAAAACTATTACCATGAACTTACGGAATGTCTTATCCTCTCTCATGGTATCCCATACAGCATTGTTTCGCATCAAGGAACTCACTTCATAATAAAAAAGTGCAGTAATGGGCCTGTGTTCGTGAAATTTACTAGTCTTTTCATGTTCCTCACCACCCTAAAGCGGCTGCTTTGATGGAGCAATGGAATAGACTTAGGAAGGCTCAGTTATAGTTGCAGTAAGGTGGCAATCCCTTGCAAGGCTGGGATGAAGCTTCTCCAGTAGCTTATATAAACTGTGAATCAGCACCCAGTATCTGGTGTTTCTCAGATAGCCAGGATTCATGTATCCGGGAATCAAGGGGGTGGAAATGGGAGAGGCACCACTCATTCATTCCTGATAATAGCAAAGTTTTTGTTTTCCGTTCCGGCAACTTTCTGCTCTGCTGGTCTAGAGGTCTTAGGTCAAGAGGGAAGAAAATTTCCACCAATAGACACAATAACAATTCCATTAAACTGAAAATTAAGGCTGTCACCTGGCAACTTCGGGCTTCTCATGCCATTGAATCAACAAAGAACAGTGTTGGTTGGGATGATTGATCCTGAGTACTAAGGGAAAATTGGATGAGCATTCCACAGTGGAGGCATATAGGAGATCCGGTATGACATCTCAGTGTTACCCTGTATTTAGCAGAGTATGGATATTAAATACTTCAGAGTTTATTTCCTGAGCCCACTTGTTCTCATCTAGTACAAGAACCCCATGTAGCCCACTTGTTCTCATCTAGTACAAGTACCCACTGTGGACCATTCAGACAAATTGGTCTCATCCCTGCTGACTTCATCTGGAGTTATTATTTTGCCTTTGTCTTTTAAAGACACTTTTATTGAGATATGACTATGTACAATACACTGTACCTACATAAACTATGAACTTTGATACATGCTTAAAATTTTTTCAATTGTGGTAAAATACACACAACATAAATTTACCATTTTGACTATTTTCGAGTATATATCTTTTGGCAGTGTTAGGTGTATTCACGTTGCTGGGCAAACAATTTCCAGAACTCTTTTCATATTCCAAGAAAGAAACTCTACACCCACCAAGCAACAGCCCCCACATATTAGCCTATTCAGGCTGCTCTACAAAAATACCATAGAGCTATTGTCAGATTTCAAAGAAATTGGTGTGGAAAAGTGAGAGTTAAGGTGGGGTGGATTAAACAAAAAAAAAACATTGATTTTTCACAGTTCTGGAAGGCTGGCAGTCCAAGCCTTCTTTCTGGTTTCTGGTTTATAGACAACTGTCTTGTCACTGTATCTTCACATAGTGGGAGAGGAGAGAGCTCTCTGAGATCTAGTTTTTAAGGACCCTAATCCAATTCATGTGGGCTCCACCCTCATGACCTAATCACCTCCCAAAGCCCCCTATCTCTTAATACCATCATATTGGGGGTTAGGATTTCAACAGATAAATTTTGGTGGGACCCAAACATTCAGTCCATAACATTCCATTTCCTCCTCCCCATAACTCCTGGTAACCACCATTCTACTCTTTGTTTCTATGAATTTGACTACTCTAGATATCTCACATAAATGGAATCATATAGTACTTGTCGTTTTTTGACTGGCTTATTGCCCTCAGTATATTGTCCTCAAGTTTCATCTATGTCATCATAACGTGTCAGAATTTCCTTCCTTTTTAAGGTTGATGGATATTCCATTGTATGTATATACCACATTTTGTTTATCCATTCATCTGTCAGTGAATACTTAAGTTGCTTCCAACTTCTGGAGAGGGTTTGAGTTAGCATATGTTTGCCTCCATCCTTAGTCTAGCCTGATGTTTGTTAACGAAACATAGCACATATCATCCAACAGATCCTTGACAAGAATTGGCCATAATATTGTGTTCATCTCTTAGTGCGTACTTACTGCACCCATTTGCTAAGTCTTATAGGTGTGTCAATCCTCTGGAAATCTTGAATTCTCTTGTTGGGATGACTCTCACTGTTTTCATGATGGTGCTGGTCTCAGGAAACCTCTCCAGAGCATTATCCTCTTAACTCTCACTCTTCCACACCAATTTCTTTGAAATCTGACAATAGCTCAGAACTCCTAGATGCTTCTCTGATTAGGCCTTTCTGGGTCAAATTAATCCCCCTTTCCGTTGAGGGTTGGCAGACTCTGTTTTATTTCAGACTTGGAATGCTCTTTCTAGCCAAAGTGATATATGTCCTAGTACATTTCCTTTTAATTAATAGTGACTTGGGATATTTTCATTTCTTTGGACGGATCCTTCCCATCAAGAATTGTTATGATTCACTTGGGAAAGCAAACTGAAAATTTATGTTCTCATAAATATTTGAAAAGAAGCCATCTCATACTCCGGAATCGGAAATCACAGGCTTGCCATGTGGATAGTCTATCCGAGGGCTCTTGGTTTTGAAATAAATATATACCCAGTTCAGCATCAGTGTGAACAGAATTTGCATACATGTCACTAGGTGAGGCCATGTGTGAGCTCATGCCTGCAGAACCTTGTCGGATACTCCTTGCCGGACTGGTGGGCTTTATGAGTGTCACATGATCGCTTCAAACAGGCCAAGTTGGTCTTGGATTTTAGTTCTCCACTTCTTTGTGGCTGATGGCATTCTGCAAGAATCTAAATTCTATGATCATAGAAGTTTATATAATGCCAAACGCAAGAGCACATTCTGTATTTCCCTGGTCTAAGTTTAATTTGAGTACCTAGCAATTTTGAATTGCATGACTAAACCAGTTGTCCTGCTGTGAACCTACCCCTTGCAGCCCTGAGTGTGGGTGGAGGGCAAGAGTTTCCTCCTCGAGCAGGGAGGAGACACAGATGTCCTGGAGGAAGCAAGAACTTCTTACAAATAGAGGGAAACAAAAGGAAGAATTGTACGAGTCTCCTCTAGAGGACTCAGCTGAACAGGAAGGTCTGGAAATGCCTGAAGCTACCATCGCTTTGAGGCAAGAGTGAGAAGAACAAAATTTTGCTGCAAGTTTCTGAAGGACTTGATTTAGAAACCCTTGAAAAGCCTAGGACTGCCTTAATGGGGGCCGAGACCTCAGCCCGAGAGGGGCTGGCATACAAAGAATGTAGTGAGGTTGCTTTTCCTCACCACAGCAGCTGGCTTGGATGTCACTAGCAAAGCAGTTTCCTTCTCAAGACCTAAAAGTTCACTACACATATACCATCTTTATAACATTTTCCAATATATGTAGCATATACCATGGTCTTCCCCACTGCTTAATCTTTTTGTTTGTTCATTTCAAAGTTTTTACTTAGATTCCAGCTAGTCAACATACATGGTAACACTAGTGTCAGGAGGAGAATCCAGTGATCCATCACCCACGCACAATACCGATTGGAGGAGAATCCAGTGATCCATCACCCACGCACAATACCGATTGGAGGAGAATCCAGTGATCCATCACCCACGCACAATACCGACTGCTCATCACAATTGTCCTCCTCAATACCCATCACCCACCCAACCTATCCCCCTAGTGGCCTCCCCTCCAGCACCTCCCAAGCTGCTCTCTGCACTCACTGCTTAGTCATTTGATTTTCACTCTGTATCCTCAGAAGACAATTCTTTTTTTTTTTTCTCTTACAAAGGATCTGTTGATGAACTGGGTCCGGTCTTGAAAGCTTCATTCTTAAGCAAATATGTATTCATCTCCCAGTTCCTGATTTGCCAGAAACCTTAGAAAGCCAAAGGAAAAACAAACCAAAAGTCTACTTTTGGATAAGCTGACTTTTAGACAGCAAAGGAGAGTGCCCCTCCTCCATGACCCAAGAACTGGTCAAATATAAATCTTATTATAAACTTCTTATTGCTTCCAGAATACCTGGGTGTGATAAATACATGTGGGAGGTCACGGGCCTGATTTTGTAACCAGTAGCAAGAATATATTTAGGGTTATGGTCTGAGACATGGTTCTGGTTGAAAGAAGTCACAGAAATATAGATAGAAGTCTATGCCCCAGAGCCCTGTTTTTCTTAGCTCTGAAGTTCTCAGGTCACTGCCTTGACCCACTAATATTTCTTTATATAGGTTAGTTGCTTAACGTATTAAATAATCAGAACATATTTTGCCACCAACACTCAAAGTTTGTAGTAACTAGCGGGCTCTGATTCTTGCCAGTTAGCTTAATTGACTCCACGGGTTTGAATCCGACTCTATACTTTTTTAAAAGTGGGCAACCTTCTGTAGCTTGTCATTAGCTTGTCTGATACTTTAAACAAATTCCATGCAGGTTTACTCTTTAACAAATATTAGTTCTTGGCTTATCGATCTGATCATTTACAAGGAGAGCAGCATCTGTTAAAAATGATATGGCTGTTTTGGACTACTGTTGCCGTTGCCTTGTATATTACAACAGTTCTAGTCTCCACACAGCAACCAGAGTTGATTTTTCTAAAACTCATATCTTAATATGTCATTCCTCTTCTTAAAATCATTTGGTGTTTCCCACCACCCTCAGGATAAAGTCCAAAATCCTTAATATGGGGTTTCAGAAGAACAACTGGACTAGCCTAGCCAAATATCCCTTGTACTACTCACAAGTTTCAAGTGAATTAAACATACTTCAGGCCACATGCTCTAAAAAGTGATTTCCCAATTTATTTATGGGTGATACCGATGTAAGAGAAGGAAGTGGCACACTCCTTGTCACCTTCATGTCTTCTCCCACCGTGCTAGGGCAGAATGCTTTCAAGGAAAGGTCTGGGCATTCTTTCCCTCCAGATGAGTTGGGTTGACAGCAGATGCTGTGCTAACGGCTCCTCCTAGAGAGTGGATGAGTTGCAGGGCCAGGAGAATTAGGGAAGTGGGGTTGAGTCAGGGTATAACCCAAATAGGATGTATATCACACCAACCAGCAAAGAGCCTGGTCTGTGTCCGGGCCTCAGACTTGTATCACACTCCCGCTTCCTGTGTCAACTGTCCTCCGGCAAGGCGAGGTCATTTCTCCACCTTCTCCTCTAAGGCTGTACCTTCACGAGTGGGCTTTGTGTCTCACTAGCTTACTTCCTCCTAAGATCCAGCCATGCTAGCAGGGATCTAGTTAGGATTGGCTCAAACATTAGGCAATCAGATTTAGTTATTGTAAACATTCTTCCGACTAGGTCTTATTGAGCCACATAAAAATTATTTCTGGTTCATTGCATATTTTATACCCAAAGGTATTCATCTTCTGGATCTAAACGTGGTCAGAGTAACTTTTACAACGTTTCTCCCATTTTGCTTAAGCTAGTTTGAGTTGGGTTTCTGTCCATTACAACCAGAGTCCGGACACACTGTGATTGTGTGAAGCAACTTTTGGATGGTCTTGAGGCAGGCTACTGTCACAGGGAATTTGTGGATATCTGTTCTCCTTCACGCCGGACTCTTCTACAGATGCTTGGACCTTCTATCTAACTCTTGCCAGAAAATAACAACTATTTTAAAATTAAAATTGTTTTTGAGCAGATGGTCTCTAAATGTTAATTGATTCATCCTGTAGAAAGCATGTCACTTACATGACAACAAATAAAAGTGCAATTTAATTAATTACCTAAGCATACAATTTGCTACTATTTCATCCTGATAGCTTCATTGGAAAGCTATGTTGTTCCCAACTAGTCCTTCCACTGGAGTGGTTTTGAAATTTTTCCACATTCTTCTCCGGGCCAACTCTGTAGAAGCGGACATGGCTATCCCTCCGGATTGGAGTCTTAATTTCTTTATTTTGCAGAAAAGAACATGACCTTCTAAGGCTGTGATTCTCAAATTTTAGCCTGCATTGGAATCAGGAGGAAGGCTTAGCAAGCCACAGGTTGCTGGACTCTCTCCATCTGAGATTCTGACTCAGTAGGTCTGGGGTAGGGTCCAAGTGTTTGCATCTGTCAAGTTCCAGGTGGGCTGATGTTGCTCATGTGAGACCACACTTCACTATCACAGAGTGCACCTACTAGAGTAACCCTTACAGTAGACGAACAGACACGGTTTGTTTTCTGCTTGGTTCTTCATAAAGGCCTTGTTGAGAGAGGTGCTTTAAGTGGGGGGACTGTCAGTCACCTATGCATCATATCCACTCTGCTATATCAGGGGTCCCCAAATTAAGTGTACGTGGGGCCAATGAGATAGCCTAAAATAGTCCAGGGGAGGTGGGGGGTGGGGGAGAGAAGAAGGGGATACATGCACACTGGATATGTAATGGCGAGTATGATGGCAAACTGGAGGGTATGATGGCCCCACCGAAAAGAGCATCATTCTATAGCATGACCATTGAGATCACAGACCCTGGAGCAGGCTCCACCACTTACTAGTCATGTGACGAGGTTAGGCAAGTTACCTGACCTCTCCATGCCTCAGTCTCCTCATCCCCAAATCTGGATAATAGCAGAGTCTATCTCATAGGCTGATTAGGAAGAGTAGACACATTAACATATGGAAATAATTTAGAAGGAAAGGTAATAATTACCATTACTACTAGGTTATAATAACAGTAAATATATAATACTGACTTTGGGGGCACCTGGGTGGCTCAGTCGGTTCAGCATCCAACTCCGGGTTTTGGCTCAGGTCATGATCTCACATGTGAGGCTCCTCAGTGACAGTGTGGAGCCTGCTTGGGATTCTCTCTCCCTCTCTCTCTGCCCCTCCCCTGCTGGTGCGCTGTCCCTCTGTCTGTCTTTCACCTGGCCCTCACTGAAACACAGTTGCTCTGATTAATTTTCACAAGAACCTATGAGATAAGCACAATTACTAGTCTCATCATGCTGACACGTAAACTGAGCTGCACGGAAGTTAAGAAGCCGGCCCAAGTTCACACGGCAAGTGAATGGTGATGTTGGACCACAAACCCCAACAGCCTACTCGGTCTTGCTGTCACCATCGCCCGCCAGCACCCGACACCACTCTGGGTCTGTAATGAGCAGCCGCTGACCATGGGCCAGCTCACGTCATGTGGAATAGGAGTTCAGCTTTACCTGCCCATTCTTTTTTTTTTTTTTCTTTTAAGAGAAACTAGAAATCTGGATTTTTGTGTATTGTTTCACATGCTCGATTTTTAAAAATCACTGTGTGGGTCAAAGAGAACACATCTCTGGACCGCTTTTGGCCTGCAAGCCACATGCTCAGGAGCTCTGCAGGGACCCTGGAGGTGAGGAGAGGGTAGAATGGTGGCTGGTCGTCCCGCCGTACGTGCAGCAGAATCAGCGCTTCTGCATGCTGGGTACCAAACCCAGCCCCTAGAAGGGCAGTTTATTTCATGATGCTTCACCGTGCGCCCCTTCCTCAGCAGCCTTCTCCTGGTGCTGAGAGTTTTCCATCCCTTTGCTTTCTTTCTTCTCCTGTTTTCTCAGACGGAGACCACACAAATGGTTCGCACACTAAAACATTGATCCCTCCCTCCTTCTGAATCAAGAGTTATTTCTTAAAAAAATTTTTTTTAAAAATATTTATTTATTTTTGAGGGGCGAGAGAGGGGAGAAGCAGAGAGAGAGGGAGACACAGAATCCGAAGCAGGCTCCAGGGTCTGAGCCGGCAGCACAGAGCCCAACAGAGGCTTTGAACCTACAGACCGTGGGATCATGACCTGAGTCAAAGTCAGACGCTTCACAAACTGAGCCACCAAGGCGCCCTGGAGAATTCTCTCTAAAGGTATGAGAGAGGGATGTCGGCACATACTACCGCCATTAAACCCAGCCTTTGTCCCTTCTTAAAAATTTCCTCGAGTCTGATCTCTTTGGACGTAAAATAAGCACCCGCACCTACATTTCCAGTACTTGCAATCTGAAGTTCTTGGTGATGTGGTGACTTCAGCAAGGCACACCTGAAGGAGGCATCTACACAACCAGATAAATTCACTACCCAGCGGAAGAGCTCTTGCTGCGGCGTGAATTATAGCTCACGTATCTGGCCTGTCCAGTCGAAAACACAAGATTTTGATATGTGTCATGATGACATAACATTATTTTCCCAAAATAAACAGAGGCTATTCGTTCCAGCTGGATCTTATTAGTGGTTTTCCTATTTTGCTTTTGGTCAGCCCCCAGGCCAACCTCCCAGGCTGAACTCCTTACGAGGCCAAGAAAGGCTTTTCCGTGCATGGACCCTGCTGGGACAATCGATCATAACCATTAAGGCCCCCGCCAGCCCCGTGATGGAAGGTGGAGAGGTCCACTCACAGAGGAGGTGTGAACAACCAACCCTGACCCGGAATCGGATCCCAAAGCAAAGTACTCAGCAGATGCTGAATTTTAAAACTTACTTATTATTATTATTTTATTTTTTTACATGTCTATGGTTAGAAATGTGCAGCTTTGGTTTCCGAGTTCCAGTCTTCTTCGGACATGCAGAATCACTGCCACGCTCAGCAGTCGCGTTGCGGGCTGTGAAATATTTGCATTGCTTCTCTGAGCGGGAAGGAGAGCCGCGGGAGTCCTCCCTGCGGAAGAGCACTTCCACATGCTCGGGACAGGAAATTTATGACTTTCACTTCGTTTAACGCCTCGGAGCCAAATCTAATCATTTGTGTTGAAGACTTTTTTTTTTTTTTTAGCATTTTTATTTTATTTTTGAGAGACATAGAGACAGAGAGTGAGCAAGGGAAGGGCAGAGAGGGAGACACAGAATCTGAAGCAGCCTTCAGGCTCTGAGCCGTCAGCACAGAGCCCGACCGGGGCTCGAACTCACAGACTGTGAGATCATGACCTGAGCTGAAGTCGGCCGCTTAACCGACTGAGCCACCCAGGCGCCCCTGTGTTGAAGACTTTAAAAGCATTTAATGTTGAGGAAAGGTTCACTGCAGCTGAGAGAGGAAGACAGAAAGGGAAGCAGGAAGCCTGGGGAAAGGTAGAGGGAGACGGTTTCTGTGGTCTTGGAAAGGGGTAGTAACAGAGGTGATGGCTTTGAAAAATATAGCTGTTGCTGGCTTTTAATTGTATGTAATAATTACTTGGTTCTAGGTACCCTACCACAGAAAATATAATTATGGGTCATTAATTTTCACAACTTACTATAACGTACTCAGATTTAACACAAAGGCACGGGCACAAATCCACCAATTATTTAATCCCTTCCTGGTCTGTAGTACGCAAGGGGATTCAAGTTGGGGTGAACACCCAGCATCTATTTGAGGAGACAGACCTGCCATGTCTTGCTGTGGTGAACAAGATTTGGGTCTGTTCTTCAGCTTTGCGAAGTCCAAAACTCAAGGCTTTTCATTTATGCGAAGTTGATTTGGCTTGGGGAGGGCTGATTATATCATACAACCCACAAGAAACCAGATGCCAATGTATATACTCTAGGTAAGAAAGGAAATCTGAGGATCTACATTAGCACAATCTCTCTGCTGCTGGAAAGTCTGCAGGGAAAGCCAAATTCTTATCCGAAAGTGACTTGATGAGCATGGAATCCAAGCCAGGGAGTGAGCCTGAGAACCCCACTGCGTCCACCTCCCCGGGGGACTAAGTGCCGGAAATGTAATGGGAAAGAGGCAGCTTTTGTCTCCTCTTTCCAGACTTTGCACTTTCTCGGGGGTCCTCTTGGTAACCTTTCTTACCTCTGTTTGGTGACACCATTAATAGGGCCACAATTTCCCTCCACACTGTTGTATCTCTGTTAGATTTCCAGGCTCTGCTCTGTCTGTTTAAATTAGGGAATCACTAGCGCCCAAAGGAACTAGAAGTTCTTATTCCATCATAATGCGTTAATTTTACTAGTTCACTCTTGCCAGAGGGATACGGTACTTCTCCACTCCCGAGGTGTTCATGCAGATGGATTTCCATTAGGGTAATACGCCTGGCCTCACCTCTAGGAAGGAGAAGTGATTTATTTTGTAGATGAATTTGAGAAATGGTCCTGAGTTGGGGGGGGACTCTGCCCTTTCTAGGATCCCTCTCCAGATCTACAGGCTGGCAAAAAGGACATTATCTAACACTGCCTCCTGCTATGCGGCAAGGGTCCTGCCCCTGAGACATAGGTCCCTTGTGTCAGTGACAGACACATGAATTGGTCTAAATCAGAGGAAGAAAGGTATAATCAATGGACCCCTCTCTGGATACTCTACTACAGCCCCCCCCCCATGCCAGATGGAATATGCCAGCAAGCACACAGTGCCAGGCGGATAGACCTTTGGGCTCCGTTTGCCCTCTCAATTCCTGAGGCACCAGAGTCACTTACTAGCCTTCAAGGTTCATTGAGAATTCTGTTGTTGTTTTCTTATCATTTCATTTTTGTTAAGCAGCGACAGAGCACCTTGGCCTGAGTAAGGATCAACTTATGTTTGAGGACGAACTAATTTCCTTATTATTTGAATTATTCCTATATCCATCTTGTCTCCTTTTATGACATCGAGACCTTAAGAAACACTGAAGTGCCTTTTGAAATCCTAAAGATGGTTAATTCCATCTTGACACTTTGATGCTTTTTCTGTTCTTTTTTCTTCCTTCCGGGTGCTGCCTAAGTGCCATCTCCCGTGGGCCGTCTCTTCCCATCCCCATTCGCTCAGCTTTTCTTCCTTCCTTCCTCCTGGGCCTCCTCCCATCGGGGACCTTCCTTTCAGTCCTTTCCATTCCACTTTTTAACCTTTTCTTTCATGTTAAGCATCTTCTGGATATTCCTCTAACACCCCCCTGCCCTATCCTATTCCCCAGCCACCTTCAGGGAGAGACTCCAGGGCTCCAGGGAATCAAAACTGGGATTCCCATTTCTCCTCGTTGCCCTTTCTAAATCAGTGTTCTTCCAAACCTGATTCAAAATCCACTCAAATCTCATACCATCTTGTCTTTCTGTTCAGACGCTGCACCTCGAAGCCAAGCAGACCATTTGTCATTATTGTCATCTTTGATAATATTCACGTATTGTTTTTGCTTTGAGTATTTCTTCATGGTTATTTTTCCCCAGGACGTTGGCAAGAGGCAACTCGTCATTATCAGGCCACAGACTCTATCACTATGTTCACCTCATATTATAGTCAGCATTTTGAAAGCATTATTTTCCCAACCTCCCATCCATCTTCAACCTACTTCCTGTGTCCAACAGGGATACAGTGAAGAGGGGTGAACAAAGACTGAATTGTTACCTGGCATACTTAGTAACTAAGAAAATACACTGTACACTGAACGGTGCATTCTATAAAGTACTTCCAACTGCAAGCTCTATCTGACAGTCTCTAATTAGTTCAAAATTAAGAGAGTGGTAGCCGGAGATCTTTTCTCAGTCCAACAGACCTCGCTAGATGAATTACTATCAGGCAATGAAAATTGTACTGGGCACAATAAACATCAACTTCACTTTTGGGTTTAAATTTGAAAGAGGGAAGCTTCCAGCTACCAAGTAGAGAGTGGAGACAAAAAAAGGTGTACACCTTTTGAAAAATTACTGTATCATAAGGAAAAAATATCACATAGTTCTGACGGCTCTGAGGAAGATAATTTTTCTCAAGGGAAAAAGTTCAAAAAACCTTGAAGTCCTCCAAAAGACACAAAAGGATATAGCTTCTGTGAAATAAAAGAAACCAAAGGAAAAACAGGCTAAAATGAAGGAGCAGATTTGAAGAGAATTGGTTAAAATGAAAAATAGATGCAAAAAAATTTTTAAAAAATGCAAAAGCAGAGTTCCACTTGTTGGGGTAAAGATGTTAGTATCACTCCCACTACGACTGGAGAAAATACCAGATAAATGGAAAAAATAAATCTATAGTCTGATTTAAAGCCATCTGTGGTGCTTTTTAATTAAAGCCATCTGGTGCTGTTGTGGATGCAAAGAAGTTCAAATGAATTAAATTCCAGAGAGAATTAGGCTTTCTTAGGTGAGTTAAGACTGGTAGCTGCTTTCATCCCTGGGGGCACTGACTCTACCTGGGATCACAGGTAGGCTAACAGGGAGCTGCCATAAGCAAAAGGCTTACCTGGGTCAAGGGTAAAACTCCCTGAGCTCATGAGAGTATACATAGGCTGGCATGGTAGACTGAAATTCAGAGGAGCCCAAACACACAGCTAGGCCTCACTACTCAGCAGTTTTTCCTATCCAACCTTCTGTTGAGTGAATACTGATATGGACAGACTGAGAGTGAAGGCACAAGAAAGACATCATAATTTTGTGGTACTTAGATTCCAAAGCCCTGACAATTAAAACAACAGGTGAACTGAAATCATCAGATTTCAGAGCATCAGGAAGATGGAGGAATAGGAGTTTTCTACCATCATCCCTCCATAGAAGCAGGAGCTTGACAACTACCCACAGATGGAAGCACCTTTGTGGGAGTCTAGGACTCCAGCCAAGAAGTTCTAGCTCACTGTTAGAGCAAAATTACCCAAAATAGACACAGCATGAGAATAAGACAGAAACAAAGAACCTACAAAACACCCAGGAAATTAACAAAATGGCAATAGTAATTCCTTATGTATCAATAATTACTTTAACTATATTTTAAATATAAATGGATTAAATTCCTCAACCAAAAGACACACAGAAACTTAATGGATAAAAAAAACCACAAGACTAACAGTGTGCTGCCTGCAAGAGAGTCATAGTCACTTCAATTTGGTTTTTTGTTTGTTTGTTTTGTTGTTTTGTTTGTTTGTTTTTTGTTCTTTTGCTTAAAAAAATTCCTAATATAGTTAACATACAGTGTTATATTAACTTCAGGTATACAAACAGTGATTCAACAGCTCTATACATGACTCAGTTTTCATCACAATTAAGTGTACTCTTAATCCCCTTCACCTATTTCACCCATCCCCCAGATTTCAAGACATACTACAAAGGTATAGTAATCAAAATGATATTATACTGGCACAAAAGTAGACACATAGATCAATGGAACAGAATAGAGAGTCCAGAAACAAGCCCAGCATTATATGGTCAATTAATCTTCAACAGAGGAGACAAGAAAATGCAAAGAGGAAAAAACAGTCTTCAACAAATAGTGTTGGAAAAACTGGACAGCAATATGCAAAAGAATGAAACTGGACCACTTTCTTACACCACACATGAAATTAAACTCAAATGGATTAAGGACTTCAATGTGAAACCATAAAAATCCTAGAAGAGAGCACAGGCAGTAATTTCTCTGACATTGTTCATAGCAACATTTTTCTAGATATGTCTCCTGAAACAAGGGAAACAAGAGCAAAAACAAACTGTTGGGACTACATCAAAGCTTCTGCACAGCAAAGAAACAATCAACAGAACTAAAAGACAAAATCTTATGAATGAGAGAAGATATTTGCAAATGACATATCTGATAAAGGGTTAGTATCCAAAATGGAAAAAGAACTTATACAACCCAACACCAAAAAACCCACAAATAATCCAATTTAAAAATGGGCAGAAGACATGAACATACATTTCTCCAAAGAAGACATGCAGATGCCCATAGTCACATGAAAAGATGCTCAACACCACTCATCATCAGGGAAATGCAAATCAGAACTACAATGAAATATTCATACCTGTCAGAGTGGCTAAAATCAAAAACATAAGAGTCACTTTAGCTTGAAAGACACACGTAGACTAAAGGTGAAGTAATGGAAAAAGCTATTTATACCAATGAAAACCAAGAGAGAGCAAAGTCAGGTATACTTATACCAGAGTAACTAGGCTTTAACTCAAAAGATGGAACAAGAGACAAAGGTTATTATATAATTATAGAGGGGTAAATTCATTAAAAGGATTTAACAGTTATGAATATAGAGGTACCCAACATTGCAGCACCTAAGTATATAAAACAAATAATTAACAGATCTGAAGGGACACATGGGCAGCAATACGATAACACTAGGGGATTTCCATACTCCACTTCCGGCGCTGGATGACTCATTCGGACATAAAATCAATAAGATACATATAACTAGAACTATACATTAGCCCAAGTGGACCTAACAGACATATATAAAACATCCCCTCTAACAATAGCAAAATGCACATTTTTCTCAAGCACTCCTAAAGATTCTCCAGGATAGATCATATATTGAGCCACAAAAGAAATCTTAACAATCTAAGAAGTTCGAAATAATACCAAGCACCTTTTCTTTTCTTTTTTTTAAATTTATTGTCAAATTCATTTCCATACAACACCCAGTGCTCATCCCAACAAAATCTTTTCTGATCACACTGGTATGAGACTACAAATCAGTAACAGAAGGAAATCAGAAAAACTCACACATATGTGGAAAGTAAACAACACATTCCTAAACAATTAATTGGTCAAAGAAGAAATCAAAAGGTAAATTAAAAAAAAATCATGAGACAAATAGAAACGGAAACATGATATACCAAAATTTAAGAGATGCAAAAACAGTTTTAAGAGGGAAATTTATAGTGACAAGTGCCTACATTAAGAAAATAGAAAAATCTCAAGTAAGCAACCTAACTTTATATCACATGTAGCTAGAAAAAGAACTAAGCCCAAAATTAGTAGAAGAAAACAGAACAAAAGTTCAGAGCAGAAATAAATAATAAGTAAATACTTTAGAAGAGATCAATGAAACTAAGATGTGTTTTTTTTAATTAAACAGAATTACAAATCTTTAGCCAGACTAAGAAAAAAAGGAAGAAGACTCAAATAAATAATTCAGAAATGCTTTCAGAAATAAGAAAAATATTATGAAATACTATTATGAAAAATTACATACAAATGAATTGGATAATCTAGAAGAAATTGATAAATTCATAGAAACAAGAATCTACCAAGATTGAAAGATAAAGAAAAAAAAATCTGAAGAGACCAAAAGGAGTGAAGATATTGAATCAATATATGAAAACCTCCCAATAAAGATAAACCTAAAGTCTGATGCCTTCACTGGTGTATTGTACCATATAAAGAAGAATTAATACCAATTCTTCTCAAACTCTTTCCAAAAATTGAAGAGGAAGGAATTCTTCCAAAATCATTTTACAAAGCCAGCATTACCCTAATATCAACACTACAAGAAAAGATAATTACAAACTAATATCCCTGATGAACGTAGATACAAAATTCCTCAACAAAATCCTACAAAATGCACATTAAGTCTCATACACCATGATCAAGTGAGATTTATCCTTGAGATGCAAGGACAATTCAATATAGACATATCAACAAATGTGTTTTATCACATTAATAGAACGAAGAATAAAAATCAAGTATCACCTCAATAGATGCATAGAAAGCATGTGACAAAATTCAACAAAGGGGCCAAGAATTCACAATGAGGAAAGGATAGTGTCTTCAATAAATGGTGTTGGGAAAATGGACATTCACATGAAAGAAATAAGTAAGCAACTAAGTAAGTAAATAAATATATAATTAAAAGAAATTGGATCCTTATGCCATACACAAAAACTAACTCAAAATGGATTAAAGACAAACTGTAAACCATAAACCTGAAACTGTAAACTCCTAGAAAAAAACATAAGGGAAAATCTCCATGATGTTCGCCTTGGCAATGATTTTTTGTATTTGACATCAAAAGCACAGGCAACAAAAGCAAAAATAAACAAGTGGGACAACTTCAAAGTAAAAAGTTTCTGCACCACAAGGGAAACAGTCAACAAAATGAAAATGTAACCTATGGAATGGGAGAAAATATTTGCAAGCTCTATGTCCCATAAGGGGTCAATATCCAAATTATAAAAGGAACGCAAGTAAACAGCAAAAACGAAAAACAAATAACCAGATTGAAAAATGGGCAGAGGACCTAAATAGACATTTTTCAAAAGAAAACATACAAATGGTCACCTGGCATATGAAAATGTATTCAACATCACTAAGCATCATGGAACTGCAAGTCTGAAGCATAATAAGTTATCAACTCATACCTGTTAGGGTGGCTATTATCAAAAAGTCAAAAAAATAACAAATGTTGGTGAGCATGTGGAGAAACAGGAACTTTTATATACTGTTGGCGGGAATATAAATTGGTATAGCCATTATAAAAAAACAGTATAGAGGTTTCTCCAAAAATTAAAAAAAAAAAATTTTTTTTCAAAAATTAAAAATGGAACTAACATGTGATTCAGCACCCCCACTTTTGGGTATATATCCTGTTCATTGCATCTAAATGTCCATCAGTGTATGAATGTATAAAGAAAATGTGGTATACATATGATAAAATGTTGTTCAGTCTTAAAAAAGGAAAGAAATCCTGCCATTTGCAACAACATGGATGGCCTAGGGGACAATTAGACTATGTAAAATGAGCCAGAAACAGAAAGACAAATATTGCATGCACTCACTTATATGTCAAATCTAAGAAAGTCAATATTATAGATACAGAGTAGAAAGAGTGGTTACTAGGAGATGGAGGGTAGGGGAAATAGGAAGATGTTGGTCAAAGGGTACAAACTTTCAGTTATAATAAAAAGTTTTAAAGATCTAATAAACACCATGGTGACTATAGTTAATAATAATGTATTATATACCTGAAATTTGCTGAAAGTAGATTTTAAGTATTCTTGCCTCTCTCCCCACAAAGGTAACTACATGAGGTGATGGATTTGTTAATTAGCTTGCTCGTGGTAACTATTTCACAATGTATGTGTATATCAGAACATCATGTCCTACACTTTAATGTGTACAAAATTTTTATTTTTATTTTTATTTTTGTCAATTATACCTCAATAAAGATGTGGAGAAAATAAATAAGTACACAAAAATAAGAGAAATTTCAGTGAACTAAAATTGTAAACTCCCCCCAGCCAAGATTGATTCCTGATTAGATAGAAGAGATAGTGGTACAGTCTGAAAGAGAAGAGGGCAAGGCCTTTTAAAAGCAAATGTTATATTACTCGAGTCTTTACTGTTCCCATACATATAACTATTGGCATGCAATCAAGGGGCAAAAATCAGGAAAATGTGATATACAATCAAGATAATAATGTTAAATGAAGCAGATTCACAAATAACTTGGATGTTGGAATTATCAAGCAAGGACATTAAAATTGCTTTCATAATTATATTAAAAATGTATATTTTTATACAAATATCAAAGCAGAAGTAATATCAGTTCTACGTAAACTCTTCTAGAAAACAGAAGAGGGGAGAATGGTTCCCAACTCGTGTTATTGGGCCAATATTACTCCGACACAAAAACAGTAAAATACATTATAAGAAAACTAAATATCAATATCCTTCATGAACACAAATGGAAAATTCTTAAGATTTTAGCAACAATGTGTAAAAATGAGAGTATAACTATGTGAGGTTTATCCCCATGAAGGCAGAATTAATTTAACAATTGAAAAGTAATCAGTGTAATTTAACATATTAACAGACTAAAACAAATCCAAGTTTTTGTCTCAGCAGGTGCAGATGATGTATTTGAAGAAAATTAGCATTGATTTAGGGTTAAAACTTTCAGCAAACTAGAAATCGAAGGGAAAGTCCTTGTCCTGATAAGGGTCATCTACAAAAATCTACAGCAAAATATTTTACTTACTGGTGAAAAATCGAATGTTTCTCTCTTGAAATTGGGAAAAAGGTGAGAATGTCTTTTTTCTTCAAAATTGTACTGAAGATCCTAGCCAGTGCAGTAAGAGAAGAAAAAGGGATTTAAAGATATAGATTTGGAAAGACAGATATAAAACTGTCTTTATTTACTACATGGTCATCCATGTACAAAATCCTAAGGAATCTACAAAGTGTTCTACAAACACTACTGGAGCAAATAATTGAGTTTAGCAAGTTTGCAGGATACAATGTTAATTTACAAAACTCAGTCATATTTCCATATACTATAAACAAAGATCAAAATTAAAATTCCATTTATAATGGCATCGATAATATACTTAAGAATAAATCTGACAGAAGATGTGCAGATCTGTATACCAAAAACTATAAATCATTGTAGAGCAAAATTAAAGACTTAAATAAAGGAAGATATATACCATATTCATGGATTAGAAGACTCAGTATGATGAAGATATCAGTTCTTCCCAAATTGATCCACAAGAGTCAATACCATCTGAAACAAAATCCTGGAAGGATTTGCTGTAGAAATTGACAAACTGATTAAAAATTTGCTATAAACGTATCAAACCAACATATCATACACTTGAAACTTACACAATGTTTTATATCAATTACACTGAATTTAAAAAACAATTAAAAATTGATAAGTAACATTTTTCTCCTCCACACTCCCAGCCCTAACCTGGACCGCAAGTTTTATTGCTTTTATTTTTTCCTTTCATTTTTGCTCTCACTTCTTTTTTATTTTATTTTATTTTAGAGAAAGCATGCAAGCAGGGGAGGGGAGCAGAGGGAAACAGAGAGAGTGGGAGAGAGAGAGAGAGAGAGAGAGAGAGAGAGAGAGAGAGAGAGAATCTTAAGCAGGCTCTACGCTCAGCACAGAGATGACACGGGGCCTGATCCCATGATCTGGGATCACGACCTGAGCTGAAATTAAGAGTTGGATGCTCAACTGACTGAGCCTACTAGGCACCCCCGTCCTCACAAAATATTTCCCCATGAAAAACAATGCTTAAAAGCACAGAATCAGTTGCCTTGCAACACACTGAATTCCCCGTTCCTGGAAGCATTCACGAGAGACTGAACTATCTTTTCTTTTTAATTAATTAATTAATTAATTAATTAACTTCTTTATTTTCATAGAAAGTACACAAGTGAGGGGGGGTGGGGGAGGGGAGAGAGAAAGAGAGAGAGAGAGAGAGAAGGAATCCCAAGCAGGTTCCATGCTCAGACACGGGGCTCCATTCCACGGCCCTGGGATCATGACCTGAGCCAAAATCAAGAGTCAGACTCTTGGGTGCCTGGGTGGCTCAGTCAGTTAAGCATCCAACTTTGCCTTGGGTCATGATCTCATAGCTCATGGGTCCAAGCCCCACTTCAGGCTCTGTGCTGACAGCTCAGAGCCTGGAGCTTCCTTCGGATTCTGTGTCTCCTTCTCTCTCTGACCTTTCCCCATTCACGTTCTCTCTCTGTCTCTCTCAAACATGGATAAACATTAAAAAAAAATTTTTTTTAAAGACTCAGACACTCAACCAGCTGAGCTATTGGGGCCCCACTAGACTGAACTACCTTAATTCAACACTCATTTATAGAATACCTGCCATGAAACAGACACTGGGAATACAGTAGTAAATAAGGCAGATATGGTCTTTGTTCTCATGGGTCTTAAAATCTAGTAGCATGTCCAGAATACTGGGTTTTTCTGGATGAAGCAGAAATTTGAACTAGGTGACCTGAGAGTTCTCTTCTGGGTATCTATAAATCTATGTTTCTGGGATTAAAAATAAAAACAAAATAAAAATAAAAATGCTTTGTCTTTTAGCAAGGCAGATGCTTTTCTCTTGAGCCCTTTCTGTTTGGGTTTGACAATGGTATACTGAGTGCTAAGGAATAATGAACCCCAACACCTATGAAAGCACCCCTCCAAGACTAAAACACAAGAATTTGCCTGTCTCCATCATTAATCAAATTCATCTTGTACATGAAAGCTCTTGTGGGCTTCTGCCAGAGGGAAATGTCAAACACATGGTCATAGGCCATTTTTACCCCCAGGAAAGCTTGGAAAGAACTATGTCAGAAAATACAAACCCATTTCCAGGAAAATTCACCTTCTGGCATTGTCCCCGTCCCCTGGCTCTGGAACCTGCTTCAGGGACTCTCTGCTTTGGGAAAGTGAGGCAGCCGTGAGCCAACCCAAGCCAGAGTGAGCAGATGGCCTGGCATTCTGGGAACATTCTAAGCATATTCCTTAAAGAACTACCACAGAAACAAGGGACAATTCCAGGAAAACAAGGAGTTGTAACTAGACTCATCGCTTAGGCACACTGGACCAACAAAGAGGTCCCAAGAGCAGACTTGCTGGAGTCAGGGTGGAGGAGACAGTTGGCTTCTCCTGTACACAAATCAGTGTCATTATCCCTGCCTTACTGGACACAATCACCCCTTGGATCTGCGGGCTGATGTCTAGTTTCAGCTCTAATGTTTAGGAACAGGCTTGAAATGTTTCAGAAAAGGAAGCGAATGGACATCGAATCATCATCCCACTAACAGTTTTGTCCAAAGCACACTTTTATAGGCTTCATATCCTTGTTTCTGCTTTTCCTTCCTGGGACGTTCTTTTGCCTTCTGTTCTGTTGAACTCCTACTTTTATTTTTTCCTAGGGTTATCTCAAGTGCTACTTCTTTCACAAAGTGTTTCTGGATTCTTTCACCTCCAACTGATCTCTCTTCTCTCAGCGTTCTAAATGCTCCTATAGCAAATGTTATGCCTTCTATCACAGCATTTTGTGCATGCCTTTCCTTTTTAAAAATTAAATTCCAAGTATCTTATGGACAGAAATCTTATTATTTTTTAAAGTTTATTTATTTACTTTGAGAGAGAGAGAGCATGCACATGCAAGTGGGGGAGGGGCAGATAGAGAGGGAGAGAGAGAATCCCAAGCAAGCTCCACGCTGTCAGCTCAGAGCCCAACTCGGGGCTTGGTCTCACAACGTGAGATCATGACACATGTCAAAACCAAAAGTTGGATGCTTAACCAACTGAGGCAGCACTCAGGCACCCTGCCCCTAAAGTAGGATCCATTTTCCCCCAAGCACTGTGTGTTTGCACATAATAGGATTAAGAAAAGCTTGAGAGAATGGAGTTGAGTAAACAATGTTTATAGTGATCAGTGATAAAGGTCAGAACCTCCCATCTCCACAGAGGGCACTGGCAAGGTCTCTCCCACAGTCTCTCTGGAGCCAACAATGGCTCTTTCTGTCTCATTAATCTAGAAAATTAAATTCACACTCAAGGATGCCTAATTTGCCCCGAATTGTTGAGAAATAAGTGAATTTTCCAGATCACTGGAGCTTATTTATTAGAATCCAAAATTTAAGAAGTGATTTACAAAGCAAGCTTTCCTAAAGGCATTTTGAATATCTCTTGGAGAAGTCCAAAAGAAATGGGTTATAGTGGTTGTATCAAGACAGGATTACTTGGAGATTAGGAATAGAGGTATAAGGAAACTACTATTCACCATGTACCCTTTTGCACTTTTTGAATTTTGAATGATGTACGTCTCTTACCTATTAATTTAAAACCAATGGCATGCTTCCTTACTTCCTTAAATATAGTGGCTGAAGCCAATTTAACGTTTCTTTCTGAACCAAGGTCCAAGATCGTCGTTATCAATATTATGTATTGTCTTGTTCCTAAATAGAATTATTCCAACAATGGATATTAAAGTGACCCAGAATTATCTTCCCCTATATGAAATGGCTCCAAAACTTCTAAGTCTCCAGAGGTTTTGGGTTTGGTTTATTTTTTAGATTCTCTATCTCTTCCCTGGCAGCTGTCACTTCTTGTTGTTATTATAGTGACTGCTTATAGCAACCACCGCACCCTCCCTGCTTCTTATTTGCTCATTTGTTCTGATGTGAATTGGAAGTCAAATGATCTCAGATGATAAATAGGATTCAAGTGGAGATGGGAAGAAGAGAATTCCAGGAGTTTTTTAAAAAATGCTATCAGCTATGTGGGCTATAGTTTTACTAATGTGGATTGGGCTGGACGGCATTCTAATCAAAGACCAGATTTATTCCTCTCTCACTCAAAATGACACAGTGCTGAGCCTTCAGACAGCAGGTCCTTCTGCCAGGCAAGACTGTTGGACACTTGGTACCACAATGCTGGAGAGAATGCCTCCTAAAGCTAGAGACGACCTATATCTTGTTGTCCACGGAGGACATAGGAACACTACCAAGATAATACCTGGGAACCCAGAAAGTGATGAAGATTGTTGTCATTCGATACGTGAACTTCATTATGTCTTTTTTGGCCTGTATGTGGAATTTCTGATTATTGCTAGGTTTTTATATTTTTATATGTTTTTTGCTGTCTTCTAGATACCTAAGGTACTAAGTAAATGGCTTCTAGACAAGTAGAGTTACTTATTAATATAATCTTTAATTTTTTTTCTCTTTTTGTCTGAGTGAGGTTAAAAAAAAAGAAAAAAAAACTTGGACAATTAACTGAGCAGCAGAAATAGAAGCAACAATAGCTCTAAATCAGGTTAAAGCACCCCTTCATTGAAGCTCAGATGTGTCACCAAGAAGGCGGAGCCCTAAGCATCACCATTCTGGGCTGAAGTATAAAAAGTTTGAGAAATCACTGGAAAACTACAAAGAGAGTTGAAAATCAAGGGCAGAGAATGAAGAGTCCATAAATATGGTGTGAATGTTCAAAAAAGAAAGCAAAAGAGAGCTAATTGTGGAAATTACTAGCCAGTAAATTGGATAGTCACAGTAATAAAACAGATGTTAACAGTGAAAATCCATCAACATCTGGAAAGGATAAAGTCACAAAGGATTTATGGAAAGAAGTGAGTTCAAGAGACTCGGGCAGAGGAGAAAAACAGAGCAAGGCCAGGTCTTTAGTAAAGGATTTGGAACTTGGGTAAAGGGTTTTGCTCAGCCTGCCACGCCATTTCTACTCTAAGGCCAGGTCAGATTGTTTTGGATAAGAACGTGGTCACATGGACTCAATAGCTGGCTGAGAGATCATAAATGAAGGATAATGATATAAATACCCAGAAAGAGCTCCAGCGAGGGGAGTGGGGGGCTGAGGGCGCTTCCCCAGAGAGCAAGGTCAGGTCTGGTTTTATTTAACATCTTTGCTAATGATTTGAAAGCAGGAACAAACAAATGTCAAGAAAATGTGCAATGCACATCAACTAGAGACAAGGTGCACACACCAACCAGCGAGGAGTTTACCTAACAGGACTGAGAGCGATTATGGAAGGGAGCTGGAAAGAGCCCATGCCAGAGCAGCCTCGAAACACGATCTGAAACGAAAGCCAATCAGCCTTTCGTTGGGTGGGGAAGGGTGGTGGTAGGGAGAAGGGGAGTCGGAGAGATAGAGTAGGAAATAAGCATGGCCAAAAACAGTCTGGAGGGACACATAATGTGAAAACATGGGAATGAAGCCCAACAGAACAGAGGTCCAGTTTTGAGGTTTGGAAGTATGTGTCTGTGGTTCAACAGATGTGCAATGATAAGCGACCCATTTGTTCAGAGTTAGAGGAGAGAGAAGCGGAGGTAGGAAGGTGCGGATTGGACTTCACTCATTTACCCAGAACATGCGAGCCCTGAGGGTGCGTATCTCTGCACTCCTGGGTCTTACTCCTAGCATGTTTGAAGTCCCATAACCTAGTACAGTACCTAGTTGATGTACCGTGCTACACAGCAGATGCCCAGTGACTGGGTGACAAATGTAGGAAGCCCTGTGGAATTCTTAATATATCCGTGATCATTAAGTGAACGTGGGGTGAGGGTTGCTGCTAAAGACCCCTCCAGCTTGGAGATTTGGGAATTCTGAGATTGGAAGAAAAATGCAGAGGCAGGAGCAGCCAGATAGATGTGTAAGCAATACCAGCTGTCCCAGATTCTGCTCTGGGTCCTGGCCTGGCCCGTCTCTGCCTGTGAAAACGGAATTGTGGTGTATCTACTCCTCTTCCTGATTCTGCCACTCCCGTTCCTGACCTTGGCTAAGTGACTGGTCGTCTACGACCAAACTTTGCTTTCTTGTATTCTGTACCTGCCCCCACAGTGTTCTAGCTCTATTCAAGGCCCCAACTGGATTCTTGAGAGCTCTTTTTGTTTTCCCTGTTTAACTCCAAACTGGCATCTCAGAGAAAAGACCCAAGCCCCTCATCCTAATATGAAACAGTAAATCTCCCTGTATGTTGACATCCTTGCGTAGCTATTTAGCTAGACTGTCTAGACCATGGCTTTTCAAACTTTAATGTGCATAAAACCTTATGGGAGGGGAGATTATGCATTTCTAACAAGCTCCCAGATAATGCCAATGTTAATCAATAGACTACACATTTTTAAAAAAATTTTTTTTAAACACTTTTATTTATTTTTGAGAGACACAGAGACAGAGTGTGAGCGGGGGAAGGGCAGAGAGAGAGGGAGACACAGAATCTGAAGCAGGCTCCAGGCTCTAAGCCATCAGCACAGAGCCCAACGCGGGGCTCGAACTCACAGACCATGAGATCATGACCTGAGTTGAAGTTGGCTGCTTAACCAACTGAGCCACCCAGGCGCCCCTAGACTACACATTTGAAAAGCAAAACAGGGCACCTGGGTGGCTCAGTCAGTTAAGCATCCAACTCTTGATTAAGGCTCAGGTCATGACCTCACAGTTGTGAGATCGAGTCCTGCTTTGGGGCTGCAAAGACAGTGTGGAGCCTGCTTGGAATACTCTGTCTCCGCCTCTCTCTTTCTGCCCCTCTCCTGTTCTCTCGCTCTCTCTCTGAAATAAATAAACTAAAAAAAAAAAAAAAAAAAAAAAAGCAAGGCTTCACAGTAGCAGTGTCCAATAGAACTCTCTGCAATGATAGAAGAGTTCTCTATCTGCACTGTGCAATGCGGTAGCCACCTAGCCATATGTGCTCCTATTGAATACTAGCATGATATGTGAATTTTTTATTTCATTTAAATTATTTTTTATTTTTTTTAATGTTTGTTTATTTTTGAAAGAGAGAGACACAGAGTGCTAGCAGCATAGGGGCAGAGAGAGAGGGAGACACAGAATCCGAAGCAGGCTCCAGGCTCTGAGCTGTCAGCACAAAGCCCAACATGGGGCTCGAACTCACGGAACCATGAGATCAAGACCTGAGCCAAAGTCGGATGCTTAACCAACTAAGCCACCCGGGTGCCCCTCGTTTGAATTAACTTAAATTTAAATAGCTACCTGTAGCCAGGCTACAGGATTGGACAGCAAGACTCTAAAGAAATTCAGATGTAAGTAAAATTTTGAGATGTCTGTAGAATGGCAGGTCATGTATTTCCTTCTCACAAAAAAACATCGATCATACGGGCATCTCGGCTACACAATACTGCGCATTCAGCTGGATCTATTCCAGTCTGACTGGAAATAACACATGAACACATCTATTACCCTCCAAAGTCTTGCACCCTTTGTAATCTTTCCGTCCTGCACTATTCGCTCATTCATCGATAGGCAATCACAAGCTGCTCTCTGTCACTATACATTAGTTTGCATCTCCTAGAATTTTATATAAATGAAAACATACAGTATGCACTATTTTATCTGCCTGAGTGATTTTGCTCCGCATAATTATTTTAAGATTTATCCATATTGTGGTATGTATCAATAGTTAGTACCTTTTTTTTTCACTAAATAGTGTACCACCATTTGTTTATCCATTCACCTATTGATGGCATTTCAATTGTTTCCATTTTTGACTATGACAAGCAATGCTGCTATGAACATTTGTATACAAGTCTTGTATGGACATATGCTTGCATTTCTCTTTGGTAAATTCCTTGGAGTGTAATAGCCAGATCATATATGGGTATGTATTTAAATCTTTAAGAAACTTACCAAAGTTGTACCATTTTACATTCCAACAAGCAGTATATGAGAGTTCCAGTTCCTCCATATTCTCATCAACACATAATATAGTCAAACTTTTAAATTTTAGCATTTTAATATGGGAGCAATTATATCTCATTGTGGTTTTAATTTGCATTCTCTAATGATTAGTGATCTAAATATATTTTCATATACTTATTTATCATCTGTAGATCTTCTTTGCTAATCTGTTCAATTTTTTCACCTATTTTTCTTTTTTTCCTATTTTTCTTTCAATATTTCTTTTCTCTTCTTCCTTTTTTTTAATTGTTGAATTTTGAGAGGGTTTCACATGTTCTGGATCAAGCACTTCCTCAGATATGAGATTTGCAGATACTTTCTCCCAGTCTGTGACTTGTCTTTTCACTCTCTTAAAAGTGTCTTTTGAAGAGAAAACTCATTTTGACTATACCCAATTAACCAATTATTTCTTTCCTTTTAATGTTGTAGCTAAGAAATTGATTTTTATATTGATCTTTTATGTTGTATCCTTGATAAACTCATTGATCAATTTAAGCAGCTTTTTGTGGATTTCATCAGATATTCTTCATAGATAATTATGCCATCTGCAAATAAAGACAGCTTTGTACTTCTTCCTTTCCAATCTGAGTGCCTTCTATTTCTTTTCATTGCCTTATTACACTGATTAGAACCTTAAATACAATATTGAACAGGAGTGATGAAAAGTGCGAGTGATGAAAAGTGCACAATCTTTGTCTTGTTTCTGATCTTAAGAGGAACATTCAGTCTTTCCTTATTAAATGTGATGTTAGCTCTTCGTTTATCATACATGTCCCATATCTTGTTGGGAAAGTTTCCTTCTTTTCCGAGTTGCTGAGACTTTTTATCAGGAATGGTTGTTGGATTTTGTCAAATGTTTTTTCTGCATCCATTGAGACAATCATATGGATTTTCTCTTTTAACTCTGTTAGTGTGGTTAGTTACATTGACAGATTTTTAAACATTAAACCAATCCTGCATCCCTGGGATAAACTGACCATTCTGTATTATTCTCTTTATAGATTGTTGCATTAACTTTGCTAAAAAACTTGTTAAGAATTTTTGCATTTATGCTTATTAAGGATGTTGATTTATAGTTTTTTTTTCTTGTAATATCTTCAATTTAGGTATCGAGGTAATGCTAGCCTGATAGAATAAATTGGAAAGTATTCCAATTCACTTCACCTTTCTGGAAGAGTTTGCATGGAAATGATACTATGTCTTCCTTATATGTTTGATAGAATTCCCTCAGTGATGTCTTTGACTTTTCTTTGTGGGAAGGTGTTCAATTATGAATTTAATTTCTTCAATAGATCTAGGAATATTCAAATTATCAATTTCTTTTTGAGTAAGCTTTGGTAGTTTGTATCTTTCAAGAACTTTGTCTATTTCATGTAAGTTGTCAGGTTTTTTTGGCCTAAAGCTATTTAAAAGATTTCTTTATTATTTTTTAAATAACTGTAGAGTCAACAGTGATCTATTCTTTCTCATTCTGATATTGATAATTTGCATCTTCTCAATTTTCTGGTCAGTCTGGCTACAGTTTTATCACTTTTATTGAGTTGTTTTCTTCCTTAGACTCGGGTTCAAGGGGCAATGTTAGCATTTTTATTAAACAAACAAACAGAACACTTGGAATCTGTTTGACTATCATCCAGAAAAACTGGCTAGTCTTATGGCTATGCATTGCCACCTTCTCCTTACCAGCCCTGACCCAGTCCCCCACCGCTTCCCCAAAGGCAGTTTCAGGAATTCATACAGGACCATCGCAGATGTTTTTCCATGATAATCCTCGGTCAAACATCTCTGTCAAACAGAGAGCAATGCTCTCTGGTCAAAAGGAGGTGGTCAAAAGGAACGTATGACAGTTCTGCCTTTATGAGGTCAACATCAGCTCTCATTCCTACTTGACATAAGCTACTGGGAGTAAGTGGGGTGTGAGGTACAACAGAAACACTTCCCAGAGCTGTAGCCACAGAAAAGCAAGAATGCCAGGCTCAGGAGCAGTAAATTAAAGAGAAGTCAACATTGTCCATTTGTTATACATTTTGGTACCTATTATTTTGTCAGACTACAGGCTAAGCAGAAAAGACCAAAGTAATTCTAAATACTGGAGGTCAAGAAGAGATGGAAAAGAAACAGGACATGTGGAACATGATAAACTTTACCCTGTGGACAATGGACAGTTCTTATCAAAGTTTTTAATCTGAGAGGTTTTGGTATCCAATCTCTGTCTTGTTTTGTTTCAGAAAGATTTTTCTGGGAGGCAATATGCAGGAGGGAATGGATGGGGCCCAGACTAAAAATGGAAGACAATTTAGGGGGATATTAGGTCAGGCGTGGACCACAGGGGTAGCAATGGGAGACTCATTAAGTATAACGTGATGGCGAAGTGGGGGGAAAGGAAGGCATAGAGGCTGTCCTTTTGCTTAGGGCTTTGCTGGAAGAATTCACAGAACCACACAAATATATCCCATCAAAGCCACACTAAATGTTTCCCCAATTCCACCTCCACTTAGCTGGGCCCCCTGAATCCTCATGGTCATGCTAACATCATCTGTCAGGAGGGCAAGCCGTGCTGGAGGGTGAGTTAGAGTGGAAGAGACAGGAGTTCATCTGGTTCTATTAAGTCATCGTACTCTCACAAATTCCATGAAAACATTTCAGCATGAGACTGCATTACAGGGCTCTCTCAAGAACACCTTGTAAGAGATTCAAAAGTGCTAGTGAGGCGCCTTGAGGTATAAGTTTCATGAGCATAATGATAAATCTGTTTTGCCCGGATCATTGCTCGCTAATCGGCTTTCCCCTTCCACCCTTTTCTCAATCCTCCCAACCCATTTCCACCAGGCAGCAAGTAGTTATATTAAAAGATAAACCTGATTATGTCCTTTCTTTACTTAAAATTCCTCAATGGCTTCCCATTGCACTTAGAAGAAAAAAATCCCAATTTCCTATCATGGTTTAGAATCCCCCGGCTTGAGGTAATTCCTCTCTAACCTCTTCTCATGCACAAATCCAGACACTCATATCTCATTTAATTTCTCTAACTTGCTAAGAACTTCTCTTCTTAGGGGCTTCATCCATCACACTTTTCTTCCTGAAACGTTCTAACTCTATGTAGTGGACTTTGTAGTTGTCCAATATCCTTTCTATTGAGTTGTCTTCAATATCCTTTGTCCTCTTTCCCAGGGCATGGCAGTCTCCTAGGTAAGGGTGGGCTCTGCTTGGTTTAAACCAATCAGGGTTAACCCATTCCTCTTGCTATAAATAGGTCTAAACCAAACATAACCTGACATCCTCATGACCACAGAGGTTGGTTCAAGGACAGTCCAATTAATGCAAAACTCAGGACTTTCATTCTGTGTTTGTCAAGTGTGCTTTCTCTCTCCCCCAGATGTGAACAAAGAAGCATATAGCCCAGTTGCTGCTAGTGGACAACTTGCAACCGGCCTCTGGTCAAAACAGGCACATGGAAGAGAGCAGAGCCCAAAGTATTACAGACAAATGAGAGTTGGAGCCCTGATCAAATTGATCCTGAAAGCATAATGCCTTGAGTGTTTTCAGTGATGTGAACTAAAACATTTCCCTTTATTGGCTAAGCCAGTTTGGGTTAATTTAAATGACTAACGATGTTGTTTTGCAAAAATTAAACTGTCACTGGCAACACAAATATGTTAATTACTGCCCTGGTGTCAGCTTTTTTACATTCAACAGGCCTTGACTACCATGCCTTTATTGCCTTATTACTGTACACTTCTACTCATTTTATTTTTTTTCTATTTAGACTACGATGAAACCTTGTTTGTTACAGTGGGCACGCAGCTGTCAGTGGTGACAAGGCTTCATTTATGCATTAAATCTACTTCTCTTTTTTAAATAGCAATTCAAGGTGGACCCTATGGTGCCTCTGATTTGTGTGTAAACACAGACACAAACGCAGGCACCAAAATCCTATGTGTACTTGGCCATAAGGAACCATCATGGTGACTGAGAACATGCTTACATTAGTTTATTAAATTACCAACTAAATAAACACAATTGAAAATCCTCATGAAGAACTCAGGGACCCTCACGAGGACTCCAGCGGTCTGAAGCAGGCAGGATTTGGAGTCGGAGCCCTGGGATTGAGCCCTGGCTCCCTGCTTCCTGCTCTGGGACCTTAGACAAAGAGTTACCTTTTCTGGACCCTCCGTTTCCTTGTCTCTAAAAGGGAGATTGATTCACCTGAAAAACTTACATCAAGTGTCTGCTGTGAGCCAGAACTACAATGCCTTCCTTCCTACCCTGAAAGAGTTGTTTTAGGGGTCAAAGGAGATTATTTAGGAGGAAGCCTTTCATAAAACAAAAACTTAGTACAGTCATTAGTTATTGTGTTTTCTTGCACTTTCTTCCCTTCTGAGCCAGACAAGCCCCTCTGCACTTCGCAAAATCTGTCTCCCAGGTACTTCTCACACCTCCCCGCTGAGTTCTCATCACCCCTTCTATAAATCTAATAGGTCTCTCGCTGCCTGTTTACCTGGCTCTCTCCTCCCTGGCCAAGAGATAGGTCAGGTCAGGGCTAGGGCCCAGCACAGTGCCTGGCACACAGGAGGTGAACAAAATGAATGTTTGTTAGTGGAGAGTCCTAAAGGCTGTAGGTAGGGACAATGAGGCCTGAGACTCGCCAGGACGAAGAATTCAGACACCCCTTCCTCACTTGATTTTGTCTGAGCCTGGCTTTTCGGGCCCTTCCATTTCTGGCCGCCACCACAACTCACATGTCAGTCCACCTAAAAACACACCAACAGCAACAGCACCAGCAGGCCATGAGTCTGTTCTGAAAACTGGGACTGAGTCAGGGCTTTGCTGCTCTAAGAGCCTTTTTGGGAGTGATTAGGGAATTGGATGCCACCTCTTTGGTGCTGCCAGTCCCGGTCCCAAGGTCCAGCACAGCGACAGCGGTGGCTTCCTGGCTCTTTGCAGGGCCCCTGACGGGGTGTGCTCCTGGGCTGGCTTTATGAACTGAGAGAGGAGGGCTGGAGAACTGGCAGCTATGCCAGGAAAGGAGGAAGGGCAGGAGGTGCAGGAAGGGCTAGATTTCCTGAACCTCATTGGCCGGCTCCCTGATGCAGGGTGGAGTAGGATGGAGAGAAAGAGCAGCCGGCCCACACTTTGCTGAGCCCAGACGGCAGGTCCGTGAGAACCGCTTAATTGTCCACAGGGAGAGGACGGTCTCACTCTGGCAGAAGACATAAGCTAATCAGAAGCAGCCCCCATCCTCTCCTCCCTTCTTCCCTCCCTCTGTGAATTCGGGTTGATGGGTACAAGATGAGGTGCCAGGGCTTTGATTCCCGGACATGCTGCCCAGCCTCAAGTATGGGACATGCAGAAACAATTCAAGGCGGTTTTTGTTTGGGAGTGGGGAGGAGAGGTCCTCTGTGAGCCCACCTTGGCCAGAGCTCTCCCTTGAACTATCAGCAAGCCCAGCTCTTCTTACTCCCAGCCAGGAAACTTTCTTTGTGCTGGAAGACTTCACGCTGGGGATGCTTGGGGGAAGAGTAAGAGGGTGTGGAGACAGCTCGGGGTTTTGGAGGTAGGGTGCCAATGACATAACTTAGGGCTCTACCATTTCCATAGACAGATACTATCACGTAATAACTGCATGACCTCAGGAAAGTCAGATAACCCCATAAGCCTTACTTTCCTCCTCTACAAAATGAAGATCAAGCTACCGACCTGAGGATATGTTATGCAGTAATGTATGAAATGCCTCATTGAGGGCTCGACTGTAGTAAATGCTTTTTTCTCAGTCTGATAGGATATG
The DNA here is from genome assembly GCA_030068075.1 of Paguma larvata. Lineage (NCBI taxonomy): Eukaryota > Metazoa > Chordata > Mammalia > Carnivora > Viverridae > Paguma > Paguma larvata. The sequence continues at coordinate 96,724,515 of CM057833.1, read as the reverse complement.
GAGACCAAAGCTTAGGCTCAACCCCATAATCCTCTCCCCAGAATTGTTGAAGTTCCCTATACAGATTTTCTTCTCTCACCACCTTTACTATCTAGTTCCAGTTATCTATTGACCGGGTCAATCATATTAGTCTTATTTTTCCTATGACTTTTGTTGTAAAATTCCATCTGGCATTAGCTACTAGGTACAAAACAGTCGAATTGAAGTCAAATCTGTTCTTGTCAACCTAGATATACTTCTGTCTTGTCAAAAGTACTCCTTATGATTTTTTATAACTGAAGGGTTTGGACTCTAAGTACAGTTTTAAGAATGAAAATTTATTTAAATTGCAAACAGCTAGTATAGATACGTATTTTTGCAAATATATTTGCAAAACATATACTATATGCCAGCATCACAGAGTGGGCCCACCCCTGCACGCAGTGACGTATGAATTTTAACCAGGATAGCTGAGTGAGTACGTGGCTTTGTCACAGTACAGACTGAAACCACAGTGGTTTCTGTAACCCCAGATGGGCTTCTGAAATATGTTGCGTGTAAATGGTTGGCTTGAACAGAGAATTCTATTTGAATGCACTTTTTTTGGACATTCGGCAGCTGACAGGTGTTTTCAGAGGCCTCTAGCCTCGTCTCTGGTTATTCTCCTTTGCCTGTGACCTTAAGGCCTCCCCACCCCCATCCAGCCTTCAGAAAGGATACAACTGAAGAGCCTTCTCTCCTTATATTTTTAACAGGGTGGCTCCCAAGCCTGAAGTATACAGGCTCTGTCCATCTCCGGAACGTCGCTAGGCACTCTAAGAAACAGGTTTGAAGGCCGGACTGGTGGCGTGGGGCGGGGAGAATATATCCTCTTCCTTTCTCTCTAGTTCCACTATTTACTTCCACGATTCTTCTCTCTTAAACCATCACCACCACACCGAAGCCTGGATGAGGATTTTAAACACACTCCAGAGGCAGCCACCAAGTTGAGTGTCACTCAACCTTCAGTACAAGCTTGCCAGAGCCTTAGGGTGTCAGGGGGTGTGAACCAGATCACACCCAACCTGACTCTAGAGTCACAGAGCTAGGTTCCATCCAGCCTCAGCACTCACAATCCCTGTGTTCATTTGTCACTGTTTTACACTCGCTGTTTCCCCAACTCTAAAAATCCATGAGAAAACTGAGATGACCCCTAGGTCTGCATCCAGATTCAAGACTCTCCAGGGAAACGTGGGCATTGAGCATGGCCACTAGGTGGCAGTACTTGGAAGGCCACGGGAGCCCGAGCCATTGATTGACAGGAAGTGCTCTGAACTACTCAGGGCCTCTGAGAGGCCCAGGTGCAGCCTGAGGGAAAAGCTGCCAAGATCGCTCATTCAGCTCGTCCCCACACATTTACTGAGGACCAGCGTTTTGTCATCTGCCCTTCCCCTCCTGCACTTGGGGCTCGCCACAGGGATAGGTGTACCTCCTTTCTCCTCCTTTTCCTGGCAAACTGCCACACATTCGACTCAGCCTAAGCAGGTCTCTTATGAAGCTTTCTCTGGAAAAACTTCTCTTGCTTACTTCTCAGTCAACGTTCATTGTTGTCACCTTTGTCTCCTCCCCATCCTTAATCTACACCTTGATGGTGCCACGCACCTCCCCAGAGTGATCGTTCCCCTGTCTGTCTCCATTACTGGTTTATGAAATCTACCTCTGTCTCCCCCGTGCCTAGCGTGGGACTGGTGCAAGGCCCACTGCTACATATTTGTTTTTCTGATGAATTAACTCATGAATAGGTTTGGAAAGACCAAATTAACCCCTTTATCCAGGCCTTCGATCTAATTCTTAGTATTAAGCATTATGCCTGTCTTGATTTTGATGATCAAGCATTATTACTTTAGTTGGGCCTTAAGCTTGGAACCCTTGGTTCACACAAAAACCTATGACAACCCAAATGTATAAACCAAATGAAAGTAGAGCTACTTGAGTTAAAGCTGGGATGGAAGGCCTGGAGCCTCCCCTGGTACCTCCACCCACTTCTGCGGTCAGAGAGCACCTCCTTAGAACCTGAAGGTTCTGTAAACATGGTTTGAAAACCACTCTCCTGGCTGTTCTGTTCATTTCTCTCTCTCTTTCTTTTTTTTTTTTTTATTTCCAGCCCAGAGAAAAGATGAATGACTGGGAAACTGTGTTTCTTGGGGAGCAGGAAGCATGTTCCTATCAACATACCTTTGAAAACAGTACCCATTCAATGGCTGTTTGATTAACTGAATTGTGTTGAGTTGAATTAAAATGGCAGGTAGACTCAGAAGCGAAAAATTGCTTTGAAAGTTGGAGAGAAGAGGCCTTTCTTGGATTTTCCCCAAGGTAGACATGGGAAGGTAGCTAAGCAGAGGGTTAGTCTGACGATCATCTCTACCCTGAATTAATTCATTGTGATCTCTCAATCAGAGAGAGCTGGGTGGTCAAGTAGCCAACAGCCCCTACCGCAGACCTGGGTGATTCCATCTGTGGTATAGCTGTAATCTATGTGAGTATCCTATCTCAAGATCAATAAAACACTATCATGTTGAAGAACCTAAGAGTTAGAAGTTATCATTGGGTTCGCTAGGCTGATCAGAGGATCCTCTAGCATTGCTGACAGTGGGTGTGCTATCATAGTGACAGAGAGCTCACTCCTTCAAGGGGCAGCGTGGCCATCGCCAGAGAGGGCTCCCTTCCATCCAGCCTCTACCTTTAATCTCTCCCCTTCCCATAGAAATGTGCTCAGGGCTCTCAATGTCTTTTCAAAAATTTCCCCCTCAAACTGGCCTCTCTTTAAATCTGTCCCTTCCTTCACATTCAAGCCTCTTGAGAGAGCAGCCTATGTTCTGTCTCTACTTTCTCACCTCAGCCCACTGCAGTTTGGCTTCTGTCCTCACCACTCCATTGACACTACCCTTGACTGTCTCAAAAACTGCCTTGTTATTGCTAAGTCCAATACTTATACATTGTTGGCTTCCTACCTGAAACCCTGGCCTTTCTGGATTCTTCATGACAACTCTCTTTCCTGGTTTGCTTCTTACTTCTTTGGCTACTACTTTCTTCACTTCCTTCTTGGTTTGCAATTCAATCATTCCTCCATCTTCTTTTCATCTTACCCCTACCTACTTTCCCTGGGCCTCCTCATCGACTCTTCTGTCTTCAGTTACCAACATTATCCATTATGTTATCATCAGCAGTAGCATCAAGTCCTTTTGCTGATCTCCATAGCGAAATCATGTCATTTCTGCCTCCTAAGATCACTCAAATCCACTCCGTCTTCTCTATTTTCTTGCCACTCACTAGTTTATTTCTCATCTCTTTTAGATTTCTGCTACCGTTCTCTTTTCTTTCAACTTTGATTCTATAAAATCCATCCTGCACAACGCTACAGACACAAAATATGATTTAGACCATGCTTCTCCCTCGATTCAAACTTTTTTTGGTGACATCCACTGCCTGCAGGATAACACCCAAGATCATTAACAAAAGCCCTTATGCAAGGTCTCCTTATACAAGGCCCCTCATGACCTGACCCTCTCCCTACCTCTCCAGTTCTTGTTTCCCTTTACGCCATAATTCATATGCAGTTTTAAATAAAAGCTAAATTGTTTCAAGTTTCCACTATGATCCCTTTCAGACATTCATTTCTCCAGGACAGAACCTCCTTCATACCTGTCCTTCTGACCTATGCTTCTATATATTCTTCAAAACTCCCATCGGCTCTCGCCTCCACTGGGGAGCTTTCTCTAATCCTTCCCAGTCTGGCTAGGTGCCTCCCGCAGGCTTTCTATGCAGCCTGTGCACACTTTTATCTTAACACTTCTCAGACTATTGGAATTCTGTACTTGACATCATCTCCATAAACTGTACTCTGTGAGCTTGTGGGTACCTTATAAAACAAAAGCTTTTAAAAGAAATCTCTGTCTTCCCAGTATGCCATATAGAACCTGGAAGGTACTAGGTGCTCCATAATGCCTAGGGTGACCTACTACCACCACCAACCCTCCTACTAGTTTCTTCTTTATGGGTATAATTTATGGATGTACATTTGCATGTTGAAAGTCACCGCTGTTTGGAATACTGTCTGGTCGTCACAGCATTCCTGTTCTTCACGATTACAACTTGGGAGAGGACACGGCCGTTTTCTCCTGAAGTTCCTCTCATTTTTACAGCACCAATCCATGCCTATTTGAGGGTGAATATGAAGTGAATTATTACCTTTGCTAATGCATTCACACTCTACACAACAAAAATACCAGTGAGGTAGGTTGAAACCTTACCAGATGCTCTCCTTTAGAAGCATGAGATATCCAGCAGAGTTTAGAGCACATACCTCCCAATAATGTCTAATGTCTTAACTTTCGATCTGGTTTTTAAATGTGGACTAAGAAAATATCATTGATGTCCATTTTCTGGTGAGGGAGTATGTAGTATATCCCAACAATATCTCTCCTGTTTCTCTCTCCATTTATTACCAAGTAAAGTCTCCATCCCTGTGTATCGTCCTTCTGCTTTTCAGAGAACTGTCCTGGAAAGTGATGTTTTTGTACCCACATAGTCCTGCCCTCCCTTTTGCCTCTTCCCCCCTTCCTCTCTCCCCCTCCTTTTTCTCCTTCTCCTTCTTCTTTCATCCATCTATCCACTTATGTTTATTTTATTGTGTTATAATAATTGACATTCAATATTATATTAGTCTTAGGTGTACAAAATACTAATTCGACATCATACAAATGGCCACCACAATAAGTCTAGTTACCATCTGTCACCTTACAGAGTTAATACAATATTGACTATATTCCTCATGCTGCATGTTACATCCTCACGACTTATTTATTTTATAACTGAAAGTTTGTACTTCTTAATTCCCTTCACCCATTTTGTCCCCACTCTCACACCCCTAAACCCCTGTTCCAGCAACCACCAATCTGTTCTTTGTATCTATGAGTCTGAATTTTGTTTTATCTGTTTTGTTTTGTAGATTCTACATACAAGTGAAATCATGTGGTATTTGTCTTTCCCTGTCCCACTTATTCTACTATAATAGAATAATATTCTACGATAATATATTTTGAATAATATTCTATTATGGATATAAATCACATCTTCTTCATCCATTCATTCACTGATGGACACTTAGGTTGTTTCTATATCTTAGCTACTGTAATAATACTGCAATGAACAAAGGGGTGCATATATTTTTTGCATTAGTGCTTTTGTTTTCTTCAGATCGATACCCAGTAGTGAAATTCCTAGATCTTATGGTAGCTCTAGTTTTAATTAAAAAAAAAAATTTTTAGGAAACACCATTATGGCTGCACCAATTTACATTTCCACCAATAGCGTATGAGAATTTCCTTATCTCCACATCCTCACCAACAGTTGTTATTTCTTATCTTTTTTATTTTAGCCATGCTGAAAGGTAGGTATAAAATGATATCTCATTGTGGTTTTGATTTGCATTTCCCTGATTATTCACAGTGTTGAGCATTGTTTCATGTGTCTGTTGGCCTTCCGTATGTATTCTTCACAAAAATGTCTATTCAGAATCTCTGCCAACTTTTTAATCAGACATTTTGTTGTTGTTATCGAGTTGAATGAGTTCTTTACACATTTTGGGGGATATTTTTCCCCACTAAATAGGTTGCCTTTTGAGTTTGTTTATGCTTTTCTTTGCTGTGCAGAGGCTTTTTAGCTTGATCTAGTCCCAATAGTTTATTTTTGCTTTTGTTGTTCTTATCTTTTGAGTCAGACCAAAAAACATCATAAGACTGATGTTAAGAAACTTACCACCACTATTTTCTTCTAAAAGTGTTATGGTTCCAGGTTCTATATTCAAGTCTTTAATCCATTTTGATTTAGTTTTTGTGTATTGTGTAAGATAGTGATCTAGTTTCATTCTTTTGCATGTGGCTGTCCAGTTTTCTCAACACTGTTTATTGAAGTGATAGATGTTCTTTCCCCATTGTATATTCTTGCCTCCTTTGTCATAAATTACTTGACCATATATGTGTCTATTTTATTCTGGGCTCTCAATTCTGTTCCATTGCTTTTTGTGTCTTTATGCCAATACCATACTATTCTGATTACTATAGTTTTGTAGTATAGTTTGAAAGCAGGGAGCCTATTACCTTCAACTTTTTCTTCTTTCTCAAGATTGAGAAAGGTTGTTTCTATATCTGTTGTGAAGAATTATTTGTTCTAGTTCTGTGAAAAATGCCATTGGAATTTTGGTAGGGATTGCATAAAATCTGTATATTGCTTTGAGTAGTATGAACATTTTAACAATGTTAATTCCTCTGATCCATGAGCATGGAATAGCTTTCCATTTATTTGTGTCTTCTTTGATTTCTTTCAACAATATTTTATGGTTTTTCGTGTATAGGTCTTTTGACTCCTTGGTTAAATTTATTCCTAGGTATTTTATTCTTTTAGATGCAATCATAAATTATCATTTTCTTGATTTTTCCTTCTGAAAGTTTATTATTAGTGTATAGACACATTTTTGTGTATTAACTTTGTAACCTGCAACTTTGCTGAATTCATTTATTAGTTCTAATCTTTTGGTGGAGTCTTTAGAGTTTTGTATATATATCTGCAAATTGTGACAGTTTTACTTCTTCCTTTCAAATTTTCATATCTCTTCTTTCTTTTTCATTCCCATTTGCTTTGTCTAATACTGTGTTGAATAAAAGTGGGGACAGTAGGCATTCTTGTCTTGTTCTTGATCTTAAAGGAACAGGTTTCAACTTTTCATCACTGAGTATGATAGCATCAGTGAGTTTGTCATATATGGCCTTTATTATGTTGAGGTATATAACCACTTTTTGTTGAGAGTCCTTATCATAAATCAATGTTAAATCTTGTCAAATGCTTTTTCTGCATCTATTGAAATGATTTTATAATTTTAATTCTTTATTTCATCAATGTCGTATGTCACATTGGTTGATTTGCAAATGTTGAATCATCCTTGCATCCCTGAAATAAATACTATTTGATCATGGTATATGATCCTTTTAAAGTACTGCTGAATTCAGTCTGCTAATATTTTGTTGAGGAGTTTTGCATCAGGGTGATGCTGGCCTCATAAAATGAGTTTGTAAGGCTTCCTTCCTCTTCGATTTTTCAGAAGAGTTTGAAAAGGATAAGTATTAAACCTTTGAATGTTTGGTAGAATTCACCAGTGAAGCCATCTGGTCTTGGACTTTGTTTGTTGGGAGGTTTTTGATTACTGATTCAATATCTGTACTAGTAAGAGGTCTATTCAAGATTTCCTATTTCTTCATGGTTCAGTGTTAGAAAATTATAAATTTCTAAGAATGTATCCATTTCTTTTAAGTTGTCCAATTTGTTGGCATACAACTGTACATAATAGTTTCTTTTGATCCTTGTATTTCTATAGTATCAGTTGTAACTTCTCTTTCATTTCTGATTTTATTTATTTAAGACTTCTCACTTTTTTGGTTTGATTTGTTAATTTTTTTTATCTTTTCAAAGAACCAGTTCTTAATTTCATTGATCTTTTCTATTGTCATTTTAGTCTCTATTTCATTAATTTCCACTCTGATCTTTATTATTTCCTTCTTCTAACTTTGGGCTTTGTTTGTTCTTTTTTTTCCTCTAGTTCTTTAAGTATAAAGTTAAATTGTTTATAGCAATACAAGATATTGCTATAAACCTGTATTGCTATGAACTTCCCTCTTAGAATTGCTTTTGCTGCATCCCATAGATTTTGATATGTTGTTTTTCTGTTTTGATTTCTCCTATGACCCAGGACTTGTTCAGTAACATGTTGTTTAATCTCCTCATATTTGTAGTTTTCCAATTTTCTTCTTGTACTTGATTTCTAGTTTCATGCCATCATGGTCAGAAAAGATGCTCAATACAATGTCAGCCTTCTTGAATTTACTGAGACTAGTTTATGGCCTAACATATGATCTATTCTAGAGAATGTTACATATGCACTTGATAAGTACATTCTGCCACTGTTGGATGGGATTATCTGTAAATACCTATTAAGTCCATCTGATCTAATGTGTCATTTAAGACGGAGGTTTCCTTATTAATTTTCTGTTTGGATGATCTATCCGTTGATGTAAATGGGGTGTTAAGGTCCCTTATTATTGTACTGCTGCCAATTTCTCTCTTTAGCTCTGTTAATATTTTGCTTTATATACTTTGGTTCACTATGTTGGGTGTATACATATATTTATTTATAAATGTTACATCTTTTTAATCATTGGTTTAAAACAGATATTATTTTCATTGCTGACTGCTCTTAATTTGGCAATAGCTAAAGAATACTGGCTAAACAGTTAATTGGCTTAAGTGTTCATAAACAAACTCTGCAGACTACCTATTTTAAATGTCAAGAATTTTTATGTAACTCAAATTATCTGTACAGTAAGCATGGGTTTTTTACATATTGACGTTCTTAGAATAAGACCCACCTGCTTTGGAAATAAGCAGTCCAGAAGATAGGAAAAATTATTTGTAACTAAGTGGAAAATTTCCCCATGGCTAAGAAGCTAAATTAAAAAAGGACTGATTAAGGAAAGTAAAGAGAGTACCATTAGTCCTTTTAGTGCAAACTCTTTGTTTGCCCAAGCCAAACAGTTGCCATTTCTGAACAGAAGTTAAACACCTGTTGCTTCAGAAAGGAAAATTTCGGACCTGGCTTTTCAGAGTTGTTGCTGATAAGGGTTGACCATGAAAAGCTTCCAAAAATTGACATCTGGGCCCAAACATTTATCTTCCCTTCTGCTTATTTTCTTTATCTGTATGTGTGCTTTCGCTGGAAGCATAGATTGTGACTCCAGCCCAGGACTCTCACTCCCCTCTTCATTTCTGGAAGAAGCATTGGTTTGGGTGTGGCGGCTCTAAACAGTGAGACCATGCCTTGGCCCCATAAGCCTTGGTCTCTGGCTGGAGGAGGGACAAGGGCCACTTCTCTGGTCCCTCTAGTCAAGGCCCCCAGTCACTTGGATTCTGTGGGCCCTCTTTGAGTCCCTATTAGGTGGCGACTTAGAGAAAAACCATTTGCATAAGGCTGTTAATGTCCAGCCTCAGGCCAAGTGCTGCTGGACTGGATCTATCTTCTCAAAGGCCATGTTGACCATGTTTTCATGCCATCTAGAGTAGGAGTGTTTGGCTACATGTTCCTGTTTTGAGAGCAAACCATCTGACACACAAATCTGACTACTCTCTTGCCTATAGATGGTATCCCATCACCTGTAGCCCCACCCACCCCAGTAGATTTTGACTTGAGTCCGGAGTGGCATCAGGATTCCTGATATTTAAACGATATACAGAACACGCTTCCTAAGTAGGGTGGCCAACTGTCCTCGTTTACCTGGGACCAAGGGGCTTCCCAGGATGTGAGAGTTTCAGTGCTAAAACTTGTAAGTCCTTAGCAAATTGGGATGAATTGGTCAGTCTATTTTTGGGCAATTATGATTTATAGCAGGGGTTGGCAAAAATTGGCCAATAGGCCAACCTGGCCTACTGCCTGTTTTGTAAATAAATTTTTATTGGAACACAACCATGCTCACTCATTTACATATTATCTGTGCTTGCTTTTATGTTATGGTAGCAGAACCGAAGAGTTGTGACAAAGGCTATATGATCCACAAAAAGTAAAATATATATTATTTGTCCCTTTTAGGGAGAGCATTTGCTGACTCCTGATTTATAGGATAAAATCCAATAACCCAATCCCCTCATCATGAGCTGACTGTCTTTCTCTCCAGCCTCATCTTGACTCTTTCCTCCCTTACTACGATGGCTCAAATTATACTACCTATAGCTCCGGAAAAGAATCACATGCACTTCTTTTTATTATTTCTCTTCTTTCACATACCATTTTCTCTACTCCGAATGCCCTTCTTAATCAGCCAAGTCTTCTGAATTAGCCAAGCTAATTCCTTTTGATCTGATAGGACACAGCTCAGGCACTTCTCCAGGAAGTCTATCTTGACTTTCTCCCACCACCCCCAGCTTCACATGAAGGTGAAGTTCCTATACATACTTCAACCATTGCCGATTTGCTTGTTGGTTTCTCCCATTGGGCTCTGAGAGTCTTCAGGGAGAACACTGTAGCACATTCACCTTTATATTTCTATCCCTTCATTTGACTCCTAACATGAAAGAAACCCAGTAAATGTTTGTTGAATTAGGAATCTATAAAATGGGATAAGAATTTCCTAGAAAACTTATTTGTACATATGTCCTAGCTAGAAACTTAGATTGTGACTCCTGTCCAGGACTCAACCCTCTTCATTTCTAGAAGACACACTGGATTGGGTGTGGTCGCCCTAAACAATGAGGTGCCCTCTTGGCCTGATGAGTCCTGGTTTTGGGAAGGTGGAGAAGAAGGCACCTGGATAAAGGAATATTCCTTCCACTCTGGAAATACATGGTAGGTATTGACCAGGAGAGATGGCTTTTGTGAGTGTATTTTTCTGGATCCTAGTTAGAGTTGGGTCACAATAAAACCTGAGGGGAAATTTTTTGTTCTGGGAACATCTTTTTGTTTTTTAGAAAACTTAAGGAGATATATGGGCATCTGCTTTTCTCTGGTGTATTTTTTCCATTTTCCCCAGGTCTGCTTGTCACTTAATATACTAGATGTGATAATTTTTGGAGCAAGCTGAGCTATAAAATGTTTTATGGTTCTAAATTAATAAAATGGCTTTATATTAGCAATGACATCCAAAAGGTACTTGAAATCATGGTCATTTTTCCAAAAAAATTGTTTTTTCTTTTAAGAAGATGTGGTGGTTTTTTTATTCTTTCTGTCTTTCTTTCTTTCCTTCTTTCTTCTATTTTTTTCTGTTGCTTTTATATTTCCAGAAACTTTACTTTTTCAGATGAATGATTCTACTTCCAGAATTAGGAAAAGAGTTCCATTGCAGCTCAACTCAGAGTACTAGGTGTCTATTTTCCATGACCTTCCAGGAGAAACCAAGGAGACTCCTTGAGGTGTTGCTCTATCAGTGAGCAGAGAGAAGCCTGGAAAGCTATAAGACTAGCCCTGATGCAAGGGTCACTGGGAGTTATCACACATATCATTTGGTAGCACCAAAGGGAGAGATTCTAGCACGAGATGGGTTGAAATATCTTGACCTCACTCTCCTCTGAGAAGTGGGTTTGGCAAGAGTTGGCAGTTGGTTAATGTTCAGGTTGCTGACTTTGCCCTCTGGACCTTTTGTTCCCATAGCTTTTGTGTGACAGACCTGCTCTCCCTCTCCAAAGGGAGAGCATCTCCCCTGTGATGAAGAAGAAGCCAAAAGATGGGAAGATCATGGCACTAGAGTTCTGGCCTGAGTGTGTCCCAAATGTCATAATTACCTCAAGAAGGTTAAGTGAGATCACATTTAAAAGTTTTTAAAGTTCTCAGCACATGTCAGATGCCTTGAGGACGCATCTGTCCTGGGTGAAGGATGCACGATTCTAAGCAGATGGACAGAGGCCATGTGTAGGTCCACCAGAGAGTTCAAGAATGCTATACTCAGCCTCACACCTCCTTTTTCACAGAAACTCTCCAAAACCTAGGACTCAACTTCTTGTCCAGTGACTCCTGTGCCCCAGCTGGAAGCCAGGAGTTGAGTAGAGTCTGAAGACCACTGGGCAGCTCTGGTCTGAGGCTAACATGAAGCGTTATTCTTCAGGGCTGTCTCCTCAGTCATCAGACCTCTCCCAGATGTCATGCTCCCTGGAGGATCTCATCTGCTCCCAAAACTTCCAGAGTGCTTTAGTATCTAAGCCTCTCCAATCAGATCTCCAACTTGTCCTCTCTTCTAAGCCAGAGATAGACCCCCTATTTTCTGGAAAGTTCCACTGTACAATGGATACATGGGTACCCCAAACTCACATCTCAAACCTAAATCATATTCTTCCTCCCTGACATTGACTCCTCCTTATATGTTCCCATTATGAGCAAATTGTATCATCCTCCATCCTCCTGGTGAAGCCAGAAAATTTGGAGTCATCCTAAACCTCCTCCCTGTCTGGTCCCCCTACATATCTAGTCGACCACAGAGTCACTTATTTAATCATTAATTCAACAAATAATTACTGAGTTCTTGGTATTGTAAAGCACTACACTGTGTGCAGGACAAAAAAATAGTGAACAAAATAAGCATCACTTCCATCATCTCTGGGGAGACAGACATTAAATAAACATACAAATGAATTCATACTTATGAATTCTGGTAAGTGTTATGAAAGAAAAACATAGCGTGTTATAAGGAGTATAATAGGAGGACCAAATTTAGATTGGGTGGTCAAGGAATGTGTACTAAGTCAGAAATCTTTCAACTACAAATCACAGAAACACAATTTGAGCTAGTTTAAGCAAGAAGGAGGAATCGATTGAAAAGGTAGTGGGGTAGCTCATAGAGGCAAGGAAGAACGGACAATTTAGGTTTGGAGAAGGTGCCAAGGGTGGATAATGAGATCCAGAGATTGACACCCCATCTGGACTCTGTCTTTGTTCCTCTTCTCCATGGCTCTCTAAGTTTGGCCTCATTGTCTCCTACTCTAGAAAAGATTTCTCCACACATCAGAGAACATGATTCATAGCCAGGCAGCTCTTTGACCCAAGGGAAACAGAGCCTTCCTTACCCCTTCCAGATATGAAAATCTGAGGAGAGAACTTATATTGACCCAAGGAACGGGATACTATGAAGCTGGTCCAGTCAGGGTCAGTGCCTACCCCTGTTGCCAGTGAGAGCCGTTGCCTAAAGAACAGAGGGTAAGGTGAGGGGTGGTCTTCAGAAGGCTTCTCTGAATAAATGTGATGTTTACAGTGATATGAGACCTAAAAGGTCAATAATATTTAATCAGGCAATAAGTGAGCAAAGAACATTCTAAACAAAAGAAACATCACTCATTTATGTAGCAAATATTTATCAACTATTTACACATTCCTGGACCTGGGTATAAAACTGAGAGCAAGAAAGATATAGTCCCTGCCCTCCTGGAGTTTATAAGTGCAAAGATCTTAGGCAGGAGAAACTGGGCCTCTCAGAGGGGTACAAGAGCCCTGGTGGCTAGAGGACAGGGAGTAAGAAGATGTCAGTGAAGGGACACAAAGGAGTAACATGATCTGATTTATATTTCTAAAATATTCCTTTCATGGCTTTGTCAAAGGGATTGTAAAGAAACAAGAGTTTAAGGACACCAGTTAGAAGACTACTGCTGTAAGGCAGGCAAGAAAGTACATTAGCTTAGACTGAAGGAGTTTGAGATCCGTCTATGAGTTAGAATAAATAATACTGCTAATAGATGGGATGTGATGGGGGGATGAAAGAGAGGGAGGAGATGACTCCCAGCTTTCTGTTTTTCTGTTTTGAGTAACTGAGTGACTAAAGGCACCATTCACTGAGATGGAGAGACTGCAGGAGGCTACATTAGAGTAGGGAAAATGACAAGTTTAGTTTTGAACACGTTAAGTTTGAGATGCCTATGTGACATCCAAGCATAATGTCAAGTTTTCCTGTGTGTGTGTCAAACAGATGGCATATGAAATGGATGACCTCAATTAAGAAGAGTGTAGAGTGAAAGAAGGGACCCAATATGAGCCATGAGGAGCTTCAACAGGTCACGGAAAAATAGATGTGCAGAAAATAAAACCTGGGAAGAAGCGATCAGAGACTCTAGAAGGAAAGTGTGGTACCAGGGAGCTCAAAGAAGAGAATGTTTCAAGCATTAGAGGTGCACCTGGGTAGCTTAGTTGGTTGAGCATCTGACTCTTGATTTCGACTCAGATCATGATCCCAGGGTTATGGAATCAAACCCCACGTTGAGCTCAATGCTGAGTGTGGAGCTGGCTTAAGATTATTTCTCTCCCTCTGCCCCCCTTCCACTCTCTAAAAAATATTAAAAAAATAAAATAAAAACACTTAAAAAAAAGAACAGAGGTGATCAATAATGTCAATGCAACTGAGGTAAAACAAACTATCCTTTAAAAATGTCTCTTAAACGTGGTAATATAGAAGTCATTGGTGGCCTTAGCAAGAGCAGTTTCAGGAAGTAAGGTGTGGAGGTCGGAGGGAATGAATGGGACACTTTAAAATCAGGAATAGGACAAAGATGCCTGCTCATACTATATCAGTTCACTATTGTATTGTAGTTCATTATCAGTAAAACATACTAATACAAGAAAAATAAATAAAACATAAGAGACTCTCAAAGACTAAGAAAAAAACTGAGGGTAAGGGGGATGAGGGAGGGGGGAGAGGGGGTGATGGGCATTAAAAAGGGCACATGTTGGGATGAACACTGGGTGTTATATGTAAACCAATTTGAAAATAAACTATTATAAAATTAAAAAAAATAATAATAAAGAAAAAAAATAAAGCAAACTGACAAATAAAAAAAAATAAATAAATAGAAGGTATAAGAATTTTAAAGGAAGAAACAAATTAGTCGTTATTTGCAGGTGTCACGATTGTCTATATGGACAACTGAAAATAATTTACTAATTACTGAACCGAAGAAAATTTAGCAAGGTAGCTGGATATAAAATTAATATACAAAAGTCTGTTTTTTCTATTTCAATACAAATAGAAATAATTTTTTTGAAATCAATATCTATAATGATAACAACAACAAAAACAGCCCCAAACAGAAGGTATCCAAACATGGGTAAGAAGATCTTTGTGGAAAAAAAAATTTTTACTAAAAGATAACAAAGAAGATCCAAATGAGTGGATAGATGTTAATGATGAAAAATTCAGTACCAGAAAGATGTCAGTTTTCCTAAGGGATACTTGCTTTGCCTTAAAGGGGAATTAAAAATAAAATAAAATGGAGACAGAGACAGGTACATATGTAGATCAGGTACATATACGTAGATTCCATGTAATCACAGTATCTTCATTTTTACAAGCTGTTCCCACTATTTAAAATCTTCTCCTACCTTATATATTTGACAAATTTCTACGTATTCTTCAAAACCCTAGGCAGACGTGATCACCCCTACTTTTCTCAGGCTACACAAACAGAATCATTCGTTACCTCTTACAGGCTGCTTCTGAAGCTTCTGGTTGGTTCTATTCTTGTTTGGGACACAGTGCATTCTAATTATGTGTTTAAATGTCTACCCGAAGTTAGACTTTCAACAGCAGGGCTCATGTCTCGGGATATGAGCAGTAGGAAGGTCAGCTATGGGGTTTCTCAAAGGTGTGAATAAGTTCTCAATAAATACCTTTGGATAATAGAGTTCTCAGAGTTAGCCCAAGCCCACAATGGGGATCCTGAGCAGATCATTTATCCCCTCCCTGTTCTTTCTCCCCCATCCTGAGCCTGAGAATATGAGGGTCTGCATGTCAGGAACCCAGGGATAAAAGCATTCCCAGGGTTAGAAGTCACAGGATATCTTGCTCCAAAGTGCTTCACTGCCTCTTTTATACCAAAGAGACTGTGTGGAGAATGACTGTCTTCTTCCCCAAAGGCTCTCTGGCCTTCACAGAAGACTCCTTCTTGAAGGGACTGACCAAGGCATCATTCCCAGATTGCCAGCTCTGTAAAGGAGAGGTTAGGTCTGGGAGGGAACTTAGAACCAGAATCCCAGGCATTGCTGTCAGGTTAGCGTAGATCAGGAATGCAGGAAAGAAATCTCCAAGGTAGCAGCATTAAGCAGATGATGAAATATGATTTACTTGACAAAGGAGTTTCATTTCCAGCGAAGTTTTCAGCAAACCCATGTATTTCATCAAGGCGGAGACACCTGCATACCTTCTAGTGTTCTTGCAGTATAGATTCTGGATTTATATAATGGCCTTGATGTCCACATTTGAGGGCAGCTTAAGGACAAGATGTAAAGTGGGGACAAGATGTGATTTATAAAATTATGCATATATACAGAGCTTTGCACACAATCGAACCCACTAAGGACAAATTGATGGATGAAATGAGTGAAACAGAAGATACATATAAGGTTTAAAAAGTTTAGCCTTACTCTGGAAAACGGTGTGGAGGTTCCTCAAAAAAATGAAAATAGAGCTACCCTATGACCCAGCAATAGCACTGCTAGGAGTCTACCCAAGAGACACAGGAGTGCTGATGCATAGGGGCACGTGTACTCCGATGTTCACAGCAGCACTTTCGACAATAGCCAAATCATGGAAGGAGACCAAGTGTCCATCAACTGACGAATGGATAAAGAAGATGTGGTACATATATACAATGGACTACTATGTGGCAATGAGAAAAAATGAAATCTGGCCATGTGTAGCAACATGGATGGAACTGGAGGGTATTATGCTAAGTGAAATAAGTCAGTCAGAAAAAGACAGATACCATATGTTTCCAAGAATAGGTGGACTTTGTGAGACTAAGCAAAAACCAGGAGGAAGGGAAGAGGGGAAAGGAAAAAAAGACACAGAGAGGGAGAGAGATAAAACATGAGACTCTCAAAGACTAAGAACAAACTGAGGGTGAGGGGGGTAAGGAGGGTGAGGGAGGGGGGAGAGGGGGTGACGGGCATTAAAGAGGGCACATGTTGGGATGAACACTGGGTATTATATGTAAACCAATTTGAAAATAAACTATTACAAAAATTAAAAAAAAAGTTTAGGCTTAAGTAAACAGACAGAAGGCCCTCCCAGGCATTTTAAATAGCATTTTCTGAATGTATACTGAAAATCTAAATGTATAATGGGCATTTTGCCTTAAAACGATCCTAATGAGGACCTCTCTGCACTGCTTTTCAAGGGTCGGGACACAATTGATAATGAGATGCTGAGCAGGAGCGCTCTCCAGATGGGTAACAAGATCTGTGTTTATAAAGCAAATATTCACTGAGCATCGGCATGTGCCAGGTTATTGTTCCAGGCACTGGAAGTGAGCCAGAGATAAGTCTTCAAGGGAACTACAATCTGATTGTGGAAATAAATATACACAGAGATAAAACCAGAAATGGATCAAGAAGGAAACTAGAAATGCTGAGTGAGGGCTGAGCTTGGCATGGGTTTCCAAAACGGCCCCATGTTTGGAAATACTGAAGAAGGGTCTAACTGGAGGGAATGGAAAAGAACAGACGGAGAGGCCACCGTTTCGCTTTACTTTGTTGGTGGTTTTCGTTAAATTTGTATCAAATACATGGGTGTGGCTAAAAATAGTTCACGATGAGATGACAAGCAGCACGCGTCCCACTTCTATTGACTCTCCCTAGAGATAACCACTTTTAACTCTCCTAGCTGTTTGTTCTGGCTCTAGGAATCTGCTTGTACCACTATTTATTAATTTATAAATTCAGAATAGTATCCATTGATTTTTGCTTTCCTAGGTGAGGATTGAAGTCTCTAATTCTACCTCGGCCTATCTAGATGCTCAGAATTTCAAGTTGCTCAAATCTTAGTTTCCTTCAATAAATATGCATGCGTTCATTTCTTTTCCATTGACCGTCAACAGTATTTTCCAATTCCCCACTTTTATGGACCACATTGTGGTCCTCCCACATTAATATATTGAAGCCCCAACCCTCAGTGTGACTGTATTTGGAGACAGGGCCTTCAAGTAGATAACTGAGTTTAAGTGAGGCTTTAACAGCGGGCCCTAATCCAATATGACTGATGTCGTTATAAGAAGAGGAAGAGACACCAGGAGTGCGTGTGCCCAGAGAGAAAGGCCAGTGTGAACATAGCAAGAAGGTGGCCATCTGCATGGCCAGGAGCGGACTCACCAGAAACCAAGGCTTCCAACACCTTCGTTCTGGACTTCCAGTCTCCAGAACTGTGAGAAATAAATTTCTGTTGCTTAAGTCGTCCATTTCGTGGTATTTGTTATGGCAGCCCATGCGTATAAATACACCCACTTTACAAGGTGAGAATCCTCTATCTGCCTTATAATAATCATATTTTTATTTTCCATGATGTCTTTCTTGTGTCTCCATTGTCCTTTTCTCGTTTGGTCTTGATCTTGCCTGCAGTATGCTCCTATATGAGGATATTATTATTCTAATACCAATTAGAACTTCTTTAAAGTCTGTTCTTCTCTCCAGCTCTTTTCTCTGAAAAGCCTGTTTTCTCTTTGTCTATTTTTCACGTCTCTCTACCCTGTTAGATGACTTCCACAAATGTCCGGAGACCCTTAATCTTATCCAGGAGAGATTACTGTGTTATGTCTAAAAAACAATGTACAACCTTAATTAAAAAGTACTTTATTGCTAAAAACAAAACAAAAAAAAAGCCAACCATCATCTATGCTTTCAGTGTGAGTCACGATCACTGATCACAGATTACAATAACAAATATAATAATAATGAAAAATCTTGAAAGATCACAAGAATTACCAAAATGTGACACAGACATGAAGTGAGAAAATGCTATTGGAAAAATGGCTCCAATAGACTTACTCGACACAGGGTTGCGACAGACCTTCACTTTGTAAAAACAATCTATGCAAAGCACACTAAAGCAAAGCACCGTGACATGAGGTAAGCCTGTAGAGCAGGGTCTCCAAAACTCTAATGAGAAAGCAACAACTGAATTTTTTTAATGGGCAAAAGATCTGAACAGACACTTCATCAAAGAAAGATGTATGGATGGTAAATGAGCACATGAAAAGCTACTCAACATCCCTAGTCATGAATGAAAAACAAATTAAAACCACAGCGAGATACTTAGAATGTCTACAATGAAAGGGCTGAACATAGCATGTGCTGGCAAGGACACAGGGGGTTGGGACCCTCATATACTGCTGGTGGGAATGGGAAATGGTACAACCACTTTGGAAGTTTATTAAAGCGGAATGATCTAGCCATTCCACTCCTAGGTATTTTCCCTAGAGGAAGTCCATACAAACACTTGTACTTGAATGTTCACAGCAACTTTCTTCGTAATAACCTGAAATAACCCCAAAGTGAAACAACCTTGGCATATTCCTAAGATATAATACTCTTCGACAATAAAAAGGAATAAACTACTGAGATGCTCAACAATATGGACAAATGTTTGATTATGGTGAGTGAAAGAAGCCAGATAGAAAAGGGTATATACTATGTGATTACGTTCATAGAAAATTCTAGAAATGCAGAATAATCTCTACTGACATAAAGTAGATCAGTGTTTTGAGGGGATGGGAGAGGTAGGGTGGCGGGAGGGAGGGATTGACAAAGGGCACAAGGACATTTGTTGGGGGGGTAGATCTGTTCTTTGTCTTGATTGTGGTGATAGTTTCAGGAGTGTGTACATGTGTTAGAACTCCATGCGTGTAGTTAAAAATGTGTGTCTTAAGTTATTATACCTTAACAAACTATTAAAATAGTGTATATAAAATATATACCATACATGTGATAGTACATATAAATATTTTAATATATAAATTACATACCATTTATGTTTTTAAATACAGGAAGTAGAACAAAACAGCCCTGACAAACCCCCAACCTCTGTGGACAATGACTTTTAGAAAGAAGAGTAATCTAAATGTTAAGCTAGATCACTTACACAGTACGACATGAAAAGTGAACGTGAAATGCAGGTGCTCACACTTTCCCCCTCTGTCTTGCCATCTCTCTCCCTATGAACGAACTCTAATGTTGGTCTATGGTACGACTTTTAATGCCCCTACTTACTGCTGAAAGTTTTCATCAAAAGGAAACAAGTCAAACACCCTTGGATAGCTTTTTAAAGAGACCCATGCTACCCAAATCTTATCCAAACACAAATGTTCTAAATGATCCAATAAAATTATTGTTTATTAGACACTGAGGTAAAGATTATCATAGCTCCTATATGAATTTTAAGTCAAATTTGTGCAGAATGTACTACATTTCTAAACGTCACATATAAAAATAAATTTTATAAGATGTCAAGCATTCTACCCTCTACCCACACCAAATTTTGGTACCCATTTTATAGATGTGAAAGGATTTCACTATCTTATAGAAATAAAGGAATATGGAATTTTGGGGCTCAAGGATACTAGAATCAAGCAGGTTTAGGGTGAAGGCAGGATGGGACATGGGAGAAAGACATGGACCCAGGGCGAGGTACAGGGTAACCTAGGCACAGTGAGCATCCTCAAAGATGGAGGCAGGGAAGTCCAGAGGGGGTCCAATGAGAGCCCACGCCCTGTGCTCACTCCAGCAGTGGTTCACTGAGGGGGGAAAGGCGTGGGACTCAGGCATGCTGGCAGCAGCGGAACCCCAGGGTGAAGGAAAAGAGGCACTCTACAGTATTGATTGTCTTCTGTGTGCCAGACATCTTGCAGGCACTTCCGAGCGAGCCTGGGGGCAGCCATGATGGCCTCTGCTTTTACTGATGAGGAGACAGAGGCTCAGAGGCAAGGAATTACATTCGAACGACTCCGGCGCACGTGATTCCAATACACGGCCCTTGCTCTAGAGATAGCAGATGGGGTGTGGCTGGCTGGCAGAGAGATAAAGGGGTTCAGTGCTCATGTCAGGCGCTGCTGGGTCTGCGGGCCCAGTGGAGGTAGGTGCAGGAGACATAAAGGGGATGAACAGAAACCATGACAACGAACCCAGATGCTGTCAAGCCTGGCCCAGTGGGTTTATTCTGGGGACGCTGGGTAAGGAACTAGGGCCAGCAGGGTGAGGCAAGCAGAGATGAAGAGGACTTGTCCATTACATGATGGAGCTGGGACCCTGGGTCCAACTTTCCTCTCCCCAACTTGGCACACACAACCTAAAAGGACACACTGAATGAACAGAAGACAGCGACATATAGAGAAGCTTGTCAATGGAGATCGGCTGATGGAATGAATGGCTAGAGTCAGCAATAATTTTTTCATTGCCCTTCTCAATGATTTGTTTGTTGCCCTACTTTAGCAAGCCCATTTTTTTCTTGTGGGAAACCTGAGCGACTTTGCCATAGGTCAGTGGTTTCCAAGAACACTTTGGGCCCAAGGACAAGGCCTGCCTTTACCTGTCCCCTGGGCCCTCTGTTGGGTGGGACCATGGAGGCTTGGTTTCTGCAACATCCTTATACCTCAGTGTTAAGCTGAGCTCTTTCTGCTCCTAGAGAATAGAATATTCTCCTAGAGAATAGAATATTCTTCCCAGTTCAAGGCCATAGGGGAAGGA
Organism: Paguma larvata; assembly: GCA_030068075.1. Lineage (NCBI taxonomy): Eukaryota > Metazoa > Chordata > Mammalia > Carnivora > Viverridae > Paguma > Paguma larvata. Next base: position 96,703,475 of record CM057833.1, on the reverse strand, counting down.
GCACAATCTTCTTTCTCATTTCAGACCATGCCAGACTTTACAGATGGTCCCTTAGTTTGATGCTCATTCTCCTCTTCTGCGCCCTCTCTCCCTGCCCCCAGTTACCATACCTTTGTTCAGCATCTGAATAACCTTTCTGTCCTTGGCCCTTGAAGTCAAGGCCTGTCAGGAATGGTTGGCACCCTCCAAAGAGACTGATGAGAGTTTAAGGAAGGGACTAATTACGGAGGTCTGGCCAGCGTCACAGGCCATACTCAGGGACTAGCAGAAGTAAGGGCTGTTACCCCTTAGGCCCGAAGGGGCAAGGAAAGGGAAGGGTATTTATTGTCTGAGCCTGAGATACTGGAGCCACAGACATTAGACTGGCTCGCAGGATCTGTGACTATAAAGAAGAACGTAGCATTGCCAGAATCACAGCAAAGCCAGTGGGAAACCCAGCATCTGTAGCATTGAAAGTTCTGTCTTCTTTTCCTACTAACCCATCTGCTGCTGGTGCCTCCAACCGGCTGGGCCCAAAGTGAAGAAGAAGGGCTACGGAACCAGGAATTTCAGTCCATTGAGAACAGCTTCCCCAGGCACAGAGGCAGGCAGGAGAGTGAGGAAGGCTCTGGAGGGGGTGACATGTGAAAAGTCACACACACAATCTTGGCCTCAGCTTTGCGAGATGAACACAGCAGGCACCATTATTCCATCTTCTAGATGAGAAAAACTGAAGCCCAGAAACAGTTCACAGGAACCCACAGAGGGGCAGCGGTAGAGCAGATCTGTATGCCGGGTCTCTGACTGCTGGATCGAGTGCTCTTCCATTTTCTGTCATCCAGGCCCAAGACGCCTGCCTGAACACTCAGCCCAGCTCATGCGTCTCTGCAGCCCTCTTGGTCTGCATCTGTCAGTCATTCCTCACGCTCCAGTGAGCCCATGCCAGGTCCAGGCTCTGGGGTTATAAAGCAGATCTGAGTTTTGTTATCATGTGGCTTAGGACTATTTCATGCCTTATCTTCTCCTCAAGGCTCTCTCACCTTCTCCCCCGTTCTTCCTCATCCCCATTCTCAGCTACCGACCTCACTTCCTGCTGTAGTGAACAAATGGAAGTCTCTAGAATAAACTCTTTCCTCTCCTCGCCACCAAGTTTCCAGTATTCTTGGGTAGGGACCTTCCCCCTCCTCTTCTGTTAGAATGGAAGATGTAGCTCTTCTGCTAATCTGAGACCAATCTCACCTTCTAGGCTAAGCTACGATGTTTGGTAGACACATACTAAGTGCACTTTCGACTTAAGATATTTTCAACTTAGGGTGGGTTTTAATTTCATCTAGATTTTCAAATTTATTAGTATAGGGTTTTCATGATGTCCTTGTGTTAGTGAGCCTGGGCTGCTATAACAGAATAGCTCAGGTGGTTTAAACAACAGACATTTTTCTTACAGTTCTGGAGGCTAAAAACTCCAGGATCAAGGTGCCTGCAGATTGAGTTCTTGGTTCTGGGTGAGGGCCCTCTTCATGGCTTGTAGACAGCTGCCTTCTTCCTAAGTGTTTGCATAGCTTCTCCTCAGTGTACGCGTGAAGAGAGAGTGAAGCCTGTTTTCAGAAAGGCCCTACTCCATCATGGGACCCCCTCCACCCTCGCGTCCTCATCTAAAGGTAATCACCTCCCAAAGAGGTGCTAGCGAACGTTGCATGGTGTCGATTCTTGTGGCTTATTGACGCTTCTTTATTGATTTAGTGCAGGGACAGTTTTGTGAATGCTCCACACTAAAAAAAAAATGTACACACTAAAAAAAGAATGTAAGTATATATGTCTTGATTATATCTCAGATGTTCTATATCCTGTGTATTTTACAATATTTATCTGTACTATCGGTTTCTGAGAAGGATGGGTTAAAAGTTTCCAACTACAATTTTTGGTTTATCCATTTCTCCCTGCAATTCCGGTAGTTGCTGTTTTTTTGTGTTTTCAGGGTGTATTTGTAGGTGATTCTCACACATCACATACTTGATACATGTCCTGCTGGCCCGCTTTTGCTCAAAATGTACGCAGGGTATATCCACGTATCCTTCCCTTCTTCAAGCTGTTGAGCCTCCTTACCGTGGTCTTCCAGGGCTGTGCTATCTGGTTTCTGCTTTTGTCTCTGCCCCCTTGTCCTGACACTCACATCCTCACCTCCTCCACTCTAGTCACACAGACATTTTGACAGCTCCTGGAAATTCTAAGGTCCCTTCCACCCCAGCCCCAGCACTTGAATTTCCTATGCCTGGCAAGCTCCTGTCCAGGTTAGTGGCTTAGCTGGCTCCTCTGGTCCTCCAGAATTCAGCTTCAATGTCACCTGTTCAGAGACACCCTCCAGGATCAACCATTCTCTATTACAGCACCCACTTTTTCTTCATTATATTAATCACACACCACGATTCTTGATTTTATGTTTCATAAAACATAAACATTTTGATTATCTATTTCTACCCCAGAATGTGAGCTCAAGGGCACAGATTTTTATCCCTTTTGTCCACTGCTGTATCCCCAGTGCCGAGAACAATGCTGGCACATAGCAGGCACTCAACAAAAATTGCCCAAAAAATGGGGTGAATGACCATTTAATGAATGAAAGGTTAAGGTTAAGGATCACTAAAACCTATCATGCTAGGTATACTGCTAGGTGCTGTCTGTACGTTTCGCCCTTTTTGCCCTTCAGAGTAACTCCAGAAGAATGAAGGAAACTTCTACAGCACACAGTTAGCCAAGAAGCAGAACCTGTTGGAGAATGATGGGGTGGGGCCTCTTGACGCATCACTGCAGTAAAAGGGGGCATGGCCATGACAACAGGAAGAGGAAAGAGCTGATGAACTTGGCCAAGAAAGCTATATTGTGCTCATGGCAAAGGTCTCCCCAGCAGGGAAAGCAGGCTCGTTGGAAGATGAGGGCTTCCCTTTTGCCTTCTTAGTTCTCCAACCTTCCAGCAGGTGGGGGGTGGGGGCTCACATCTTCAATGGAGGTTAGAAGTCAAAGACCACAGTTCAAGAGTACAGAAGACCCACGTTTGAATTCTGGGTTCCAGGCTGTTCTCAGGAGGGTCCCTCCTCACTTATAGCCCCCGGCAAGTTCTTTATCTCACTAAGCCTGTGTTCCTCACTGTAAAACAGGGATAATTATATCTGCCCACCCTAGATCCCAGGGTTGTTGTGGGTCCCCAGGAAGGGGATGTGTGTGAAGGAACCAGAACCATGGCAGACTGCAGTGGATTCTCGATATGTATTCATTTCAGGCATTCAAGTTTAAGAGGCGCTGCGCAGATTTTGGACGCGGTTTGGTGAAAACATCAGCTTGATTATGGAGCTTTGGGGATTTTTATGGATCCGGGGCCATCTGCTTCTTCCTCGCCGGCGTGGATTCGGTTCTTCTCCACCACGCTGAGTAAGGACCTCTTGGAATGATTATCACGTTTGAAGGATTTTTTATTTAATGAAGTGTAAGCTGACCTGGGACTTAGCCGTTAATGTTTCCAATTTTTTCCCAATTTGCTGTAAGAATTTTATAAGCAGTTTTACACTTACAATAATATTCCCTCTCTCTTTCTATGAGAGCAGCCCAATGTCCGATTCGAGCCTTGTGTTCCTCTAAGTCTCGGTAAGGAGAAAAGGAGGGAGGGGGAGAGAGAGGGAGGGGATATGATGGAGTCTTTGTGGAACTCCTGTGAGTCAGGGAAATTCCATTCATATCAGGTTGATTCCAGGCAAATTCTTAGGTTCTGCAGAAGACAAGGGAGACACACAAGAGCCATTTGCGCTGATTCACCGAGCGAATGCATTTAGAAGTCAGTTCGCTTTTGGGTTTGGGAGCGTGTTAAGGTTGTTATTAATACAGGCGGTCCCTGAAGCGTGAACACTCGGTTTATAAACAACTCTTACATAAGAACGGCAACATCAAGCAGCACTCCCACTGCCCTAGACACTTCCGAACTCCTGTCCCAGCTCTACTGGTCAGTCATTTAGCCACTCGACACACATTTATTAAGAGCTTCAGGTCCGGCTGCAGAGGCAGTGTGGGGCTGCGTTTGAGAAGGCGGGTTCTGGGGGCCGGTGCTTGGGGTTTAAATTCTGGCTGAGCAGCTGTGAGACCTTGGATAAGTGACTCTCCAACACCCAACTGGAGATAATTCCCTTTTATCTTAGTTCCACAAATAGCTGTGTTTCTCCCCTTGATACTTGAACTTTATACCTTCTGGATACTAGGAATCTTGAAAATGATTGTGATTTCTTTCTTCCTGTTGTAAAAGTTATGGAAAAGCTCAGAGCTAACTGTGCCTGTGGTTTCTCTCTGGTAAACAGAACTTCGGGGTAAGCATTTGGTGACCAGTTTTGCTCTCTCTCTCTCTCTCTCTTGTTTTCTCCCTGCCTTGCTTGAATTTCCTTACAGCTCTTTCATTTTTGGCCTCCCTTTGATCTGTTTGCCCTGTCTCACTGCAGCGAATTTTTCCATGTCCAGTAGGACAGCAGGTGGTTGAGAGAGAAAAGGCAACTCCACCATTACTGTGTTACCTTGGCAAGTTGCTCTGTTTCCTCCTCTGCAAGAGCTGCTGTAAGGATCAAAAGGTTCCAAGCAAGTTTGTAGCATTTAGATTAGTACCTGGTATATAGTAAATGTTCACTAATTCTATTACTGTAACAATGCCACCATAGCGCAATGAGGCTTATGTTCTAGAACATTCTTTTTTTAAATGTAAGGTTGTGCTGGGGCAGGCACCCGAGGAAAGAACAGGGGCCTGGAACTCCACTCTCCAAAACCATGATAGTGCTGCATCCACTCAGAGAAAGGGATTCCTTTAAAAAATCGGCCGAGCCACGCCCCTCTCCTACTTCTTTATGAACTGAACATTCATGAAAGACTAGAACTGACGAAATTGAGCAATATCTTCCATTAGAAAGAAGTGTAATCTGGTGTCGACAGAAGTTTAATCAAAAGAAGTTCAATCTTATGTCAACTGGTATCCAAACGGGACAGTTTCTTTCCAAAGTGTATGTCCCAGCGGTCTTGTTCTCACTGACGCGTGACTACATAGTAAGGTTCCATTTCCTTTAACAACCAAGTTATAGTAACTCGGAGCCCCCACCTGCCAAAGTGGAGAAGTTTGGTTACTCACCAAGTTGTGTGTGCGCACGCGCGCACACACATAGGTACACACACACACACACACCTGTGCCCCTTAACCCGACCTCGATCCTTCTGTTTGCTCACCTGCTGCCACCTACTGGAAGATAAGGAACTCAGACATCACCGAAATGTCCGACCTCAGGACCACTGAGCTCTGAGCCACCCCGTTCCCGCTCCGCTGCCTCTGACCTGCAGGTGCGTCTGAGAACGCGCCCGGGGCTTGGCCAGTCTGCCGAGCTCTGGGCTGACCGCGTTCCCACTCGCGAGGTCCTCAGATCTCCGCTTGTCTCTGCGGCTGCGAGTATAGGTTAGCCGCTTTGCGCAGTCGTGGTGTTCCTCAACGAGCGTAGATAGCTACAATGAGCATGCGCAGCAGAAAAACTGCGCGAGCCCCCTGTACCCCAGAGTACAGCTCTTAATGGCACGGCTCCTTTAGGTCACCTACATAACCTTTCCCTCACTCTCCAAGACCTCCTAGTTGGGCCAGAGTCAAAACGTGTTCCCATATCCCCTACACACTGTGTCTAGACTTGCTGTCCTTCCTTAGCCCAGTCTCTTCAAACCTCCTTCCTTTGTAGTGTTTCCATATGGGGTCCCCCACCCCCGCCCCAGCCATTGCTTTTGCTGCGATCTGGCCTCAGCTACTAGCTACCCAGTTCATGACACAAGCCTTAATTATTTCTGAAAGTCCAGGAAAACAGGCTATAACCCCAGGGCCCTTGCAAATTTCTGGATACAAATAGATACATGAGTCTCCAGTCCCGGCAGTAGCCAAAACCGCAGAAGCAAAACGCTAGGTGTAACACCCCCACCTCCCGCATCTCAGCAGCCGCCTGCCGCCCAGCCAAGGGCCCTTTCGCACATATTTCCCGGGAAGACTCACTCACGTAAGCCACCCACAATCACCCTTTCTGTGTCTGCAAATGCTCTCTGTAGGATCTTGCAAGCTTCCCCGATCTGATCACCCACCTTCCAGGTCCACTTTCAGCAACCTTGCCCACTCATTCCCGACAGAACGCAAAGCGGGTGACTTCTGAAGCCTCCCCACTGCCACCCCGATAATGCCTGGGAATCTGTTGATCCCCGCAGCAGGGGACAGGAACCACAGACCCGACCCGGAAATCCCAGCAGGAAATTAAGGCCAGGGGCCTGTCCCACTCAGAAAGTAAAAACTAGGACTCAGAAATGGGCTCCCAAGGTGCAGTTACCGGATTTACTGAATAAAAAATGCAGGATGCCCCGCTGAATCTGAACTTCAGTTAAACAAGAAACACTTTTGACTGTAAGTAGGACCTGTGCAAGGCTTGAGCCTCCCGTGTTTTGTCTGGCAGCCCTCTCCCAACCCTCTCCCAAGGGCCCCACGAGCAACTGTCAGGCCCACTTAGCCCTCACAGAAGCCACAGAACCACAGAATTGTCCCAGCCTGTTTTAGGATTTCTTTCCCTGCCTGGGTGTCTGAGAGGTGGTCACGGGTCACACGTGGCCTCTGCCTCGGCTTTGTGGATGTAAACCACCCAACTGGGAGGTAAACCAGAGTAAACAGCCCCGGGCTGCCAGAGAGAAGGAGGGTTTCCAGGAAGAGATTAGGGGAGAGGATGCAGGCTCCTGCTTTTACGAGGAGGGCCCCGCCCAGCGTGCCTGCCTCTTGGCTTTGGGGGCCTCCCCAGTGTTTTGCTTGGAGGCAGTAGTTGGGAAGCTGGGCCCCAGGCACGCCTGCTCTCCAAAGGAATGGGATGCTTTTCTCCCTCAGACCCGCACTTCATAGCGAGGTTTCAATCCGAATGTGTTTGCTCCCCCCATGAAAGGAAAAGGAGGTGCAAGCGAGAGAGGAGGCGGCCAGACCAGGAATCCAGGAGGCCGCCGTCCAAACAGGCCTTGGCTGTGGCCGCCTGGTGGGCAGCTCACTCCAAGCAGAGAGTGACCCAGGGGAGCCTCCCTGAGTCCCCCATGGGGCTCTGCGGGATGTCTGTGCTTCCAGACCTGAATGATCCGGAAAGGAACAGTGATAAAAATTCCTTATGTTCCAGAGCTTACAAAGCATCTTTCTAGACATTCTCTCAGTCGGCCCTTGCATCGGCTGCTCCAGGCAGGGAGGCCTGAGAGGGAAAGGGAGGCCGGAGACGCAACTGCCCACCGGAATTTACACGCTTGGTGAGGAACTCGAGCCGGGACTCGAGCCCAGGTGTCCGGAGATCATTCCAAGACAGTCCGATGCCCTGTTGCTCCTTCCAGTGGCTGGAGTGGCCACACACCAACCCTGAGCGCGGTGACCGGCTGTCCGGTTTGTTCGGGGACCAGCTGTTTCCCAGGATGTAGGACTTTCTGTGCTAACCCCAGGACAGGCCTGGGCAAACTGGGACTGTCGGTCACCCTATTGGGGAGCCCGAGTGACTCTCTCCCCGCGTCCTCTCCCGCCTTGTCTGGAGGGAGGCCCCTTAAGCACGCCCTAAGCCCAGGAAGAGAGGACTTGGACAGAAGGTGGCAAAAGAGCAGGAGATGGAGGAATTTGAGGGCCATGCAGTCTTAACTTCTGTCTTCGCCCAGGCTGATCCTTCCACCTTGAAGCCGAGACTCTTCCCCACAGTGTCTCTTCGGTCTCTCATTCAGATCTCCTGACATGGTCTGTGATGCCTCCTCCTTCATGAGCCCCACTAGTCTTCTGGAGACCGTGTGAGGTGCTCTGTGTGCTTCCAATCCCCACAGAATTTTCTGGTGAATTTGCTTGTGTACTTGCCTACCTCCTCCCTAGACAGCGATCCTGTGGAGCCAGAGGCTGCGTTCTAGGGACACAGTGGTGAGGACCTGCCCGCATGGAGCTTACCGTCTGTTGGGGGAGACAGATGTGAATCAAATCATTGGACGGGCAAAAGCCAAATGACGACTGTGTGGGTAAACATTTGTTTTGCGTTCCATATAATAAGTACCATGCAGGAATAGTACCCAGTGTTAGGAGAGCTTCTAATAGGGGGCTCAGAGAATCAGGTGTGTTGGAGAAGCTTCCTTTGAGAAGGTGATTGTGAAATGGAGATTCTGAGACCGAGAAGGTGTAGGCACAGGGGCAAGACCCAGACAGAGCTCCAGGAAGAAGCAGCAAGCAGCCCATTGCCTCGCTGCAGGGGAAAGACAGCACAGGTTCTCAACGGGGGTGATTTTGTCCCTCAGGGAACATTTGGCCAAGTCTGGAAATATTTTTCTTTTGTCACAACTTAGGATGAGGGTGATACAGGCATCTAGTAGGTAGAAATCAGAAGTGTTGTTAGCATCGTACAATGCACAGGACAGTCCCCCACAACAAAGAATGGTCTGGCTCAAATGGCCAACGGTGCCCCGTTGGTAGAGCAGGGGGCAAAGGCAGATGTGGTGTGCGGGGAGGCTGGAGACTCTGAAACTCTTGTACGCCCGGTGACATGATCCGACCAACGTTTTGGAAAGATGGATTTGGCTGTAGTGTGGGAGAACAGAACAGACAAGAGGGGAAGTGGAAATACCAGATGTGGACAATTGTAGCGGTCCAGTTGACAGATGACAGTGGCTTAGACCAGGACTTTGATGATAAAGGAGAGCCCGGAATGGATTCCCTAGCCACCGAGCAGGTGATATAACCAGCGGTGGGGGTGCAGGTTGGAGGAGAAGCGGGTATCCAACCCGACCCCTGGTTTTCTGGATCGAATACCTGCACAGGTGGTAATAATAGCTATTCTACATATTCTACGTGCTCCAGCTCATTCAGTCCCCAAACTCTGAGGAAACTGAGGCACAGAGAGTAGAGTAGCGAACTCAGCTAAGGGGCGCGGCAAGCACTCCCGTGCTCGGTCACTCCTCGGTGCCGCCTCTCTGGATCATGGTGCTGTCCATTCACTGGGGAACGCAGTGGGGGACGAGGCTCGGCCAGGGCCCACGAGCTCACAGCTGGGCATGCTGAGTTTGAAGCCAAGTACAAGAGCTGCGTGCGGTCTCCTTACAGTTGTGTCCCCGTCACCTAGTCCTGCATCTGTCACATAGTAGGCGGGGACACAGGAACAGCCGTTGAATGAGCCAGTGGCTTCATCAATTGGTTAAAAGGTAACATATACTGAGCCTGCGATTTTCAAGGCAGGGCGGTTGGCGGGAGGTATAATGAGAAAACTGAAACCCAGACCTGGCCCCTGGCAGCTTCAGAGTCCCTGGAAAAACACAAGAACTCGAAGGAACCGGAATTTGGCCCTGCCTGCCCCAGACTTAAGCTCAGTCTTCTCTCCCCCACCTCACCTGAGGGTCTGAAGGTGGCAAAATCAAGCGTCCGAACAAACTCTTTGGGCTTCCAGAGGCTGGGAAACCAGAATTCAGTTGTCAGGATGACTCTAGCCAATTAGCAACAAAGCAACATATGAAAACAGAAACAAGGCCAAGGTGTCTATGGGTGTGTGCGTGCAGGGCCGTTCCCCGTGTGTGCTATACCCACCCAGACCTCCGGGGATGACTTGCTGTCCCAGACAGTCAGGAATCCTGTGGCGGCCTCCTTTCTGCTCAGGGAGAAATGAAATGAACTCAGCCTGAGATAGAGAAACACAGCCCTTTAAAACCTCTGCCTAATTCTGTGTGGCCACCCGAGGGCATAAAGTTGGGTAATGGGCCCCTCTTTGCTACTCGGGCAGGCCCAGGCCTCAGCTGTTCTTTGCAATAATAAGAAATCTTAGTCTGTTTGTGGGTGGGGTTCAACTCGGGCAGGCTGTTTTCTTGTTTTATGGAAATCGTACCCTCAGTCCCAGCTGCGTAATTTGCAGGGCCCGGTGCAAAACTTATTAACAATTTCAGAACGCAACAGCACGGCATAAAACCAACGAAGAGGCTCTTCGGAACATGCGTGGGGCCCCACATCCATCCCGAAAGGCCTTCAGAGCCTTGGGTGGTGGTGTCGTAATACAGGAGGAGCAGGCCGAGAACCCCATCCCCCACGCCTTCCCTCTGCTGCCGCCGCACTTGGGGGACAGCAAAGGATGTTGCTGCCTGAGACTCTGGGAGGAGCAGACCAACCCAATGGCAAGGTCAACAGCAGACCAGAGGGAGCGACTTCCAGGGGATGACACAAGGGCAGAGCCCTTTGCTCTGCAGTGGATGAGAAGAGGTGGCCACCAGAGAGGAGGAGACTCGTCCTTCAATGGTTCCCCAATGTCCACCATCACATCCCAGCCAGGAACACCTCTCCACCCTCCTCCCCCATGCCGCAAGCTAACTGTTGGGACCTCCTTATCCTAAAGTGTTGTCCTTTCCATTCTTCCTTCATGATTTGATTAAACAAATACTTCTTGAGGGCCTACTCTCTGGTCAGCACAAGGCCCTAGAGAGACAGTGGTATGGACCGATGCAGTCACACTGGTTCAAATACTGAAAGACGTCTCTACCAGCTGGCAAACAGCTGCTACCCCAGGTGGTCTTCTGTGGCTCCCCTCCCCCATCCCAGGCCCTACCCCAGACCCCCAGGACCTCTCACAGGTCCAGCAACAACAAGACCTGCCCTTAAGTTATTTAGCAAACATTGGCTCTGATTGGTCTGGAAAAGAAAGGCAGGTAAAGGGTAAGATAGCTCTTTGGGGGTTCAGGAAAGGCCTCTTGCAGAAGGTGCCATCAGAGCAGAGACCTGAGTGCAATGAGGGAATGATCTGTAAAGACCCAGGGAAAGCAGAAGGAACAGGAGATGCAAAGGCCTTAAAGTGGGATGACGTGCCAAGTTCACGGACATGAGGAGGCCGGTGTGACAAAAGCCGGTCTGGAAGATGTAAGGTGGACAGGAAGCCAGGCAGCAGGCCCTGAGAGCCTGACAAACATCATAACCTGGAATTTGAGTTTCCTTCTGAGTGTGATGGGAAGCCAGTGGAGGGTTTTGAGCAGAAGAGTGGCAAGCTGATTTACATTTTGAAAAGGCTTTATTTTTTAGAGCAGTTTGAGATCGACAACAACATTGAGGCAGATGCAGAGATTTCCCATATCTCCTGACCCCTACACACGCACAGCCTCCCCCACCATCCAGATCAGTCATCAGAGGGGTACGTTTGTTACCAAGCATGAACGTGCACTGACAATCACTGGATGTCCATCGTTTCCTTTAGTGTTTGCTCTTGCTACTGTAGATTCTATGGGTTTGAGCAAACATATAATGACATGTATCCATCAATATAATATCGTACAGAGTATTTGCACCGCTCTAAAAATCCCCTGTGCTCTGCCTACTCTTCGCCCTAACCCTATCACTGATCTTTTCGTTGTCTCCATAGTTTGGTCTTTTAGCATGTCATATAGCCTTTTCAGTCTGGCTTCTTCCGCTTAATAATATGCATTTAAGATTTCTCCATAGCCTCTCATGGCTTGACAATCCATTGCCTTTTAGAGTTGATATTTCACTGTCTACATGCACCATGAGTTACTTATCCGTTCACCTGCTGAAGGACATCATTGTTGCTTCCAGACATTGGCTGTCATGAATAAAGCTGCTGTGAACACCTGTGTGCAAGTTTCTGTCTGTTATTTGCTTTCAACTCTGTTGGGCAAAAGCCACAGAGTGTGGCCGCTAGAGCATATGGTAAGGGTGTGTTTAGTTTTATGAGAAGCCACCAAACGGCCTTCCAAAGTAGCTGTACCCATTTGCATTCCCATCAGCAATGAGTGAATTCCTACGGCAACCAGGGTTCCTGCCGTTCCACATCCTTGCCAGCCTTTGGTGTTGGCCGCGTGCTACATTTCAGCCCTTCCAACATACGTGCAGTAGTATCTCGTTATTGCTTTAATGTGTCATCTGCTTGTCTTCTTTGGCGAGTGTCTGTTTGGCCCATTTTTCACCCATTTTTAATCAGATTACTTTCTTATTGTTCAATTCGAAGAGTTGGTTTTTTGGTTTTTTGGTTTTTGTTTTGTTTTGTTTTGTTTTTTGTATTTCGGAGAGCCATCTTTTATCAGATATATCCTTTGCGACTGTTTTCTCCCAGTCTGTGGCTTGTCTCCTAAGTCTTTTGATATTCTCTTTATTGGAGCAATTTTTAACTAGTCTAGCATATCAATTATTTGTCTTGTGGATGATGTCCTTTGTATTGTATCTAAAAAAGCATCGTGATACCCGAGCTCAGCTAGGCTTCCTCCTTGCTTATTGTCCAGGAGTCTTTTAGTTTTGCATTTTACATTCAGGTCTATGACCCATTTTGAGCTCATTTTTCTGAAGGGTATAAGGCCTGCGTCTAGATTAACTTTTTCCATGTGGACGTCCATTTGTCGGGGAGACTACCTTTGCTCCATCATATCGCCTTTGTCCTGACTTGCATTTTAACGGATCACTCTGGCTGCCAGGAGTGGAAGGAGCAGAGCCACTTAGGAGGACTGTGCCTTGTCCAGTAACAAGATCCTGATCCTGCGGGAGATGTACTCTGGGGTTTCGGAAGTGGGGACGGTGTGTGACGATTTGACTCTTGGCTCCAGGTCTCCCAGGCTGAGTCGGCAGTACCGAGTAGTTATTGCACGAACACCAAACTCCACAAGGAGGTGGTGGCATAGTGGAAAGCATATGGACTTAGAAGCTTGCAACCTCAGATGCGCCTAACTTTCGATCCGTGCCTCAGCAAGTTGGCCTGAGACTCAGCTGGGTGACTTGGGCAACATTACGAAGCTTCTCTGAGTCTCTGTTTCCATTCCTGGGAAAACTGCCTAATTGTAATACCCGCCCTGCATTCATTATGTTCTCGGTAACAAGAAACTCACTCGGTCCTCCCCATCACCCTAAAAGAGATGCAGTTATCACTTCTATTTTATAGAGAAGGAAACTGAGGCCCCCGGTAAGCGATTTTCTCAAAGCCTTGCTCTTGGTGTGTGCAGGAGCTGGCATTGGAACCCAGGTCCTTGGCACCACAGTCCTCATTCTACCCTGCTTCCTACTTTGCAGAATCACTATGAGGATTAGATAAATCAACGCATCTCAGTTGTCTGGCATAACCCTCAACACATTAAGACCAAAGACACTTGTCTGATGCTTCACAGAGTAAAACAGGCAGTCAATTATTGGAAGCCGCAGAATCAGTGGGCACCCAAAGGTGGTTACTACAGCAGGTTAGCGATAGTGCAGACTGGAAACAACCTAACTGTCCCTCCTTCGGGGAGCAGACTGAAGAACTCTGGTTTATGTTTCCAACGGTGTACAATACACAGCGAAAATGAATGAGCTGGAACAAAGATCTCAGAAGCAAAGTTGGGTGGGGGGAGCACAAGGGGTGGGGAGGAAGGAGAGAACCCAAGTTATTCATGAGTACATACAGTATGATATTATTTACAAAAAAGCTTAAAACATAAAAAAGTCTATATATATATATATATGAAGTACTACATGGGCAGGAAGGAGACACATCGTGAGTGACAGCCTATAGATGGACAGAAGGGGATGAGGAGGAAACATGGAAAGACTTCTCCTGTAGTTGTAACATTTTATTTAATGAAAAACAAAAAGACCTAAGGCAAGCATGGCAAATGTTAGCACCTGTGAGCACTGAGTGAGGGCACGGGGTTCCTACTTTGTAATACCAGCTAATATTTGTCGGCCACTCACTATGCGCCAGAACTGCTGCCAGAGCTTTACTGGTATTAACTCAGTCCTTTAAGACAATCCTGTGAGGTCGTTCCAATACAATCTATATTCCTACAGATAAGGGCATGGAAACACCGAGACGTTAAATTACTTGCTCAAGACGATGCCGTCACCAGGCGGTGGAGCTGGAGGGGACGGGTGCGCAGGTAACTTGACTACCGAATCTCCGCTGTTGTGGCCGTTACAGACCGTGAACGCTAGCATGGAAGCCGACTGCGCCAGGCTCTGCTCCAGGACACAAGAAGCGCTAATGCCTCGCCTTCACAGCAGCCTCACGAGGGGGTGTGACCATCCCTGTGTCCCGGGAGGAAGCTGAGCTGCAGGTGGGGCAGCCTGCCGGACATCACACAGGGTGAGAGGCGGCCCTGGGACTGACCCCGAGCCCTCTCTTAACTGTCACACAAAACCATCGCTTGAGCTTCTGTTATATCATTCCTAGTCTTTTGAAACATGTGTGAAATGATTCGTAATTGGAATGTTTTGATTAGAATTACAAATAAATAGCAAACACAAGGGAGTTCATCACCAGCATTGAACACAATGGGTGCGAGCTGGAGGAAGACTTGGGGGGCTGGGCTCTTTCCATTTGCCATTGGAGGTCAGCTACCCCTCACCCCTGCCGCCATCATTCCCGGGTCTATGTCCCCATTGGGCTGTAATCCACGGTTTCTGTCTGTCTGTCCCCCATCATAGATGTGCACAAATCCTTGAAGGTGAGTAGTCACCTTCGAATTCTCCTCTCTGCCCCCAAGAGCAATGCCTATTAAATACCTGAGGTCAACTAATGACACTCGAATAGTGAGGCCCAAGAAAAAAGCCAATTGTGTTCCGCCACTGCCTGCCCTACCCCACCCACACCGGAGCTGGCAGCTGGGAGTCCTCACTGAAGAGAGATGAGACACCAGCTCCAGTCTGACTGTACGTAGATGCAGGAGTCAAGACACAAGACCGTGGAGGAAGAGGGCAGAAACCAATAGAAGAAGCATCCAGAGACGCAGGTACTGGGGGCCAGGTGCCGATCTGACAGGATTGGAGCTCCAGGAGGGTGGACGTGAGGTAATTGCCGTGCTTAATGAACTTCCTGACCCTGAGGAGGACAACAGGGACACCATGGCGTCCGTTAAAGACCAAGAAACGAAGCATGTGGACTTGGCTTTACGGAGCCTCCAAGAGTGTGTTCCCCCATCAGAAACTGACATCCACCTTCTTTCTCATGGGCGGATTTTTAAAAACTACGTAGATGCGAAGTATTTTCTTTCAGCGTCCCCATTCAAATCTTTCAGTGCTAAATCAGCTCTCGAAAAGGTACACCCACTTGGTTTGTGAAAGCAAAATACGATGTGAAAACAGTCACCAGGATGAGAAACTGATTAGATTTCTCAGGAATGCGGACTATTTGGCTCTTTGAGCCTGAAACTCTTCATTCCCTCGCTTGTGTTTGCACATGGTTGGCCAGCCATTGCCTTTAACTCAGATTTTGCTTCGCCATCAGAGTTTGACACTTCCCAACTACTCCTATGTGTCCTGTGATGCAAGGTGATTAGAGATCCTAGTGGGAAAGGGAAAGGAAGAGGAAGCCAGACAGAGGAGAAGGGCTCGCTTCTCATGGACCGGACGCGATTCTGAGAAGCGTGCTGAGTGAGTGTATATGGAGCCCGTCTCGTTATGGATGTAGAGACAGCCCGCTCACCGGTTCCTGAGAGTCCCAAGATTCCTCAAGGTACTGTCAAGGTTTTGATGAGTTTACAGAGTACAAAGCTATCTGACAAGTTAAAACAAAAGTCAGCCAGAGTCACACCCTAGGGCTTCAGGAACATGGCTCCTGGTGTTCTCAGTCATGAAAACTTCAAGCTGAGACATGAATTCTGGACTTCCTGGGAGCGGAGGTGGAGGCCCATGATCCTAACCCCCCACTGTGGCATTTACCTCCAGAAGGGATAGTCCTCAGAAAAGGGAGGTCTTTTTAGTTCATGGCAAAGCTTCACGTTCACTGTATTAACTAAAAAAAAAGGGGCACCTGGGTGGCTCTGTTGGTTAAGCATCCAACTTCTGCTCAGGTCATGATCTCTCAGTCGGCAGGTTCAAGCCCCGCTTCGGGCTCTGTGCTGACAGCTCGGAGCCTGAAGCCTGCTTCGGATTCTGTGTCTCCCTCTCTCTCTCTGCCCCTCCCCACCCACTCTTTCTCTCTGTCTCAAAAATAAGTAAATATTAAAAAATTGTTTAAAAAAAGGTCAGAGTATCTTTAAGAAATTTTCTTCCTTCAAGCTTCTAGACAAAAACAAACCTCCAAGTTATCTTAGGTTCCTCTCTCTCCCTCACCTCCCACACTCAGCCGGCTGCCAGGCCCCGTCTGCCCCGCTGGCCAGCCCCACCTCTCCTGCTGCTTTCCCTACTTAGCCTCCTTGGCCTCCTGGCTTCCTGTCTGTCCTCCTCCACGGAGCAGCCGCGTTCCTGATACACTTGTCTGTGTCCAGTGCCTGGGGCCCTGACATGGTTCGGTAATTATTCATCCTTGGAATCTCTGCTTTTTTCGCCATTTTGTTCAGAAATATTATAAAGGTGCCCCTGAATTCTACCCTCAAAGTCTGAACTTTTTTTTTTAATTATTAGAATTTAAATGTAGTTGGCGCACAATGTGATGCTAGTTTCAGGTCCACGGCACAGTGATTCAGCTTCTCTGTTGAAGTCTGAACCCTGCTCCTCAGAGCTCCCCCTAATCTGACCCAGTCTGCCTGTGGCTACCAGAGCTGATGGAACTTCTTTCCAGGCCATGCTTCTGGTGCGCTCCTGCTTCCTGTCCTCTGCTCACACGGCACTCTCTACTTGCAACGTCCTTTCCCCGGACACGGCCTGTTCTGCAAGACTCAGGCCCAGTCTTGGCCCACCTCCATCTTGAAGCCATGCCTGATCCTGTGCGGCCGGACAGCCCCCTCTCCTTCCCCTGTGCTCACCAGACTTCTGCTTGCTCTCTCGTGTGGAACTTCCTGTCACTTCAGCGTATGTCGTCTCAGACTGTGCACACCTGGGGAGCCACATCAGCCTCCTCGATGTGATATCATATGCGAAGTGCACGTCAGAATAACCAGTGTCCAGCAGCGTTCAGTAAATGGTAGAGTCAGTCTCCTCTTTCCTTTCTCTATGAGACAGCTCCTTTTCTTGAGAAGTCCCAGGGACTTCGCGGCTTCTTCCCTCTGCTTGAGGGAAACTGGCATGAGGAAGCAGATCGTGTCAGACCTGGGTCTGAGTCCAGGTTTACAGTACCGTATAGTACCTTGGCGATTTTAGAAAATTTGTGTAGCTTTTTCATTTTTTCATCGTTAGCGTAGATTTCTGACCCACTATACTAAAACTGTAAACACCGAGTCTACATAGCAGGGAGACGTCCAAGTCGAGAGATTCAAATAAGTTAGAAGTTTTTTGTCCTTTCATGTAATGACCCATAGGTAGGCAGGTGGTTGACATAGGAGACTATTCTCTGAGGCCGGCCAGGGACTCAGTTTCCCTTGGCATTGCCCAGATGAACTAACGCTTACAGTCCAGCCCCACAATGATATCTATTTCCAGTTCCCAGGAAGGCAGAGCTGAGAGGAAACAGCTCACCCAGGAAGGACTTGACCCGGAAGTTGCACGCACCACCTTCATTCAGATCCCGTCCACTTGCTCAGAGTCTCACGGCCACGACTACCTGCAAGGGAAGCTGGGAACTGTTCGCCAACCCCGAGCGACTGATCTTCCCGTTGTCCTCTTCAGGGACAGCTGGGAAGTCACGTACCCTGCTGAAATTCCGGGTGGGGAAGCTTCTGTTACTAAAAGAAGGCGGCAAGCATAGGTGAGGACAGACAAGTCCTCCTCTGTGCCACACCTACCTCACACAGTTGTTTCAAAGATTACACGCAAAAGTTGGGAAAACACCCAACGTGATGTGCAGCAAAATCAGCGTCGGTCCCTTCCAGTGTATCTTAGCATTCCCACTCGCCCCGTGGCCTTCCACATAGCAAGCCCTCGCTAGAGTTTTGACCAGTGAATGCTTTAAAGAAGGGGCTCATTTTGAAGGTGCACCACTTCTTTTAAAAATTTTTTATGTTTATTTTATTTTTGAGCCAGAGAGAAAGAGAGAAAGAGACAGAGACAGAGACAGAGAGCAAGTAGGGGAGGGGCAAAGAGAGAGAGACACAGAATCCGAAGCAGGCTCCAGGCTCTGAGCTGTCAGCACAGAGCCTGACTCAGGACTCATACTCATGGATGGTGAGATCATGACCTGAGCTGAAGTTGGACGCTCAACCGACTGAGCCATCCAGGAGCCCCAGAACGCGTGCCATTTCTAACTAGACAACCCCATTTACAATTTGCTCATTAATCGATGTTGTATGGAAGTTGGCTGCTAAAACAGTTTACTGGGGATAAAAATGGATAAAGAGGTCTCTTTCTACACCATCGATCTGCCAAATAATGGAATTATGCCGAGTGCCCCTAAGCCTCGAAAATTCCCAAATGAGAACTAATGTTATTAAGGGCCCGTGGCTTAGTGTGAGATTACTGGATTTGCTTTATGCGGACCCCCGTGTTTCTCCAGAGAGCACGAGAAGTGATCCACACCAGCCCCTCGCATCCTTTGGTTTGAACACTCATGCTTGGACTGTTCCCAGGGACGTCAGGATGGAGAAGCGGGTGGGCAGGAAAGTGGGGTCTGCTCTTCTGGTAGACGCTGAGCAGGACTGGGGAGTCTTCCTGGAGGTCATGGGAGCCTGTAACGGGGAGAAAAGCAAGTGGAAAAAGGTCTGCTCCAGATGGGGAGTGGGGTGGCTCCCCCGTCAAGAAACCCTGGGATTCTCTCCCCTCCCCTAAACGCAGAAGAGCGTTGAAGTCAGCTGCTGTTAGTCTGAGCCTGTCACTAGAGCTGTATGCTGTAGCCTGTGGCCTTAGTCTGTGGAGTCTCAGACTCCTGTGCAGGAAAGTTCTCATGAGGTAACTCAGCAACACACTTAAAATGTCCAGGAATTGTCATTTAAAGCAATCCCTGGAGCTCTGGGAAACTGAGCAAATGGACCTAAATAGAATAGTTTTGGAAGGCCAGAGGGAACCCACTACTGGTTCTCTAGGTGTGTGGTCCAGAGGAAGCCCCGGAAAGGGCGCAAGCCTACCTTGGAGAAAACCCTGAGAAGCCAGGGCAGCCTCCCCAGAGGGTCGGGGGCAAGGGCACTGGCTGCCTCTCCTATCTCTCTTCCTCTGCAGCATCTCCTTGGTCCGCTCCAGACAACTTCCTGCTCCCTCCTGCTTGATCTCTGCAAGGTTAGTGTGTTAACCTCTTCTCTCGAAACCTCAGTTTTGTAGACTTAAATATTTTCCGAAGTCGGATTGTGTTAACCAAATCTTTCGCGATCTTCTCTTTGCTTGCTTATCCTCTTCCTGCCTAATATCAAGACTCCTGGAAAGAAAATGCTTTATATTCCTAATTGTGTGTGTGTGTGTGTGTGTGTGTGTAATTGTGTATATAGATATGTGCGTGTGTGTACACGTATATGTGTTTAGGGACTTCCCCCAACATTTACTCGAAGACTGTTTTGGGGTGCCTACTATGCCCAGTATTGTTTCAGGTACAAAGACCTAGTAATGAATAAAACAGACTGAGTACCCACCTTGAAGACTGGGGCAGACCCACAACGAATAAATATTACACAGAATGTGGGAGTCTGTATATGTGTCGAGGATACAGGCACCCACACGCGCACACACAGTGGCTAGCAAATGGTGATTGCCCAGTAAAATAATGAGGTGCCCAGTAAAAATAATAAGAACTAATATTTATTGAGTAGCTATCATGTCCCATGTGCTCTTTTAATTCCCAACAACCCTGTAAGATATAAATAATTATTGCCTCCTTCTACAGAGAGACAACTGAGACAGAGAAAGGACACAGCTAGAACAGCAGTGTGGCACGAAGCCGAGAAAACGGGCTCCCTTTGTAAGAATGCAAGTACTAGTCTAAGAAGATCAAGTTTCAAGGAAAAGTCTGGGGGAAAGAGAAACTCAGAGCTGGGTTTAGCAACACAACTCATGAGACTGTTTCGACGTGATTTTCCTCTTCCAGTGTTGCTTTTATCTGACAGCAAGGAAGGGGCAAAAAAGAAAGCCCTTTCCCAGGTAAATGATAAACATCTAGTTTTAAGTGTTTCTTGTTTGGAAAAAGAAAGGAAAAAAAAAGCCAAGGCGAAGTGATCGCGACACATTTTTCCACAGAGAGGCGCTGAGCGATATGATTCTGGTTGAGTCTCTGAAGGGCGAAGGCAAGAGGTGAAGAGAGGGATCAGAAAGAATGCCTCTCCAGGGAGATCTGATTGCTGGGTCCCCCCGCCTCCACCCTCTGAGACCCACGAAGATAAATACAAGTTTCTTGTAAGGGCTTTGAGAATCAAGACGTCAAAAATCTCCAAAGGGTCTTAGTTGGAAAGTTTGACCTAAAAATGATTCAAGATGAATGACTTTGATTTTTAATTTTTTTTCAACGTCTATTTATTTATTTTGAGAGAGGGTATGAGCAGGGAAGGGACAGAGAGAGAGGAAGAGAGAGAATCCCAAGCAGGTATCACGCTGTCGGCGCAGAGCCCGACATGAAGCTTGATCCTCAAACTGTGCGATAACGACCTGAGCCTATATCAAGAGTCAGACACCCAACCGACTAAGCCACCCAGATACCCCCAAGGCGAATGGTGTTTGTAACCAGTATATTTTAGTTACCATTTAATCAGTGCCTAGTGTATGTAAGACAGCTTGCTACATTTCTTACAGACATTGTCTCACTTAGAATTAGAAATACGTAATCCGTTTGAACTTGAGAAAAAAATGAACTGATTTAAGCATCGATTACAACTATTAATGGTGAGTGGGAAATGAATGAAACGCTACTTATATAGCAATGTAACTCCTGTTCTAAATGGAGTATCAATTTTAGGGGCACCTGGGTTAAGCGTCTGACTCTTGATTTCAGCCCAGGTCATGATCTCACAGTTCGTGAGATCTAGCCCTGTACCAGGCTCTGTGCCGACAGTGTGGAGCCTGCTTGGGATTCTCTCTCTCCCTCTGTCTCTGCCTCTCCCTCCACTCGCACCTTCTCTTTCTCTAAAATAAATATTAAAAAAATGGAATATCAATTTTAGATATCATCACTGCCATGCTATTAATTGAAGTTTTTTTTTAACATCAAAAGACATAATTAGGCAGGAAAATTTCCTATATTCTTTCTCCCCCTGAAATGAAAAACTGCTTATGGCAATTGTCATCATGAAAATATAAGCGTTGCTTATTTAGTGTGTGAGGGGACAACAGGCTTGGTACCAGAGATACAAAAGCCAAAGTAAGATTCATTCTTGTGCATTCTGTCCTTGGGGACCTTGGTGTACTGTTTGGGGACATGCAGCTTTCTTGTACAAATCCAAGGCAGAGTATCTGTGCTTGGAGTCAAACGAGCAATACAGACAGTAGAAGCTGACATTCAGAGAAGGGAGGGCTCTTTGGAAGCTAAGGACGTCAGGAAAAAACCTCGGAGTCACACAAAAGAATGCTTTTCTTCTGATTTCTCTTCTCTGGATTTTAGAATCATCTCCTTGTTTCCTTTTCTCTCTAACCCAATCACCATGAGCTTCCTGTCCAGAAGTCGACTGGTCTTGAACCTCTTTTAGAGCCTCCTGTTTTTAGCTAATGACATCTTTGCAACAGTCAACCCTGTCGAATGGGCCCTAGGTGTGCAGAGAGTGGGACCCACGGCGGGGGCAAGGGTTAATGAAGGAAGGGGAATGATACACCCTCCTCCATCCCTAAAACCGAAGCAGAGGCTGCCTATCTCGCAAGAACTGCCCTTCTTTGGGTGCAGGCCCTGATAACATGGCATATCGCCCTGTCTCCACCCTCCACGGGCCTTGTCAGTACCACACAATTCTGCCGCTGACATAGTCAGACATCAGTTCTGAGCTCGGCCAATTTCAGATTCTCCCCGAGACACGTTGAGCTTCCGCATGCTAATGCACATTGATAACAAGATTCTAGGGGCGCCTGGGTGGCTTAGTCAGTTAAGCACCCGACTTCGGCTCAGGTCACAATCTCTGGGTTCATGGGTTCGAGCCCCACATCGGGCTCTGTGCTGACATCTCAGAGCCTGGAGCCTGTTTCAGGTTCTGTATCTCTCTCTCTCTCTGCCCCTCCCTCACTAACGCTCTGTCTCTCACTCTCAAAAATAAACATAAAAAAAAAAAATAACAGGATTCTAGAGAAGGGCCACAAATGCCCGTCACCGAGGCCTTCAGTGTGCCCTGGTTTCTCCCCTTCCACAACTGAGTTGTATATTCAATATTCCCCATCTGGATGCCTCAGTATTCTTCCAATAAATGTCTGCCTCCCTTTATTTTTGCTGAAATCATCCAGAGTCGGGATCTGAGGTTTTCAAATAATGAGATTAAATAATTCACAGACTGGTTCTAGAGAGTATGTTGCAAATTTCAGACCTTCGAGGAAAATGCAAGACATCATTTCGTTGAGACGGGAGTGAAGACAATAAAACCATTTATTCAGAGATAGGAAATTAGCAACCTTGGTAAAAAGTGACAGACAATGTGTTTCTTGTGTTCATCTGGGACTTCACCAGTGTTAGGGTCTGAGGGGACCCAGTTGTAACTATAAAGTAGCTGAAAAGAAATGAAAAAGGCTAAGACCAGAGTCAGGTGGTTGTGTCTGAATACTTTGGGATAACCTGAGTAAGAGGAAAGCAAACTCCATCTCAGAAGCCTCCCTTATAGGCATAAATTCAAAGTTAAGGTCTTCATATGATCCCACGGGCTACTGGCCTGAGATAACCAACAAAATAAGTTAAGAAACTGATATTTCAGGCTATAGAACTCTACCTGCACCTTCATTTACAAACTCACTAAGTTTCATGTGTGTGTACAGCACGATCCGGAAGGAGTGACATCCCGGCAATGGAAATTATGATATATGGGAGGAGCTGGAGGCCGTGGGAATCTAAGCCTTCAAGCCCCTCCGAAACCTTCCTCACTGCACCCCCAATCCCAGCAACCGGAGGAAACTAGCCATCCACCCTACTGGGTTCCACTGCTCAATAGTGCCCACTCTATGGCCAGCGTTTGAACTCAACACGGCCTGGAGGGGGTTATGTGGGACCATCATGGGGAAGAAAGAAGTCATACACAAGGATTGGCTAAGGAATATCATTAAAATGGGAGAAATTGTGTTAGCATAGACTTTGAGGATAGGGTGTGTTATTAGTGGCTTTGTTTGCTAAGTAATACATAGCCCGATGGTTATCAGATGGGTTCTCAATAAAACTAGAGGAGTAATGGCGATCACTGGGCTATCCAGACCCTGAGAGCAATGGCTCCATGATATTGACTTGGATGCAGTAGCTGATATGACTTGGAATTATAGCCCATTGCATATGCGGTTGTCTATGGGCACATCAGTCACCCTGGCCAGGAGCATCTCAGACATACGGGATGAAGGGTTGGGGTGTGCATCTGTGGGTGTGTTTTATGCGAAGCAACTGAGAAGGAGACTGTAATAGACACCACGTGGAGTAGCTGCCTGAGCCACAGCCGTGACCTCTTCTCTGAGTACGGCCCTCAAAACGCAGGGCGGGCCTTTGAAGTCTTTGTCTATTTTATTACATGAACTTCTCCCCACCACTCCCACGACCACCACCACCACCACCCCGCAGTAACTGGATGCAGCAACGTGCCAACCGCGGGGCACGGGGAACAGTCTACCCTGGGTTCAGGCAATAAGGAAGTCTGCGGAGAATTTAAAAACAATAATAAAACCAAATAGAAATCAATCTGGTTTTTATTATCACCATGTGTCGGCAATTCTAAGCAATGTCGGTGATAAAGTACTCCTTCCTGAAAAAAATCTTCCGTGGGTCCAAGTCCTGAACAATTGCTTATTCTTGAGTTTTAATAATATGAATGCAAGCTTCAAATTAGCACATTTTCATGTCTAATCCTTTATAACTCGCATTCTACACGAGAGTTTACTGGGAGAACTCCCAGTTGTGTAGCCATGCCCCCGCACACACGGACTCAGCCACACGAATTCATCTGGAGGAAATTCCTAACGACCTGGGTTCATTCAAGCTCCTTCATGGGCCTGCCCCCTGTCTTCTTACATACTCCTGCATCTAAGCAGCAGTTTCAAAATAAGCAATAATGAGAGAGTGATTACCAAAATGGAGAAACAGAACTCAAATTACTTTCGTTCTGTCATCTTGTGAACACCAGGAGAAATGGCATGAGATACTGGCTTATACTGACCGGAGGAATCAGAAGGACAGCATACAATACTTTGATCATTGTCACCAAAAACTGGACCCTTGATCTAAAGCAAATAGAGTCAATGTTTGGTATTGTTCAGACATTAACTTAGATTTTTATGGAACAAAAACTTTAGAAGACTTAACAAAAAATAATTAAGATGTATAATGGATATTCTATTTTACTAGAAAGTTGTTAACCATGTCAGCATTCGAGAGCTACTAGAATCAATGAGTGAGATACAAAGACGTGAGTGGTATTACAATTCCTAGAATTTACTGTGAAATGGGATTTTAATAAATTCTGCCAAATTTATCCTTATATTTAAAACTTTTCCTATTTATTTCATGTGACTTCATATGGAAGAAAATCCTTTAAAATGAATAAAAGGTACTATTCAGTCAACCATGAGCCAAGACAGATGGCTAAATCTTATTATATTTCCTGTTATACATGAATATGCAAATATTAATTTTGACCAAATAATTTGCAAAAGGTTACAACTTAAAAACAAAAACTGAGGGGCGCCTGGGTGGCTCAGTTGGTTGAGCCGCCGACTCCGGCTCAGGTCATGATCTCCTAGTCTGTGAGTTTGAGCCCTATGTTGGGCTCTGTGCTGGCAGCTCAGAGCCTGGAGCCTGCTTAGGATTCTGGTCTCCCTCTCTCTCTGCCCCTTCCGTGCTCATGCTGTGTCTCTGTCTCTCAAAAATAAATAAAACATTTAAAAAAAACAAAAAACAAAAACTGAAATGATATTATTCATTAGTGTGACAGACCAACATGCAAGTATAAACTTATTTTCCTTCTTTCTAAAAAAATACACGAAAGTAAAAAAGAATTATTTCATACTTTTACCCTTCATTGTATTGCAATAGTTTTTTTATTTTGTATCTTACTTTTTAATTTACTTTTTACTGGTATGACTGTACATACAAAGTTTAGCAGTGAACTTTTTCACCTTGCTTCTTTTCTGGTGTCGTTTTTATCATTATTATCTATATTTCATGATTGTTACTGAAAATAACTTTGCTGGGGGAGATGTTTAAAAAATGAATGTCGTGGGGCATCTGGGTGGCTCAGTCGGTTGAACATCCGACTTCAGCTCAGGTCATGATCTCATGGTTCATGAGTTCCAGCCCTGCGTCCGGCTCTGTGCTCACAGCTTAGAGCCTGGAGCCTGCTTTGGATACTGTGTCTCTCTCTTCCTCTGCCCCTCTCCCACTCATGCTCTGTGTCTCTCTCTCAAAAATAAGTAAACATTAAAAAAAAAAATGAATGTCCTGGGCAGCTGAGTGGCTCAGTCGGTTGGGCGTCTGACTTTGACTTAGGTCATGATCTTAATTTTTGTGGGTTCGAGCCCCGCATCGGACTCTGTGCTGACAGCTCAGATCCTGGAGCCTGCTTCAGATTCCGTCCCTTCCTCTCTCTCTCTGCCCCTTCCCAGCTCATGCTCTGTCTCTCTCTCCTAAACATTTAAAAAAACATTTAAATAAAAAATAAAAAAAATGAATGTCCCTAGCTGGTTGATCCAGGACACATAACTGACCCAAATTGGGGCCCAGCCACCTTCCTGGCACTGACACCCACAGGTTTGAGGGGCCCGGGCTTCTAGAGCCGTCCACTCAGAGTTGGGTTATGGGTCCAAATGCATGAACTCCTGCTGTGGAGCCCTCCGGCTGCCCTGCTTCTGCCCTTCCCACCACCCATTTGGATGGCGAGAGACCCCAGAATCATTCCAGTAAACCTCCCCTGCGCCTCCAGAGCCGGGTTCAGTGTCTCCACTTCCAGGAGGATCGTCCGCACCCGAAGGAGGGCCTAACAGTAGGGAAGGAAAGGATAGCTGTCAAATACGCTCAGCCAAAATGTCTGAAAGGTGAGCCCTCGCCTGGCTCCCGTGCTCACTCTGCGAGAATCGCCCTCAGAGACAACTCTCGTGACCTCGTTGGGGGTGGGCGGGTGGGAAAGGGGGTGAGGCCAGGAGCGGAGTTGACATGCTGTCTGAGGAGGAGGCTGCCTGTTTCTGGGACAGCACCATGCCCCCCTTCACCCTCAGGAAGCCCTCATCCCCGTCCTTCCTCCAGCCATCCAAGCGTGTGGCTTGTACCTTGCTGAAAGGGGACAGCGACCACACTACACGTTTAAAGTCTCCAGGATTGCGCCCTAGATACGAGTCGTGGACACTCTGCCCGGCAGGCTGTCAGCGCCCCCCATGCCAGCCAAGCACTCCCTGAATCTTGCATGACACCATCTCCCTGGCCACAGCCCGCTGCCCCAGGGATGGGCCCTCACTCCAGCCGAGCCAATCAACTTCTTTCCTGGGAATTTTTAACTCAGAATCCAGAAAGTCGAGGTCCGATTCCCTCCCACAGGGGAGGCTATTGCTGGCTTTGTTTCCAGAAAGCCAGATTGCAGCCGGAACGGGATTGGCAGAAATCGACAGGCAAAGGCATAACAGGGCGTCAGGCGGCATCTGGGTTTCTTATTCCAGCCACATCCGTGCTCCCCGTCTGGTAGGAATGAATTCCCCTTTCCGCTGAGATGAGGTTCTGATATTTGCAATCAGAATTACACAGGCTATGTGAACCCCATATGTACTGGATTCTTTCTTTTCTTTTTTTTTTTTTTTTTTTTTTTGCCAACAAGAGCCAAATTGAGAGATCAGAAAACATGAGCAGAAATCACACAAATCCACCTGCCTACACATGACGTGTTTCCCTTCCCCGGCCGTGTCTTGTTTCACTGCGCGCCTGAACTCACGGGGCAGCCGGAGGTGAGCGGGGACACCGTGAGGACAGCCTGGGGGACGGCTGTGGCCAGCTGCAGCTCCCCGTACCGGGTCTCGTCCTTAGCCTGGGGTTCAGGTGACCAGCCCCACGTATCTGAGGATCCCATACGCCCACCGTTGCTCCCTGCCGGATTTCTTCTTATTCTCATGCATCCTGTGGCTTATGTGTCCCACAGAGGAAACCTCTCTCTCTCTCGATCTCCTAGGGTAAGAAAATGGGTCTGCAGCCAAGAAGGAAGGGCTGAGGCGCAGGCGCTGTTTCACGAGCCATCGCGTGGAATCCCGACCTTCACCACGCAAGGCAAGTGTCATCTTCATTCTGCACGAGAGCCCAACCAGGCTGCTATCCCTCCTACTTCTCTTGTGTCTGCAAATAGCACACACCTTGCCGGTCGCTGTCCTCTCCCCTTTCCACGCCACCCCCTCACACCCCCCCCTCCGTTTTTAGCCTTGTTTCCTGTACAAGAAGCAGCACGGAGAGAAAGCCAGCTACTGCTGGTTCCTGAATCCAAGACGCCAGGGGAAGTCTCTATTTTCATACCAAACCTGGTTTCCTGGTGGGCACACAAATTGTTGCCTGCAAAAATAGCAACCCTGGCAAAAATGTCTCCAATCTGCTTAGATGTGCATCAAATTAAGAGCCAGCCTTGCAGTTAAACCAACTGACCGTTTCTAATGAGCTGGAAACAAAACTCCCTTCAAAGCCACCAGCCAGTGGCCCAGAATCATCAGCACAACTAGAAACATGGGGCCCTAAGGCCAAGCTTCCTCCTGTGTTTAGCTCATTTCAGCCCTACCGTCTCCATCATTATTCCTTCCTCTCTCCCAGACTCTGCAGTCCAGGCCCCTGCCTTTATGCACACACACACATGCATTCATTAACAGTGATAGACAGCAACCCCTGGGCCCGGGGCCTGGGGCCAGGATCCCTGCCCTTGGGGAATCCCCCTGGAGAAGAGGAAGTGAACACAACTCTTGTTTCCTTGGCACTGTCCATCTCTCCCTCCACCCACACCTGCGCTCTTTCCCCATCAAGACCAGAGTCACAGGACCAGTTTCCACGGCCACTAGCAATGTCACAAATTCAAACGCCTCCAGGGTCCTGGGAGATAATAATAAAAATATTTGACATTTTATCAAACACGACAGGCTGCCTTGAAGCCTTTCGGCTTAACGTTCCAACGGCCTGCACACTTTTCCCTGCCGAGATCCCCATGGCTGACCCTTTGCCTCCCTCGAGCCTTTTTCTGGAAGGTCATCTTCCCAGGGAGGCCTTCTTGCCTATCCTTTTTAGATTCCACCCCAGGATTCTCCATCCCCTCCCTGCTTCACATTCCCCTACGTTTACTGTATAACCTACTCTCGTGTTTAGTATCTGTGTCACCTATAGGGCCGAGGTTAGTCTGTTTTGTTCCCTGATGTATCCCCTGTCCCTAACACAGCCTGGCCCATGGTAGGTGCACAGTAAATAGCCATCGTATCCCCAATGCGAGGCACTATCCTAAACATTAAACACTCATTTAATGCTCACAGCAAACCTCTGACATAGGTACCGTGTGTGATGAAGGTGACATTGATGACACCCGTTTTACCCACGAAGAAGCTGGAGTACGGACAGATGAAGTTCCACAGCTAGTTAGGGACGGATTCAGAGCTCAGGCTGCACAACTGTGTCCACGCTCCCAACACACTCCCTACAACACGACGGGGCCGGTGGGAACCGTAACAGCTAGAAACTGCTTGGCCTGCCTAACAGCTCTCTTTTCTTTTTTTCCTTTCTTCTTCTTCTTCCTTTTTTTTTTAATCCTGTTCTGGACCAAAATAAGAGTCTGTTGGATGCATTTAGCTCTCAGGTCACCAGTTGGAGGAGGCCCAGGTTTAAACTAGGAATTGGAGACAAAAATAGGTTTTTATGGGGTTAGGAGGGAATAGAGATTTGAAGAAAGATTACCCAGACAAGCCTTGGGCATTGAGGAATCCACAGATGACTTCTGCTAGTCTGCAGCCTCTTTGGTAAGAGGGGCCACGTTAGAAGAGGGTTCAGGGAATGCCATTTGAACATCATGTCCTTGTGGCCCGGTTAGACCCTTCCTGGAGAGCTGATCTCAAGGGCCACCCAGATGACAGGCAGGCTGTTGACTGTCACAGGTTGGTCTCCCGGGATAATGGCAGCTTCCCGGAGGAAGAACACAGCCACTAAGCCATGGACATGTGTCTTGCCTTGGCACTGCCGTGGCATTAAGGTAGCCCCCTCCACGTGCTCCTGGACATTTCAAAATAGTTTCTTTGGCAGGTGGGCAGTCTATGGTTAAGATCCCAGAGCACCCTGGCTTGCTTCAGACCCCAGCCATCTCACACCAGTGTTTCCGGTTTCAGGGATCCGGATATCAGAATGCTAGCCAAAGCCTTCAGAAATGCCTTCACACAATAATACTCAGAAGCCACAAGTATTTGTTGACTACTGTAGGCCACATTAATAACATGACCCAGATGGTAGGGAAGATAAAGGAGGACCTGTCCTCTGTGAGGCAGCTACAATCTAGTAATAACCAGCCCAATCTCTCCGGGCAACTACAAATGGCTGGGAGCTGCCCGGCCCTTAGCACTCACTCAGCAAACGTTGGTCGGTGCCAGCAATGGGCAGAGTGGTGCAGACAAGCGTAAGACGCGTATATTCCTAACTGTGAGGTAAACAACCTATCCGATGAGCAGCTGACGGGCTGTAGGAAGGCAGAGAGGGCCCCACGCCCTGTTTGGGACATGCTGTTTGCTGGCGGGAGAAAGAAGCAAATCAGAACCACGTTGGCAGAGTTGTGTTGGAGGAAGAGCTCTCCCGAGGGGCTGCCGGGTGGGCAGGTCAGAGCAGATGGTTCCTCGAAGGCCGCCAGGACCAGGAACTGTCTCGGTGTCCAGGTGGGGAGTGACCTAGAGCCCGGAAGCACTTGAGCAGAGTCCAGTTCCATCCACTTGGGCTGGGGAGGTGTGCATGGGGTGAACGCGGAGTTTCCACAGCCTTTGACGGCCCATCATCCCATGGGACAGAACCTGCCTTCGGCAAACTCGGCATCTCACTGAGCCTCCGTAAGTGGATGCCACCAGCCCTGCTGTGCGTAGTAGTTGAGACCTTGCTTGAGTCCTAAAGTCAGACATACTTGGGTTCAGACTCCCATTCTGCCACTTACTGGCTGTGCAGACCTCACACAACTTACTGACTCTTCCAGGGCCTCTGTCTCCTTGTCGGTAAAACGAAGCAGCGTCTAACTCCAGGAGTTACTGGAAGGATTACGTGAAAATGGGAAAGTGTAAAACTACACGTATTGGATTGGCATGTACTATTCAAGAGGATTTTCTGTTAAGATACGCCAAAGCACTTTGCAAACTATAAAGATCAACGCCAATTCGTGATTACAACTCTTGTTGCAGATCGGCTCCCCAAGGGGGAGGTTTGTGTTTGCTGTGTCCACGGCTGCACCTCCAGAGCCCAGGACAGCGCCTGGCCTAAAGCAGGCATTCAGTAATGTTTGGGGCACAGACCGATGAATGGCTGCCCAGAAGGAAATATACAAACCGAGCAGCAGGCAGAAGTGAGCCCCCTCATCCGGCTATAGGACTGGAATCTGGGGGTCTGCTGGAGCACCCCTTCCCTCGCAAGCCTACCAGCTCAAAGGCTGTAGCCCTGGCTGCCTCTCCGGAGCTCAGTCTCAACCCCCAGAGCTCTCTCCAGCCCAGCTGCAGCCTGGGCGTCCCATGTCCACTCCATCCAAGCTGGTTACAGTCACTAACTCCGGGCGAGGGCTATTTTGGATCTGAGGGTGTCAGGAGCATAAAAGGATCAGTCTTGGAAGTTGTGGCTGAGACACAACTCTCTCCGGCAGAGAGTGCAGGCTCCCCTCCCCTCGTCTAAACTGGAGCCTGAAATAGCCGAGGCTAAAGACAACCTCAGAATAGCTTTTGGCCTCACCACAATCTCAGGCTAGAGCACAACACATACCCAAGAAGGGCCAAATAGGCAACTCACAGCGTGGGAAAGTCCTTCAGGGAAGAAAAAACAAAAATCACAATACAAAGTCCAGGCTTGTCCTTGTTTGGGGGAAGAGTGACAGCACGGTCAGGAACTTCATTGGTACAGCCAGTGGTTGGTGACCAGTGTGGTGAGGTCGCAGAGCCAGCAGTATGGCCATAGCTGGGGGTGCTTTGCATTGGAAAGCCTTGGTGTGGGAGTTTTGAATGTCCAGAAAGATACTTTCAAAAGTAGTCAACTCAGGGGTGCCTGGGTGGCTCAGTCAGCTGAGCATCTGACTCTTGGCTTTGGCTCAGGTCCTGATCTTAGTTTGTGGAATCAACCCCTGCGTTGGGCTCCATGCAGAGAATGCAGCTTGCTTGGGATCCTCTCTCTCCCTCTTTCTCTGCCCTCCTCCAAGCTCTTTCTATTAAAAAAAGTTCAACACACCAGGAGTGACCCGCCCCATGCTTCATAGAGACCTTATCCCATGGAGTTCTCTTCACAGGTCTGAGCAAAGGGCACTAGCATTCCCAATTTGCAGGTGAAGCAGCTGAAGCTCAGAGGCATTAAGAAATTTGGCTCAAGCAATAAGTGGTAGAACTGGGATTTGAATGCTGGTCTGTGTGATTCTGGAGTTGCACAAGTAGGTGGGATTCAGACCTCTTCAAAGGGACCTCTTCTGTGAAGAGGACAGATTTCCAGCTCTCAGGTGTTTGAGATCTGTCTCTGGAAGCCCTCTAGGAATGCTGGTGACACCCCCCGGGTCCAAGGCCATGCTTTAATATGGACAGAGATGGGGCTGGAGAGTCCAGGGCTTCCCAGTGCAGGTGCCCCTCTCTAGCCTCCCTGGGAGGTGGGAGGTGCAGGGAGCTGGGGTTCAGAAGGGGAACTGAGGAAGTCAGAGGGCCGCCCACCCCCCGACAGGGTGCCCATCGCTTGCTTTTTCTGCTTTTGGGGCCCTTCCTTTCACTCTCAGTGGCCTTCCCCAGGAAGTGCCACATGCCCCCTTTGGGGTCTGAGACCCTTCCTCAAAGACAGACACTCTGCCATGTTTCAGCACGAACCACAGTACCCTCAAGAGTGACTGCCAGAGGCAAGGGAGAAAGGGTCGCGTGTGAAAAAGAGCTCAGACTGAACCATGACCTCGGTTATCCCGGCCGCCATTCTCATCCTGTTGCTCAAGACCCTCAACCCAGCCAACATGCTGGCACCCACTGCTGCTGTCCTCTGTCCCCTTACCCTCTCCGGCAGAGACCCTGCCTGTCTTGAACCAGGCTGGGAAGGTGAAGACACTAGGGAAGGTGTGGTGAAGGAGAGCGCCATGAGAGGGCAGTGTGGAGCACCTCCGCACCCCCCACCCCCCGACCGCCACCATCTCACCAAGGACCTGTCCTTTTCTCAAAGCCAAGGACCAAATAGCCACATTCCAGGGCTTGGCATGGAGAATCTTCATGTTCCCTTGTGTTCGTTGCTATGGTAAGTTAACGTATAAGCGTGTTCTGAATTATCCGATGCCACCTCATGACTGCGCTTCGAGTCTGTCCTCGACATTTGGCAATAAGTAGTGATATTGGAATTGGCATAAATGAATGCGTGAAGAACAGAGGCAGATATAATATGGAAATGACATGTTTCTCCTACATGCAGGCCGTGCGATACCGAAACATCGTCGTCTTTGCAGTTATTCCAATGGAGCCGGCTGGTAGGCAGTAACTCTGCAAAGCCAGGTGCAGAGGCGCTGGAACCTTGGCTGTCATTTTACAAGAGGGAAGCAGCCTTCGACAAAACCGCCTCCTCCATTAGGCTGGGCTTTTTGAACTTTGCTTGTTGCGTCCTTTATATGATATTTAATTGGTATATTTACTTTAGGTTTAGGCTTGTATGATTGAGCAGTTTATGCCTAGTTTTATACAAGCACATATTTAAGGAACATAAAAAAAATAATTTAAGTCAACACCGGTAGATGGTGAACATTCTTTTTCTCTCAACTGCCGTTACAAACACAAACTTCAGCCAGGGTGAGGCATCAGTCATCAGTCAGGGAAGGCGGAATAGGAAGGCTGGGGTGTGAAGGACAAGGAAGTATGAGGTGGAGGCTAAGCATGGCACAGGAAGACTTGGACTTGGAAGTGGAAACAGTGGGTTCCAGCCTGGGTTTGGCCACCTTGTGGTTGCCTCTCGCTTCTCCGGGCTGTGGCTTCCTTGACATGTTGGCGTCCACTTCTAAAGTTCTGGCTGCTTGGTGAGCTTCTGGTCACCTGGCAACCCCCTTAGCTGCTCCCCACAAGCTGGAGGGTCAGGGGCTGCTGGGGGGCGACAGGGTGAGCCAACGGGAAGTGACTTTGGGCTGCACAGATCTGCCTGACATGTCTGGCTACCAGCTCCCAGTGCCCTCCCGCAGGTGGGCTGCCCACCACTTTGCAGTGAATCCGTTAGTGAAGGTCAGGGGCAAATAAGCCCCTGTCCATGGCAGGACCTTGCTGGAAAGAGCCCCTGCCAGCTTGGACTGGGCTTCCCCATCACCCAGTGTACACGGGTCCATCAGACATTCTGGATTTCATGGACTTGGGTTAGGAATTTGAGAACCTGCTTCTTTTCAAGGGTGGGAATCAAGCCAACGCCACCTGGCAAAGAAAATTTCTGAAATCGCCGGGGCCTCGTGTCTCCGGGACAAGGTTCCCTCTGCTGTCGGTACGATGGGTGGATTGCCCTCCCCTTCTTCGGGCTCTGGTTTATCATCGACATCAATAATAATCACCACTCAAAAAGAGGCCTTTATAGCTTATGAAAGCTCTTCACAGGAACTATCTCATGCGGTAATCAGAATAAAGAGCTCCGGGAGAAAGATCCCAAGGCACGGAAGTTAATAACCATGTCTGCAAACGCAGTTATAAAGTAGGCCCTGGAGACCAAAACCCGGATGTTTGGACCCAGGACCCCCGTTGTTTCCACCACGTGCCGCTTTCACTCGCACAGTGTACAGGGCGGTTGTGCAGCTGTCCCCGCCTTCGGGACACTTACAATCCCAGATGTCTGGTGTCAGCTTCCCAACTTCGCCAACCTACCGGGACGCATCTTGGAGTCACCCGGAGCAGCCATGCAGAAATGCCTGATGTGGTTTTGCTCCAAGAGAATAAAGTTGGAGTGATTTGGGCACAAGGGCTTCCTCCTCTTGCTCGTCACTGACCAAGTGCCTGGAACAGAGGACAAGGGTCTTCATTCTAGCACAGGGCCTCAGTCCTTCCCCGAGAGGGCAGGGCTGGGGGTGGGAGTGTTACGGGTAAGACAGCGGGGACTAGAGGAGGGAGGAGGGGAGCAGGCTGGTGCTCAGGTAGCAAACTTTATCTCCTTGGCAGGTGCCTCGAATATGTGCAATCACACATAACCTGAAGGACCAGACTAGACGGCGATCCTTTGAAACCTTTTGTTTTAAAACAGAGAAGTCTCTTTTTAGCGTGCAGTTTCACTAGGAAACCCAATACTTCATCATAACAAGCAGAGGTGCTCTTTACTGAAGAGTCATATCCACAGTCTCCCAACCGCCTTCTCCTTCTGGGGCTCCTCGCGGCACAGTTTGGGCACGGTTTGAGAATCGCCTGACAAGATAGTTTGCCGGCCGGGCTCCAGGGACACTGAGGTGAACAGCACCCAGGACCTCCCCACCAGCACCGCGTTCTCAGATCATTGCAACCCAGGGTGACACGGGCCAGGACAGAGGGTGCCTGGGTGCTATGAGGCCAGAGGAGAGTGGCCGTCCCCAGCTGCAGACAGGGGGCCTAGGGCAGAGGACGCTTCCCAAGAAGGACTGGTGCTGGGGTAGCTTTTAGAACACTTCCGTAAAACAAAATCCAAAATTTTTAAATAAAAAAATTCATTGATGATTTAAGATACAAGCACATTCACGGGGTCACTGCCGAAACATTTTGCACCTCTGGAGGGCAACCAGGAAGCTAATGGGTCAAGAAGTCAGGTCTATGCAGAGAGGCAGGGCTCCCTCCCAAGCCCGGCCCAAGCCTCTCCTGGGGGAACCGAACAGCCTCCGAGCTCCCCAAGACCCAGCGGCTGCCAGCACGGCCCTCGGGAGCCCCACAAGGGTGCTAAGTGTCTGTGCGTGGAAAGGGCAGCAAAATATCCCAGAGCCACCCGAGACCAAAGCCCACTCCCACCCTGACCCTCGACCCCTCCGAGATGAGATTTGGCTTCTCTCCGACCGCAGGCCTCCTCTCCTTCTCCCTCATTTCCTGTCCACTCAGTCTGTCTTCCTGAGTCTCTATATTTCTCTTTCCCTCCTCCATTCTCTCCAGAATCGCTCCAGAATCTAGAATATTTAAGGACATGAAGAAGCATCATAGTATAGTATTAAGCAAAGCCCCCCCCCCAAGCACCACCACCACCAAAGGCAGTGTACAAAACAGTGTGTGCTGTATAATTCCATTTTTATTTATAAAATGAGAGCACTGGGAGGAGCACCTCTTTCCTACTTCAGTTCAGGAAACAAAAAAAAAAAAAAAAAAAAGAGAGAGAGAGAGAGAGAGAAATAAAACCAAAGAACAGCGAATAGAGGCTGAACTCTGGGCATTTGGGGGCTGAACTTCATTCAGGTAGGAACATGACGGGAGGAGGAGAGGAGGTCAGCCCAGGGTATTTTGTGTGATTCAGCAAGCCTTGCAGGCTCAAGTGGAGGTGGAGAGGGCTGGGGGTGCCCTCAGTCATCCGCCTCCTTGGGAAGAGACTAAGGTAGCTGGTTAACCCTTTATTACCTGGTGGGTGGCAGCAGAGACCTGATGCCTGGTCCCGCAAGGCAAGTGCGAACGGGGCCATCGAGGGGCTCAGAGTCTCTCTCCGTGACGTCAGGAGAGTGGCTGGGGGGCTCCTTTCCACCTCCGGCATCTGGCTTTCTACCTCGGTCCGTGGCCTCTGGAGGAATCCACGGATGGGTTCAGAACGGGGAGCGGTGCGCGCAGACTTGCCGCCGCATGGTTTTCCGGGGTGCTGATCCGCAGCATTTGCGCCATTAAGAAATGGTCCAAAGCCTCCAAATGATTAAGAACCACCATTCGCAAAGTCGAAGGAACTGGAATGTTCCGTCTGTTGAAAGGCAGTCATGTGGAAGAAGGCTGCCTGCCACCTGGGTTCCCACGAAGGAACTGGAACCGAGGGTGGGATTTCAGGGAAGCCAATTTCGGCTCTCTGTAAGGATTGGCCATTTGAGAGGTGTGAAAATAGAACAGGCTGTCGCCCCCAACGGGGAGTTCCTCCTCACCGAAGTCTTGAGTGCTGGGGTGCAAGGCGGACAGAGGGCCTCAGGCGTCTGGTCCAGCTCTAAACTGGACGGATCGAAGGAAGGCTGTGGCTTGGAGGCCCTCTCAGATAGGAAAGTGGGGAGACAAACATCACGCATCTTCAGCAGAGCTGCCGCAGCGCAGCCGGCCTGTCTTCAAGAGCTTGGCGGGGACTGGACGCCCTGCACGCCATCCCGCTGCCCGGCGCTGGGCTGGACCTGTGCCCTGCTCCCTGGGGACTGCAGACTCTATCTGCGATTGCTCTCTTTCCTCAAGTGTATTCTGTGTGATATTATGGGAAATGCTCACGGGTTTCCTCCACCAGTTATTCCTGAAACACAGTAACACCTTGGTTTGCGAGCATAATTCCTTCCAGAAACATGCTTGTAATCCAAAGCACTTGTATATCAAAGTGAGTTCCCCATAAGAAATAATGGAAACTCAAGGGGCACATGGGTGGCTCAGTTGGTTGAGCATTCGACTTCAGCTCAGGTCGTGATCTCGCGGTTTGTGGGTTCGAGCCCCGCGTCAGGCTCCGTGCTGACAGCTCAGAACCTGGAGCCTGCTTTGGATTCTGTGTCTCCCTCTTTCTCTGGCACTCCCCTGCTCATGTTTTGTCTGTCTCTCTCTAAAAAATAAATAAACATTAATAATAATAATAATAATAAAAAGAAATAATAGAAATTCAGATGATTTGTTCCACAACCCAAATATACTCGTGTAAAAATGATTGTGATACTGTAATATAATACAAAATAGTAAAGAAAATACAAAACGTAAAGAAAGATAAACAAATTAACCCATATTAATCTTTGAGAAACTTCATGGCTGGTGTGAGGGAGACAAGAGAGAGGAGGGTTATTGTGTAGGATGACTTTCACTATCCCTAATGGATGTTGACCACAGTACAGCATGAATACACTCTGGTCATAGACTGTATTTAATGTAATTGACAACAAGGCAGCAGAGGAAAGGGTCTCTATCCACAGGCAGCCTGACCTAGAATGAAGCAAAGCATTCCTAAGTTTACTCTTGTATGGAAAGGCAAAGGGCTGTCCGTAGGTGGTTTGAAGTGACAAAAACAAAAACAAACAAACCAAAAAACAAAGCCCTAGTGCCAGTTGTGAGCACCT
The DNA here is from genome assembly GCA_030068075.1 of Paguma larvata. Lineage (NCBI taxonomy): Eukaryota > Metazoa > Chordata > Mammalia > Carnivora > Viverridae > Paguma > Paguma larvata. The sequence goes on along the minus strand of CM057833.1, from coordinate 96,666,221 downwards.
TCCAACGTTCTGAAAAATCACTGATTTCTGCCAAACACTGCGACCTGAGACTGAGCATCCGAGCATGGGAGACGATCACCCACAATCCCGCAATGAGAGAAAGAGAGAGAGAAGGACCATGGGCTCAGTTGTGATCACGTGGCATCCAGCATCACACACGACTCGTATTGCAAGACGTCGCTCGTTTATCGAGTTCAAATTTATTAGAAATGTTTGCTCATCTTGCGGAACCCTCGCAGAACAAGTTACTCACAATCCAAGGTTTCGCTGTATATGTAAGAAAACCATTAATTATGTTTAAGCAGTTATTTATAAGTTAAATATTTTCAAGAAAGGTGTGCCACAGGGGAAACGCCACTTTCCTGGAAGACGCGATGCTGGGCTTTCCGGCAACGTTCGATATCGATCTGGCATTTGCCGCCTCGGGTGTCGACAGCTGGCTTGCAGTCAGCGATCGTTGACATAGCTTACGTACCTTGACTTCAGATTTTACCGCCCAGTTTCTATTTAGTTACTATTCACTGCAGACATTGGGTTCTTACGCATCTGTGGCTTACAGGAGGGAAATTTGACATGAAAAGCAGTCATCTGGGTCCCAACCTGTCTGAATCAAACAAGAAAATGGACAGAATACCACAAAGGGAAGGTGAAGCGTCATGATCTTCCATTTCTTAAAAACAAAAAAAAAAAATGGAGGAGAGCCGTTGTGGATGAAACAATGGCTTTGGAGCAGCCTAATCAGAATGATCACAAAACTATCACCCTTGGTTCAGAGGGGCAAACATTACCTCTTATCCCGGTTTTCCTTATTTGTGGAGTTGACACACCCTCACCGGCCACCTGGAGGTAGCTGGCAGATTTCCAACGGGCAGAATCCAGAATCGGCCATGGGCCCCGAGCTCACCCCAGCCACTCTGCTTTGCTCGCTACTCCTCAAGAGCAGCCAGAGCAGGCCTTCCCCGAGGGGGCACCTCCTAGAGGGCCCCAGTGTTCAAATCCATAACCCAGTCATTTCTTCCTCACTCCCCCCGGGCCGGGCCTCCATGTTGGAGACAACCTAACACTAGGGAGCCGGAGCCTGGGCAAGAGGAGCTGTGGGGGTGCCTGGGGGCTCGGTTGGTTGAGCATCCGACTCAGTTGGTAAGTTCGAGCCCCGCTGACGGCTCAGAGCCTGGAGTCTGCTTCGGATTCTGTGTCTCTCTCTCCCTGCCCCTCCCCCACTCACACTTTGTCTGTGTCTCTCTCTCTCAAAAATAAATAAACATTAAAAAAAAAAAAAAGGAGCTGCATGTGTGGAAAAGCGGGGCCCCTGTGACGGGTGCCCACGCCCGCCGACTGCCCCTGCCTTTCCTGGGAAGGCCTCCGGACCGGATGCAGGGGTGGGCGCTGCTCCTGCAGGAAGGGGGACAAGCCCTTCTCTCTCTCTCTCTCTTTCTTTTTTTTTTTTTTTTGATAAAAAAGTTCTATTTATAATTTTTCTTTCAAAACATATTATCATTATTTTAAAATTTCTTGAAATTTTAATTTCAATATTTAAATTTCATTTCAATTGATTGAAATTTTCATTTAAAATGTATCATTTCACACTTCTGAAAAGTGTGTCTGAGCGTGCGGCCGGCCAGCCAGGGAGACGCGGGCCTGAAGAGGGAGCCCAGGAGAGAGGCGAAGGCAGGGGAGGAATCGGCAGCTGCCTCGTCTCCTCTTACAGCCTCACGAAAACCTCTGTCCCCTTGGAGGACCGCAGCTACTGAAGGGGACACCTAGCCTAGGTCATGGCGCTGACCAACGTCACCCGTCTCAGACCTCCTGGTCGGACGACGCTTCGGCTTCTTTGGCACTTAATAAGTCTGGAGATAGGTGCGTGGGGGCAGGCACCATGGTTACCCTGAGCGTCAGCGCTGGACCAAGGTCACGGCGCTCCTAAAAAGGCACATTAAGAGTTTGAAATTGGAGCTCCGAGCTCCAACGTCTAATCTCTTTCCGATATTCATGCCGCCCCCCCGCCCACCCCACAGAAGCTCAGCGTGCACCCTCTATTCATGAAGGAGGCACGGTTTACAAACTGCTTTGTAAATTCTGGCGTCCTTTCGTGAGATGCGTCAATATATTTGTGCAACAAAGAAAGGACCTCGCAACGCTCAGAGAGGCTGAATAACCGGGCCAGAAATCACCCAGCAATGTGAGGGTTTCATTGAAACGTGTTCACGTGCTCTCGAGAATCCTGAAGCGTTTCCTCCGGGGAGGGAGGTGGTGGGGAGGGTAACAGGTTTCACCAGCCTCTGCCTCCGTCTTGCTTTGTGGGACTCAGTTCTTTGTTTGGGGGAGAAGCCTATTATTTCCAGAAGGCGAAAAGGAAAGGAAAGGAAGGGGGGGACATCCGGGAGGCCGTAAGAAGACCTTACCATGGTAAGGATGACCCCCCACAAACGTGGGCAAGTGTCTATTCCTGGATGCTCTGGGAAGGCATGGAAATGGCTGTCCCATCGAGGGTAGGACCTATCGTGAAAATTGTGAAATATTTTCCTCCTCTTAAAGGAGAATTACAAGCCTATTACATCATTCAGCTTTGCAAAGGAAGAGGGTCAGCAACTACCTTTATTATTATTCTTTAAAAGCGGGAACCAAAAAGGCTTAAATGAAGCCAAAGTGATTCACTGAAGGAACCCCAAAGGGAGGTGACTCGCAACATTACGGGCATGGCTGTGGGGGTGACAGAAGCAGCACAGAGGCATGGGCTGGGCGATCTTGGGCAAGTCTCTTAACCTCTCTGAGCTCCAAAGTCCTCCACCATAGACTGTGTCCTCTTCGGGGAGTGATGGTGATGAGCATATGACACGCTGATCGTTTCGTCCCCGGCCACCTTGAAGACTTTGTTCGTGTCACTCTCAGGCTTGTACACATCGCGGTACAATTCCCTGCTACCTTCGCTGAGTCTCCAGGTCAGCCCCTCCACCTGCCCCGCGGTGGTGCCAGAGAACGCTCTCTGAATGAATGAACGAATCGACAACTCCGAAAAGCAAAACGCAGACTTGGGCACTGTTGCTATTTTTTTAAACACATATCCACGTGGGTCGCAATGCAGAGAAAATCCTTTTCCAAGCTTCTGGTCGTAGCCAGGAACCTAACATTATGGAATATTCAAGACACGGTCAGAAATGACACAAAGTATTCACTCCTCCTTGCCTCTAAATGAGGTTTAGTTTCTCCCCAAGCATTTCCCCAGCGCCCGCTTCCCGGGCGTGTCCACGGGCTGCCTGGCTCCCTCTCCAGACGCTCCAGATGGATCCTGGGAGCGTGGGCAGCTGAGACCCCAGGTCTCGCCGGGACCTTACTGTCCCTATCTCTCGGTTCTAGCTCACGGATGGGAAAACCGAGGCCAGGGGAGTGGAAGTGCTTTGCTCCAGGCACCCCGGAGACCTGGTCAGCCAGCCACACTGTAGCTCAGGTGCCTGGTGGCACAGCCGGAGCCATGCCCCCAGCCGCGCTCCTGACAGGGCAGTGAGCAGAGATTCCAGAAGGCCTGGCTGGCCACGGAGCGTAGGTTTGGCTCCGAAACCAGGGGGTCTGTGCGGATGTCCAGTAGCAGAAGAATCCAGATTGACTCCGTAAACATTTGCTGAGCGTCTCTCGTGTTTCAGGCGCTGGGGTTTTAAGGTAAAATCTGAGAGGTTCATAATTTCTTGTTTGAGCCAAGCCGCTGGGGATTGGACGCCTTCCTTACTGGGGGAGAGATCTGAGCAGTGCTTTCCTATCTTGCCCGGTCCTCCTTCTGTCCTGGGGGCTTCCCACGCTGGTCTCCAGACCTCACACTGGGGGAGTCACTCTTCTGTCCCTGGGACCACCCCCACTGTCCCTCCTTCCCTCCTGCGTGGACGGCAGCATCCAGGGCTTTCTCCCACCCCACCCCCCGGGGCTGGTGGGGGAGGACAGCTGTGGAGAAGGTCATAACCCTGTGACCCTGGGGACGGAGCCAGCCCCTGCCCCTCCCTGCTACCTGACAGCTGCCCAGGACTGTGACAGGAAGGTTCCCCCTTTACCCCAGCTGTTCTGTGGCCTTGGGGAGTCCGTGGCCCAGAGCAGAGGGGGAGCCAGGCACCCCATGCCTCAGTGCGTTCCAGGCAAAGACAATTTCCTAGGGAAGGCTGGGAAACAGAGCCAAACAGGCCCTGTGTGCAGACAGAGAACAAAACAGAAAATGCCGGGAGGGGAACTGGACGCAGGGGCAGGGTGGAGCAAGAGGAAGTGTCTGGAAACCTCTTCTCTGCCTGTGGCTCTGAGTCTACACATGGTCGGAGGCTGGAAGCAAGGCCCAGCCAGGACGGGTCTCTGTGACCATCCAGTCTACCCCCTTATGTCTAGGTGGGGAACCCAAGGCCCGGAGAGGGCCGGGAACTGTCCAAAGCCGCACAGCGGTTAGAGACGGGGCAGGACTGGACCCCCTGAGCCCAGTCTCTGGACCGCGTGTCACAGCCTGCTGTTCCAGCTGTCTTGGGATCACGATCTTCACCTCCCTGCAGTGCCCCCGTGGCTCACTTGGTTCTCTGACCCTCGCGGAAAAGCAGCCTTTCCGATGACCTTCTAGAAGTTTAAACTCAGTTGACCTTGGTCCAAAATGTGTCCGAACCCAATGGTTGGCTTCTGTAAGGAGGTTTAACAGAGCAGCTACTGAATCTTCACCTTGGACGCAGGCCCGCGTGACCTGGGAAGGACACGGGCAGGGATGTGCATGACCAGGCAGCTCGGGGACGGCGACAGCGTCGCGCTGAGGGTCCTAATGAAGGCTGCCCACACCAGCTGTTTTCTGAAGTGGGGGACTAACTCTGGACCCTGATTTCAAGCCCTTCCCTGGCCCGGTATGGTAACAGCCAGCCAGCCTGCTCCAGGGGGTTGCTGGTAATGAAAAGAACAAAGGAAGAGATAGAACAGTCTTTGGGTTTTCATTTCAGCTGCGCTGTTCTTGAGCTGTGTGACCCTGAGCCAGTCCCTTTCCTTCTCTGGGCCTCCCTTTTCTCATTTGTTAAAAGAAAGGGTCGTCTAGATGAGCCCTCAGATCCTTCCAGTCCCAAGACTCTGACTCACATGAGCCCAAGGAAGAGACCTGCCCGCGCCCACCCAGCCCAGGGCTTTCTCCTTGTGTGAGTTCCTATTGTGAGCACCTCGCGTGGTGCCGACCTCAGAGATGGTAACCACAGGATTCCTCGCCCAAGCACGGAGGTGAAGAATGACTGCACTTTACAGAACAGGAAAACCATTCTGTGCGGGGAATCTCCCTTCTTTTCACTTTCTCTCATCACGTTCCCTGGGAACACGCAGCCCTTGATAGAATCATGCTAACCAGAATTAAAACAGCTCTCCCTGTGGGGTGAAAAATTCGTTTTTACTGCATTCCACTGGCCTCAGCAAAGAAACCACGTGGTCCTTTGATGTTGAGGATATTCCATATTTAATTCTGGTGCTCTTTCCCCCTCACTCTTATCACTGAAGCTCTTTTGGGTACCTAAAGTATAAACCTGCCCTTTGACCTTGCGGATGTGTTCTTGAGTTTAAAAGAAGTGGGAGGAAGAGGGGGTGCTCTTCTCTATTTGTACACACACTTCACCGCACTCATGTGCATCTCGCACTGTCCCCGGTCAGCTCTCCTCACGCAGGGCCCAGCCTGCATAACTGTCCACGGCGAGCCTGGTCTTCAGAGTGGCCCATCTTGTGCTTCCCCAAACGAAAGTCTAACTTCTCTTTTCTGCTGACTTCTCAGCCCTGACAGCTGAGATAGAAACCTTTAAGAGTTTAATTCCTTATATGAAGTCATTTGGGATGCCATCATTCTCTCTACCCAGCGTCTGAAGCAGAAGAGAAACGGTCTTTGCAAAGTGCAGCCCTCAGTCCACACAGCTCTTTCCGGAAAGCCTGGCTGGCCTTATCTAGGGCTGAATGCCTTCTCCCTTCTTTCCCTCTACGTCTATCCTGGGTACAAATTGCTCAGAACAGAAAACCTCAGTGACATACTCAAGGTGTACTGTCACTTCTGCACTATTCTGCAGCCAAGTAGACCACACGGAGTCGGGAAATACCATGCATTTGGGGGAGGACTCTAAAGTTGCATGGAAAAGGGTTGGGGTGCGGTGTAAAGAATTGGGATCATTGATGAAGTGAGCCTACCACCCCCCCACACCTTCTCCCATACTCTGTCCAGTCTTCATATCCTTCTTCTGTGTCTTTCTTACTTGATCAGACCCCAGCCCAAAATATGTGTAAAACTTTCCCATCTGAAGAAAAGAGTATTATGAAAGAATATAAGCTATAGAAGTGTATACAAAATAAGAAAAAGCATACACACAATATGGAACGATGTTGCTCATAACGAAACAGAAGCAATATAAACTCCAACAGAGGAAGAATTTGGCAAAGTGCACACAGGGTGGATGGATGTTCATTATTCAGTCATTATAAATGATGGTCATGAAGACTATGTAATAGCACATGATAAAGTAAATTGAAAAACTAAAATGCAGACCACACATAACAAGCCTATTATAACCATGTTCATAGAATAACTATAACACGTAAAACCGATGACATCTGAATACGATCTGTGGGTTGTACCAATGCCAATTTCCTGGGTTTGATATGCTACCACATTTATGTAAGACATTACCATCGGGGGAAACTGGTTGAAGAGAACATGGGAGGTCTTTGTTCTATTTTTTCAAACTCCTGTGAGTTTATAGTTACTTCAAAATTTAAAAAAGTATAAAAGCCTCCAATCTTAGAAAGAAAAAGCCTGAAAAAGTTAAAATAGCTATAGTATGCCATGGAGACATGGGTGATTTTCTTCATCTTTTTTTTTTTAATGAATTTTTCCACTTTTCAAGGTTGATGTGTCATAACGGGAAGGAAATACCCACTGTATTTTTAAGAAAGAAATGTTAAATTCCTTCAACTGCTCCCCCAGACATAGTGTCCCTCATGGCCTCCCGCCATGGCTCTAATACTTCCCTTAGCCATCAGCCTTCCAGAGAGCGCACTTCCTGAGGGCAGGGGCTGTGTCTCGATCACCCTCGGCACCTCTTCTGCTCCCCTTCTGTGCCCAGACCAGGCTTCATACTAACTGACTCATATATGCAATAAATATGTATTGAACCCAAACTCCACTGGGTACTGAGGTACCATGCCCCAATTTTTTCAAGGCACATGGAGGAGCACCTGCCTTCAAAGAGCTCACAGTCTGCAGATAGGTGTGTGTTTAATTCAACACAGCAAAGCTCCACAGAGGGATGGACAGAGGGTGGCAGGAACACAGAAAGGGAGGAACCAGTTGTGCCTCAGGTCACAGGGAGGGCTTCACTGAGGAGGTAACACTTGGGCTGGACCAAGGGGTGAGGAGGAGAGGGTCAGGTGGCCAATTCAGAAGGGTATTTTCCAGCTAAAGGAAGGCGTTGGACAGACGTGGAGAAGAGCACAATGGTGCATAGGGGATTCTGAACCCATCGTTTACATCCTGGGTAGATTCATAATTTCAAAATTGATTTATTTATGGGGCACGTGGGTGGCTCAGTTGGTTAAGCATCTGACTCTCACTTTCGGCTCAGGTCATGATCTCACTGTTCATGGGATTGAGCCTCAAAATGGGCCCTGCACTGACAGCCCAGAGCCTGCTTGGGAATCTCTCTCTCCTGTCTCTCTGTCCCACCATTCTCTCTCAAAATAAATAAATATTTTAAAATTAAAATAAATTATTTATCAATTTATATCAAAGTATAATTAACATACAATGTTATATTTTTTTCATGTGTATAGCCTGTTGACTTGAAAATTCTGTCCATGACTCAATGCTCACCACGGTAAGTGTTGTTACCATTTGTCACCATACAACTTTATTACAATATTATTGACTACATGCCCTATGCTGTACTCCTCATCTCAATGTTTTAACTAGAAAGATTTTTAATCAGAATTACATAAACACTGAAGTTTTGTTAAGCAAATGTTTCCCCACATGAATTATGTTGAGCCAATTTTTTCCTTTTTAATTTGTCTATACGATGCAATTAAATTGCTTCATATTTTTTAAAGTTTTATTTATTTATTTTGAGAGAGAGAGAGAGAGAATGAGAGAGATTGAGTGTGAGTGGAGTGGAGAGGAGCAGAGAGAGAGCGGGAGAGGGAAACAATCCCAAGCAGGACTCAACCTCATGAACCAATGAGATCATGACCTGAGCCGAAATCAAAGGTTGGATGCTTAACTGATTGAGCCACCCAGGTGCCCCTTGTTTCATGTTTTTTCCTTACTTTTATGTTCCCAGAATTGTTTTTGCCATCTATTCTTTTTTTTAATTTCTTTTGCTTTGCACAGCAAAGCTTTTATTCATTGGTCTGTTTATTTTGTTCACATCATATTGTGCTGATTAAAGCTTTGGCCATTATGAGGTTGTATGCTTTTATTCCTATCAACTTTGACTTTCCTCGGTCAAATTTTATATAAATTAATATGGTCTAGGATCTCTTTGTGTTTCTCTAATTTTTTGGTTAAAAAATAATTTTACCAAGGGTAAGTTTTGCTGTGGTCACTTTTATTTTGTGCTGATTTTTTTCTACCAGAAATAGTCACGATGAACTGAATAAACTGCCAAACATTTGCTTTTGTTTCTTAGATTATCCATGAGAAAACGGAGCGAATTTGTGAAGCATACAGAGAGACGGATGGAGAGGGAAAAGGCACAAGACACAAGCCTCCAAGAGACAGAGACAGGTTGCGGAGTTTCTGCCCTACTGCCTGCCAAACACACATACAGGGAAGGGTCTCGCTTTCTCTCTTTGCTTGGAGAACAAAACTCCCCACCCTTTAAAGGAAGACGAGAAAATCCATGCTTCCTATAGAGTATCACTCACAAAGTTCAGCACACGACAAAAAATTACTAGACATGTGAAGAGACAGAAAAATGCAACCCGTTGTCAAGAGGAAAAGTGGTAAGTAGCTCTCAACGGAAATTTTTAAATAGAAGAAAAAGATATCAACTGTGTATTTTAGAAGGACATTCCAGGTCGCCAGTGACCGAAGATCCATCAAGAAAGGACTCGTCAAAGAGGAGGAGACAATGAGCCCTGTTAGTGGACTCTCCTACTGGTTGTAAAGGAAGGTGACAAACATCTAGACGAAGTTCCTGCAGATCTGTGAGTTTTGTGGTTACGCTAAGATCACAAAATGACAGGGCTGGAAAAAAAAATCTTAGATAGTGCTCTGTCTACCCCTCTCATTATATGTGGGGAAAGTCAGGACTCCGGAAGGATAAGTGATGTTTTCTAAGATGAATCAGGATTAGAACCCAAACCTCATAACTTTCCCGTGTCACATGGCCTCCCTGTGACTATCTTGTGCTCAAACGGGGTCTCTGAGTGACTAACTATGTGCGTTTTCACAGCGGGGAAGTCCGAGCCATAGTTTCTGAGACATCAAAACGTCATTTCTTCTTTTTTCTCCCACGATAGGTTGAGGAGGTTTCCAGTAAAGCCGTCAGATGGTAACACAGAGTCATCACAAACCAGACTTAATGCCCAGTCAGATAAGTGGTTGAGAGCTGAGGCTGCTGAGATTAGATGTCTAGAAATAAGTGTGCTTATATTCACGTTTGAATCTGTTTCGTTGTTGCCCAGAAGTAACATGATGCGGCCATGACTGTGGCTTTGATCTGTGGTCATGCCCAGTGAATATTATCCAGGAAAAAAGAAAACTACATTCCCTGACCTGAGTTCGCACTTGCAAATGATGCTGTTGGCAACACGTAGCGACACAGGAAGGAGCACAGTGAATCAATCATGTCTTCACCCTGATCCCAGGAAAAATGCAAGGCATCAACAGACCAACAGTGGTTTTGTGGGCTGTATCCCCTGCAAAAGACAGCCAGCCTGACCCACCCAACCCGTCCCTGGGCTACTCTTTTATTTTTATTTTTTCCTACAGAAGGGGCATGCTTGGAAGGATGGCGTTGAAGACCCGGAGTCCAGTTTGGGATGTGTTATTATTAAACACTGAAGTGGAGATATCAAGAATATAGCCGGATGTGCAAGTCTGGACTTGAAGAGCGCGGCTGTGAATAGTTGGAAGGGTTCGGGAAGGCATAAACCCTCTGAGTGACGCCCAGTCTGGGTGGTGTCGTCACCATCAGTGGAAGGGCGAGTTTGCACACCATCTAGTAGGCTGTCTGTACCGTGTTCTATGGACAAATCTCTCATCTTCCATTGTTTGAGGCTGCTCTTTTCCAATCTCTCAGCAAGTGATTTCTGAGTACATGACACGCCTGACAATGAAATGGGCTCCTTCCCTTAGAAGTATGTTCCTTCTAGTCCCTAGAGTGAGTCGAGCCTGAGCCCCACAACCAGGAGCTTGATCTAATTGGGTCTTTTGACCCTTCCCAGAGGGCCTGCTGCTGGCTGGGACTTGGTGCCGGTGCTCAGGGCAGGGTGCTAAGACAACCAGAGTAGCCCAGGTAGGGGGTTGGCCACGACCCCTAAGCCTCCTCCCTACAGTGGATAAAATTCTCCCATTGGTTACAGAGGGAAAGAGGCTAAGCATCCCCCACAGGCCAGGGAGGTAGCATCGATTTTATGCAAGTCATCTTGTTTAATCTTAACCCCAACCCTGTGAAGCAGGCAGCTTCATATCCACTGCTTCGACTAATCAGAAAACCCAGGCTCCAGAGATCAAGTCTTTGCCCAAGGTCGCACCGCACGTCACTCATGTCCGGGTCCCTTTGACTTCAAAGAACCACATTCTTCCTGCCGGCCACCGTGCCTCCAGAAGTACAAAGTGGGGTTGCACACCTGGGGAAGCTTTTGGGTCCTTGTGAACTTGTAACTGACTGTATTCATGTATCTGGTGTAACGGAGGGGAGTCTGGGGGGGGAAAAACATGTTAACGAGAAGTAGCTGCTAACAGCTGTATATTTCCAAGCCGTATGTTGTGGGATATTCAAATCTTTACAAACCAACCCCAGGCAGAGAATTGGAAACCACAAGGTGAGGGTACATCCACATGAGTGTGTGTTCCGTCCAGGCCTGTGTGTGAAGATGCTCTCTTTCTCACACAAGGGTATGTATGCGTATGAATAGACTGGAACGTATGCTGCCCCAGGCCAACAATTGGTTTATTTCCTTTTCCAAGGCACAGACGACAAAACACGACAAAGAAGCTCCTGCTTTTATTTATACGATGGTCTTCAAAGATCTACGTGACTTGCAATATTAACTTTCCCTGCAATCTCAAACCGTTTATTTAACCGTTTAAAAGTCCACGCAGTGGGCAACTCTGAGTTTTTAGGAACCAATCACACGGAAGTGTCCATCACGACTTACCCAAAGGAATAGTAACTAAGCTCTTGCGAGTCAGGTTCTCTGGAAATTCTTTATCTAGGGATTGCACATGTTGGGACCAGAGAAACCGGACCTGCCCAGTTTGGCTCAGGGAGTGGTTGGGAGAGGCCGCAAGTTGGTAGATTTCAAGCCAGAGGACCTTCTGCCTTCCTTATCTGCTTTTTCTGGAACTGCCAGAATTTAGCAGGAACCAAGGGCAACCAGCTTATTTTTAGAAGTGCGTAGAGTCTTCCAGCAGTGTGCACAGGCACGAAGAGAAGGGTCACTGACCTGGTTAAACTTGCCAGCACCCCCAGAGGGAACCATGAGGCTTAAGGCAATGGGGAGAGAAAGGGCCACCTGTCAGGGTGGGCAGCCTGGGGTAAAGGTTTCTGTGAAGGACTGGACGGGAAGGCACCTGGGTGAGGATTTTCCCATCCGACCCCTCAGCCACCTGTGAAGCAGACTTCTGGCCCGTAGCAGGAGCCCTGTGAGTCCTCAGAGCAGGGAGGCATCTCGGCGGCCTTCCATGTCCGCAGAGACACGGGCCGCCGCGGTGGCCCCAGGACCAGCGCCCACCATGCATCCTCAGCAGGTGCCACACGGCTCAGCCCACTGTGGAGACGCCACAAACAGCGGCTGAATGAATGAAAGCATTTACCCCGCCCCGCTCCTTCCTGCTCTGCCCAATGGGATTTCCCCAGATAACTCCAGAGGCGGTTGTCATTTTATTCCCGCTGAGCCATCGGACCATGCAGATTCTGCCTGCCACTCAAGAGGAAAGAAGTGTTAGGTGGATTAAATTTAATTCGGCAAACCTTTATCAGTCCACGCAGTGCGGCGCGTGTGGGGCCGGGTAGCCAGGAAACACAACTACGTTGTAGAGATCCCAAGTCTGGCACACCCACAGCCGTCATCGATGATTGATGTAGGGCCAGAGATGGCCTAAGGACTGTCTCTGCAAAGCCGTCCAGGCAGCCACTGAATGGGGACCAGAGCTGGCACTCAGAATGGAGTGCCCAAGGCCGTCCCAAGAGTGGCCCCGCGCCTGGCTAGGTTTCTGTATCAAGTCTGATAAACAAGGCATGAACAAAAGCTCCTGAACTCTGGGAGCCTAGAACTGGGGAGGAGGCAAACACCTGGAGGATGAGAGGTCCCTTCTTTCCTTCCAGATGGGTCGCCGGTTGCATGACTTTGAGAACAAGATGCTTTTCTGCTCACGAAACCAGGAAACCTCGGTCGCGCCCACAGAACCACAGTAAACACTGAGGCTCCAATCTAGGGTCTCCCCCTCCCCGGACTCGGCCCCTTCAAGGCGAGCTTTCCTCCTCATCACACCAAGACTCTGAGTCCCTTCTCCGGGGTCCCTGTCATTGTGGACTGCAGGTTGTTACCCGGCCACCTTTGCCCTCACACCAGCCGGCCCCCCGCCCCCCACCTCTCCCAGCCTCACCCTGAAATGGCCTCTTTGCAATGACTTTTGGGAAAGCCGCTGGGTATGAGATTTTTGGAAACTCCGCACCGAGGTGTTTCAGGGATTCTGTAGAGCCTTTCTCGCCCGGTAAAGCTCAGCTTCCCCAGAGACCACTCCGGAAGCCCCCAGGGCTCTCTTCAGTTCCTGGAGTGTGTGTTTCAAGGTTCTGGGCCCGTGGAAACAGCCAGAAGCCCTGGGGGGACACTTGCCCAGAGTACCCTTCCAGGGGATCTTGTATCACCAGCAAGGAGCCTGGAACCCAGGTACAAGGTGGGGACAATGTATCGTCTTCAGTCATGCCGTGCCATCTCCATTGTCCCAGCCACTGTTATCTTTGTCGTCGCCCCTGCCTGGGGCACTCGGCTTCCGTCGTCCAGCGATGACAGTCCAGCTGGGGAAGGAGGCTATCCGCGTCTAAGGATACACAATCCCACAGCTCCTGTGCTCACCGCTGAATCAATGCAACGGCACGGACACCCCTAAGCCTACCCAGGTTCTGGGAAGCATATGAACAAATAGCAGATAAAATTAGCATTCGAATCAAGTATCAGTTTCACTTACTCGTATAGTCGGCATTTCTTATATTTTCCGCCAAAAGCTCATTTGAGTCTTTGGGGCCCAGGCAACAAGGAATTACTCGGTATGAGTTTTCATTAAAAAAAAAAAAAAAGGCAGTAAAGTATTTCACATGTTAATTAAAGAGTGCATTACACATGTCAAGTTCTAAGCATTTGCCTTTAAAATAACCTTCTATTCCCCAGAGTTTGTGACCTGGATTTTTGAGGATGATGTGACAGACTCCGCTCAGAGGTAAAACTGAAGAAACAAATGAAAATTTTGCACGGTTTTGTCCATGTCTGTGTCAATTCACCAAGTAGCATAGAACAGCGACTACCCGCCCTCCTTCTCCCGGGACAGAGCCTGGGCCATTTGGATCACGGAACACGAGCAACAAGCAGCCGGGTCCCCCCACCCGTGGGAAAAGCAGATGTTTACATTGTCTAGAAGAATCCTATCTCCCCCAGAGGGTCAATTCAGCCGTGCTCGTATCCCCTACCGATGACCTTCAAAAGCCTGTTACCTGCGGTTCCTTTCCCCGTGTTGATGGCATCCTGCCTTGTCCCTGCCATCACACGGGTAATTGTCTGCCGTATTTCAGGTCTTCGCTTCGAGGTCGCTTCTTCTGGAAGTCATCCCCGGCTCCTAGCTCAGTCGTGTCCGTCCCTGCTTTACGCCCCTAGCCGTCACGCATCGCGTCGGGAGCCCCGGCTTCGACTGAGCTTCGTGTTCCGTGCGGGCAAGAACTTGACTGCCCGCCTCGCCAAGGCTCGGCCCAGTGTCAACCTCATGGCGCCGATTCAAAAACGTTCAGGCAATGAATGAACGAGTGAGTGAGTGAGCAAACAGTGCTGGAGGACCAGGCCCTCTCCTCACTTTGCAGGCGTGAGGTTCTCCGAGGCCGGACACGTGGGGGCTCTTCTCAAACACGTCCTTCCCACATAGACACATTTTCTTTCTCATCCAGAACAAAAGCAAATGAAGAGCTGCTCAGATGCGCAGCCCTGGCATTCTTCTGGAACCGGGATGGGAAAACCACCACTCAAGCAACCGTCTCACTGAGCCACACTCATCCATTCGCATGTCTGTGGCTCCTTGCACATCGGCAGAGCTGAGGAGGCCTAACAGCATCGATCTGGCCCGCAAAGCCTCGAATAGTCACAGTCCGGCCCTTTGCGGACAGCGTGTTGAGCCTGACTTTAGAACACGAGAGCAGGAGCGCCTGGGTGGCTCAGCTGGTGAAGCGCCGACTTCAGCTCAGGTCATGATCTCATGGTTTGTGAGTTCAAGACCCGTGTCGGGCTCTGCGTTGACAGCTTGGAGCCTGGAGCCTGCTTCGGATTCTGTGTCTCTCCCTCTCTCTCTGCCCCTCCCCAACTCGTGCTCTGTCTCTCTCTCTCTCAGAAATAAACATTAAAAAAATTTTTTTTAATCTTTAAAAAAGGACATCGGAGCAGATGAGGATCAAAAGAAGACCCAACACAAACATGGGTGGGGGAACAAATGGGCAGCACGGGGGTGTGAATGTCCGAAGAGGTGTCTGGGCCCCCAAAGGAGCCTCTGAACCCCCAGCTCCACCCCCGGTGCCGAGAAGTGTCAGGCTCCAGTGGAGGACAGCCCGGGAATGGCCGCCTCATGGCCGGATGCTGCATGATCTTAGCAGGTCACCTTGCCACCCCGACCTTTGGCTTCTACATCCGTCAAAGAGCAACCGCCTGTGTCACAAGGTTTTCGTGAGGCTCAGATGAAATCAGAAGGGGGTTTGCAAAGCAGACCTGTTCCAGATCCGGGTTCAATTCTGAATTGCCTTTTACAAGGCTGGGGCCCCAGGAAGCACTCGGCCCTGTGGACTTGTTTCCATGCCTCTTCCGTGACCCGGGCCGCGCTTCCCAGCAAGGCATCGCGACAAGGATGAAACGGTGTTAGCAGGTGAGCACCAGCACTGACTCTGGCCGTCAGGAGGTTCCCTCTGCCATCAGTGCCGAGGTAACTCTGATGTCTTGGCATCCTTCCTCCTGCACACGGTCAGGACTTCATCCTGGGAATTCACAAGCCTATCCTGCTAACAACTTGCTGAATGACTCTGGGCAGCTCAAGGGGCCTCTCTAGTTCACTAAACCCTGGCTTAGAAAATGATGGGGTTGGTCTGGTCATTTCTAAACTCTGCTGGTGATAAGAATCTCTCAGGAACTTCCTAAAACACCCAGGCTCCCTAACCCTTCTCTTAGAGATTCTGGTTCCCAAGGCTTAGGACGGGACCCAGGTTGGACTCTGTCCTTTAAATAAGTGTCTCAGGTGAATCTTGACTGGAAGGTTCCTTGGGAAATACTGGGCTCCGTGAACTCTAAGGTCCTTTAGACTGAAAAACTCTTGTATGTTCAAGTTCTACAACCTCGGTGTGTGTGTGTGTGTGTGTGTGTGTGTGTGTGTGTGTGTGTGTGTGTTAGTGAAAGACAGAGAAGGGGGGAGATATGTCTTTGGGCTGACGAAACTGTCAACGAGGCATTACATTTCAGAAAGATTTAGGTCGCCAACTTTCGAGAAGTAATCAGCAGACGACGTTTCCAAGCCCAGGCAGCCAATATGCAGATGTGACTGTTTGCCTCTATCTTTCTGACTCACATCTGCTTCCCTCCAGAGACCTCCACCCCTTCCGAGAACCAGCAAGGGACCAGGGCCCGGGGCTGGAGCGTCCCCGCCAGCCAGGCCTGAAAATACCTTTTCACGAGCTTCTAAGAAAACTCACCGACCTCCCCGCCCCTCTCAGGGCAGGCCAGGGCTCCAGGAGGCCAAGTTTGAGGGAGGTGCGCCTGAAAGTGAAGCCCCCAGAGGTAGGGCTGAGCCAGAGGCAAGAGGCAGAGCTGGCAGGGGTGGCGAAGAGAGTGGGTCGGCAGCCAGGGCCCAGTCCCGAACCTGCCACTTACGGCTGCACGCCTGGGGGCAACTTGTTTTACACTTCCAAGTCTCGGTTTCCCCCCCTAAAAATACTTCCTGCACGGGGTTGTTGTGAGGGTTAAGTGAGATCACGAGTGAGCTCACTTTGTAAACACTGAGGCTGCCCGGGTCACGTGCCCCCTCCGACTCTGTGCACGTCACCCTTTGCTGGTTCTCTTGAAAGTTACACCTGCGACGTGCACCCCCAAGTTTCTAGTGACCGGGCTTCGGTTATTTTTTAGCTTTTTAGACTGTGGAGATGCAAATAGCTGTGCACCTGGAGAGTTGTTTAAATTATTCTCTCCCTTCCCGAGCCCTGTTTTCTAGGTCCGGGGGAGAGCATGACGTCCCCAGGGTCCAGGTGCAAGGGCTTGGGGGGTGTGGAGACAGGGAGGACCCAGAAGGTGAGAGGAAAGAATGCCCTGGGGACTCAGAGGGTGACAGAGTGCTCCTGGGCTCGGGGACGTGGGGATGGGCTCCGGGGACATTGTGTGTGCTCAGAGATTTCTGTGCATTTGTGTTTGTGTTTGTAATTGCAAACGTGCATTGTGTGTGTGTGCGTGTGTGTGTGTGGCATGTGTACACCCTGAGCCTGAGCCTGTTCACGTGGCCGTGCAGAACTCTTGTTTATTCTCCAGAAGTAGACTCACTACTGGTCTAACAACGGCATCAGA
This sequence comes from Paguma larvata, assembly GCA_030068075.1. Taxonomy (NCBI): domain Eukaryota; kingdom Metazoa; phylum Chordata; class Mammalia; order Carnivora; family Viverridae; genus Paguma; species Paguma larvata. The sequence continues at coordinate 96,649,238 of CM057833.1, read as the reverse complement.
CTCGACTCACAACTCAGTAAACTGAAGCCCAAGCACTGGAAGTGTAAGGCTATGGTTTTGGTTCTGACTGTCCCCCAGCTCCTGTCCATCAGCTGGAGGCTATCCATCAGGTTGGACGCCCCACTCCTCTGCCATGACCCTCAGCCTCCTCCCACCCCCTCTTACTGCTCACTGATTGTCCAGCGAATCCATGCAGACCCTAGAGTTAGTCAAAGATTGCCGGAGCCGAAAGAGCTCTTGGAGATACACTGTCATCCTTCCAGACTAGAGATAAGGAAGCTCTGAAGCCCAGAGAGGTCAAGTGAGCAGTCCAACCAAGTTCACGCAGCCGGTTTTGATATCCGTTTCTCATTTATTCATAGGCAAACATTCACGGAGTTCCTACTGGGTGCCCGGAACCGGGTTGGGCACTGAAGAGGAGAACCAGGGAGCCTAACTTCGGTCAGGGATCAGAGGAGGCTTCAGGAAGTGACGTTTGAGCTACCACCTAGCTGAAGGGTGGGTGAGGAGGAGACCACCAGGCGATGGGTGCATGGGACCCTCCGTGTGGATGAGCCCTGAGGTTTGAAGGAACTTCGCATGTCCAAGGTTGTGAAGGCCCTCACCGAGGATGGGGCGACAGATAGACGCCAACTCACGCAAGGACTTCGGATACTATCCCACACGAGGAGAGAATATTTCAGCTGTTTTGGCGGGGGGCGTGAAACTTTCTTAAAAGGTAATTTGCAGAAAAAAGGCTGGCAGGAGCAGAAGCTGAGAGTCAAGTTGCGAGCTATTCTCCACCATTCTGTCATTTGCGCCACCTTATTTAAAGGTCGTCATACAACCTTATGAGATGGCCATTTTTATCCCTGCTTTCATCCCTGTGTCCCTGCGGCTGCGGCCCATGAGGCAACGAGGCCCAGAGAGGTTGAAGCTTGCCTAGAGGCCACTCAGCTGGGAGCCACAGAGGCAGCTTCCGAAGTCCCTGCTGTCGCCTACTAAGTTTTGCTGCCCTTTCTTGAAAATAATCAGCCATACTTGGTGGTCATTGCCTTCAACTATTCTTCAAGCCCCCTGCCACAGGGCTTTGTCCCCCTCTGTCCCCGCACCTGTCTCTGCAGTCACAGTGATGCGCTATGTCTGTTCCCCAGCCCATGCCAACCTCTGACACCACCCACCAGCCCTGCCTTGACTTCAGGGACATCACAGTCTCTGGTTCTCTGCCTGCCTCTCTGGCTGCTCCTTCTCACACTTGCCCGGTGTATCCTCCTTCGCTAGCTCTCTGTGGGTGGGCGCTCCTGAAGGACTCTGTCTCAGGCTAATTCTTGCTTACTTGGGTGTTTTGAATACACAGAGGAGACTCCAGTTACATCCCCTTGCCGACTGCCAATTGTCTATCCCTAGCCCTCACCCGGTCTTGGGCTCTGAGACCAGACTGGAAATTATCAGCATCATTTCCTCAAAAGCAGCATGACCAGAGTCCCTAAGCCTTCTTCTACCATGTTTCTTCTGTTGATGACACCACTATCTACCCAGTGTCCTGCTACAGAAACTTAAGTTTTCCACCTCTGATACCATTATTCCTACATCTGATGAGTCATTAAGTCCTCCAATATTACCTTCTAAATCCTAATCCAGTCTTTCTTTCCCATCCCCGTGCCCAGGACTCTGATCTGTGTCCTCATCAACCTTCTTACCAAGGTGTAGAGGGCACCAAGGGTGAAACAAGGGCAAAGGGACCTAGGTCCTTCGTCATGGCCCATTACAACAGCAAGCTTCAGCCCAATTCATTAGGCATCCAACCTCTTCCAGAAACGGGATGCCATCCCAGTGCAGGGGTGGATAAGAGAAGGTCAGCCTTCCTTGACCTGTAGGAGTTATACTGTGTGAGTATGTGCAAGTCTCACCTGGGAGGGCTCCTTGCTCGCTCGCTCGCTCTCACCCAATATGGCACTTCCCTCTGGAAAGGGAACCACCAGGGCCTACTCATTCCCCACCATATATACTCCCAATTCATTACTGCTTAGTTGGTAGACAGATTCTAAGATGGTTCCCAATGGCCCTTGCCCCCTGGTATTCACACCCTTGTTTATTCCTCTTTCTATAGTGTGGAGAGGACATATGACATGCTTCTTACCAACAGAATGCTGCAAAGGTGATGGCATGTCATTCTGTGATTAGCTCACATTAAACACATAACTTCGATCTTGCTAGAAGACTCACTCTGTTGCCTTCTTGGCTAACATGCTTTCATGAAGCAAGTGGTGATTATGGAGGGCTCCTTGTCCAAGGAACTGAGGGTGTTCCCTGGGTGACAGACAGTGGGGAACTGAGGCACTCAGTCCAACAATTTGCAAGGAACAGAACTCTATCTGTGAACTTGGAAGTGGATTCTTCCCCAGTCGGGCCTCAGGTAAGACCCCAGCCCACACCTTGACTACAGCTTTGTAAGAGACCCTGAGGCAGAGCACCCAACTAAGCCATGCTCCGATCCCTGCCTCAGAAACTGCGAGATACTGTGCGTTGTTTTAAGGTTCTAAGTTTGTACTAATTTAATACACGCCAACAGGAAATGCATACATGTACAGTGTCTTTTCCTACTTGAACAAAAGGAGGTGAGTTCTTTCTGCTGTAAGCAGGGGTGTGCGCCCAACAGAGGGGCCCCAAACCCACTGGATCAGCCTATTTTATTGGCCTGTCCTGTATATCTTCTCCCACACCGACTTCTCTATCATTCCTTAAATCTATGTTTTCTTCGCTTAGAGTATCTGCCCCCTTTTCTTGACCTGCCGAATCTGTTTTATCATCCTGGACGGGCTGAGAGGACACCTCCTCCAGGAACCCCTCTGAAATTATCCCCTGAGGCAGGATTCACAGCTCACTAGGTTTTCCTCTACCTTGTACCACCTGCAATGTCCTGTGGACACCTGCGCTCAGGTCTCACTCACACTCAGTGCCCCAGACGTGATCTTATTTATCATTTTATACCCAGGGCCTCTTACGTCATAGGGATACAATAAACGTGTGCCGAACGCATGAATGGTTGAGCCTCGCACATCTCCTCCACCAGGAACACCACAACCAGAGAGATGTTACCATCTGGAGCGGAAGACAAGGCCTTGTGGTCACCATGGTGGCCTACTTTAAGGGTGTTAACATATGGTATTTATGTAAGTGGGGAGAACTACCTTTACAGGAGAGTAGATATGTTGTGTTTAGAGCCAGGATGGTTTTGGATACTCGCGCTAACCTCTAGTAGGGGTGGGGACAGGGCATAGTGGAGAGAGCAAGGAGCCAGCAAAACACTGGGAGCTGGGGACCAGCAGTGACACCAATATGAGAAAAAGCCAATACGAGGAAGGCCAAGAACAGAATGCCTCACGTTCACTTTGAAGCTATTGGCATTGCTGTTAGAATTGCTAGATTTAGAAAAAAATGGGGACGTACAATGAAAAAATTATTGTTTATCTAAAATTCAAATTTAACTGGGTGTCTTGGGCATTACCTGGGTTTGTATCCGCTGTGATAGAAATCCCTCCTCCTAATACATTTTCAGTCAAGTCTACAGTTAACACTGCGCCTCGTATGATTTAGGGGGGTTATGGAATTACGTAAGAGGAATAAATTGGGCTCTGGAGCCAATGGGGCAAAGACCAGGAGTAGCACGGAGATCAAAGGAACAAATTCTGTGGAATTTGGAGTGGAATCAGTGGAATCAGGAGTTGAGAGTCGGAGGTGACAACAAAGGGTAATCTCGGGAAAATCTTGGGAAGGGCTTAGAACTTAGGAAGGAAGAACTTAGAAAGGCAGAGTGAGGGAGGGCTTAGAGCAACCTTATCCTTTCAAACTCAAGGAGGGAGCAGCCAGATGACACGTGGCTGACATTTAGAACATCTGCAGAGCTCTGAGTAGAGTCCGAGGAAGTGTGTTCTCTTCCCCTCCATCCCTCACCTTTACCAGGAGAATTTTGGATGCAGGATCCACAACAGAGCAGCAAAGGTCTTCACCTGAAGGTAAGAGAGACGCAGAGGTGTGGTGGGGGAGAGGCACACTGATAGCCTTAGAGAGGAGTTGGAAAAGGCCAAGATTGCCTTTCCAACTTTCCCACATACACAGTGGGAGAGGGGCTGGGTTTTCACCAAGTTCATCAGGAACCCTGATGTGAAGAATGTGTGGGGAGGGGTTACCACTCAGCGCCCTGCTCCCAGCTGTGAGATAGACCTTGGAGGGGCAGCGCGACCCCCAGAACCCTGGCTGGGCTGCCCCAGCAGGGTCCAGTGGGGCCTGGCTGGCTGCCCGTTTGAGTAGGGACTGCTAACCCCCAGAACAGCCCTCTCTGCACCCCAGCACTGCAGTTTTCAGGCCCTGTACCTCTTCTAGGGCTAAATCCCATTGGAAACCAACCTGTGTGTTTCCACACGAATCTACTCTACCCACAATGGACATCCCATTTTTCTCTGAACACGCCGGCAATATTCGCACCTCGTGCCTTTGTACACGGTAGTAAGACAACATAGTGTTAAGACAAGACCACATATACTTTAATCCTCCTCCCTTTGAGAGGTGAGCCCGATTCCCCTCCCTCTTAGTGTGGGCTGGACTTTGGGACCCCCTTCCAACAGGTGGAATAATGTAGGGATGACAACGTGTGACTTCAGGGACGAGGTCATAAAAGGCGCCGAGGCTGCCCTGCTTGTTCTCTCTCATCACCTACCTGCAAAGCCAGCTAGCATGTCACCAAGACACTCCAGACTCTCACTACATGTGAGGAAGTGAGGCCTCCAGCCAACAGCCATCAAGGGACAAAGGCCTCTGCCAGCTGCCGGGTGGGAGATACTCTAACCCCGAGGAAGCCTCCAGGTGCCCGCGGACCCAGACAGCATCTTGACAGCAGACTCAGCGGACTCCTCGGGCCACATCCACCCAACTAAGCTGTTTCTCAATTCCTGGCCCACGGCAGTGTGAGACAGTAAATGCTGTCTCAAGCTGCTAAGTTTCGGGGTACTGCGTTAGACATTGGTGGGCAACCGTGCACACATGCTCCTTCCTAGACCTAGTCACCCTCCTTCTCCGCCCGGCAAATTTTTCATCATCCTTCAAAATGCCCTGCCAGTGACACTCCCTCTACCTCACCATCTGCAGGGCTCAGGCTGCTCTTCCTCCTGGACAGGTTGCTCCCTGGTCCATTTCGGCCCTTCCTGTACCAGATTGCAAGGGTGTGCTTGCTGTCTCTCTCTCACTGGAATCGGAGCTCCTTGAGGGATTATGCCTTGTTCGTCTTTGTATCACTCATGCCTGGCATGGTGGTAACACTCAGTTAATATTTATTTAATCACATAATTTAATCAATTAGCGTAGAGACAGGCTGTGTAACACGGTGTCCTCCTCGTCTTTTTTTTTTTTTTTTAATTTTTTAAAAATATTTTATTTTATTTTTGAGAGAAAGAGAGAGAGACATGGAGCACAAGCAGGGGAGGGCAGAGAGAGAGGGAGACACAGAATCTGAAGCAGACTCCAGGCTCCGAGCTGTTAGCACGTTTTGGAGCTTGAACTCATGAACCGTGAGATCATGACCTGAGCCAAAGTCAGACGCTTAGCCAACTGAGACACCCAGGCGCCCCCCCCCCCCTTTTTTTAACTGATGAGAACATTTTATCTGAGAAATTGAGTTGATTTGTGATACTGCCTGGTAATCGACAGTGTTACTAACATCTTTCTATGGTGCCCATATTTTTATATTTCTTTCAATAGCTCAGTCAGCAGGGATCAGTTGGTGGTCTTTGTTCCAAGAGCTGACAGGGAGGTCTATTAGACCTGAGCTGTCCGGAACATTGGTCACTAGCCACACATGGCTGTTTAAACTGAAAATTTGGTTCCTCGGGCACACGAGTCACATTTTAAGTGCTCGAGAGCTGCACGTGTTTAGCGGTTGCCATACCGGACACTGCCAATATAGAAATTTTCATTATTGCTGTAAGTGCTATGGGACAGAACTGATTTAGAAAGCTTTTGAGATACATTAGCAATGGTAGAGGCCAGGAGGATCTAAGCTGACGCCGTGGCAATGAGTCGGAGGGGTAGGCTCTCTCTGGGACACTTAATGTCATGCAGAGCCATGAGGAAGGAGGCATCCAGGATACCTTCTGGGTGTCTCCATATGGTAAAATGGGTGGACGGTGGATGGAGCCATTGCAGGCACAGAAGAAGGAACAGGGTTTGGGAAAAGGGGATGGAATCAGATTTGGACCCAGAGAGGAAGAGGTAAGGCTGGGATGAGCCAGCAATGTCTGGGAGGCTGCGGGGTCTCAGAATGGGATGTGGGAGTCTGTGTGAAGACACAGCACCAAGGAAGGGGCAGGAGCTACGGGTAGGCGCTGGAGCCACACACCAGGGCGAGGGCGCTCGGAAAAAGCAGGCAGCATGGGATGCTTAGCGGTAACACCAGGGACTGGGGAGCACTGGCATTTAGGGCAGGGCTTTCAAACTGTGGGTGGGTCATGAACTAGAAGAGACCTCCAGCATTCAAAACAGTACTGAAAATATTAACATGCTGTGTGTACAATTTAGGTAAAGATCTTTCCCTTGAAACTTGTGTTATGATTATATCTATATGTCTATCATTATCTAGCATCTATCGATCAACTATCTATCTATCGTCTATCATCTATCTATATCTCTATATATTTATACACTTGATTGCAAGCTAAAACATATTTCTGGGTTTTGGTCCAACTAGTTTGGATGGCACAGATTTATAAAATCAACCCCACAGACTACAACATGGGGACTTGGGAACAGGGGCAGTATCCTTTTTCTCATCCGCACCAGAAATCCCGGCATATGGTAGACACTCAGTAAAGACCTATTGCACGAAGGAAAGCAGCTAGAGAGTAAGAGGAGAGAGCAAGAACCCAGCGTCATGTGTCAGGGATTTAGCAACATTGGGAGCACGTGTGGCCTTATCTTTGCAATTTCTGTGCGTTGGCAGAGCAGAAGCCAGACTGCAGAAGTAAACGGTTGTTGAGGAAGCCGAGATGAGACAAACGACCTTGGAAATCGAAAAGCACTTATTTTGTTTGTTTTGTATTGAAGACACAAAAGTTCAATATGTGCCCAGAAAAGATTGTACGGGAACCTGTCGTCTGATAACAAAAACCATTAGCTATATGTGACTATTTAAGTTAAACTCAAGTAAATTAAAAATGCAGCATCTTGGGGCACCTGGGTGGCTCAGTCGGTTAAGCATTAGACTTCGTCTCAGGTCATGATCTCACAGTTTGTGAGTTTGAGCCCCACGTCGGGTTCTTTGCTGACAGCTTAGAGCCTGGAGCCTGCTTTGGATTCTATGTCTCCCTCACTCTCTGCCCCTCCCCTGCTTGCTCTCAAAAATAAACAGCAAAAAAAAAATTTTTTTTAATGCATTTCCTTAATCTCTGGAGATTAAGTAGCTAAGTGGCTGGTGTGTTAAGTGGCTAATCGAGTGTTAAATGGTGTTCATATTGTCCAGAGCTGAATAGATCATGTCCATATATTGCCATAAGGTCTACTGGACAGTGTCACTCTAGAAAAAAAGTCCTAATTCATCATGTCTATGCTGGCTCCAATAAAATAAGTCCAGGTTAAACCGGGGCACGGCACTCCCAACCTCCTTTTACCCGAAACATTCTCCAAACCCAGCAGGAAAACCATTGAGAATTATGTTACAACCTGTACATGATGGACTCACGTCTGCTCTCAGCGGGTGAGAGTTAACCCTGGGAGAGGTCAGTGGGGACATCAGGGAGGCTGCGGGACCTCAGGAGGTGGTCTAGGGACTGTCTGGGCATTCTATGCTTACATGAGGCTTTGTCACCAAATCCAGCAAAGGGTTATGACAACTAGAACATCTCGCACTTGTCCAGGACTGAGGGCAGAGAGATAGGGGCTGTGGGCTGAGGTAGACAATGGCAGGTATGGAGGCCAGGAAAGGTGGAGCCGCTAGGGTAGGGTAGACAGAAGGTAGTGGGTAAAATAGGGCCATCGCAGCAAAACCCCAGTTCTACAAAGTTCAAGTGACTGGTAGAGAACCAATAAATGATGGGTATAATTTCTGTGTGTAAGTTTCATGCTTTCTATATGGCGCCTTAATAACAAAAAGCAATATGGGAGAAGACTGAAATGTTCTTATCCATCAGAGCTGGCCACTTAGCCTCTCTTACTGAGGCTCTCACCAACTCGCTGAAATGAGGAAGTCCCTTCTGGAATTTTAAAAATAAAATGTCCAATTTAATGGAAAAATCTCTCTCTTTTTCGAAATCACTTGCTCTCCAAGACACATTCATTTCTCTGTTCAATGAAAAGGGAGTCATTCCTCAGAGAAATGTGTTTCCTTTTCTTCTCTTCCACCCTCATTAGCAATTGGTGATCCCGGTGTTACATTTATCGTCTCATCTACAATAAGACAGGACTTTGGAGCAGGCTCTGGAACCATTTCTGAACCATAGTTTCTGATGAGGCTACCAAAGCTCAAAAAAAGTTAATAGACTCACTCAAAGACCTGAACATGACATACTCAAAATCCCCTGCAAATAAAAATATTCCACTCAATGAGAGAGGTGAACTTTAAAACACCCTGTTAAATGAAAGAAGGATGGTCTAAAAGAATGAAATTATGGCAAAATAAAATAAAAACCCAGAGGGAAGCCAACCATAAGAGACTCTTAAATACAGAAAACAAACTGAGGGTTGCTGGAGGAGAGGTGGGTAGGGGGTGGGTTAAATGGGTGATGGGCTTTAAGGAGGGCACTTGTTGGGATGAGTACTGGGTGTCCCATGTAAGTGATGAATCATTGGGTTCTACTCGTGAAATCAAGACTATACTGTATGTTAACTAACTTGAAAATAAATAAAAATTAAAGAGAAGAAATTATTAATTCATTTCTAACAAGTTCAAAATAGGCAAAACTAAACTACAGCCTCTAGAGGCCCACACGCAGGTGATAAAACTACAAGGAAAAATGGGGGGGGGATTCACAAAGGTCAGGAGCGCAACACCCTTGGGGAGGAGGGTGGTGACATAATGCGGGGCTCTGGAGGGACTTCTAAGGGATCAACAAGGCTTCGTTGGTTACACTGGGTGGTAGTTATACAAAAATACAAAAGCGAAATGCATATCTTCTCATCTCATTGGTTCAAAAATGACTTTTTAAAAAGCTCACTCATTTGGCTTCACTAGTGCAGAATCCACGGAAGTTCACCTGAGTTTTCTGAGAATCGAACTTTCAGGCTGAGGGATGAGAGGGGCTCTGTCCCTGAGGTGAGCAGGACACGCGGGATATTGGGGGGCTCTGCTGCTTCTGGGGGTGCCCCACTTCACCTTCCTCTGACCTCATAAGGGTTTTGAGCTGTGGCCCTTGGGGCCCTGTGGAGGTGGGTGGAGGGCTTTCTGAGGGGGTGCTAAGCGACCGAGAGGGACTCCAGGTCCCCATGGTGGCCGCGACACCACTGCTCTGCCTCCAGATGCCGTTCGCATCGGACATCCACAGGAGAGTTCGTTAAAGAGTGGTTTCTGACACTAAAAGGAAAAGGAAGTAAATTTCTGGAGCATCGATTCTCCCTTAGGTACTATAGAAATACAGAAATACTGAGTTTACTATTTTCTTTAAATGTTTATTTGTTTTGGGGAGGGCAGAGAGAGAAGGAGATACAGATCCTTTTTTTTTTTTTAATATAATTTATTGTCAAATTGGCTAACATACAGTGCATAAAGTGTGCTCTTGATTTTGGGCGTAGATTCCCGTGTAGATTCCCGCGGTTCATCGCTTACATACAATGCCCAGTGCTCATCCCAACAAGTAGGGGGCGGGGCATAGAATCTGAAGTGGGCTCCAGGCTCTGAGCTGTCAGCACAGAGCCTGATGCAGGGCTTGAACCCAAGAGCCATGAGATCAGGACCCGAGCCGAAGTCAGACGCTTAACTGACTGAGCCACCTGAGAGCCCCATAAAATTAGTTGTTTTTTTTTTTTAATTCTCTCTTCAAGACTATTCACTAAGACAATTTCTATCAGGCCTTCCCTCAGACGGTGGGTCCTGAGATCCCGAGTTCTTCTCCCTGACCTCCCAGCTCACTCCTTCCAGCTACACCCTTCTTGACTCTGCTGGGAAAAGGCTGCTTGCTTCTGGGGCCCGAGGGCCAATTCCAGCCATCCTGGGTCACCTGGTGGTCTTTTCGGGGGGGAGGTGTGGCTTCTAGAAGGTGGCGTCCTCCAGTCTATACTGGACAGGGTGTATAGCTGGGCCACAGGAGAAAGGACTCAGGGGTCGGTTGCAGCTGCTTAAGTCTGGGCTCCACAGGGCTAAGCCATGTACTGCTAGGTCCAATGTCCCTGTTCTAGATTTGTCAGCTGCTGGGCCTCTAGGAGCCTCCAGCTCAGGACCTCTGGCCTCCTCTCTGGCCTGCTGGCTTCCAGAGCTGCTGACATAGGAGTCCTTCACTGTGCAGGCTGCCTGATCCCTGCTAGAGCGAGCTGGGCACAGTGAGAACCGGTCACGTGACTGCCCAGAGCCCAGCAACAGAGAGCCGAGGCCCAGGGAGCCAGAACAGAAGGGGCTGTGCTCAGAAGGGCGACCCGGCAGGGTGGACATGTGGGAGCTTACCAGACACCCCAGCACCAGCCCGGCCGCTCCCAATTCAGAGAACAAGCTCCCTCCAGAGACACTTGCCCATTGTGGCTTGGACACTAAATTCAAAGTCATAGACAGGATGTATTATATAACCAAAGGCAACCGTTCCTCTTGGCGTCGCTCCAGAATTTCATTATTAAAAACAGCTAAGACCATTTACTGAGTTATTACTACATTCCAGGCATTCTGCTAAGCACTTTATGTACATATCTGGGTCAATCTAAGTCCATCCTACCTACAGTTGAAGTGTTTTTACCAACTGTTGAGAAAATGAGCACCCGGGGAGGTTTGGTAGCTATTAGGATTACCCAGTCAGCACAGGTGAACCCAGGACTGAATGACTTCATCCAATCCACGGACGTAGCAAGGGCAAGCCCGCCATGACCGCCGTCTGTGCATATTAGTATCCTCTACCGCCTTGCCATGCTGTCCCCCCACTAACATTGTTTCTGGTTTCCCACTCTCTCCCTAAACATCAGTCTCCCCAACCTTCATTTTCTAGGGGGGTACCTCCATAGCTTCGTGTGAACGAGCATCACTCGTTTCTCTGTAGCCTCCTGTGAAAGCACATGCTGCCAACATGGGGTCCCCAGTGAGCCCCAAGGAACCCAACTTCGGGGGACCCCAGGTCAGTTCTCAGACTTGTAGGACTTTCCATATGTGTGTCTACATCGATGGCTACGGTCCAATACTTGATGATCCTGTTACTACCGCCAAGTTACCAAGAACTGATAAAATTACACCCAGTGATCTGCGTGTCTTGGGCAAATATTTAATCTCCCCTCTGTGTGTTTCCTTACCTGCAAAGTGGTGATAACGCTTGTATATACTTCACAGCATTGTGAAGATTAAAGTAATATACATAAAAGCACTTAAAACGGTGCCAAACTCATTTAGTGTTATTATTAATATTATTGGTATTGTCAGTTATCACTCTTACTAAGGCAGCAAAGTATGCAATGACTTTTATTATGCTTATTTGTTTTGAGAAAGAGAGAGAGCAAGAGAGTGGGTCAGGGGCTGAGAGAGAGAGAGAAAGAGAGAGAGAGAGAGAGAGGGAGAGAATCCCAAGCAGGCTTAGTGCTGTCAGCACAGAGCCCAACACGGGACTCGATACTACGAACCCTAGGATCACGACCTGAGCTGAAATCAAGAGTCAGATGCTCAATTTACTGAATCACCTAGGCACCCCTGCAATTAGAGATAATTCTGTCAAAAAGGTAAAATTTTTGAAGACTAGGGTTATTCTTTGGGTATGTAAGAAAGAAGTTGGCCCGGAGACTCCCATCACCTGAGAAGAGGGACAGCCTAGAGACGCAGCACCATAAGGCCACCAGAGATAAGAGATAAAGGACCGGGAAGTCATTCAGTCAGCTTGATCGCTCTCAAACTGCCAAAATAGATTCCCTAATTAGTAATATACCTTCTTCCAGTATCTTCAAGAGATTGAATGACAGTTAGATGAAGCTTTTTAATTAGAAAAACCACACTGATTTTGTGACTTCTTTTTCCAATAATTTTATTATTCCCTACCTCCTTCCCTTTGCTACACTTTCCAGAGACAGATCTAGCTTCTGACCTTTGGGAGAGATGAGGCTCGGCCTCCCCTGCTGATTCATTGACTCCATCATTGGAGGTCCCATTCTAGGGGCAGGGGTGGGTAGAAGGCATGGCCCCATCAAAGTTGAACCCAACCACAGGCTGAAGAGTGATGCATGATAGTATTTGTATCACGACCACACTGCTGTGGAATCTACCTAGTCTGAACGCTGCAGGAATAAAGGTTTGTTTTTGTTACTAATTGGTTTCATTCAAAAGATATCTTTGGACTTCCACTTCTAGCCAAGATGAAATAAAAGGGACCATCTTTGCCCTCTTGGCTGAAAAATGTAAAGCCAGACAAAATGTATGAAAGATTTTGGACATCAGGCAATGAAAGGCAGTGTGATTCCTAAGAGATGAAAAACAAATGAATTGAGCCCTCTGGTTGTCTCAGCTCCCTGGCAGGAGAGAGTTCCCCGGATGCTAGTCAGGAAGGAGGAAGCCGAAGGGAGCTGAATTTTAGAGATGAAGCTGGGGGTCTGGGAGAGTGCTGGACAGAGCACCAGAAAGGACACAGCTGCATGGGGAGGGAGTTCCAGACACCTGCAGAAGGTCCCCCTCCGTCTTCAACTGAGTACTGAGCAGTGCATACATGTGAGGAAACTACTGAGGGCTCGGCAAATAACCGCCCTAAAGGATTGGAGGGAACAGCCCCTTTGTTCCAGAGAGCCAGGAATTATTCCTAGCCTATTTACAGCCAGAGTATAAAACCTTATTATTCAGGGGACGTTGGATGGAGAACTGACAGAGATGATAGAATCGGTAGACAAGAACGTTTGAAAAGTTATGATACTTTTAGAATGGCTGAAGTCCAAAACACTGACAATTCCAAATGCTGCCTAGAACGTGGAGCAACAGGAACTCTCATTCATTGCTGGTGTCAATGCCATGTGGTCCAGCCACTCTGGAAGACAGCTTGGCGGTTTACTACAAAACGAAGCGTACTTCTACCATGTGATCCAACAACACATTTGTGAAAACCCACAGAACGTGTACTACAAAGAGTACACGTAAATAATAATAATAATAATAATAATAATAATAATAATGTATCAATATTGACTCATCAATTGTAACAAGTGTTCCACACTAAAGGAAGGTTGGGTGACGCAACGAAGGGAGAGGGGTGAACAGGAACTCTGTACCTTCTGCATAACTTTTCTACAAACCTAAAACTGCCATTAAAAAAAAAAAAAGGTCTTGGAATAAAAAAAAAAAAAACAAAGTAGATAAAGAACAAAACTCTAGGAGTGCCTGAAAGGCTTAGTCGGTTAAGCATCTGACTTCAGTTCAGGTCATGATCTCATGGTTTGTGAGTTTGATCCCCGCGTCGGGCTCTGTGCTGACAGCTCAGAGCCCGGAGCCTGCTTCAGATTCCATGCCTCCCTCTCTCTCTGCCCCCCGTCCCCCTCTCAAAAATGGATAAACATTAAAAAACAAAACAAAAAAAAGAACAAAACTCTATTATAACTCTATTCCAATTCTTAAAAAGACAGAAGAAAGATTGGCTACACTAAGTAAAGAAGTTAAAGTAAAGTTCCAAACTGAACTTCTAGAAATGACGACAGTGTATGAAATGAAAAATACTCTAGATTGGGGGTGGGTAGGAGAGGGGAGGTTTACTCTCTGCAGAAGGTGAGTTGGCAAGGCTCCTGATTTAGGGGTATTGGCAATAGCTAAGGGGATAGCTGAGACGCTATTCTAAAAGTCCAAATTAAGTGGCAGTTCACACATCTTGCTGTGAGCCAGGCTCATGCTTCCAGATCTCTGTGTGGCTGAAAGATTCATCTTGAGAAAACTGGCCCATACATACCTACGGATACCCAGAGAGGGCACGGCCCACTGCGCATCTGCCTCCTCACCCACCAGAGACAGCTAGGAGGCAGTAAGGAAGTCTCGTGCATGGGTTAGAGTTTATTCTTCGTGTCTAAGTGACTCACTCATTCCAAAATGAGAACGGACAGCCGAAGGTCATCTGTCTTCTGAAGACAGCCTCTAAAGCGAAAGATGGGATAAGATGCATAAACACAAAAAAGGAACTTGGAGCAAAGGAGGTACAGGGACCAGGAGAAAATATCAGCAAAACTTCCTCGTGCTATTCTTAGCGTGACAGAAGACCTCACATGTGTGACACAGCAATGGGAAGCTCTGTAACTTTCTGGGGCTGGTTACGCTCGAAGTGGGGCTGAGGGGGTGCCAAGAGTTAGGGGTTGGCTTGAGTGAGGTCAAGAAGAAAGCTGAATTGGAAGGATGGAGTGAGAATATTCTAGGAGATAAAATGCAGTGACTGATGAAAATAAACAAATGTGCCAGGTGCCCATGAGTCTATGGAATAACCTCTAGAACGTTCTTTGTGATGACGCTCGTGTTTGTAGAGAGCTCTGTAACCAGTCTGTGCCCCCACGTTCAGGCCCACACCCTCCTGCCATGTGTGGTCTGGACCACGGCTGCAGGCTCCCTGTGGGTCTCCCCATTTCCAGTCTCAGCTCTGGGCCTCCCTCCACCACACGGTGACCACGGCGATCTTTCTCACACTCACCCCTGATCGAGTCACTCACCTGCTCAAAAGCTTTTGATGGCTTTCCATTGCCTCCCCATTCCCAGAGTGCATGAGGCCTCCCTTGAAGGGCTTTTCCCAGTCATTTCCTCCAGTTGAGACCCTAGTATCGTGCCCCTCCATTTCAGGAGGTGATACTTGTATGTTTTTATACGGCGTTTCCAATAGTCCATGAGCCCCTCACAGAAGGGACTGCTTCCGACCCAGCCGAGTCCTCAGCGCCTAGCACGGTACCTGGAGTGTGGTAAGCACTCCTCACACACTGACTGAATAGAGTTGACCCCTTTCTCCCTCATGAGAATGGTCCCACGTCATGTCCGCCCTTCTCTGAGTCCTTCACAGCTTTTCTGAGTCGTAGAAGTCCTTGTGTCTTTAGGCTCAGCATGGAGCTGTGGGCTGAGCCCCCGAAACATGGGCCAGTCCAACGTTTGCATTTTGCAGATGAGGAAACTGAGGCCTCGTGGGGGCCGGTATCTTGCCCGAAGCTCCATAGGCTCGCACATCAGAACAGGACGTGGTCTCCTGGTCCCCGGGCCGGTGTCCCACCAGCTCTCGTCCTGTGTGTAAGGTGACCGGTGAGAAACTGATGGCTATTTTCCAGCTAAAGTGAATGCCTCACCTCATCCTGCCTTCTCACCTCTGTGGACGCGTTAGTGGAGGCCTCTAGGGACGGGGCAAGTGGGAGGCCGACTTGAAAGGGGATTTGAGAATAGGCGAACTTGACCAGAGCAGACCGTCCGTCTGAAGAGAGGGGGATAGGCAGACCACCGGGAAGCTGCCACCGCTGTGCTCTGTCCTGGGCTCATGAATGCCACAGCTAGGAGCGTCCAGCCAAGACACAGATGTGTCTCACCTCAACAGACAGGTCCTCGCTGGGAACTCACTAGGCAGATATAAAAACTGAAAGAGGAGACCCTGGAAAAAGTGCGGCAGGGAATCTGTCCCTGGATTCTGTGACCCCCAACCTGGGAAGGGTCAAGAGGTCAAGGAGGTGGCCTTGGGGGAGTAGTGACAGCAACTGCGGGCCCCACCGGTGAAGGCTGAGATGCAAGGCAGGTTCTAGAAGCCGGAGCAGGGTGCTAGCCAGCTGCCCGGGGGAACCATCAGGAGCCAGTCCATTGTTGTAGGTTTAGAATGCTTTCTTTTTTTTTTTTTTTTTAATTTTTTAAATGTTTTTTTTATTTATTTTTGAGACAGAGAGAGACAGAGCATGAGTGGGGGAGGGGCAGAGAGAGAGAGGGAGACACAGAATCCGAAGCAGGCTCCAGGCTCTGAGCTGTCAGCACAGAGCCCAACGCAGGGCTCGAACTCACGGACCGTGAGATCATGACCTGAGCCGAAGTCGGACGCTCAACCGACTGGGCCACCAGGTGCCCTAGAATTCTTTCTATATGTATTTTCCTTTTGTTCTCCCTTAACATTTAGTAAGATGTCTTTTTGAAGCGTCCAGCTTGTCTCGACTGGCTTCGGGGAACCAGGGGCACTGGGTGGTGTCTCTGTGGGCAGGAGTGGCTTCCTGAGCCGAGTTGCAGGGCCCTGAGGACAGAGGTTCCCGAGGGGCCGGAAGAGCTGCTGGGCCACCTACCCTTCCCACCGGAGGATTCTCCTTCCACGATTAAACCTTCGAGACCGGGGATTTCATTATGGGAAGTGAAAATCTCTTACTACCTCCTTCGGAGCGGAATGTTTGGGCTCAGTTGTGTTCTCGAAACCACAACTCCTCTTGATTCTATTCGTATTCAGTGCACAGTTCCTCCCCGGGCACATGGGTTTTCAAAATCTGAAGTAAAAATGCCATGTATTAACCATAGTCGGCTAAAACCACAACAACAAAATGGTCCTTCCACACCCTGATCTAATAGTCTGAGGAAATGACTGGCAGATTCGTTCCTCTGATTGAATCTGTGTGGGCGACCCTTTAAAAAAAAATCCAAACCAGTTCTAAGTGCGAACATCTAGCTTGTTGGTCTGATGTTTCTGGTCGCCTTGTCTTCTCGTTGAGACTGTGACGGGGCACCCCCATCTTCAAGGATCTTCTGTCCCTGGGGACATCATCTTCGGAGACTCGGATCCTGCCTTCTGCTTCCTAGGGTGACTGTCCCCGATCCTGTGGCACCGCTTCTCCTTAACCCTCCTGCGTGGGATCCAAACTCCAGAGCATGCGTGGATAAGCTGAGAATGATTCCCTGGCCCTTCCCCAAACGCACTGAATCAGAATCTTGGGGTGGCATCCTACAAATTCGAATGTTCAACTAGCACCCCAGGGGACCTTCACCTGGCAATCTGAGGACCCAGATGAAGACCACTACCTTACTGAAGAATTGTCCTGGTTAAATACACACATACACACACACACATGCATGCACAATCATTTATTAACCATCTACTTAGTGCTAGGGTCTTTTCACTAACTGTATCTGCTTCAATCCTTAGACTAAGGGTGGCAGGTTACCATCCCTATTTTTATAGTCGAGGAAACAGAGAGGTTAAGTAAGTTGCCAAAGGTCACGGAGTTGGGAAAGGACAGTGCAAAGTCCGTCTGGCTCCTCGGGCCTCACTAGAGTCTCATTCTCGAGGCCGGCTCCCTCCCGAATGGAAAAGTCAGACACCCAGGAGGAGCCCAGCCCATGGGGAGTGCGGCTGTCCCTCCATGCTCTCCTTGGTGAAGCCTGGAGGCTTTCAGATGCTTTGTTTCATAGCTCGAGGCTTCTTGACTTATTCTTGGTAGGGCTGAGCCGCTGTCATGCGGTCCCCTCCACTACCTTCTCTCCCGAATGCCTGAATGGACTCTAGAGTCGCCTCAATTTCGTTAGCATCCTCTCAATCCCTGTTCCTTTCTAAACCCATTAGATGGGACAGACCCTTCTGGGGTATAGTTGGCGACTGCACTTTCAAACAGCCCTAGGGTCCCCTACGAGAAAAGCTAAAGGTCTCTGGAGTCTGAGAATCAGCCCCCAGAACACCAGAACAAACGGCTTGCTTTAGGCTCAGGGGAGCACCTCGGGATCCTGGGGGCTTGTGGTCAGGAAAGATAAATTTGACTCGGCAAGCGCGACTTGAAAGTCCCAAGAAAACTGTCTTTGGGACGAGCTATGAGCAAAGCCAGGCTTCCTAGCAGGAGCTATATCATTCGGAAGCTCTATGAAGAACCGAGGGAGGCAATCAGCCTTTTCTGGGAACACAGAAGAAATTATGACCCTGAGAAGGAGAGGCGCTTCCCCGGCTGGCCGAGAGGTATGGTGGAAGGCAGGCCGAGAGAAGCATCTGGGGCCCGAGTGCCGTGATGCCCACGTGGCCCAAATCTCCAGGCCCAACTTCACAGCTGTGGTGACAGCAGGTCATGCTAGCAGGTGCAACAGGTGACCACAACCAGAGACCGTGATGGGAAGGGGTGGAGGGAGCTGGCAGGGAGGCTGAGAGCACACACGTCACAAGACTTCCACTCTGCACCTCCATTGGTTGGAAAGACATGGTTGGGGGTAGGGCAGAAAAAGAGGTCGAGGGTTACCCCGTGAAGCAGCCTCTGCCTCCAATGAGGGCCAGCAAACTACAGCCAGTGGTCAGATCTCTCCTGTTGCCTGTTGTTCATAAAGGCAACACGCAAGAGTGGACTGTACACCTTAAACGGCTGGGGGGAAATCAACCCGATCCTACTGCATGATACATCGAAAGTACATGAAATGCAAATCTCAGTGTTTATAAATAAAGTTTTATTGGGACACGGTATTCCGTCTTGCTGTTTTTGTGATAACAGCAGAGTTGAATAGTTGTGACAGAGACTGTAGAGCCTGCAAAGGCTGACTTACGGTCCATCCGGCCCTTTGCAGAAAGACTGCTGACTGTCGAGCTAGAAAAACCCTCCTAATGCCCCCGATAAGTAATTTCGCTGGCTGCTTTCCGCCACAGCGAGATCGGAAACCTGCCCGAGCTGATCTCAAACGGCTCTGCAGTAGTAGGTCTCTGCGTTTTCCCCCACGGGTCCTGCCTGCCGATCTGAATGCTCTTCGGGCGGGGGAGGTCCTTGCCCAGCGGAGGACACTCAGCCGTGCTAGGGCATGTGAGCGGGTGAAATCCCAGGCAGCCAAAGCCTCAGCATCTGCCGGCCCCGTTTCTGCCCGCTCCCCAGGGCTGCTTGGCCCTGAGTCTGGGGGAGCAGGCCCCTGGTGCGCGGCGGGGGCGGGCGGTGGAGGAACCTCTGAACCAGCAGCTTTGGAGAGAGGAAATGCCCCTTCCACGCAAAGTCCCCTTTGTTTAACATCGCCATTATCAGAAATGTGCACAGCGCAGCAAAACTGGCGGGTCACGCATTTACAATGGGGCAAGAGGGTTCTGGGCCTTTTCAGCGCACGCGGGTTCTGATTCCTAGGACAGGGAAGTTGTTCGGTGAAAGAACAAAACGACTTCATTGTACAGGGAGTTCACTGCAGTTCTCCGGAACGGCGTCCTTCATTCCCTGTCCCACCCCCAGCCCGGGGCGGGGGGGGGTGGGGTGGGGTGGGGGGTGGGGGGAGTGCTTCTGAAGTTCCGGGGAGCTCCGGGAGCCGGAAACACCTGGGGGGGGCTCGCTGGTTGTCTAGCGGGAATTATGATGATATTGCAACCCACGGGCCAATGGGCAGTGGGGCGGCCTGCCAACACAGAGCACTGGCCGGCGTCCCGGGCTCCCAGCCCCGGCCCTGGGCATGGTCCACACTGCCTTGGCGCCAGGTATAAAACTCACTCAGCCCGGAACCGACAGACCACTCCGTGGCCGTGTGGGCTGCGGCACGGTGCCCCACCTTTCCAAGCCGGGTTCCTCGTCTGTTACCTGGGGAGTGGCGGCGGGGGGTAGACCGCTGCCACTTCCCGGTAGAGCTGCGATGAGCATTATCGATAGTACAGGTCTCAATCAACGGTAGCTAGTGTCACCACTCACTTCTTGGTGTCCAGTAGAGTTAAGGAATCTGTGCCACACATGTCAGTGCTGTGGTTTTTTTTTTTTTTAATGTTTATTTATTTTGAGAGAGAGAGAGAGAGCCCGAGTGGGGCAGGGGCAGAGAGAGAGGGAGAGAGGATTCCAAGCTGGCTCTGCGCTGTGGGTGCAGAGCCCCATGCGAGGCTCACGCTCCCGGACCATGAGATGATGACCTGAGCTGAAATCAAGAGTTAGACGCCTAACCGACCGAGCCACCCCGGCGCCCCTTTCTGTTGGTGCTTTAAACACCACCGAGTTTCTCTTAGCTCCCCAGGCCGACCGTGAACTCCTGGAGGGTGGAGGATGTCTCGAGGAATTGCTAACGGCCTACGAGCACTGTAGCTGGGCTTGGGGCTTTATGTCAAGAGCAGAAGCTGGCTTCAAGCAAGACCCTGGGAGCAAAACCCATGGGCCATGGGGCTGGGGGCGGCGACAGTGAGCTCCTGGTTTGACATTCCCCCAAACGGAGGCTGTGCCTGGTTCGGCGGTGGCCAAAATTCAAACGGCGAAGAAAGAATCATTTTCCTTTCAGTGGTATCTGAAGTAGGATGGAAAGTAAGGCTGGTGAAAAGCTGCTTCCAGAGTGCCAGAGACGGGGGAGGCGGGGTGGGGGGGGGGGAAGTCTTTTCCCCACCTGTCCCCGTGCTGATCACCTGAAGGCCAGGAAACTGATCCTTCACCAGCCGAGGGACGAGAGGCACGAGGACAATCAGATACACGGGGCCGACCTAATGGAAGGGAAGGACCACCGAGGGCCGTTTTACAGGGGAACCTGAAATAGCAGAGGGGGAGAGCCTGGCAGAGGAACAAGAGGCTGCCGGAGAGGAGGCGGGCCTTCCTAACTGCGTCGCCCAGCCTCCGACTAACGTGAGCCAACGTAAAGACGCTTTGTTTTAAATAATCGCCTTTGCCCAGCTGTGGTATTTACTTAAGGATAAGATGACCTGACTGCTGCTATATTTAGCGCAGGAAAACCTACAGGTGTTTGACTCCAGGAACTGCTTCAGGTTTTGCTAGCAGCTTTCGGAGTCCCCTCCCTGCTGGGTTTCCTCATCCCAGAGCTCCGGGGGAATGGTTTCCTGACGTCTGCACGACCCTCCCGTTCGCCCCGACCCCCGTGGCTCCAGCTTGCCGGTAGTTTAAATACCCCTCAACTAGCTAACTTCTTGTTTAAGGAAAAAAGAGATGTGGCTTCCATTTTGATTTTAATTTAAAATTCTCTGCCGAGCCACAGTCCAGTATAGGCGCCCTAGTATCCCTTAGTCGGTTAGCCTCATTTTGGTTTTGAATGGGTCTGTCTTTTTTGGCCCCCATTTAATACGCTGCTTACTAACCACGGACCCTGCAGGCGGGGGGCGTGTCCCCTCGAAGGCTCCTGTCGGAAGGCGCACCTGCTCTCGTGCGACTCTTCCACACGCTCTCCTGAAAAATACAAGTTGGAAGCAGACTAGTGTATGGTAGAAGGACTAAGTGCCTGCGCCCCGAAGTCAGACACCCTGTGGCCCGGCCCTGGCCCTGCCACTCCTTGAGACTCCCTAGACGTGTGTGCGAGCCCGCAGTAGGTCACCCGCCAACCTGAGTCACAAAGCGAGGGTTGACGGGGAAAAGCTGTCCAAGGGATTCCTTTCCTGCGTAAGCGGAAGTGGATCCCTTACCAGGCAACTCAACGCGCCTTCGGTCCTCGGAAGGGGACTGGTGTGACGGTGGACGCCTGCGCGGCGATGGCGTGGCTCACAGAGTGCCTGCGGAGTTTAAAGCAGCGGGAAGAACAGGGCCTTGGAGTCAGGTCTTGGGGCACAGGCTCTGCCTCTCTCAGGGTAGGGGACCCCGGACAACTCCGCCGTGCTCGGAGCTCCCACCTCCTTGTCGGTAAAGTGGGAATCCGGCTACCCCCCCTCCCTTCCCCTCCCCTCCAGCTCCCTGAGGTCCGCGAGCTGACATTTTTGTAACCTGTACTTGGTAAGCCCTAAATAAAGCCAAATGCGAGCGACTGTGCCTCAGTTTCCCACGGCTCTGCTTTCCAACAGACCCTGGAGCAAAGGCTCACACACTACCCAAACTGAATGGACTTGGAGGCGTTAGGAGAGTCAGGACAAAGTTGCTGCTGTGCTGTCGCCGTCTCCCTGTCACACCCGTCCCAGCTCGGACTCCTCCTTCCCAGCGGGAGCATCTGGAAGAAGGCAGGCGACTCCCTTCTCCTGCCTTCCCCTGGGACCACTTTTATTTTATCTTTATTATTATTTTTAAATGTTTATTTATTTTGAGAGAGCACAAGCAGGGGGACGAACGAAAGAGAGAGAGAGAGAGAGAGAGAGAGAGAATCCCAAGCAAGCTCCATGCTGTCAGCACAGAGCCCGATGTGGGGCTCGAACTCATAAACTATGAGATCATGACCCGAGCTGAAATCAAGAGTCGGACGCTTAACTGACTGAGCCCCCCAGGCGCCCCCACTAGGACCACTTCTGAGAAACTTCCTATAGTTAAAAACAGCCTGAGCGGTGACTTGCGTTGATGAAAAAATCCCGGAGTCGGTAGCCCCGTGGCACAGTCGTGGCCACAAGCCGTGGCGGATGGCTCTGAGCTAGGTGAGGGGTGACCTGCACAGACATGACACGAGGCCTCCTGACGTGCCCCCATTCACTCTTTGGCAGCAGTCACAGAAATCTGCTTGAGAGGGCTGCCAGTCCAGCGACTGAGACATGTGGCTCACCTACCAGGCCAGCCCATTCTTCTAGAATGCGTTTGCCCCTGGGCCAGGGACACAGCTCCTGCAGTGCAGAAGCCAGCATGGGGCCCGGAGGCGAGAAGCCAGCACCGGGCCGGCCCTGCTGCCTCGTCATGGCAGGAGCGTGCCCACCTGCCCATCCCCCTCAGCTTCGGGGCAGGGCTGGGTGGCGGACCAGGCACTCACCATGGTGCCAGCCAGCTTCTTGCCATGTCCCAGACTGGGCTCCAGCCCATCTTGCCTCTCGATTCTCCCTGCCTTCAGGTGCATGAGGAACTGAAGGCCTCTCGAAAGAAGGAAGTCGCAGCCCCAGGTAACGTAGGAGAGGGCGCGTCACACCGTAGCCTCGGCCTCTGCTTCTCCCAAAAGTTGTTCGGGAAGCCCTCTCTGGTTCTGTTAAGTGCTTCTTAGCATCTTTCCAACAGATAGTAATCCCAAATTACAGCCAAGTATGTTATTAGCCCACCCAAGTCACTACTAGCGGTGAAGGCGAAAACATTCCCCACTAGCTGAAAAAATACTTCCGGAATCCTGGGGGTATGAGGTAGCAATTGGGGGCAGCACGCCAGTGCTGGGCAATTAACACTCGGAGGCCACATGAGAGAAGTTCTAGTGAAGCCCCAGAAGGGAAGATCCGAGGGCGGTGGGCAGTTAGGAAGGACACGGCCGAGTGTGAGATGGCAGCCGTAGGCATTGACCTTGCTCGGGAGGTCCAGAGCCTGCGATCAATAGTGTTGCAGCGTCCGGGACATGACTGCTTATTCCGGGGAACTGAGCACCACCGCTTCCCACACAAGGTGCTCAGCGTGTAAATATTGGTCCGGACAATGCCTCGGACTACGGTGTTTTCTGGCACCAGGAGGAGGCATTACAACACACCCAGGTTAATATCCAGGACTCAGCCTCGTCGCTGCTCGTGGCCCAAGTCCAAGTCCTCCAGGGATGAAAACACCGGGGTTCGACGGTCCTCTGGCCAGCTGTGTGGGTGGCAGGCGGGCGGGGGGGTGGTGGAAGTGAAACACGCAGGTGTTTGCCGTGTACGCAGAGGCATGGTGTGGGCTCTCGGGTGTGCTAACAGAAACAGCAGGTGGGGGAAGCCGGAGGTGTGACCGCCCGTCGGAGTCCTGAGAGGCCCACTGCGTGGCGGGGCTGCACGGGTGGAACTGTGCGCCCAGAGCCTGGAAGGTGAGGGGCTGGGAAGGCAGGTTGGGGCCGGCCGTATGGGACTCCTCACGTTTTGAAGCCTGACATTGGCCCTTAAGGAGGTTTGAATGCATGGGAGGGGCACAGGCACCTCTGTGTTAGAAACAGCCCTTGGATGGGAGAAGAAACATGGAGGGGAGACAAGTAACGAGACCTATGAAATGGCCCAGGCAAGAGCTCAAGGCGATGCCACAAAGGCAGAAGTCGAGGGACATCTCAGAAGGGGCACATGGTGCAGAGGAGGAGGGAAAGGATCGTGGAGTTGGCTCTCCGGCAAAGCGAAGACAGAAACGTACTGATGTCAATTCCTGTGACGGTGCGGGGAGGAGAGGCAAAGTCACTCCACCCTTCCCGAGCAGTGCCGGGTTCTGAGTGCAGCCCTCTCGAGCAGGTGGAGAGACAAGGCTGATGGCGTGGGCCGGCAGTCGGGGCTTCGGGGGAGAAAGAGTACTCAACACACGCTCCAGACAAGTCATCGGAAGGACTTCACATGCCCCGGGACCCCAGAGAACGCTTATCCTCAGACCGAGAGGTTTGACGAGGTGCAAGAGAGTTGAAGACAAGGTGGGGGAAGGATTTTACACAAAGATGGACATTTTCTGAGGACAGTTACAGAGAAGTCCGCGGGAGGTACAATCAGCACAGGAGAGAGGTCATGGAAGGGGCAGGGCTGGGGTGCAGACAGGTTGTGAACAGGCTCAGAGGATCAGGAAGCTGATTACCGGGCAAGGTCTATAGTACGTCCCCCAAACACCTAGCAAACACTCAAACACCACTGTTCCCTCTGAACTTTTTTTCCACAACGTGAAGAAAGCATGGTGGCCGTTGTACATAGGACAGCTGAAGTTATTCTGGTTCCCTTATTTGGTTTGGGGCCAAGGCCAAGCTCAAGAGAACGTAGCCTTTAGCACTGAATCCAACAAGATACCGGTGAAGGGAGATTCCGTGACTGTATCACCTGATGCAAGCATTAGCGGAGAGGCTGGGGTAACGGAGTTCGCTTTAGGTTAGCCGGGCACCTTGGAGGAGAGCCCCAGCGTTGACTTACGGCCCCCAAGGTGAGCAGACACTTCTTCCCGAGAGAAAGCCCCATCTTCCAGAGAGGTATCTAAGGCTGAGAATGGGAACCACCACCCCACCACCCCACCATCATACCACGTTTCCTGAAATCTGAAGCAGGGTCAGCGTCGAGGAGATACAAAGAAAGGAGCATGACAAGGTTTGGGGGTTTTTTTAAATATATCTTTATTTCTCAAACTCAAAGCTTTATTTCATTAACTTCTAATACAGTTTGCATTGACAAGTGATTTCACCTTCATCACGGAAGGAGGTCAGTGACCATTGCACCAAAGAGGAAACTTCACGAATCTCAGGCATCCCTAAGAAATTAACATTTCGAAGGCTATGCAAATACGGATGAACAAAACGCTTCCCATTTAGTCGAATGAGCATCTTACTTTTCATCTCTACTAATTTGGAAAGTACTGGATAAAAGCTCTTAGTTTTCTGAAAGCAGCTATTTTTTTAATCCATTAAAAAAAAAAGAGAGAGAGAGACCAGATGGCTTGAGTTTTAAAACGCCCACATATCCATATTATTTAATGACTTCCTCTTTAGTGGATGGTCTTCTCACCTCCCTATACAAACACACATGACAGTTTGCACCAACTCTCACCAGCCCAGGCAAACCTCCAAGCATTTTCTTTAGCTGACACACTATTTTTGAAAAAGGGATAGGTAAACAAGATTCAGAACTCACAAAAACAAAACAAAAACAAAACAAAAAAAATCCTCTTTCCTGATCCTCCCCTTGGGGAGTTCCCACAAATAATCCTGAAAGGTTGCCAGGTCCTTTAAAATACATCCGCCCCACGTCCCTTGGTCCTCTGAAGGTAATTGGCTCAACTGGAATAGGTTCCAAAACCAGCTGTGACCTTCTGGTCCCTGCCAGATTAAGGATCCGGATCTAACCCTGGCAAACGGGAGTTCTCGACCTCAGAGGATCCAACCGAAGGGTTCGCCCTAGTACCGAGCCCCAGGCGATACCCAGGAAATCATGGCCCCAAGGGAGCTACCCTAGGGTCTCTTCCCACACAGGGATAAACTATCAATACATTTGAGCTCAGAATCTAGGTGCGTCTGAAAAGAAGGCACCAGTGCCAGAAAGCTAACTTAGAAAGGAGGTATTCCTCAAGTTAGGAAGTTGCTCTTGAGTGGCACCGTTTCTGAAAGTGAACAGGGCAGGTCTGCCGTGAAGGGAAGTAGCTGGTGCTCGCAGGGAGGCAGAATGAAAGACCAGCAGATTCGGGGCGTCTGCGATCGGATTATTAATGGGTCGCCACAAAAAAATGGGTTCACACACGGCTCACAGTGACTCAAATCCCTGGAGGGGGGGGGAGGAACCAAACTGGGTGGGATGGGGGCACTTGACCGCCAAACCACATCTGTTAGCACACAGCAGGGACCCAGCAGCTTTCCTACCCGACTCTCTCCCCCGCCCCCCACCGCCAGGGGCTTCCAAGTGTGGGCCATGACACAGCCCACATGCGGTGAGCAGGCACCCTGATTTGAAGGTGTTAGTGACAGAGAGTTTAGTTTCAGAGCCGAAGTGGAGTGAGGGATCATGTCGTCTTGCCAAAGTAAAATTTCAGGGTGAGACTGAAGTTCAGGGCCAGGAATTTAGACTGTGCCTTTCTGCCAACGCAAGGGGAAACGGTACTGTTTTCATCTCGCTGCTGCTCAAACGGATTCCAAGCGGCAGGCCGGGAGAACGAGCTGCGTCCTTGCAGAAAGCCTCAGAGAACTTTGGAGTCCTGAAGCTAGAGAGGCTGCTGGGATGTATATTCGAATCTGCACTTGAACTTTAGTGCCCCTGGCCACTGCCAAGTTTCATGTTACTCAACACACACACACAAAGAGGAACCACTGGTCTCGGCACCCGTTCAGAGTACCTGGTGCCCGTGTGAGCAGCGTGAGAGGCAGGTTTCAGCCGGACTTTGCAAACACCTGAAATTCAAGGTTGCCCGGTCTATTCCGAGGCTGGCAAAGGGCTTGCAGAGCCGGCAGAGGCCCCGCTGGCCCAGGGCGGTGTTTTAAAAGTGCCGTTTGGGTCAGTGCAGCTTTTTACCCTGATGGTTCTGGAACACATGTTTCCTTGTAAACTCCAAAACGGCTGGGCTGACCGAGAACTTCAGGTAAGCAGACTACTCAGATGGTCATCATGCAATGGTAGAGGAGAACTGGAGGTGAAGGGGGGGACTGGGCATTTCTAGCGATTTCTGGGCTTCCCTTCCTCCTCAGAGGACGACTGGTACCAGATAGGAAAAAAAAAAACAGAAGCAGAAAGAACTCCAAGGGCAAACTGGAAATTTAATTACTTGATGTGGGTCTCTGAGCTGTCTCCGTCTGGAGCCTCATCACCCTGATGGTCAATCCTTCTAGTAGGAGCAATACTGACTTCTATTGGCAAGGGCTTGTGTTCACGGCTTCACCGCATCTCAAAGCTCTGGTTACACAGCTCTGTCACTTCTGTGCCAAGATGCTGCCATCTGACCACAAGCGCAGCCTTTTAATGTCACGGAGGAACATGTAGTTTTCGAGGTTGGGATGCACTCTTCATTGCCCCCTCTGAACCCCGAAGCATGCTGGGCCCCCCCTCAGTGTAGACCCAGCCCGACTCCAAGCCAGCGAATTCGAAGGTCACCGCGCTTCACAGGGAAACAGGAGCTGGTTACCCACAGAAGTGGCTTCCGTTCACCTGGAGTAGGACGACACGGATACCAGCTAAGCCTCGGGGTTCGGTCACGACTAATCTGCTTTTAAGAGGACCAAAAAATTCCAAACAAACAAACAAAACGAAACAAAACAAAAAAAAAACCCTGAAAATACCATCCTCAGAAAAAGGTACACCACTCGGTTTCTGCTAAGCTGTCAGGTAACTTCACTGCTTAGAGCAAGAAGAGAAAGCAATCACTCGGGGCTGGGGGTTTTTATGGCCGCGGAAGAAAGGAAAACTCGGGAGTGCGGATTCGATGCAACCACTCTCTAAACCAAGCTGGCTGGCAATGCAGCGTCCCTGGCCCTCGGCGCCCTAGAGCGATCGGCGCCCTAGAGCGAGGCTTCCAAAGACACCCCGCGGAAGTTTCGAACTCGCAATCTGCCGGGAGGGCGGCAGCCCAGAAGGCGCCCATTTACTGAGCCTGCTTTAGCCTGGAGCCGAACACCATTTTCCTCCTAAAGTGCAGACTAGAAACAAGTACGGCCAAATCTACCAGAATAAGGGAGACCTTCCTCGCTTACCCCATTCTCCCCGGAACACACCAGAATGAATCACACCGCAAGGTACCCTGGCAGCTCCCGTGCCCCCAGGGCCCGAGCGAGCGCTAAGCCTCTGCCTGGCGCACACCACAGGGACAGCAGGCTCGATTCCAAAGCAGTTCTCGCCGGAGCCTTCTGCCCACAACAGCAGGTGACTCCACAGGTCTCTCTCGGCCCCCCTGAAATCCCCGAATTTGTGGGCTGTCCAAAAAAGCCTGGAGAGGGAAATCACTATTTTTTTTTTTTTTTGAAGAAAGAACAAAAACAAACAAAAGATAATCAGCCAAGGTACTCCAGAAAGACAGCTGGTCATCCTTGGAATGTGACCCAAAGGGGTTTCCAATTAGAACACGGGAAGACTCTGACGTCAGTTCCTGCAAGGACTCTGGACAATCCTTCGTCTTGGGAAGGGCAAAACTGAAGTGGTAGGCCGCTGGGGGAGTCGGGGAGGGGGGGCAAGTGTCATTCAGGAAGAATTCCTTAAAGAAAAAAAATTGAACATTCACCTTTCCTATTTACAACCAGCCCCGCCCCGCCCCCACTCCCACCCCAACTCCACTTTAATGTTATGTTCCACATTTTATTTTGTTTTCAAGTTACATTTCAAGCAAAGTTTTTTTTTTTGTTTTTGTTTTTTCCTTCTTCTTCAGCAAGATCTCACAAATCCTCGTGAGAGCACGGCATCTAAACCATAAACCACTTTCAACCAGATCTCAATTCTCCAGCTACCGGCTTTGGTTCATGGATGGAAAGAAATCCCCAGCTCTGCTAACAGGGAATAGACATACGCAATCCAGTCCCCCGAACAAAAAAAAAAAAAAAAAAAAAACGCAGTCGCGAGACCACTCTCACGTCCACCATTTTCTGCCTGGCTAAAACGGGTACGAGAAAATAGACTACGACCACAACTTTCACGTCACAGCTGAGAACCCCAAGTGACGGCCAAGAGAGCCAACTCGAGGCCTGAGTGAGAGACACTGGCCGGGAAGTTTCCCAGATTCCGGGAGCGCACACAGCTCCAATCTCCCTGCGCGGGTGTTCGGGACGTGACATGTCAGTGTCTGTCTCGCAAAGATGTGGATGGGTCCTACTTCCTATAGCGTTTTCCAAAATGGCACTGGAATAATGGGTCCCTTCAGGGTTGGCTCATGATACTCTGGAGACCCATTCCAATGGGTGCACAAAGAAAAAAAGATAAGTCGAATCAGAGCTGAGTTCCCCTTTAAAAGCCAAACACCTACATCTAGAAGGAGGCTCCCCTACCTGAGAGCCCTCGCCCTGTTGGGGTCCCCACTGAGGAAACCCTCAGGTCTCACGGTTAGTTACAGGGCAGCCAGGTAGGGTACGGCTGGCTGTAGGTAACTGGAGGGTGGGCAACGTAGTAGTTGTTGAAGTTGCCGTCGCTGACGTAGGGAGCCGGCTGGTAGTAGCAGGTGACGTTGGTGGCGTTGGGGATGATGTTTTGCTCCGCCAGCACGCGCAAGGCCAGGAGGGAGATGAGGTTCAGGGTCTGCCTCCGCTCGTGCCCCATGAGGCACACGGTGCTCTCGTTCACCACCCTGCGCAGGGTCATGAGGTAGTCGTACTTGCTCCTCTCTTCCTCGGCAAAGTGGTTTTGAAGGTAGGTCTCCAGCTTCCTCTGCTGTTCGAGGATGTCTGGGAAGTCGATGAAGAACCGGGAGCACATGTACCGCTCGAGGGTCTTGATCTCCTCCTGGTCCGTGGGCCTGAAGTCCCGCACCAAGAGGTTGCTGTACTTGAGCAGCCCCCCGCCCCGGATCTCTTCGGGGTTCTTGGTGGCGATCAGTCTGTTCTGCAGGTGGTCGAAGGCCTCCTCGAAGTCCCCGTACACGCTCTCCCCGATCACCGTGGGGTGGAGGTGCTCGGAGATGGGGCCGCTGGAGCAGTCGTAGAAGAAGAGCAACGAATCCAGGATGATCTGGAAAGAGTCGACGCTAAACTCGAACTGGCGGCGGATGGAGTCGACGAACTTCAGCTCCACGTTCCTGCCGTTCTTGTTGGAGAGGGAGATGAGGCTCCAGCGGTCCGTGTCCGTGCAGACCTTCACCAGCTTCTGGACATACGCCTCCTTCAGGGTCACCGGGCTGATTTTGAGCTTGCTCACGCCCTCCGGCAGGAAGTTCAGGAGGGAGCACAGCACCACGTCTCTGACCAGCTGAAATTCTGCCTCGGTGGGAAGAGCCACGTGAAAGATGAGGTCCAGGTCTTTGCAGCCCAGGCCGTTGTCTTTGACCAAGACGTGGCCGGCCGCGGAGCCATTCAGCCGGACGTCCTGCACCCTGATGCCGGCTTCCTCCAGCCGGCCGCGCACGGTCTGGACGATGTCCTTCAGGGTTATCTCCAGGGTTGGAAAGTTGCCTCGTCCGTGGATGGGCACGACCTCGGTCAGGACCTCGTGCAGCCGGCTGACCTGATCCCAGCTGAGCACGCTGAAGGCCAGGCAGTCCCTGGTACTGCTGCTCTCCTCTGCCATCTTGGGGGGTGTCGGTGCAGGGAAACTGCAAAGCGAGGGGGGGAGAAACAGAGTTAGGGTTCGCCCCCACGTGGCCTGGCAGCCCGAGGGACTTGGAGAAGGTGCCGGGTGACGTCCGAATGCTTTCCCGCACAATGGTGACGACCAGCACCCACTGCTGGGGGTCACTGAGGGTTCAAGAAGCGTGCGTGGCGTAAGGACAGGACACACCTAAACCTACCCTCTCCCAAATCCGAGGACTTCAGAATCCTCTTTGATGTGGGGCCAGCTGGTTTGTTTGCGGAGGGTTGGCTTGTGCAAAGGCAAGTGGACAAACTCGTTAAACGAAGCAACCTAAACCCAACATGACTCAGTGGAGGGCCTAAAGGACTTGCTGGTCTTCCTCGCTTTTGCATGCCTGACGACATCTTGGGCCAGCTAATAAATAAGCCAACAGCCTCCGCACCTCAAACACAAGACCCCACACAGACAGACTTCCTGCACTCCGTGAGGAGGTGAGGAGTCACCTCTGGGCTGCCTCCACACCGAGGAAAGGAAGTCAGATCGGTCCTGCCAGAACCACGTACACGGATACCTCGTGAGCAAGAATCCCACGTCCTTTCCACTTACGGGAGTGGTCCACCTGAAACAACACCTCGGTTATCCCCGGTAGGACATCAAGGAGCTGTCCGACTGGCAAAAGTCCTGGCAACAAAGGCTGGGGTTAGCGGAGTGACGGGACAGCCCTGCCAGCAAAGAGGCCCTCTGCGTGCTGTGGGAAACTTCCCCAGGGCAGTGTGATCTTTTGAGTGGATTTCGAAATCGAGTACCTCAAAGCTACCCAAGGAGAATGAAGTTAGCTCTCGGTCCGAGGAAAAACACATCCGGCCTCATGCTTCACTTGCTAGCACCACAGCTACCCAAGTAACCTTCGACTGAGCTCTATGTCTCAGAAACTAAAACACAACGGATCCCTGGAAATCCTAACATGTAAAAGCAAATACTGCTGTACTAGAAAGTCAAGGTGCTTGGAGATCCACAGGGGTCAAGTAGTAGCTAGACAGACGGAAGAGCAGAAACAAAATGTCAAGGTGCTATCCCCGGACTTCAGTGAGAGCACAGAGTTTCCCCCACCCCCTTCGCCTTCCTGACTCGCGAGGCACGCATAAAACCCATCCCAGCAACTTCTGCGGTTTTATGGTATGGAAACCGCTGCTTTTGAAGGCACGCCCGCCACGCACAGTCCTGACGATCCGACGTGACTTTGAGCCTTGCACTGGCGCCAGGAATCCTGGCCTTACATAATCGCTCAGATCACTGGGATGGCTGTCACTCCCTGCTGGGGGGCACCACCGGACCCACAGAGACCGGCTTTCTGGGAGCTGGCCACGAAGAAGGTGGGTGCAAACCCAACATACCAATATAAGGCAGTATGTGGTAGAAAGAAAATGGAACATAAAGACAGAAGAAGAAAGGGGTGTCCCTTGACTGGGGAGGCCAAGAAGGCCACAGAAGAGTTCACTTACCGGGAGGGGACACAAGCTGACAGAAAGGCAACATGGGCTCCGGGCTGGGGATTTAGGGGCAGAAGACGGCAGGCAGCCAAGACCTAGCAAGTCGTCCAGCCTGGCCGTCACGCACCACTCAAGCCAGAGCACGGGCTCCCTTCATGTGTAGGTTAAGGGGCTGAATGTGCTTGGCCAGCCGCAGGAGGGGCGGGCACGTGATCCGAGCAGGCTCGAGGGAGACCCATCCGGGGATGAGCGCTCTCGCACTTGCTACGGGAGAACACTCACCAACGGGCAGATAAAAGTTTCCCCTCAAACCTGTTTGAAGAGTGTTAAAAAGCCCTAGGCTACCTAGATCATTCTACCAGAGCGCTCCTAGGTTAAGGACAACAAGAGAGATTTGTGGTGAAATACTTGATGTTTCCTTGGGCCAGAAATTGGCTTCAAGTCAGATTTGGGACATCTTTTTAATGAGCTCTCTGTACATTTGGTTCTTTGTGGCCCCTCGGTGATCAGCACCCAGTACGCCGTGCCCATCGCACAGGGCGCGGCACAGTTTCGTCCAGGTGCCTACAGAAAGGGCCGGCTCTAGCTTCGTTTTGAGACGTTGCTAAACCACCTGCGGTTCGGGGACACAGATTTCCGTCGGGTGGGCTGACCTACCTATAAAAACACTTTGCTCTACCTTGTGCGTCACCTGTTATTGTGCTTCCGAGTGTCACGTTTACGATACCAGGTAGAAGAAGTCACAGCGACAGAGGAGTCGCAGTTGAGTCAGTACTTGGAAGAGAAGGAACAATTTATTGTAAGAATACATCTGGGAAGAACCTCGATAATGTTGCAGAGGAAAATAACTATAGACTTTGACTTTTGATGCACGCCTTTTTTTTTTAAAAGGAGTCATGGGGGAAAGAAAAGTTTCTAAATTAAAGGCAGGACTATTGCCGCCTTTAGAGCAGTGGTTCTGCCAGGAGGAACAGCTAAACCCAGGGAGAATCTGATGGAAACCCTCATTCCTCCTCCAGGAAGGGACGGGGGAAGGAAGGGGAGGACATATACAGGAGGCTTTTCATATATTTTTAAATCTCTAAACTTGGCTCAAGGTTAGAATCTGTTTTAGACTGAAAATGTGTAAGGTTCATACGGGAGGAGAGGCAGGAATGGCCAGAAAAGTTACGAGAACCAAGAACGAGGTTAGCCCCTTAAAAGCGATGACGAACCCACAGTAATTGAAACGATGTGGTATTGGTACAAAAAGACAAATTGATGGAACAGAATTTTTAAAGCCTAGAAATAAAATCTAACACACAAGGAGATTTAGCATATGATAAAGGAGAGAGAAAAAAGAGAGAGAAATAGTAGAAAGAAAAAGTCTAGGCATGAGGATAGTTATCTAGATTTTAAAAAATGAAAAAAGGGACTCCTTGTCTTGTGCCAAACTAAGATCTGGATGGATGAATTAGACTTAAGTATCTAAGTGGACGAAACCCTAAGGGTTCCAGGGAAACGTGGAATTTACACACTCGTACATAGAGTAGGCAGTCCTTTCTAAGTCACATAAAACCTAAAAGTCACAAAAATTTGATACACAAAAAAATATCTCCGTGGTAAAAGCACCACGAAGACGTCAGAAGACCAGGCTAGGGAGATATTTGCAGCAGGAGGCAAAGTACTCATTTCATTATTGAAGGATGAGCTCCTACAAATCAGAAAGACTAGCACCCCGACGGAAGAAGAGGCGAAGGACACGCACTCAGATGCCTAACACGGTCACCCTCACCTGAAGGGATGGGCATGCTAAAACCTCAGCGTAGCATCCTTCCCCATCAGGTTGGCAGGGGTCAAGAAGCAGACACCTTTGGGCACACTGCCCATGGGTTCTCTCTGGAGAACAGTGTGGCCACGCTGTTTTAAGTGGATGTGCTCTTCATACCAATTTTACTTCTGGGTTCTTTTGATTTTATCCTGCGGGTGTACTTGCAAGGATGCACGAGGGTGCTGAAGAATTATTTGTAAGGCTAGAGTCCTCAGCGGAAGGTTGACGACTTCGTGCGTGTATACAACAGCATATACACTGAGACGGCAGCGGTCAAAGGATGGCTTGATCTGTAGGAAAGGGAAAGGCTAGTCGAGGTAGTCAGAGAAAACCAACGCTGTGTGTGTAAAGGCGCAAACCCACGCATGTACAAGTATACAGATCTTTGGAAGGAAACACAAGTATAGTTCAACCTACACCAAACACCACCTCTAGTCTGGGAGACGGGACGAAGTAAACTTACTTTATCCTTTTTGAATTTAGAACCTATACATGTACTCGTTGAAAATTGTTCAAGTCTTACGGGCCACTTCCTACACTCTTTCCCCCATGAGCCTTCTACCTCACGTGCTACCTGACTGAATTCCTTCCGTTCCTCTCCACTCCCCACCGCCTCCACGTCCATGTGCCCTGATCGAACACACATAGAAACTTCCCCTCTGAGCCTTCAGTGTTGATCTCCAGGGTGTGAGCAGGAGAGGAGGGACTGTTTTTCTCCTAGAATGGCTTTTAGTTACGTTTCTTCTCTACTGTTTAAAAGAAGATGCCCGTTGTCTGTCTCAAAAATCCTCCGGACTTCCAAAATAACAGGTGAGCCATCTCACCAAGGCCATTCTAGGTTTGTTACCCAGTGTTCTTTTATAGTTTTATAAGAATTGCTCTTTTGCGTTTCAGACATAGTACGGTGACCCTGTTGATGCTGTTACGCTGACTGCTGGCTACAGTTCCAAGACCCTTAATGCAGGCAATCAACACTTCTCCAGGCTGCTAAGAGGTCCGTGGCTGGCATCTCCCATGCCACTTCTTCTGACGCGCATGTGAACCATGGAGTGGACTCTCAGGAAAAAGGAGTCCATATAAAAGCAAGCTGTGGAACGTGATGAATGACAAATCCATGGTGTGGTTCTTAATTCTCCCAGTGTTCACAACTCGGGTTCAGAGGAGCTCAAGCTGTCCAAGGCTCAAATTTAGGATGGGTTCATGCTCGGTGCTTAGCTCATCGGAAGAGCCCAAAATTATAAGTTATTGGTAAGTATTGCAAAGGAATTCTTTGTTTTCTCTCACCCACCCAAACAATTTCAAATATCACAAGTATATTTTTTAGTTACTTCAACAAACGCTGGTATTATTAGAACAAATCTAAGTCTCAGGCCCCGAGGGCTGAGATAACGCACCAGGGCTGAGTGTAACAGTTTGAGTTTTGATTAACTACTAGAAATCGACACTGATATAACCCGCATATAAAAGAATGACCTGAAACACACAATTCCAGCTCATGAAAGGCTCAGGTTCAAGACCAATTCTATTTAGCAGAATTAGCAGAATTAGCAGAATAATGACTAGGGGGAAAAAATGTATGTTTGAAGCCCGGTAAATTCAAACTAAAGTGTCTGATTCTCCTTTTACTGCCAGAGAAGCAGATTCATTGTCCTCTGCACAGTAGGACCGGGCAAGGTGGGAAGCAGGGTCTCTCACTGATTTGGAGAGTCAGGCATATCTCTTCATGAGGCAGGATGGCCAGTTGCCTACTCAGTGCAAAGTACTTAATCTTCTGGGAGGTGGGACTCGCGACGGCCACCTATCCCAGGCGCCCTGAGTTCCCTTCTCTTCTATCATCTGGCTCCGTGCGCACTGAAAGAAAGCGCGTTGGCAGAAAGGACAGCAAAAGGTGAGCGGCAAAGACCGACTGAGCCCAAAGAAGATTATGCCGAGCCCCTTAAGGACACGTTCATGTCTAATTTACCCTTGCTTCCCACGGCCCGGGACAGAGGCCCTCAAAGGAAGGTTGATCTGAAAACTTATGATTAGGCCCTAATTGAAAAGGAAATAGGAGGGAGAGAGAGAGAGACAGAGAGAGAGAGAGAGAGAGAGAGAGAGAGAAAGAGAGAAAGCTATTTCTAGTCCTGTTTTATAGCCTATCTAGATCCCAGAAACAAGAGCGATGGATGCTACGAAAGTGTGAGGGGACTCAAGCAGGACGAGCAGGCCAGGCGGGCAGACAAGTCAGAGAAGAACAGATGTTAAGACTTCTGGGTCTTATGGTCAAGGGCTTACACATCACCGCCGATTGCTATTCATGCCTGGTAGTAGACGCAGACACTGTCCAGAGAGGTCCCGGTACATGTGGAGACACTGAAGTTAAAGACACTGTGTCGTTAAGTCTCGGTCCATGATATTTAACATGAAAGCTCTAGAAGCTGTTGTCCCAAAGGTCTCATGGAAATGCCGAGGTGTGAAGGGAGGCGCTCGGCTGCGGCGGCCCTCCCATCCACTTTGGAGACAACTCGGCAACGCCCTCTTCCTCTGACCCCGCTGGGGTGGAAGAACACGAGAGGACCTCAAACACATTTCGACACTCCTTTGGTGACAACATTTCCTTTCACTGTCACTGGATGTAACCTCCAAAGCTTGGACCTTCTTAGTAATGCTTCCCAGCTCGAGGTAAGAGACCCGGCCATGGGCGACGGACCGAGCCCGGTGGTGACGGTCGGCCGGAGGTGTGTGTGCAGAACAGAGACACCCGCTGTCGCCAGCTTCTGGCTGAAAGGGGACCTGTGCACCCGTGGCGGGGATCCTCCCCCCTCTGGTATACAACAGAGGACACGAAGGAAAAAGAAACGACTTCACGGCACATAAAAACCTAGAGTTGAAGCAGAAGTGAAAGAGGAGGCAGCACACGGCATGATATCCCATCTCGCCGATTCTTTTGGCAACCTGAGTGACTGAGAACCACAACCCTGGGCCTTTCTCTCCCCTAGAAAACAAAGGTGCAGACGTGGACGCAAAAACAAGGGTGCTCAGTATACCCCCACTTCACACCCGCTCCCAGTTCAGCCTCACGAGCGCTCTGAGGAAGCTACAAATGTCCCTTGAGCATAAATTAAGGAATAAGGATTAGAAAAGATGAAGTGACCTGACCCCAGGTCCTCAACTCCAGAGCTAATGGTCGAACTCCTGGACCCGGCCACAGCTCCCGCCTCCCCAAGCTCGCTCGGCTGCTGGCGGGGTGGGAGGTGGGGAGAGGGCAGCGGGCTCAGGCTGCAAGTCCACGGATGCTCTGGGATGACCGGGTCTTGCTCGACAGCAGTGAGCTCTTCTAGAATAGAGACTGCGTTGGTCCTATGCAAAAAAAAAGGCCCGTGACGCCTGATGTCCACCATACGCACTGAAAAGAGCAAAGCTTGAATCAATTGCCCTTTATCGCCTGCTGTAGGAGCAGACTGCAGCTGAGCGAAGGACAGGAGTCGGTGTTCATCTTCGGGGACGCCAAGGTGGTTGAGAGGTGCCCTTCGGAGAGGTGCCAGAGAGGGCAATTCACCGGCCACAGTGGGGGAAATCCTATTTCTCAATGAGGAGGCGCACCAGCTGTTTCATAACATAAACATCTTACGAGTCCTGCCCACTCAGAAACCACTTACTATTTCCTCAGAAGCTCCCAGCAGGGACTAGCAGGTGCACAGCCCTCTGGGGCCTCTCCCCATAGAGCCACAGCCTGGGGACCCCACATGTGACCAGGTGTCTAACTAGGTACCCTAACACAAACCCCCAAACTCTCTGATCCAGCTTTATCCGGATCGGCTTGTCTGCTGCGTACGCCAACGCTACAAGCGAGATGCCATTACCCCTGCTTTATAGGTAAGGGGACCGGGGAACGAACAGGGTACACAACGTGTTAACTGTAGACGGCAACGAGAGGCAGGAAAGAGGGGGAAAGGTGTGAAGGATTTTATAGGATGGCGGGAAGGAAGTCGGCTGGAGGAGCGAAGGGCCCTGAATGAGGCCGGCCGGATGGCAGGTGCCGGAAGCAAAGGTAGAAGCATTCCGAGCGCGAGCTACCTTACGGCTGTCAGTACAGAGTCCCTCTCCCTCAAGATCACTCTGGATTCGGGGAGGCTGGCGGCCTGGCTGGAGCCACCGAATGGAAGGTAATTACGGACAGAAATGCTAATCAGGACGCTCCCGATGGATCCTTTCGAAGGAGCGATGGCTGTGGGGCGAAGGCCCAGTTCCTCACATGGGGGGTGGGGGGGGTTCCCCGAGGCCAGCCAGGCTACGAGGCTGTGGCGGTCAGAGAGCTGCGGGGGTGCGCTCTGCCGGCTGGAAGATCG
Source organism: Paguma larvata (assembly GCA_030068075.1). Classification (NCBI taxonomy): domain Eukaryota; kingdom Metazoa; phylum Chordata; class Mammalia; order Carnivora; family Viverridae; genus Paguma; species Paguma larvata. The sequence goes on along the minus strand of CM057833.1, from coordinate 96,611,110 downwards.
GCAGTGTCCATCTGCTGATGGAGCAATGGAACAGGACGCTCTGCAGACGAGAGGGCCACGTTCTCAGATCCCGGGGGCTGATAAGCCAGCCGGAGCTGCAGAGAGAAGGTAGGTGAGTGCGCAAGAAGTGACAGGAACCCCCCGGGCTAGCTGGGGAAGGAGAGCTGGGACGGAGCCCGACGCAGAACGGCCTGGAACAAACAGACTAACGAATGCACACGTGCTGAACCTGAGCCCGCACACCTGCCACTTTTCCCAACCGCACGGAGTTTGGCCCTTGAGATTCCCTTGCCCTCGAGAAACAAGCCGGGCACTCTGAATGACCGTGGACTTGATAAAAACGCGGCAGGTCAGTGGGCAGAAAGGAGAAAAACCAGGGTTCAAGGTAGATTCCACTTTCTGAAAAGAAAGCCTCCCTTAACCCTTGAAATGTCTGGTGAAGGCTGGGGGTTACCAAGGACCACGGGGTCTGCTGGCTGCCAGCCCCTCACGACCGGGAGGGGGCCACATTCTGGAGACCCCTGCCCCAAACACAGTGTTACACATAACCAAGAGGCACATCTGTGCTTAATGTAAACATACATGAAATAAGACTTCACATTAGTAGATGGTCCAAAGCAAAAGAACCAGATAAAATAATGCCTTGTTTATTAAAAGGACAATAAAATATATCGTGTGTTAGCTTTTCCTAAGAAGTTACTTTTACAGTTGCCCACTCAAACACCCACAGACAAACAACTGCCCTGGGCCCCAGAACTGCGCCCAGAGAAGACGCTTCTAAGCCGGTGACACAGCACACCGTGCAGATGGCCCGTTCTCACTCTCGGCTTGGTCACACTCAGCCGGGCGTCTCAATCTAGTTTCTCAGGGTTATCAGCATCCTCTTAGCCATTAACACCAATGTGTACTACAGCCGAAAAACTTGGTGTGATTCCCACGGCAACAGGGGTGCTGCCTGAGCTGAAGGAAGAGGGGTGTCCTGGACAGAAAGCGGAAGCGGGCCACAGACCCCAGTGTCGTCTGGCTTTGCGCCAAGTGTTGAGTTTGGGGGATGGGGGAGGCCCTCACGAGTTCTCCCCATCTGTGCCAGCACTCAGTCCCAGTGGGGGTCAGAGATCGCGCTCTGCCCACAGACACCTGCCCTAAGAAGACTCCACGTGGAAAGCACTGTCCCGTCTTTCAAAACGGGCCGCGTAAGCAAGTGTGGCTGGAGAGATAATGCTGGGCGGACTCGTGCTGCGGCTGCAAAACAGCACAAGACGGAATCAAAACACGGGCCCAGATGTGGCAGGGACACCGCAGCTGGAGCGCTTAAAGGAATACCCCGAAGTCGTCACAGATGTAAACATTCACAAGGTCAGAACACAGGCATCTTTACACGGAAGCTGAGCACAGAAGTCGTGATTTTTCCAAAGCGTCAGCAATAGCGAGCACTACATACACCACTTGAACTGGAAATAATCCCTGTTGCAACTTGGCGCCCCGCTTCCTCCTACCAGTTGCCTCTTTCTAAATCGGAGAGGTTACTGGTCTGACTCATTTAAAGAGGTCTCCAGAGCTGGCCCCACCATTTGAGAGACTGACCACACCGAGAACAATAGGAGGATTCCTAGGCGGCTGTTCACCATGAGGCTGACCGAGTGTACATACAGTCCACGGGGCCCCAGGGCTGCTGGCCTCTGGGGTCTCCCAAGGGTTGCAGCCCACCTGACTGTCCGGCTTAGAACTGTGAACAGCTGTCTGGTTTCCAGAAGGAGGGCCTCGGTTTGCTGTCCCATCACTAACAGCATCCCTGGGCCTTATCAGGAGAGGGACAAGCTCAAGTGCAGCACTTATCACACTTGAGACACACACACACACACACACACACACACACACACACACACAGCCCACTCACATCTGTCTAAGTCTGAGCTGGCTTCCATTCCTATGGGGGTGCTAATTATGCACAGTTCCATCCGGGTTGCGGTTTTGCACAGACCCGGCCCCGAAGCAGACACCCGACCTCAGCAAGGCAGCAGCCTGAGTGTAACGTCACCAGGCTCAACGGTCCCACTGACATTCAAAATGTGCGAAGAATGGAAATTTAGGTGGACGGGCCGCGTGGGGGGTGGAGGGGTACATTAAAATGAAGGAGAAGACCGAGGGGCGGGGCCTATTTCTGTACCGGCTGCTCCTGGGGCGGCCAAGCCACCTTGTGTTTGGTATTCCTAGATGTGTGGGGCTTTGCAAGCCGTGAACACGGCCCACCCGGATGCTTATCACTAAACTAGCATTTACCGAGTCATGTGGTGGTGTCACTCGGCAGCTCACAGACACCTGCTACTTGAAAGTTATTTCCTCTTGCATTTTCAAATTTTAGTCATTGATGAATTTTAGCTGTGGATAGACTGGCGGAGCCCTGGGCCCTGCCAGCGGCGGAAGATTTCATCTGCAGTTCTTTGAAATTCTATTACCTTGTAATTCTTCTCTAAGAAACCACCGAAAAATGGAAGAATGAGCACTGGGCTAGGAGTCACATGTCCTGTGTTTTAGTCTCAGGACTGACTCATAGGGTGAACGCGAATCAGGAAGTTGGCCACGGTGACTGCATTTCCTCTCGTTCTCTCCAGTAGCCGAGGGCCTACTATGTTCTGGTCGCTGTTCTAGGAGCTTATGATCAATCCATTGGTCAGCAAAAGAAAAAGACCCTTGCCCTTGTGGGGCTCATGGCGGCCTAGCTTGCCCTCTTCCTCCGCAACCTGCTGTCGCAGATTCAGGCAGAATCCGAATTTGAGAGGGAGGCCCTGGGCAGCTGGCCGCTCCATACTGCATCCACAAGCCTCCCGTGGCCCTGGAGCACTTGAAGTGGGGCCAGTCCACATTGGACACGCTGGGAATATAAAACACGCCCTGGATGCCCAGAACTCATTGCCATGATGGGTTAAATTGTTAAAACTCTCTTCACCTAATTTTGCTTTTTGATGACTTCTAAAATCTCCTGGTCCTACAGGACAGCACTGGTCTACGGTCCTCATTACAACGAAGAAACGGAGGCCTGAAGCGATAAAGGTGCAGCCAGGACCCAAACCTGGGCATTCTCACAAGTCGAGGCAGCCTCAGAGGCCGGGGGGAGGGAAGAAGACCGCGAGAGGCCTGGGCACCCGAGACAGCAGCAGCGCTCACTCCCAGCCAAGCCGCCGCGCACCAACACGAGGCAGGTGCTCACTGGGTGTCTGCTTCGTGTCTCCTTCCGGTTCGGCACTCTCCCCACCGCAGCTACCTTCCAGTTACTGGCCAAGGACATACAGAGTGAGCCCACCTCCCCAGCCACCGCAGGCACGGGTCAGGGGCGAACAGGGCATGTTTGGGGCAGGGTGTAGACAGCCAGGCAAGGTGGAGGATTAATTACCCTTTCTCCTAGCCTCAGCAGGGCCACGCCAGGGGAGAGAAGCCTAGGGCAACATAAGGAGGTGGGAGCGGCTCAAGATTCACGGAGAATTTTCTTAAAATGGGCCCACAGAGGGTGAATACGGACACAGTCATGGGACTTTTTGTGCTCATCCGGTAGAGCCTAGAAGAGGTGCGTGATGAGGTGCGGGGACCCTCAGGTGGGGTAACATCGGAGCCTCTCGGAGGAGTCTAAAGCTGGGTACAAATACAGTCTGGTGAGGAAGGAGCAGCACTGACGTGTTCGAGTATTTGAGGATGGATTCTGTGCGGCGAGGCAGGGCAGTTAGGAAGACTCGCCCAAGGGAGGTGGAGGATAAACCGAAGGTCAGAGGGTTCGGGTCCTGAGAAGGAGCCCAGGGTGGGGAGGGACGGGCGGTTCCCGGGAGTCCTGCAGCTGGTGTTGGAGGGGCACGGGACGGCAACTGGCCAGGGGACAGGCCTGCGACCGCTCTCACGGCGTCGCTGTCTACAGGGCCCCGAACCAGGTCAGCGACGGCAGGGAAACAAAAAGTTCAAAAGATAAAAGATCAGCAGAACTAGCAGCCGAGCGAGCTGGAGAGAGAAAGGCTGAGTGGCCACGTGAGGCCGGTGCTGAGGCAGACGGGTAGGAGGGGAAGGGCCGGGAGAGAGCAGGTCCCGGGCTCAGCCTAAGGGGTTTCAGCTGCCGGCCAATTGGTGGTCCCTGCCCTTCGGCTCCAAACCTAGCCGACTGAGGCCACCGTTTAGGAAAAGGCCCCAGACGCCACCCGGCATTTTAGGCTGGAGGCGTCCGGCCCAAAAAGCTTCCAGCACCTTGGCCTACCTAAAGGTGAGCTACCTAAAGTACACTTCCCTCTCTGAGAGGAACGGCAGCCGGAGGCCGGCCGAGCACTGCATCCAATTAACGGGAGCACCGTCTGCGCACCAGGCCCTGCTCTAGGGGTGGGGATTCCGCAGTGAGCCTTCCTGGGGCTCACGTGCCGCGGCGCGGAGACAAACGAGCAGAAACCAAGTGCCCGGACCTTCTGAAGCCGCCCCAGCTCCTCCCGCCTCCTCCCGAGCACCTCCCCAGGTCTTTTCACAGCTCACTGCCTTGGCCCCGCAGCACCTGGCACACACTGCTGCCCGGGAGCACTTAACCACTTACTGGCTCGATCCCTGTTATCCAAAAAATAAACACCTTCTGCAGCTCGGAGACCGAGACGCCAAAAGACTCTACGACTAAAACACAGGCTACACAGAGTTACTTAAAATCAACAAGGATATCTTCGTATTCGTTTTTTTTCCCTGTCGTTTCAGGAAGTTCTGCAAACAGTTCTAGGCTAGGCTAGAGGCAGCAGCTGTACAAAATCCACTGATTCTAAACAATTCCTACGGCTTTTTCTTACATAGGTGGGTCATACAAAGATGCTTCCTCTAAACCACTTAAATTCCAAACGGGATTTTCCTTATGCTACATTCAGTTAAAGGATAAAAAGGTTTGAGACCAGGAGTCTTAGAAGCATCACAAGAGCCCAGCACTACGGCTGTATCCAACTGTTTTCTTCAAACACAGGAACACTTGGTCAGACACTGAGGTGGCTACTTCATCATAATATAGCTTATGCCAGCTTGGTAGGCTGCAGTCAAAACACCAAGTTTTCTATACACTTTTCTATATTGTCTATACAGGACACAGTTTTCTATATTGTCTTGTGTATTTCCGTGACCTCACAAAAAAGCAATGAATCTTATCTAGCCAGAGGAGTGTTTTATCCCAAGTAACACCTTGGACTCCATATTACTTCCCTTTAACCCTAAACACACACACACACACACACACACACACACACCCCTGTTGTGAGACCAACAAACCCAACACAACAACACGAGTTTAATTCAACTCATGAAATTAGTCTCGGGCTTCCAAAGCTTCTCCTGTAACACAAAATAAAGGTTTACCACATCCAATTGGAGCCCTTGGCTTGTCATTCTTTGGTGACTGGCCCCCTGCACAACATCTCAAAGATGAAGACAAGGTACTACTTACTTGAGCAGTTTAAGAAAATCATGCCGTTTTCTAACTTTGTATCAAATGTGTCCCATGGCGGGCACTGGGGAGAACAAGGGCCCCACAGTCCACGCTAAGTTATCTTTATTGCTAGGCGGTTCTCTGGGCTTTCAGAAGCACGAGGACTTCTCTGTTCTTTGATGGGGAGTGCAAGATGTGCACGTGTGCCCTGGCCTTGAACACTGGGGGATGGAGGCCGAGTGGGGCATGTCGGGAAACGCAGGCGTGAAGGGTGCTGTCACTCGGGAAGGGGTTTCGGTGAGCTCCTTGCACTTCGCAGTACAGCCGAGGACACCGAGGAGGGAGAAGCATGGGTTATCACCTGGGTCACACTCATTCTGACAAGCGGGCCAGACCCAGGTCCCTTCCTTCAGAGGCACCCCAACCTCACCTCTGGGGACAAGGTAGGGATCGTGGAAGAAACTCGACATAAAGAGTGCTGCTGTCGGCTCTGCGCACAGACACGGTTACGAAACTAGGGACTTTTGTTTGGGGTAACGATTTAGAGGCCTCCTGGCCTAGAAAAAAACCCCAAAAAACTTTGTTTTGTTTTTGTTTTTAACACTGATGCTGTGTTATGGGGCTCTCCCTCCAGCTGCCTGAACGATTATATACAATCTACCAAAACCTTCTTTCTAAAACCTCCTTATTGAGCATAAAGGTACTCTAAAGATATGCATATACCTTAAGACACAAGGTTTCAGTTATCTCAAGTAAAAGCTGGACTCCAGAGATATTAAGTTTTCCATCTTCACAAACAAGAATGTCAAAGGACAGAACCCTTGCTGGTACAGCTCAGACCGCTTCCCTGAAAGCGAAGAGAAAAGTCAGCATTCTCTAGTACACACCCCTCCCCCTTCAATGGCGGGGTCTCACGTGTGGGTCTCACTCCCCTCAAAAATACCTTTGGGGATTTAAGACACAGCACAATTCTTAGTAAGCGCTCCTACCCCGCCCCGCCCCCACCCGCCCCAGGCTGCCTGGCTTGCTTTCAGGCCGGCTTCCTTGCCAAGTTACTCCCGTGGAAAGGTTAGTGTAGCCAACAATGGCCACTCTCATCCTCCCCCCTCCCACCCCCGGGAGGGCAGCTGGGCCAAGCCAGGAGTCTCCTTTAGGAGGATTTAATCATCTTTTCCTTTCTTTCCTGAGAAAGTTGGGGTTCCTATCCCACCGACCAAACATCCTGAATACCAACCGTCACAATACAAATGATTACAACGGTCTGCATAAACGCTGACTGTAGTGAGTGCCCTTTAAAGCACTCCATCGCTTGCATGCTGTAACTCCATTAAATAAATAAATTAATTAATTAATAAAATAAAATAAAGTTTAAAAAAGGCAGCAGGTCGCCACCTGCCTGACCTGCAGAAGCCTTCCTCCACACAGAAAGGAGGGACGCGGACCGAGCTGATCCCTCCCGCGGGGTCCAGCCTTATCGGTTGGTTCTAGCGAGGATGGGTGAGCTGGAGGGTTCTGTGGGGAAACTGCCCAGGCTTCTCTACGGGAAGTCCTCCCTTAGTTGCAGGCAGCGCAGTTTTGTTTTCTCTCCCACCTGCGTTCTGTGTGTAGGCGTACAGCCCTCAACCTGGACGGGTCAGGTTCATAGCCCTCCTCCGACGCCCCTCCCACCTCTGCGATCTGGGGCAGCCTCCCGCGGCGGCGGCCGCGCCTCTAAGCCACCCGCCGCACCGCTAGCCAGCCGAGTCAACTCACTGTCAGGCTTTCAGTCTACACGGGTAAGCAAGTTTCATTCCTAAAAGGGGAGGAACCAGGCAGGGCACAGACACCGTACTCCCGAGAGGTTTCCAGGAGAACCGCGGCGCGGAAGGCACTCGCTTGGACGCCTTTGCTGCTCACGGTGTCCACGGTCTCGTGGGAGTCCACGGAAAGTTTAGGGATCTCTGCCCTGCCCTCAAAGCCCGGCGCTTGGCCCCGAGCCGGGGCAGCGCGCCTCCCCTCCCCGGCCTGAGACGAGCCCCTGACCGCTGCGTCTCCAATTCAGCCTCCCAAAACCGCCGCATTCGAATTCGCGCTCGGCCGGCCGGCGGCGGCGTGCGTGCCCGCGGGAGCGCAAGCCAGCAAGGGGCGGCGGGGGCGCCGTCGGACCGGGACGGAGCCGCAGGGCCCCACCACCCGCTCTTCGGCCGCCCCGCCCGCGCCGGCCAGCGCGCAGCCCGCGGGACGCGCGGAGCAGGAACTGGCCGAAGTTTGCCAAGCCCCGGCCGAAGTCTCTGGAAAGTTGTAGCTCCCTCTCGGGGCGCCTCGACTGGTCATCGCGGGGGGCGGGGGGGAGGGCGTTGTCGCGGGAGCTGGAGGGGAGTGGAGCGCCGGGGGCCGGCACCTGTCTGCACCTCCCCTCCGGCTCCGGCGCCCCCACCAGGCTCTGGGAAGACTTGAGCTCGGCTCGACGAAGACAGACCCCCCGAAGGCGGAGCGCGCGGTTCTCTGGGGCCGCCCCTTCCTCGCACCTTTAGGGGAGGGGGCCGGGGACTCACCTGGGCGGCGGAAGAGGAGACAAGAGAAGTAGGTCCTTGGCGTGGGCAGCCCCCAGCAGGAGCGGCGCGGTCACTACAGCCCCCAAACAGCGGCACCGAGTGAGCGGGCTTGCCGCCGCCCCCTCCGTTCTTATACGGCCTGGCCCCGCCCCCGCTCGCCACCCCCGCCCCCACCCCCGCCCCTAAGCCTGCCCTCCCGGGGGAGCGAGGGGCGGGGTGGGGCGGAGCCGGAGCCCTCAGGGATCCTTCCGCCTGGGCGCTGACGGCGAGGGCAGGGCGAAAGCTGCCCTCTGATTGGCTCCTTGGGTGAATGGTTGCCGGGAGACGAGTAAATCTTCGGCAGCGGGAAGGGGCGGGGTGCTGAAGGAGGTAGCACTGCGCAGGCGCAACAGAGAGGGGCTGAGTTGACACCCCCTTAACTTCGGAGTTACCGGGACTCTCTTTCTACTTTCCACTATTTTCTGCTGCTGCGGTCATAGAACTCTTCTTCCCAGGCTTTTCCCATCTCCGTCCCGCTCCCTCGCGGGCCTGTTTTCCTCTTGCTTTCCTGGGGATTTTCGCGTTGGATCTCTCTCTTTCCAAGGAGTGGGGAGTGAAACCCCTACGCTTACCTCTGGCGTGCGTTTTGAACTCGAAAAAAAAACTTAGGAGAACCTTCCCTTTTCCCCACGCAAACTGCCTGGAGGCCGTCGGGGAAAAAGGGCAGGCGCCATTGGCTCTCTGGCCGCAGTTACCACCTGTGCGCGGTTAGTGGGACTGCGGGCCTCGAGGAATTCGTCGCCAAGCCTGGCAACCGCGACAGCTTGGGGCCTGCTCAAAATGCCGCGGATGTTATATAACATGCAAGCGGGGCTTGGCCACCATCCACTCGTTCCATAGCCAGCGGTTTAGAGTCCAGCTTCTAAGTTCAGATCAGTCTGGGGTGGGGTCTGCCCTTACCACCTATCTGTAAGGCTTCTGGCAACTAAGTCAAACAGCCCTCCGTAAATCTGCTTCTTCACCTGTATGACAGGGCTAAAAATGAAGCAACTTTCTAGGCTTCTATAAGTATTAAAGAAGAGCATAGAAACCTGCTCGTGGCAGCGTCTGTTGTAAAGTGTGTGGTAGAAGTGTTTATATCAAACAGCAACTCTTGTTACTTATCAATAAACATTTATTGAACTTGTACTCCTCTTCTGCCGGGCGGTGGGGGAAAAGATTACTTCCTAGATGCAGCATTTATTTCCCTCTCCCTCCGCTTCCATCCCTGCCAGAAATACCGAGGTCTGCCAGTATTTCAAGATGGGGGGAGGAAAGGTCTCTCGGAACCTTAAAGAGATAGGGTATCAGTATGCAGTGATGTCCATTGTTGGACATGAAGTCGGGATATATGGTCTGATTTTTTTTTTTCACTTTTCAAGGTATAAATTCAGTATAGTGCACAAAGCTGGTGTATACACAATGATGAATTTCTACCTATGTGTTCTCTCACGAGGCTGCCAACCAGATGAAGATGGAAGATGAAGAACATCTCCAGCTTCCTCGTGACCCTCCCCATTCAGTGTCCCACGAAGGTAACACTACTGTGACCTCTATCACGATAGATGAGTTTTCCAGTGTTTGAATTTGATGCGGATGAATCACATGTATGTGCATTTTGGGTCTGGCTTCTTTCATTCAGCAGTGTGTCTATAATAATCATCCACTTTGTTGCATGTAACTATGATTTGTTCTTTTCCTTGGCTGTATATTACTTAACCTATATAAATAATTCAGTAATTTATATACTCATTCTCCTAGTGTATGTTTGGGTAGCATCGCGTTTTTCTCTACCATGAATGAAGTTGCTACAAACTATCATGTTTTTCTAGCTTCAATGAGATGTCGTTGACAAAGAAAAATTGTGTATAAAGTGAACTACATGACGTTTTGATATACAGATACATTGTGAAATGATTACCACAACCAACGTCATTAACATAGCCATCACTTCACCTAGTTATTTTGTGTGTGTGTGTGTGTGTGTGTGTGTGTGTAGTGAGAATGCTTAAAATGAACTCCGTTTGCAAATTTCAAGTACGTAATACAGTATTATTAATTATAGTCACCATGCTGTACATTAGATGCCCAGAACTTATCCATCCAGCATAACTGAAACTTTGTACCCTCGGCCCTACATATACATACCTTTTATGTTGGATTTATATTCATGATTGGAATTGCAGAATATATACATATTAAGCTTTAAATATACTACCAAATAGTTTACTGAAGTGATATAATAATTTGCATTCCAGCCAGTGGTAAGAGACTTCCGGTTGCTTCACATCTTTGCCAGTATTGGTATCGTCAGTCTCTTCAATTTAAAAAAGTGGGTGTGTATTTCATTGTGATTTAAATTTACATTTACCTGATGATTAGTGATGTTGAGCACTTTTTATGTGCTTATTCGCCATGGGATACCCTTTCAGTGAAGTGTCTGTTCCAGTCTTCTGCCTTTTTGTAAAGAGTTGTCTATCTTAGTGATCTGTAAGCATTCTTTACATATTCTAGGTATGAGTCCTTTACCCAATATATGTGTTACACATATCTCCTCCCAGTCTGTGACTTCCTTTTCGTTCTCTGAATGTTATCTTTTGACAAACAGAAATTCTTCAGTTTAAAGAAGTCTACTTCATTAATCTTATTTTTTATGATTAGAGCTTTCTATGTCCTGTTTAAGAAACCTTTATCTGGTGTAAGGCCATAGGTATCATCTCCTTTGTTTTTTTCTAGGAGTTTGATTGCTTTAACCTTCACATTAAGGTCTATGATTCACCTCAAATTAATTTTTTTTTTGATGTTTATTTCTTTTTGAGAGAGAGAAGCAGACAGAGTGCAAGCGGAGGAGGGGCAGAGAGAGAGGGCAACTCAGAATCTGAAGCAGGCTCCAGGCTTTGAGCTGTCAGCACAGAGCCCGATGCGGGGCTCGAACTCACAGACCGTGAGATCATGACCTGAGCTGAAGTCGGACGCCCAACCGACTGAGCCACCTAGGCGTCCCTCAAATTAATTTTTTGTACAGTTTGGGATCAAGATTTATTTTTCCTTTTTTGGATGCCCAATTAGATCAGCACCAAGGGCAAGGAGTTTTGTTGAATGAATGAATGAATGAATGAATGATTTGTCGAATGAAAAATTCATTTAAGAGCAGAACAAAGCAGCCAGTTACTTAGAATCCAGAATGTCCAGAAAAACCCAAGACACAAGATCACAATTCACTTAAAGCAAAACTTTATATTACATTGACTCTTGGACCATTTCTGTTTTTTCAGTACCTTGTGGATACCACTAACACAAGTAGCTTCGGGGTAAGACACAGTTCAGAAATTCTTACCTAGAATTTGATCTGGCATGGTTTGGTTCTACCTTTGTTTAGGTAAAATTTTGTTCAGCTTCCTGACTGGTTGGTAACATTGACCATTAGCGAGGAAGGGAGAACCAAGAGCCAGAAAAGAAATTAATTTTTCGAATATGTAATTTTTACATGTATATCTTTTATACATGTAATTTATACATGTAATTTTTCATGTATACCTTTTTCCTTGGGCCCCTTTTTATTCTTGGGGCCTTACTTGACTTTTCTAGAATTTTGTCTCTGATTTTGTTTGTTTGTTTGCCTATTTCGTTTTATGAAATACACATTGTTCTTTCTACCTCATAAAACTGTGGCATCCTGGAGCTGGAAATAGTCTCGGGAAGTCATCGCCCATTGGACACAGAACCAGATATTGAAACTGTCTTTTCAAGATTATTGGCACCTCCTTGCCAAACTCCAGCTCCTGTTGGAACACATCCAATCAAAAGAGTTTAACGACCTTTGCATTTTGAGCGGGTCACTTACCTGTACCCAGGAAAACTGAGGAAAGAAAAGCAGAGAGAGCAAGTAGTCTTTAAAATGGTCACTTGTGGCCATGACCCTGAAAATGTTTTATGTCTCAATAGAATCTTATTTTGATTACTCAGGAAGCGAAGAAATTCTATTATCGATTATCCTTGTAAGGCAAAAACGCCCCACTTCTGTTTAGTGCCCAGATAGCCTCATTTATTAGTTTCTTAAGTCTGAAGTTTTTGTATAACCTTATCTCAAGGGGGATTGTCATGATAAACACTTACTAAAATACCCTCCTCTAAATATCTTTCTTACAATGGTTTTTCAGCGAAGTTTGGATTATGTATACTGACATATGGAGAAGCACACAAATCATAAAAGCACAACTCAATGAATTTGCACAAACTGAACAGCGCTGTGTCACCAGCACGTAGATGAAGAAACAAAGGAGCACACACGGCACCGTGGACCTAGTTCAAAACCACCACAAGGCATCGTCTACACCCTAGTGAGTCTGTGGTGGGGCCCAGGCATGGCTCGGCTTTCCACTTCCCACCTAGAACTCTTGCTAATAAATCTCTATCTCTTCTCAGGCCCCTTCAGGTCAAAATTTTTTCTTGGGCGTTGCAGAAAAAGAACTTGGTTTGGAGTAAGAAGGCATACATTTTATTTAGAGCAAGGCATAGGAGGAATGGACCTAAGACTAGTCAGATTGGTTGGAGCTAGAAGGAGGGAGCCGGCTACATCTTTGGGCAGTGTGCTCATGGCAGGCCCAAGCACAGCATGGCCTTGGAGGCCCTGGGGAACCCAGGCAGCATGAAGAGAGTAAGATAGGGAACCAGAAAGGGGGAGAGGGTGACGGTGGCACTTCCAGAGAAAGGAAGATGCCAAATATGGGTAGGACTAACTTCATCTCCCTGAGTTAGTGTGTGTGGACACCCTTCCTGCCAACCTTCCTGACGGTGTTACAGAGGAAAGGATATAGGGGCTTATCAGATGGCTCAACCTCTCTGAGTCTTGGCTTCTAAATCCAAAAATGGGAGGGTTAATTAACCTCTCTGCTTCGCGGAGTTGTGGCCCAATCACATGAGGGAGTGAATGCATGTGAAAGCAGTTGCCCCCCTTTTGTTAAATCTTTTTTTTTTTTTTTTTTTGAGACAGAGAGAGAGAGCGAGAGAGAGAGAGAATATCCCAAGCAGGCTCCATGCTCAGTGCAGAGCCCGACACGGGGCTCAATCCCACAATCTTGGGATCATGACCTGAACCAAAATCAAGAGTCAGACACTCAACTGACTGAGCCACCCAGGAGCCCCGAAAGCAGTTGCTTGCCCCTTTATAATATTTCTCTCTGTTTTGCCTGTGGGCCCTTTCTCTTTTTTACTCTCAGGATGCCTTGGCAAGCAAGTCTGATGAGGAAGGTAAATTCTCAACACGTCGTTGTGGCTCCCTTCACTTCTGGGGCCACAGATTTCTGCCCTCCCTTCAGGGAAAGGGGTTCCATGAAAGTGTAAATTGTTAGCTGATCATATCACATCTCCCGACCAACCATGTCCACTCTGAACCTGACTTACACTTAGATCCCAAATGTCTGTCTCGCCAGCTGTTGTAATGCCTGAGACTCCTGGCACTCAAGTCCATGCCTGTTGGGGAAGAGACTCCTATTGTTCCCACCTAATTTGCCAGAAGAAGAGGATGCCCACCTGCTAAGAATGGCCAACTCACCTGCCAGCTGTGGTTCTCAATGTTCAAACATTGGCCTCTCAGGGCTCACATCAGCCTGGATTTGGAGTTGCAAGCATTCAAAACAGACTCTGGAAGACATAAGCAAAATGGAATTTACTTAGAAGGTACTGGGGCGCCCCTAGCATCAGCAGGCTGCCTGGAGAGTTTGGCCGATGGGCTCCGCAACCAGGAACGAGGCTGAAAGATCCTACCGCCTAACTGGTCCAGGGAAGATGCCACGAAGTTCTCATAGACATGACACACGTTGCCATTACTGCTGTCGGAAACTGGATATAATTGCCGTCGCCATCATGGCCGCCACCTATCGGCAACTGGAATCTTTGTGTCTCTGTTTCTTCCTACCACTAGCTTCTGATTCAAAATCTGGGTGGGAGCATCTGGTTGGCAGAGCCCAGATCATGGGCCCAAGCCCTGGTGACAAAGATGGCTCAGAAACAGATTACGTGATATTTTCAGCTTTAACTCTGGAGAGTGGGCTCTACCGCTTAACCCAGGGGATTCTCCAAACGGAGGAAGTCTGTTCAGATGCTAGATGGCCAGAACATGTGTCTTTTCCTTGCAGCCTTTACATCCATTTCTTGTGAGCGTTGCTTGAATGAATCGGCATCCTTTGATCCATCTAGCTCTGGGACGCAGACAAGTTTCTGAAGCCTACAAATCGGAGGACCAGGAAATGGATTCTTGAGAATCTCCAAGGACGGAGGCCATCCAGTTCACACGACCCTGCCAATATTCTCTGCTCCTGGCCAGGTGACGCTTTTCCTCTTCAAAATTCTTAGAATAGGCCCTGAGTGGATGTCTGGTGTAAGAATGAAAAGAAAAGAAAGAAAGAGATCTTGGATAACATCCACCCACCCCAACCCCATCCCCACTCCCCACCAAGCCGTGGTTTCCATTCCTGGCTCTGCGTTGCATTAGCCACCACTCTGAGCCTCAGCTTACCTGTCTGTAAAAAAAGAAAAAAAAGGACTTACCTGCAGCACCTACGGCTCCAGCGGTGACACGAGGAAGTAACGAGTGTGCGGCAGTGCTGCCCAGCACATCATGGGGTTGGCTGCCTATAATGACAGTGTCCCAGGGCTGGCGCTTGTGTAACAGGCGGATTTACCGAGAGGGGACGACTGTTTGCTCAGCAGCCTAGAAGTCTATAATTAGACTGTCACAACATCAGCAAAAGTACAGGATCAATGTAATCAGAGAAGAAATGGAAAAGAACACAGCATCAGTCAAAGCCTCCAGTGGGTCCCCGTGGTTTCCGGAGCACTAATCGCCCAGGGAGATTCAATGTCCCGCTTGTGGGCTTCCTCCTGGTGATGACCAGGTTGGTTTGGGCCTCCGCCGACTGCCCCCCTGAGCCGCCCGCCCTCCCCCTCCTCCCTTCCTCTGCTCACCGAGTCTTCGGGATGAGAGCCCAAGGGAGGCAGGACTTGTACCCAAAACTTAGTGGCCGAGGCACCTCCAGTCCTCATGATGTGTATGTGTGCTGGAGTAGAGGGGAGCCAGCTTCTTTAAGATGAGATTCCTGGGACCCGTCTTGGCCCTATTGGGTAGACGCCTTAGAACCTGCCTTTAGCGCATCCTCAGATGATTCTGTGCACCCTGAAGCCTGAAGGCCACCAGGCTGAGCTATCCTCCTGCCCCCTCGCTCCTACTATGCACCTGGCATGGCCATAGCCATCGGGACGGCAGCAAGATCCAGGCAGCCAAGGTCAAAGGCCCACCTCAAAGCCAAGGACTGAGAATGGGCCTCTTATTTTCTTTTTAATCACATTAAGAATTCCAAGCTGCAGACACGTTTATCTCATTAATCCGCATGACATCTGATCTAGGGGTAATGGCCAGTGTCTTTAGTTTCCTTCAACCAAAGTGGATCGGGGCCCAGATCTACCCCCAGAGGATCTGGATCCGACAGCTTGAATCCTCTTAGATAGAAACAGCTAGATTTCACAAATCCGTGATTTCTTTATTTCTTACACGGGTTCTTAACAGAAATAATACATGGTGCGTTGTATAAAAATGGGAAAATGTAGAGAAGCAGAAGGAAGAGCGAGATCATTACTAACCGCACAACAACAGTCCTGTTAACACTTCCCTCCACCCGAGTGTGTGTGCGCGTGTATACACTAACACTCATATAGTCAGCCAGCTAGGAGAGGGCTGCCTGGTGGGAGCTGTAGCCTCTAGGTGAGCAGTGACCTGGAGCTGGAGGAAAAACACCTGGCTGCTCATGCCCCGTGCCCTCCGATCTCCTGCCTGCGTCCCCCTGTGGCCAAGCTCAAGCAGAAGCAGGTCGGTGCAGTCCCTGGAGGTCAGCCTCCCTGAGACACAGACTGGGGAGTTGGAAGGGAGGAGAGAGGGGCCGGATGGGCGAATGGAGGCTGTCCAGTGTGCTTTTCCATGTGCATTTATGAATGCAATGGACGGTTTTCAATTTCTAGAATTCCAGATCTAGAAAACGCAGTGTTCTGTTTTAATTCTCTCCTTGACCACAGCGAAGGGGTGCACTGTTATTTTGTGGTGTTGCCCTGAACACAGTGAGTTAGGAGCCCTGGCTGCGAGCTCTGACTTCCCTGTTTGCTCGTTTGGGGCAGAGCCAGCTCTTCAGTCATTCAGTCAATGTGGTCTCCTCCTTAATGTAAGACACGGTGCTGGGCACCGGGGAGGAGTCCAGAGGACCGGCCTCCAGGAGCTCACGGCCTCACAGGGACTGAGGGGCACAACAGAGTATCCATAGACCAGGCAGAGGGGCAAGCCCCAAGTGGAAGACACAAAGATCTGCACTTACAATGGTGACTTAGAAGCTCATATTTTAGGCCAGTAGTAATTGATATTTATTAATAATAGGTAGTGTTTACTATATACCGGTGCTGTTCTGAGTTCCTTATAGGCATTTATATTATTTAATCTCCCAACAGCCCCATGAGGTATTGTATTATTCTCCTTGCGTACCTAAAGAAACTGAGACATGAGAATGTTAAACAGTGAAGCTTGAATATGAATCCAGACAATCTGATTCAAAGGCCCATTTTCTCAAAATCTACATTCTACTGCAATGAGTCTGGGATCAAAACCACTTGAATAATAGGGGGTGCCTGGCTGGCTCAGTTGGGTTGGGTGTCCAACGCTTGATTTTGGCTCAGGTCAGGATCTCAGGGTTCATGGGATCGAGCCCCGTGTCAGGCTCTGTGCTGTCAGCACAGAGCCCGCTTGGGATCTTTCTCTCTCTCTCTCTCTCTGCCCCTCCCCCATTCGCACTCTCTCCCAAAATAAATAAACTTTAAAAACACTTAAAATGAAACTACTTTAGTAATAATTCTAAGTCATTTTTTGCCTTTTGAATTCTCATTCTCTCAGGAGTGCACATTGGAATCTCCGGACTCCAGACACTCATGACATGGGTCTGAGGCTAATGGAACATGAGCTGTGTGTTCTTGTGTTTTAAAACGTCCTCAGTTTGGGGGCGCCTGGGTGGTTCTGTCAATTAAGCATCTAACTCTTGATTTCGGCTCAGGTCATGGTCAAAGAGTTCATGAGTTCAAGCCCGGCATTCTGCTCTGCGCTGATAGCTTGAAGCCTGTTTGGGACTCTCCATCTCCCTCCCTCTCTGCCCCTCTCCCACTTGCATGCACTTTCTCTCTCTCTCAAAATAAATAAATAAACATTAAAACTTCCTTCAGTTTTAATTTCTAATGCAGTAAATACCCATAGAAATAGCTCACCTAAACGAAAGTTCTCTGGTGTTCTCAAGGGGGTTCTAAGGTGTAAAGGGGTCTCGAGACCAAAAAGTTTGAAACCACTGCATTACTCGTATCCTGTGGGGGTTCAGTGAGAGTTCCTGTTGGATTACTGGATAAAATTTATCACCACTAGTCTCCTTGCCTAAATCATAAGACGGTGTAAGGCAAATTCTACATGAGAGAAGTACAGAATGCAAAGGAACCCAGAGAAGTCACCTGGTCCATTTCTTGGCTTTGGGGAGGACTGTGGGCTTCCCTGCCCCTAGCCACCCCATGGACCTGCTTATGGCCAGAGTGACCACATTCATCTTTTCCAGAACCCCTGGGCCAAGTCTATATACTAGGTCAGGGCTTTAACTTCTCCAGGGATTTGAGAGTACCCATTTTAAAGATGATCCTAATAAGATACATCATCTCATTTGTGAGAAAGAGTAGAAGTTTAAGGCTTTGTGGTTTTCAGTGGAATAATACAGTTTTAATTGCCTGTGGAGATGTATAAAACATGATTGCAGTATGCCCTAGCATTTTTAGTCTATGAAATGGGAAGTCATAGTAATTGATTTTCAATTAATGGATATTGGGAATTGTAGCAAATGAATTTTAGCCAATCATGGGGAAAGACTAAAACCTAACACTAGGGAGAGAATAAAAGCATTGGTATTCCTGACTTAAAAGTGAAAAAAAAATACTCAGTCATTAAAAAGGATGAGATCTTGCACTTGTGACAACATGGATGGACCTCGAAGGTATTATGCCAAGTGAAATAAGTCAGATTGAGATAAATATCATATTTCACTTACATGTGAAATCTAAAAGAAAATAAAATGAGTGAATAAACAAACAAATGGGAGAAACAGACCCATAAATACAGAGAATAAACTGATGGGTGCCAGAGGATATGGTACTTGGGTTGGCAAAATGGGTGAAGGGTAGTGGGAGATACAGGCTTCCACCGATGGCATAAATAAGTCACAGGAATAAAAGGTATGCCGCTGAGAATATAATTAATGATACTGTAATGACATTGCGTGGTGACAGACGGTCGCTACACTTGTGAACACAACATAATATGTAGACTTGTGGAATCACTATGTTGTACACTGAAATGTAACGCTGTGTGTCAACTATAATTTAAAAAAAATAATAATTGTTTTAAAAGTGAAAAGAAAATAGGAAATGTAAGTAGTGAGAATTCTAGGCTGGTGCCCACTATCCGTTTCTCCTTCCCTGACTGGGGAACTGCCACAATGCTTGAGTGGAACTGAGGTGGTCGTGCCCAGTGTCCTAGCGGTGGGCACGAGCCATCAGTGTACTTCCATCCCCTTGCCCTGGGATCACTCAGGGATGAGAAGTCATCTCACGCCTGTGTTCAGTGGCTGGAGGAAGGGAAGTGGTGACAGTTCATCTCTGTCTGGGCAGGATGGTGGGTAGACGTGAGTTGCGGGATGGGTGCCATTGTTTGCTGCCTTGAGAGAAGCCAGTGTGTAATGAGACCTACTCACCGGCAATAGCAGGACCAACAACTCCAGGACAGCCATATCAGAAAGCCACACTTGCCACCAAACCTTTCTCTTCAGGGGCCCACAATTCCCTGTGCATTAGCTAATTGAACTGTGTTTTCTGGTACTTAGCAACCAAGAGCGTCTGACATATTAAATAACTGTTCTTTCCACCTCCAACACTGTCAGACAGAGAAAAGGACTGTCATGTTGAGCAAACAAAAATTGTCAAGTCTGACAACTTAAAGACAGACCCGATTGTACGTCACCTTCCCTCAAGCTGAACTTCCAAATGACATCTCCCTTCATTGTCCCCAAGTCCCTCTGCCCCCCTTCCACACAGGCACTTCCCATACTAGTGTTGTTTTTGTTTACAAATAAAACTGTCCTTCCCTGATTTATTGTGTAGTGACCAAGCATCAGAAATTGTAGCCCGAGGGGCACCTGGGGCTCAGTCAGTCAAGCTTCTGACTCTTGGTTTCAGCTCAGGTCATGATTTCACAGTTCGTGAGTGTGAGCCCCACATCAGGCTCTGTGTTGATAATGCGGAGCCTGCTTGGGATTCTCTCTCTCTCTCTCTCTCTCTCTCAAAAACTAAATAAATATTTAAAGAAATTTTAGCTTTAGCAACCAACCAAAGTTTCTCAAATGTTAAGGAAAGCAGAAGCCTAGGAGGGGAGCACAACACATACCATGATGATAATTCAGCCAACTTGAGGGCCAGTACTTGAGGGCAGCAGGACAAAAGCATCAGCATGAAGGGCATGGCTCACACAGGGGTTGGAAGGATGGGCTCCCAGATCAGACTGGCTGGGTTCAAGTCCCACCTCTGCCTGTTTCTTTTCTTTCTTTTTTTTTTTTTTTGGTAATTATTTTTAATGTTTATTTTTGAGAGAGGCAGAGCATGAGTGGAGGAGGGGCAGAGATCGGGGGAGAGACAGAATCTGAAGCAGGCTCCAGGCTCTGAGCTGTCAGCGCAAAGTCCGACGCGGGGCTCGAACTCACAAACCATGAGATCATGACCTGAGCTGAAGCCGGACACTCAACCGACTTGAACCCTACCCCCGCCAAGCATCCCTGCCTGTTTCTCAGAAAGCATCATTCGACCTTGTTAAACCTCAGTTTCCTTATCTCAGCAAGATGGTGATAATAAGGGAACCTCTGTCATCTGGATGTCATGAGGATTAAATGAGCTAATTCATGTTCACTCGTGAGTGTGTATGGCAAACAGGAAGTTTTCAAAAAATGTTAGCTAGAGACAGTCCCAAGAGACTTTCCCTCCCAAGGACTCAGTGTCCTCTCCCGACAAAGGGCAGGGAATGCTCCAGAGGATCTCCAGGGTCCCTGCTAGCCTGATGTGCCCAGAGCTGACTTGTGCACAGTGTCCTCAGAAGCACTGCAGGGGCTGTTTGTCCCTCGGGCCCTCAGAGAGGACATCAACATCTGTTTTGTTGTTGTTTGTTGTTGTTGTTTTCAGTGTAGAAACTGTAGCGAGGAAACCCAGGGCCAGTCCATGCTGGTCATCACATACATGGCATGAGAAGAGCAGGGCCATGAACGTGGGCTGGAAACTCTAAGTACTGTGTCATTCTGCCCTCAGGCCCTTAGGGTGCCCACCCATAAATAGGGCCACCCTCCCTGTCTCTCAGACAGACCTCGGGGAGTATGCGAAACAACCCCCCGATGTCAGAAAGTGCCTGTCAGGGGCACCTGGATGGCTCAGTTGGTTAAGCATCCGATTTCAGCTCAGGTCATGACCTCCCGGTTTGTGGGTTCGAGCCCCATACCGGGCTCTCTGCTCTCAGCACGGAGACTGCTTTGGATTCTCTCTCTGTCCCTCCCCTGCTTATGCTCTCTCTCTGTCTCCCTCAAAAATAAATAAATAGGGGGCGCCTGGGTGACTCAGTCGCTTAAGCATCTGACTTCAGCTCAGGTCATGATCTCACGGTTTGTGAGTTCGAGCCCTGCATCGAGGTCTGTGCTGACAGCTCAGAGCCTGGAGCCTGCTTCGGATTCTGTGTCTCCCTCTCTCTCTGCTCCACCCCCGATCGCTCATGCTTTGTGTCTCCCTCTCAAAAATAAATAGTAAGCTGGAGACCACCAGCCACCACCACAGTGAGTGGTGGGAAAGAGTGCCACCTGAGGTGGTGGCAAAATAAAGCTTTCTCCTTAGGCTGCAGATCCTGAAGGCTTGTGTGAAAGCTGCTGGGTGCAGGGGGTGGGGAGCGGAAACCGAGGAGACAGGAGCCCCACAGAGACCCCAGACAGGGGTGGGGGGGAAGAGCTGACCTCACAGCACCTGGCACCTGATTGGAGAACGAAACTGTGACGGCAGCTCCAGAGGCTCCCTTTTCTCCCTGCGTCCTCGGCACTTAATAACCACCTCTGATAATTAATGAGACTTTGCTCTTTTTTTTTCCTAGAGTCTTCTCCCACTACAAATTCCCAACTCATTTGCTCTTGAAAATTTAAACTCCCAGAGAGGAAGTCTGGGGGGCAGGTAGGCACAGGCAATCCTACTCGGGCATGCGTTTTCTCTCTGGTGGCTTCTAGGCTGGCCTCCCTGGGCCAGAAGCGCTCAGCCGCGGTCACACGGGCGGGATCACAGGGGACAGGTGCTCCGGGAACAGCGGTGGGGGGGGGGGGGGGCGGCGAGAGCCTGGGGCCGTCAGCTACAGGGACGGCGGGCTGATCGACACGCGACAGTGTGACACGGCTGTACACAGGCGGCATGGGCTTTTTCCTCCCTCCTTTCTCATTGTCTTGTTTCGGGCCCATCCATCCCAGGCCAAAGATCCTTCCCCACCGAGCCGGCGCCATCCCCAAAGCAAAGGG
This sequence comes from Paguma larvata, assembly GCA_030068075.1. Taxonomy (NCBI): domain Eukaryota; kingdom Metazoa; phylum Chordata; class Mammalia; order Carnivora; family Viverridae; genus Paguma; species Paguma larvata. The sequence goes on along the minus strand of CM057833.1, from coordinate 96,589,490 downwards.
ATTATTGTGCTGGTAGAGCCTGGGAGCTGTGATGGCCTGTCTCCCAAAGGGCTTGTTTTTGTATGAAAGAGCCTCAAAGAATCACAGGCCTGGTGCTCGCACACTGTACAGAGCGAGTTTTGTAACCGCGTGGGCCCCGGTCTGCACGAATTAGCTAAGGCAGAGGGCGAGCTGCCGGTCGGGACCCAGCCGCTGGGGAGCAGGCTTCCGACTGCGGCGTTGGGAAGCCTGTTTTGGAGCCGCTTGCTCACGTCCACCTGGGCCAGGTGAGACGCCTGCCTTGGCCATGCTGGTGGGAGCTGTGACAGTATGGATGGTTGAAAGTCACAGCGGAAAGGGAGTGACCCGCTGTCACTGTGGCCAGAAGACACTCTGGCCATTGTGCTGAGTCAGCACAGAGCAACTGCAGGGGCGGGGGGCGGGCAGGGGTACAGGATGGCCCCCCCATCAGGAGCGGGAGGCACTCGTCACAGGGTCCCATCAGGTCTGGTGTCAGTTCCCTGGGGAAGAGGTGTGTCAGCCACACCGGAGACAGCCGAGCCCTGTTCCGGGGGTCTTGACCTGAAGTGCCAAGAGAGGGCTTCCCATCCGTGGGCATCGTTGGTCCCTTCATGGAGGACTTTGTTCTTCAAACTTCAAGGCCATTGGAATCACCTGGGATACTTGTGCTATACATTCCCATGTCCCAGCCCCAGAGGCTCCCATCCGGGGTCTTTGATTTTCACAAGTACCCCAGGTAGTTCTGACGCAAGTGACCAAGGGCCCCACCTAAAGAAACCTGGTCTAAGAGGAGGGGTTTGATGTCAGGTAAGCCTGGATTCATAGCAGTATGGCCTTTGGTAAGCTGTTTAATCTCTTCGGGCCTCAGTTTCCTCTTCTGAGAAATGGGGACAAATAATACCCACCTTGTCGGGGCATCAAGGAGAATAAAGGATATGAGGTGCCGCTCTCGAGGGCATGGGAAGGGTGGGCACGGGTGACAGAATCTAGCCCAAAGCTCCCTTGCAGAACTGTACTTGTCAAGGGGCCCTGTGTGCAGGAAGGAGCATCAATTCGAGTGTCCTGAAGAAATACCAGCTTAGGACGTTCTGTTCAGAATGTTTGTTGATGCCGGACGTGCGTGTACCCCAGCACACACACACCCTCCTCCTTCCTCTTTCAATGGGACAAGCCCTCTGCCTGGAAGCCCTCATCGCTCTGTCAGGGGCCCCAAACACACTTGTCAGCGGGGAGTATGTTTCTGCACTGACGTCACAACTGTGCAGACACCTCACACAAATACCGCAAGGATTCTTAGGTCCTACACTTTGTTTTTTCTTTTTTTTCCCTTTTTTTAATGTTTATTTTTGAGAGAGAGAGAGAGAGAGAGAGAGAGCAAAGAGGGGAGGGTCAGAGAGAGAGGGAGACAGAGAATCTGAAAGCAGGCTCCAGGCTCTGAACTGTCAGCATAGACCGCGATGCGGGGCTGGAACTCATGAACCGTGAGATCGTGACCTGAGCCGAAGTCGGATGCTCAACCGACTGAGCCACCCAGGCGCCCCTTGGTTTTTCAAGTAGTATTTCAAGAATTAGTGACCAGCCATTGGATGGATAGGATATTCCGTATGGGCAAACGCGTGGGCTCACTGAGAGATGGGAAGAACCGGTTTTTGGCTGGTTTTATACACATTCATGTTTGAGGATTTGCTCTGTTTATACAGAGCACCCAGCAATCCCCAAATTCCACTAGGCACACTTTAACCTTTGGAGATTAGAAAGTTACTTTAAAATCCTCCTTTTTAATAATTCCAAGTCAGGACAAACCAGCTTCTACCCAGTTAAGCCTACCACCCATGGCGAACACCCGGGAATTATGTCTGCCCCACACGAAACAAGTTGGGGACCTTGGCGGGAGTGCTTCTGAGCTTCAGGGTCCCCAGCCTCACGGCGAGGGGTCCCATACCCTTCTAGCCTGCAATCTATGTGTCTGTGTGTCGGACACAAGGGAATTGGCCTTCATGTTTCTGCGGAGTGACGCTCGGGCTTGGTGCGGCCTCACTGCCAATACAAAATCCTCGCTGCCAATGACCCGGTACGAAATGCATTTCCATTTGTTTCGCACCGAACAAATTCCCGAGGTCAGCCATCTAACAGAGTGGAGTTGGCGGTAATGGAGAAAGCCCAAGACGAAGGCATGGTTTTCAGCACTAAGGACATGAGCTGAGTCTTGCTAGCAGCTGGAGAGTGGGAGAAAGTGCACAGCTCCTCTGGGCATCCACTTGCCATCGCGTCAATGAGAGTCCCCGCTTGTCCTGCATTGTGTAGGGGAGACACAGCTCTGAGAAACCACGTGTCTCTGCCACCCACCATGACCCTCCCCTGCGCCGCGTATCAGGAAGAGCAAGGCTAGCTTCGTAGCGGCCGTCGCGTCCAAGGTGGCATTGGGCAGCGTCAGCCAGATGGTGGGGACACAGCCTGGCGTGGCACTCCATGGGCCCCTGGTCACACCAGGGAAGGCTCTGAGAGGTGATTACAGAGCTTTGGAGCAAAGCCGACCGCATCTTCTGTTGGGTTTGCCTCGTCTCCACACTTGTCTCTGTGCCTGTTTCTCCCCGGCCGGGTCTGGCCACAAGCTGTGGGGAAGTGGCAGCTAAAAGGAGAGGCTGCCAGCGTCAGTGACGATATTCCTACCAGCAGCTCACAGTGATTAAGAGCTCACTACATGCGGGAGCTGTACCGAGGGCTGGTTCCTTGGTAGGAATTTTGTTTGGAAAAACTGAGGCAAGAGAGGTTACACGACTTGTCAAAGCCACAAGGCCAGCAAGGCCAGGAGAAAGCACTGGCGTGCCCGTCTTCCAGCTCCGGGGCTGGCCGCTCTTGAAGGGCTTCTTTCTAGAAGTTTTGAGGGCAGGGCGCATCCTCCCGGCCCCCGGGCAGCTCCGGGCACACCCCCCTTTCCGCCTTCTGCCTTGGAGCTGGATGCCGAGGCCTGGGGAGAGGCGGAATTCTCCTTCGAGGCTCTTCCAGTATTTGCAACTCGTTAGGCTCCTTTTCTCCTGAGGGACTTGAGCACAACAACCTTGGGTTTGCTTTATAAATGCTCCTCACGCTGCCATCTGGGGTGGGGTGGGGGGGAGGGGACTGTTACGGATCATTTCTGGATCACCTCCTGCCTTCTCAATCAGAATTGTAAGCGTCCAGAGGAGTTCTCTGGAAAAGCCCTACACAGGGAGCAGAGCATCCGCTTCGAGGTGGAAGGTCTTGGGCTCAGGTGACATTCGGCCAGCTACGTGACCTCTCCGGACGTCCTCTATAAAACAGGGCTAATACTGGCTGCCTCCCTCGGACCGCGGCTTCGTTGTGAGGGTGACATGTGATCACATCCATGACGGCACCTGGATGAGTTTTAATAACCAGCTAGCGTGTTCTGAACTTGCAGACTAAGGACCCGGCAAGCCTCGTCTCTGTGTTTTTCGATGTGCCGAAGGGAGCGCAGAGCAGTCCAGGAGCGGCCCGAAAGCCCACTGCGGAGAGGCCGCGGAGCCCGGGCTCGCGCTTGGCTCTGGCCTAGAGCCGCCGACGCCCTTTCCAAGTGCCGGTGTCAGACAAAGGCAGCGCGGCGGTGAGCCGGTGCCCGGGCGAGGCGAGCCCGTGTTCCAGAAAGCAGGGTGGGGCCAGGATGCTCCACAGAAGCGTGAGAGCTGCCCCATTACAGGGGAGCCTGAGAAGCACCTTCCGCTGCTAGACGGCCGCTTTGATCACCAGGCATGACCGTGCCACTGCTCTGCCTGCAGACCAGGAGCACCAGGTGACTAGAGTCCTCAGCCAGGCCTGAAGGCAGTCGTGTCCCCTGCTGCGCCAGTCACATGTTTTGTGGGAAGCATTCCCAAGGAGCAGGGAGACACCGAACTGGAACACGGACCCTGGCAGCATCACCGCCCCCAACCTCTGTTGTCTCTGCCCCCCCTAGGTCCTCCCAGCTGAGCCCAGTTCACAGCTTGCAGGCTTGTCCGCCCCAGGCCTTCAGTCCCCATGGAGGGGCTTAACGACCTCCTGAGAACCCAGACGCAGACCAAGGCCCTGCCCATAGTCTCCCGACGCCTCTTCCTGCAGCTGAGCTCCTGTGCCTAAGTCTTCAACCATGAGTCCTTCTAGGGCCCCCGGTCTGTGGGATTAACGTTATTATTATATCATTAATAGTACAGAAAAACCTTGGATTGAGAGTAACTTGTTCTGCAAGTGTTTCGCAAGACGAGCAAACATTTCCAATGAATTTTAACCTGATGAACAAGCGAGGTCTTGCAATATGAAAGGTACGTGAGGCCGAATGTCCCATGATCACAACCGAGCCAACGGTTCTTTTCTCTCTTTTTCTCTCTTTCTTTTTCCTTCTCTCTCTCGCTCTGTCTCTCTCTGGCTTGCTCGCTGCAGGATTGTGGGTGAACGTCTCCCATGCTCAGATGCTCGGTCTCAGGTCACAGTGTCTGGCAGAAATCAGTGATTTTTCAGGACGTTGGAAGGTGCCCACAACTGACGCTAGTGTATTTTTTGTCACTTCAGAGCACTTTTGGACAGTCCTTTGCTTTTCCACATAAGAGTGAGCTTAGGAAGGTTTTGCTTCATTCTAGGTCAGGCTGCCTGCAGATGGAGACCCTTTCGTTACGTTAAATACAGCAGATGACAAGGGTTTATCAGTCTGTACTGTCCTTGGCCTCTGTGTGAGCGTATACAATGGGCCCCAGGCAGGAGAAGGTTGAGCAGAAAGGCGGCGAGAAGATGATTATGGTGGAAGTTAAGAAGGAAAGCATCTGATTATGGTGGAAGTTAAGAAGGAAAGCATCGAGAAGTACGAACGAGGTATGGGAGTGGCCGAAATTGCAAGATTTCATAAGAAGCCTACGTCTGCATCTCCAGAGAAGGAGGAGAAAAAGGCAGAGGAATCCGCCGCTTCAGATGAGATGAGGGAGGTGTATAGAATGTGGGAAACGGTGCAAAACGTTGTAGCAAAGCACCACGCGAATAAGGCCGCAGCGGGGCGAGCGATGAATCCGTTTAGTGACAATACAATGTCACGTTTCCATGAAACCCTCAAAAGGAGGCAAAAGCAAGTGTCATTGGACAGGTTCCTTGTTCAAGTTACATGAAAAGAAAAAGATTCTGTTGAGCTGACAGCACTGATTCCATTAGTGAGAGTGAAAGTCTATAAGATAGACTCTTTTTTTTTTTTCTGTTTATATATTTTTGAAGAGATAGAGGGAACACATGTACTCATGTGAGGAGAGGCAGAGAGAGACAGAGACACAGAATCCAAGAATTCCAGGCTCTGAGCTGTCAGCATAGAGCCCGACATGGGGCTCAAACTCACAAATAGCAACATCATGACCTGAGCCGAAGTTGGATGCTTAGCCAACTGAGGCCACCCAGGTGCCCCAAAGGTTTTCAAAGGTAAGTGCAGGTTACTGTGTTTCTTTTCCTTTATATTTTGCATTTTCTTTATTATTTTGTATTATGTCACAGTATTGTACTCATTTTTATATGAATAGTTTGGGGCTGTGGAATGGATCATCTGAGTTTCCATGATTTCTCACGGGGAAATTCGCTTTGCTATCCAAGTGCTTTGGATTGCAGGTGAGTTTCCAGGATGCGTTATGCTCGCGAACCAAGGTTTGACTGTAGCAGTTACAAAAGAGTGTTACTTTCAAGCCAGGGCTGACTCCGTATTGGGCATTGTGCCGTCCCCTCTGCCTGCATTACCTCAGGGAGTCACCCCGACTGGGACATTATTGTTCTCATGGGACAGATAAGGAAACTGAGGTGCAGCGATACTAAGACAGTAAGTGACAGAGCTGGGAAGGGAACTGGGGCTGCTGGACTTTAGGCAAAGCCCATGCCCCACCGACGTGGCCACTGTCCTGTACTCTTGGTCTGATAACCTGCCCCCTGCCCCAGGCTCTAACATGCCTTTGCTCCCCCTAGAAATCAGGGTGTGACCCCTGTGGGGAGACCCCAAGTCCCCCCCTTCCTGGACTTGGTTCCCTCTCCACTCCACCAGCAAGTCCAGCTGACCCCCCACCGGGCCTCCACAGCCGTCTATTCTCAAGCCACCCGTCCACCACCAAGTCCACGTGCCTCCTTAGCCAGCCCCGGGATATTTCAAAGACTCCCAACCCGTCCCTTGGCCCCTAGGTTTCTCATGCTTCGATCCATCCTGCCCGTGGTGGCCTGAGTCCTCCTCTTGAATCGCTCACACTCCTTCCCCGGCGAGACGCCCCACGCCTGGCCGGCCTCCTCCTCACCCCTCGTGTGTTCCTAATGCTTTTCCCCTGCAGTCACGCCAATGCACAGACTGCTCACTTAGTCACTCAAAAAAATTCGGACACCTCCGTGTGCTGCACGTCTTCTCAGGCACTGTGAGGGGCAAAGCGCTCAGCACTGCGGAGCTTAGAGATTAGCTGCGGAGACACACTGGTGTCTTTAAGGGACTGAAAAGCCAGGGCGGCAGTGCAGGGCGGGCTGGGGAGCGAGGCTTGAGAGAAAGTCAAGGACATCGGCGGGGACTGGGTCCCGCGGGCGTGTGCAGGCCACACGGAGGGCTCCGTGTGACTCCTGGTGCAAGTAGAAAGCGCTGGAAGGCTGTAAGCAAGGAAGAGGCGTGATCTGATCCCGCCGATCCTGCTGTCGCTGCTGAACCATTCCCGCTGTTCCGGTCTCGTCTCTCCACCAGAAGGAGGGCTCCCGTCTCTGCGGTCTGCCCGCAGACGCCAGACCGCGGGAGGGAAGCAGGAGTCACAGCAGGGTGCCATGGCGGTGATGACTGCCGGTCCGCAGTGGCCCCTGCCAAGCGTCAACCCCACCGAGGAGCCGGGTGGTGATGCCAGGCGGAGAGGGGCGCAGGACGACCCGCGGGCAAGGGCCGGTCCCTATGGCAGGACTGATGGGCACTCTGGAAAGGAAGGGCGAGTGAAGCTTCAAAGGAGGAGCTTTGAAAGGCGGGTGGATGGCAGGGGGAGTCGGGACGGGGGGAGTTGGGGACAAACAGGAGGAACTGCCCTGTTGGAGGGGTGGCATGTGTCAAGCAGGAGGAGGAACGAGCTGGGCTAGTGTGACGGGGGACAGATAGTGGTGCTCTTGACTTGCGGACCAGGCCGGATGCAGCAGGGTGCTGGTAGGGGGCCGCGGTTGTTATGCTATGGGTCCTGTGACCGTGCGACTGGGGCCACAGATAGCCAGTTGGCCTGAGGCTTGGCACCTGACTCCAAAAGAGCCATGTATGGGCTGGACACCAGAGACCCATGAGGTGTCTGGCATGGGACTCTGTCCAGCTAGGACCAGACGCGAGAAAGAAAGAACTGCCCCAGCCGGATGGTCTGGGGGTCGGGGGGATTCAGTAGCAGCCGCATAGAGGTGGCCCCGGTCAGCAGAATACAGCAGCGGCACTGAGAGACCCCCACCCCCCGCCACCGAGGGATGGCAGAAGCAGAAGCCATAAAGCCCTAGACATCCCAAGCAAAAGTGGACGAGCCGGAGAGGAGAGGAGAGAGACTGGGGTAGCAGACACAGAGCGGTGGCCGAGGAAGGCGGAGTTGCAAGGATGATGGAGACCCAGGGACAGGGAGGGGATGGAGTGGCATCTGAGGGACCACGACTGCCGTGCTGGGTGGTGAGGGGGCCGCTCTCCACAAGTCCTGCCCCACGCATCCTTCCAGCGGCGCCCGCCAGAGGCTGTCTGAGCGGGCCTCTAGTCCGCAAGCACCCCCATAAACCCCAGACGCAAGGACAGAGCTGCCGTGAGCTGTCATGAGCCAGGCCCATGCTGGGCCACAGAGGCGGCTTCTCCCAGGCCCTTTTGAGACAGTCACCCAGAGCCACCACACGGGACCAAGATCTGCTTGGAAAGTCTTTGGTGCCGGGAGAGCCTGCAGGCTCTGGGTGGTAAATTACAGGGTTGGAGACCACAGAGAGCCACAGGAAAATTCCCGTCAGGGCCAGGAGCAGACACAAGGGGAGAGAGGCTGTGCACGGCCGCCTGGATTGGGGGGGAGAGACAGAAACGGCCAAAGCTCAGCTAGATGGTATGGAAAGAAAATGAAGAAATGATGGAACAAATGTCTAGAATCCCTGAGTGGGGTGGCTGGCAGGGGAAAAGGGAGCTGTGTGACCAGATGTTTGCTTTACCTCCTGGAACAGAAAGTGCCCCACACGGAAAACCTTCCCGGACCAGTGAGGTCAGAATCGGTGAGCAGCCCCTCTTACAAAAGCAAGATGGCGGCACCCACCAGACCCCCTGCGCCCAACCGGGAGCGCCGCTGGGATCAGAGTGCAGGCAACCTCGGCCCCTGCCCTGTGCGGTTCTCCTCTGAGTAAACCCTCTTCTGGGCTAAACAGAGAGCAGCAACAAAACATCTGATCCCCACGTTTGCGGACCTGGCTCTGGAAGGAAGACCCACAGGAAGGGAACCACATCCAACCGGAGGCTGGGAAATGTTTCCCTTGGTCTGTGGCAGGGGCCGAGGTTGGCGTGCTTCCTTCTTGTCCACAACAGGATGGCACAAGTGAAAGCAAACAAAACGGAAGCCAATGCAAAGGGCCCCTTGGTCTCTCTCGATGAGGACAGCCCAGAAATCAAGGCCAGGAGCAAAGGAGGAGCTCCTGGGGCGGGGTGGGGTGAGGAGACCTGTGAGAAGCTGGCCAGCTCCAGAGACCTGCTGAGTACTACGATGTCTTATGGAAGCGAAGGGCAGACAATGCTGAGGGTTTCCTTGTGTTTTGTGTGTACACGCGCACGCCTGAACGTGCACACGTGTGTTTTGTCTCCTTCAATCCCTTCCTTGACTTCAGTTGCCAAGACTTGACTCTTGTTCTTTCCGGTAGATCATGAGACACCTTCTTGGAGACCTTTCTTCTTCTTAATGCTGTTTGCATGTGTCAGTTTGGCCGTGGTAACAAGCAACCCCCCAATCCCAGGGGTTCGCAATAACAACACACAATTCTCTTTCGCACACGTCACGTGTGGGTGACTGTCAGCTGTGGCTCCCATCCATTCACATTCCACCAGCCAAATCATGTCACGTGGTTAAGCCCCAAGTCAGTAAGGTGAGGATACACGCTACTCTCAGAGGGATCGGGGGCACGGATAGAGCATACAGCGATGCAATCTGCCTCCCTTCATCAGCTCAGTCTCCTCTGTGCAAGCTGGTTTTGTTCTAACAACTTTACGAAATAATAGCGATTGCAACAGTGATAAATAAAGGCACTAAAGGCTGTTCTCTTAACCTCGGCGCTACACCGCTTCTTCCTCTGAGGCCAGGGTCGGAGCAGCGTCAGGTGAACAGACCGAGAAAGGCGATCAGACTTGTCCAAAGATGACGCATCATAAGCTGAACTAAAATACAAACAGCCTGCGACGGGCATTAAGGAGGGCATTGTTGTGATGGGCACCGGGCATTGTATGTGAGTGATGAATCACTGAATTCTATTCCTGAAACCAATATGGCACCGTAGGTTGGCTAACTAAAATTTAAACAATTAAAAAATAGGAAAAAAAAAAAAACCCAGAAGATCAAATAGAAAAAAATAAAATACAAACACCCTTGGGTCTAAAATGTGAATACCCTGGCCCTTTTTGACCCACCTCGCTGCCCCAGGGAGCCCACTGGCTGCCCTGGTTTCGAGGGGCTCCTCTAGAACACTCTTCTCCTCAGCAATCCCCTCCCCTACACCAGACCTGGGGGCACGGTCATCCAGCACTGTGGGGCCTTGACCATGCCTCGTGCTGGAGCCGGACAGAGTGAGGCCCCAGGCACTGTCCCTGTGCTGCCTGTCTGCCTTTCCCCAACGGGCAGCCCGGGGTGGTGAGGAAGCCAGGTCCTGGGGATCAGATAGACCCGCTCTTGAGTCCTGGCTTGACCACTGACGACTTCAGGCGGGTTCCTCGACCTCTCTGAGCTTTCTGTTCCTCTCTGGGACACACGAGCTCACTCACGGGGCAGTGTCCATCACCGAGCACTGGCCTTGCTCTCCCTCTTCGGCTCCTCTGTGTCCTGATACATCTCTTTGGTTAGAACACTCGCCTCTGTCTCCGTCACCCTCCACCCCCACTTTCCACTCCTCCTTCTTGGGGTTGGGTCATTCCCACTGCCCACTCAGACAGGTTCCTGCCAAGGCACCAGGTGAGGTGGGCACACCTTCCCATGTGCGCTTGAACAAAGGAGCAAAATGGACTGGTTCTCTGTACTCTCCACCTGGACACACATGCGCACATATACACATACACAGGCACACACGTGTGCACCCATGTACACACTTATAGATGCACTCATGTGTGTCTATACTTACACACACAGCACAAATACATATACACATGCATAGACAAACACACTCATACACACACGCACATATTGGCATACACATACACACATGCATATATACACATACGCATGTGTAGACACAAAAAACACATGCACACGCACATGTATAGACAGAAAGACACAAGGCACATTTACACAGGGACACACATATGCACACACATACACGAACACACATGTGTGCACAAACACACATATACACACCTACACACATATACCCATGTATGTAGGTACACACATACCCACAGACACATACCCACATGTATACGCATGCACATATATACAAATAAACACACACATACACAAACACGTACACATATGCACGTTCTGTGAAGCACAAGCCCCGAACAGGGCGTGGCAGGTGGAGTACGTAATGCCGTCCGTCCACCCGCTTCCTCCCAAGCCGGGCAGGGAGGCAGGGCCCTGTTCCCAGGCAGAGGACACCGGCATGAGGAGGGCCCTTGACCGTCAAGTCCTCCCCCTAGTCCCATCTTGCAGGTGAGGAACCTGAGCCCCCGAGAGCAGTAATAGCTAACACCCAGTCCTCACAACATGCCCGGCATAGATTTAAGCTCTTCGTGTGTATTAACCCACTTCGTATTCACAGTCACCCAGAGAGGTTTCTCTTCTCTTGTTTTTCCAAATGAGGAAGCCCAGGCCCGAAGGGTCATTTGGACCGTGGTCACACAGCAGGGCATGGGGTCAGGTTTAGGCCCCGTGGCTCCAGTACCCATGCTCCCAGCCACTCGCTTGGGCTGCCTCTCTGCCACCAACTATAACAACACATCTCTGGGCAAAGGGCCTTGTGACAGCAGCAGAATCCGGGTGAGACCCCGGAACCCCTGGCCCCCCGGCTGCCTCGCCCTGCTACGGGGCCGAGAGGCCTGCAGTCTGCCGGCTGGGCAGTCTACCAGGTGGGGCCGAGGGCGGGGGGAGGGGGGGTATCTGGGAGTGTGGCGGGCCGCTCTCTTCCCCTCTCCTCCTGCTTCCCACAGGCCCACAGTTCCTGAGAACGGAGAGCAGCGTCTGAACAGGCCAGACGCCTGGTTTCTTTGGCGAGTTTGCTCACATTCTCCTGGCCGGGCTTTTTTGGGTTTGATTTAAGTTTAATTCCAGCCGGAATGACTGGAAATACCAAGTATTTCGCTAGGATTAATGCCTGGCTGGAAAAGCCAACCTCCTCCACCGCAACCAGGTACCATGGACCTCGGAGGATCGTTAATCCCAAGGAAATCTCGGTGACTCAGCTCCGGGAGGCTTCTCGGCCCCAGGGGGGCCAGCCCAATTTCCAGACGCCCAAGCCCTGGCCTCCGCTCAGCTGGGGGAGGGGAGAGGGCAGAACAGGATGGCTTAGGTCCCAGCAGCCCTGTCCTCCCGGCCGCCACCTTGAGCCAGTCCAGCCCATCCCCCATGGGCAAACGCCGCAGGGAAAGCGGGGAGCAGAGGGGCGGGCAGGCAGGTAGTGTAGGTGAAGCTTCGTTTTCTCGCTCCGGGTCCCGGGGGCGAGGTGGCACTGGGCAGGGGTTGGGGGCACAGCTCCCAGCCACGCCCACCTCTTACGGTTTCTCGGCCTTGGCCCGGCGGCGCCGTGGTTTCTCATCTCAGAGAAGGGGTGGTGACAGCACCTCCCACACAGAGCCGGTATGAAGATGGGGTGAGGCAATGTTTTCAAAACACAGAGCGGAGTGCCCGGCACACGGGAAGCCCCAAGTAAGACTGGGTGTCGGTATGAAACTTGTCACGCTGGCCGAGGCCTCGACACCCTGTAGAGGAAAAACACTCCAGTGTGGAACACCCCCTTCCCGAGGTGACTAAGCTCCTTTTCCTTCCTACCGGTCCACTCTGAGCCCCCAGGTTGCTGCCTGGGGCAGGCATCTCTCACTGGTGCCTTTGCCCTACCCCCTGGGCATAGCTGTGTCTCCTCTGCCCAGCTCTTCTTCCTGGTTCTGACCAGCCACCCTGCTGCTACCCCAGGTGCCCTCCAAAGTGGAGTCTGTTCTGAGCCTCACTTGGTGATTAGGGAGCAGTCGGGGAGACCGTCCTTCCTTCCCTAGGCCTAGCTTCACAGCCGGGTCCTGCCACCACAGAGAGATCCCCTCTTGTCCCTTGGGCATCAGCGATCTCCTGAGGTCCCTGCCCCGCGCCTCGCCTCTCCGTGAGCCGCGGGAGGGGCTCTTGAGCCCGCCGCACGGCTGGGTAAGTCCTGAAGCACCTTGCACCCAGTACTAGACTATCTTAGAAGGGGCAAACGCAGTGCGAGGCAAGGGAGTTAGAGAGAAAGAGAAGAGGTCCTGGGGGAAGGAGGGTGTGACGCGGAATGCCCGCCAATGCCAGCCAGACTCGTGCGAGGCTGCAGAGCCATCAGTGAGGAATCGGCCACACGGGTCTTCAAGATGAATGCCTTGCTCCCAGGAGTGACTCTTGGTCACCCAAGCAACCCGGCAAGACCTCGTACCTCTGTGCCCATCATGTACTGTCAGACTTTCCAGGTCCTGCAGATACGCCTGTGCCTTCTGCTAGAATGTCTGCCTACTTTTGCTACTATATATCATGAGCGAACTCTTATTTATCCTTCAAAGCCCCACTTGGATGTCACCTCCTCCAGGAGGCTTTCCCTGAACACTCCCTCCCATAGTCCATCAGACCTTCTTGCGGTGTCCCACAATGCACTTTGCATCTACGTGTGTCTCTGTGCTGTGGTTTCTTGGCTATGTCACCTTCCCTGGCTCTGCTCAGGGCAGGGCGCATGTCTGATCCGTCTCTACCTCCCCAGCTCCTGTCACAGAGTTTGGCGCTCAGTGAAAGCTCCGCGACTACAATGACGCCTTTTGGCTAATCCTTCAGGCCCGTCCCCATCCCTGGCACAGCAAATCTAACCCCCCAGCCCAAGCCCTCTATGGGGCCAGACATCTAAGATGGACATCAAGACAAAGCCCCAGACATCACACAGCCTCGGGCGGTGCCACTTTCAGGCAGGGGGAGTCAGAAAGAAGTTGCCAGAGGGGCTCACAAGTCACGCCCTGGTGTCCCGCCATGAGAAATCCAGCAGGCGGAGGACATCCGAAGTGCCAGAAGCGGGAAGAATGAAAGAGCAGACTGTTGTGGCCAGCACCGAGAGGTTGGCACTTGCAGCCTGGGAGCAGCCAGAAGAGACGTTCTGGAGGCCGAAACTGAGCCCTCCCTCGAGTCTCTCCTCTCTCAGCCGCCGTCACCTCCCACCTAGAGTCCAACATCCAGCCGCTAGGGGCTGGTGCTCTTCCAGCCCTGCCCCCAGGGCACACCCTGTTTGAAGACTCTCCCGCCTCACCCCTCCTCTGGAGGAAACAGCTTTGGGGAATGAGGCAGGGGTCGTAGGCATGAAAACTCCCAGCCTGGCGGACTTGATGCCCTTTGCTTGCCTCTCCAGCCGCCCCTCATCACTCCCACCAAATGTCCTTGCCTCCCTCCTCCAGTGCTGCCATCCCTGTCTGTCCCCCCCACCCCCGACTGCGGGAGGAGCCCCCCAGGGTTCACAGCCCAGGGCCCCACAACCTCTTTGACTCTCCTCTCAGGCTCAGACCCCTGAGCTCCAATCATAGAGCCCTAGGGATACAGTCTGTTTGGTTCACAAACTGGATGGAAAGTATACCTTATACGCATAGAAGGTGTATACATAGGCATATATGTAAACGATGTTTGGTTCTGGGGAGGGTGGCGCGCTGGGGATTAAGCAGGGAGTAAGTGCCAGTGGCGCCAGACAAGCCCTCAGGGGGTGAGGGGCCAGCCCCGTGGGTACCTGAGGGGACTTCCCCGGGGTGGTGGAAATGTTCTTTCTCTTGACAGTGGTGGGGGTTATGCAATCGTACGCATGTGTCCCAACCCGCTGAGCTGTACACTAAAAATGGTGACTCTTACTTGCATGAAGTCGACTATAAACCTAACATCATAAAAGGGCGTCTGGGACAACGGACACCGGGAGGCAAGCGCGTGGCCGGCAGGATGGTGCGGGGTTCAAGGAGCTGCACACCGGCCACGGTTGAGATGGCAGAGCAGAAGCCCGGGCGCGGAGCTGTGTGTGTGCGTGTGCACACGCGCGTGTGCCCGCATTCTGTGTTCGGGGTGCGGCCAGGTGTCAGTCTCCCCACGAATGAACGCAGCTACACCACCAGCGTAGCTCCTGCTTGTCGGCGTCTGTATGTCCTCCAAGACCGGAGGCCAGTGGAAGGCAGGGATCGGGCTCTACTCACCTTTGCACCCCCAGACCCCCCTCACTGCGTGGCACCCAGGAGGTGCCCGACACGCAGTGGGCGGAGATGAAATGGCATCGATGACCGTTGAATCACGGCGGAGGGATGCGTAGCTGTGTGCGCAGCAGGTGTCCCCCCGGGCTGCAGGAGTGGGGCCCGGCAAAGCTCCCCGTGGATTTGGCTGTGACGGGCCTGTCTCTGGGGCTCACGCGCTCCAGGGCAGGGTGTAAGGAGGGGACATGTAAGACAAAGCCCGCTGTGATGACGCGCTGGGCGTGTGCAGTCCCACACCCCGCTGATGCCCGGCTCTCTCCGCCCCGCCTGACGCCCCAGGCTCCAGGCTGGGCACCGGCTAGTGGCCTGTCCGCCTCCTCTGTCCTCAGGAGCGAGGGCGGAGGGTAGAAAAAGCCCAGTGAGCAACTCGGAGGAGATTAAATGAGGTTGACAGGCAGCGGCCTTACGTGCCTTATCTGTGTGCGTCACTGGGGGTTGGGTGACACAGCTTTGGAGGCTTGAGAACAGAGCTGTGAAGAGAAGGGAGACGGCCAGAGGGGAGTGAACCCCACATTTCCAGGCCTCGAGCCAGCGTGTCACATACGTCCTCATCGTATCTTTGCTACAGCCTGCAGGGGGACTGGGTCACGTTTCGCAGACAGGGAGCAGAGTCCCAGAGCGTGCTTGAGTCACTGCCCACGGCTAGGGTGGCAGAGCCGAGACTCAAATCGTGTCTTCCTGCTCCCAGGTCAGCACCACCTCGGAAGCAAAGGAAGGAGGGGGACACTGTGAGGCAAGTCATCGCTGAAGGGATGGGGCGCGTGGGGCCGTGGTGGCCAGGAGCCACGGGACAGGTCTGGGGCTTGGAGCAGGGGAGCCATGTCCCCCAGGCGAAGGCCAGTAAGCCTGGCAGGGCCTGAGGTGGAAGTAGGGTCAGCCCAAGGAAAGGACGGTGGCACCAGCAGAGGGTCTGAGCCAAGGGCCGACGGGAGCACAAAACAGAGAGGAGTCTGGGGGACTTTATTTTCAGCCTGAGAACCACGGAGCCTCGCGACGGTGGTTCACCAGCTGCAGGGCCTCTGACGTTTATACAGCAGGTGGTACTTCCGACAGGCCCTACGAGTGTCTGCAGGTGACTACGGTCCCTCTCCCCAGCGGCCTCTCGGGGCGCCGGAGCAGACGTGGGGATGAGGCTGGGAGAGTTAAGTCAGTCCGCAAGGTTGCACAGCAAGGAAATGACAAATCGAGGCTCAGGCAGGCCCAACGAAGGGCAGCGTGCGACCCCGTGTCTGCTCACGTGAATTGCCCGGGTGCTTCTGCAAGGGCCGAATTACCAGGCGGGGTTGCCCTGGATGGTGGGCGGGAGGGCGCTGCAGACTGGATGTTGGCGTCCCCCTGGAGTTCTATGTTCAAGCCTAATCCGCAGTGCCATGGTGTTTGGAGGTGGGGCCTCTGGGAGGAGATTGGGTGGAGAGGGTGGGGGAGGGAATTAGTGCTCTTGTAAGAGAGAGCTCTCTCGCCCCTCCCACTGTGTGAGGACACCCCGAGAAGACAGCTGCCTATGAACCAGGAAGGGGATGGGACCTTCCGGCACCTGACTCTTGGACTTCCCAGCCTCCAGGAGTATGAGAGCGCAAGTGGTGTTAAGTCACCAGTCTGTAATGTTTTCGTTACAGCAGCTGGCAGGGACTGAGACAGAGGGTCAGACCGGGCCAAGGCTGCCGGACTTCAGCCTTTGGAGGAATATTTCCTCCCCACCTATGGTCCCCAGGGCTCATGGCTGGGTTGGCCAATGCAAGTGGTCCTAAGTTCGGTCAACGGTTGTTCGGTTTGGGGGCCACCAAGGGACGTCCCTTCCAGCACCGGGGTTGGCAAACATGCAGAGAGTGAAAACCATCCACCCGCCCATCCAACAAATGCCTCAGAACCTTGCTTGGTGCTTGGCACTCGGGATACTGGAGGTCAGGGCCTACCTCCGAGTTGTCATGAAGCTTTGCAGCCTCGTCAGGGAAGCACACGTTAACTGGGCAGCACGACCCAAGCAAAACTCAGCAATGGCGAATGCTTCCAAGAACAAGGACATGGCGTTCCTAAAAAGAAGGTTTGACCTGGTTGGGAGATCTCAGGGGACAGGGGGTGGTAATAAGCAGAGAGGAGCTGGAGGATCATTCCGGAAGGAGGGAGCAACCCCTCCAAAGGCCCCTGCGGTGCAGACCTGGTGAGAGGGATGGCGGACGGTGAGTGTGGCCCGGGGCCGACGGTCTGCGCAGGGAGACCACAAAGATGAAGCAACAAGGGCCACCAAGACTGGAAGGGTGATAAGTCAGGCCTCCCTGAGGTGACAGCCAGGGCAACAGGAAGTGTGGTTCCTGTTAGACAAACGCGGTCCTCACAGCCGGCACTGCTGTGGAGGAGAGCTAGGGTGCTGGCCTGTTGTCTAGGGGCTGGGACATCTGTGTCTTCTCAGCGAAGACCTGGGAAGTCCAACCCAACGGACATGGGGGGGCCATTCCCTTCACCCCAGCCGCATCCATCTCTACTCCGTGCCCCTTTCATCTGGACGCCGAAGGCTGCCTGCTAAGAACCAAAGATGAGAGCCAGCTGAGAATGCGCGGGGCGGACGGGGTGGGGGGGGGGGTGTCCGCTGGACGGGTGTGGGAAAGTGGAGGGCGCCCAGGCAGCTGTGAGAGCACACTGCGCTAGCGGCCGGCCCCAGCAGATGCCGGCAGGGAGGGGCAGGGCTCCCCAGTAGTCGAGGGGTGGGGACCGCCTAACCTGTGGGCACACTGTGTGCCAGGAGGGTGTTAGAGGAGGCCTCACCGCCCCACGCCCACTTCCCAGCGGGGGAAGGGCCGGCCAAGTCCCTGTTGGGTGACGATTAACATAGGCGTTTGGGTTTCTGGGCCCACGTGAGCCATGATCAGGGTCTCCGGGGACCCCAGCTTAGCCTTCCTCTCTACCCTTCTCCCTCCGAGCCCCTTCCCTTAGTAGCTTCTCTCCAGAACAACAAGGGCGGTCACCACCCCCGCCAGTCTCCCCACCTGACACCCCCGCTTCTCCACCCCTCCCTCTAGACCCCCTGAGCCATCCCACCATCCCCTCCCTCCCCCAAGCCCCTTTGTGGCGGGGCGGGGGGGGGGGGCGGGTAAGTCCTCCAACGGAACAAAGGGAACTACTCAGCTACTCAGGGAGCTACTCAGGTAGCAGTGGTTTCTCCTGCAGGGGAAGGCCCGGGGTCACCGCCGAGCCCGGAGTCTCTGGCCGCCGGCCGGCCCCTGGTTCCCGCTCGGCGCTCCGCCCCTGGAGACCTGATGACACAGCCGGAGGTGCCCATATGCCTCCCAGAGTCTTCTTCTCATGAGTCCCAGGCAGGACGACTTAGAGCCGCGGGGCTGGCCGCATGTACGACCCCGGCACGTGTGTGCGTCTGCACAAGGGCACGTGCGTGTGTGGACACGAGGCGACCTCTGACCCCAGGGCGTCAGGCTAGGCGCGGTCCTTACGGGTCACCCGCAAGGCCCCGGCATCCCTTTGGGAGCCCGGGGAAGCCAGCACCACTCTCCGGCCTTGCTGGTAGAGGCTTGGAAGGCAACCCTCGGCCTCCTGGGCACCAGCGGCTGGTACCTTGGGGCTGGGAGAGGCTCTGTGAGAAAATAAAAATGACCTTCATTCCTGCCCCCCGCTTTTATTGGTTTCCTCCCCCCCCCACCTTTAACCTTCCCCAAGTTCCCACAGAGACACCCCGCAGACGCAGGCCCCAGGGCCGAAGGGCTCGGGGCACCATCCTTGAGGTCTGACACAGCCCCCTCCTCAGTGCCGGCTCAGGGACAGTCCCCTCATACAAGGACCGCTGACAGTTACCCACGCGGGTGCTTGCCAGGTGTATCATCCCCGGGTCCCCTTTGGGGCGAGCGGCACTTTCCAGCCTGGGACACTAGCTGCCATGGAACTCACTGGAAATGGCTGCACCAGGGAAACGCCCTCCTCGGGGGCTCCCGTTTCCCACTTCGCGTGTGCACCTGCGAGGCTCCGGGAATCAAAGTGCTTTACCCTCCGAGCCCGTCGTGACTGTGCATCATGGAAAGCAGCCTTTGTGTTCCTTTATTCGACAAATATTTATTGAGCTCCTGAATTACCCTTCCCTTTGTTAAATAATTGCTTCATGTGTACTTTGTAGGAGGCAAGCCTCTCCCACCGGGACCCATACATTCCGGAACCCTTGGCCCTTCCCTTACTGCCCCCTTTGTGGGGCTGAAGCAAAGCCCCGATAAGGGATCCTGGCCAACGGAGCCCAGGAGATAAAGCCCAAGGCCAGGGAGGTGGAGATGGGTGTGCCGGGGGCGGGGCTTCAGAGACACAAGAGGGTGGCCCCCGTCAGAGGCCCTGGGAGGAGGGAGGTAATCCTGGGGCGACCCTGGCAGACAGGCACCCGGGGAGAGACTCTCCAGAGGCCCCGGAGGCGGATGGCGCTGTGTCCTGAGAAAGGAGCAAAGGAGAAAAGAATGAGGGTGCCCTTTCTCTCCGCGGGACAAGAGACCCGGGAAGTTCAGTCCGGGCCAGGGCACCCCTCCGGAGTGCAGGGCTAAGGGTGCAGAGCTGGCTCTGGGAGGAGCAGCAGAAGGGAAGGCCCATGTGACAGAACCCGACAGAAGCCAGTCACGGCAGTGACAGCGGGTGGTGACGGACGGCCCGCACACGGAGCCACATGACAAGCAGCAGCCAGCAGAGGCTCCCAGAGCCCCGTGCTGCCGACATGAGGTGCGAGCGGGGCCAGGCCTCAGCACTGGATCAGGTTTAAATTAATTAATGCACGCAATTTATTGAGTAGGTACTCAATAAATGTTAGGAATTATTACGATTGGCTGGTTCGATGATGACAGATTCAAAGTCCTGTATTTCTTACCAGGACTGGCATTTTCATGCAGCAAGTGACACTTGAGATGTCAGCGCCGAGCTTCTGACCGAGACCTTGAACAGGAATGATAACACCCTCTTGGTGTATCGTGTGCCTTTCCAATTAGGGTTCTGCGGGACGGTGCCCCGGGGATTTCCCCAGACCCACAGAACAGACCCATGGAATCGACTATTTCCAGAAACTAGGTAACATACATTTTAACTAGGGTGAGTTTGGGGGAGGTCAGTTTTCAGGGAATCATCTAAACAGACGAGACAAAGAACAGAGGCCCTGGTCAGTGGCTTACCTGCCTCCCCAGGGCCTCGCCAACCCCGCTCCAGGGAGTGTAGACGTCTCAGCCTCTCTTTTCTAGAAGGCCTCTCGGTGGCCTGTACGAAGAGCGGTAAGTGTGCTCACGCCCTTTTACCTCGTCGTAATTCCACTTCCAGGAATCCACGGAAGGAAATCCGCGGAGAGGCGTGTGCAGTGTGACGTGGAGGTCTGTCTACCGGGGCGTCGCTTGTATCTAAAATCAAATAGGAAGAATTGTCAGACGCTAGGGAAACAGTTAAAGGAAGTGTATGCCAAGCCAAGTATTATATAGCTCTGGATGACCTACTTGAAGACTATTTAACGCCTGGCATAGAGTTAAGTGGAAGAGAGTCAGGCCTCTGGGAAGGGGCGTGACCCCACGTAGCTCACAGGACGGCAGGAGCCTTAAACAACTCGTCGAGGCTAGCAGAGTGCGGGCCACCTCGTAGGCACTCAGTAGAGGGGCTGCTATTCTCATTGGCTCCCACCAGCCCCCGTGAGCTCAGGGCCAGCCGCCCATCTTATGAGAAGGAACACAGAGCTCGGAGCGGTGGCACTAACGTCAGGGGCCACAGGTTGAAACAGAAATGCTGGCCTAGACTCAGAGGAAGTGGGTGTAGGTGTGACTCCCCCAGACCATCCCTCCCCCACGGTCACCGGCTAGCACACACGTCACGTTCGCCTTGTGCCTTCCAGTCCCAGAGCGCTCCCTGGATCTTCTTGCCGCAAACCTCTCCGCAACCCATGACCCTGGGTGGGCCTCATGGAAATTCAGACCCCACCGCTTGGCGCTGCATGAACCAAGGCAAGCCACCTTTGCCAGGCCTCAGGTTACTGCTGCCTCTTCCTGGAGGGGCGACAAGGAGCGACTGTGGAAGCGTCCTTTCAAACGCACAATGCAAAGTCATGCTAGGGGCCCTGTTTTGCAGATGAGAGACCTAAGGCCCGAAGATGTGAATTTAAAAGCTTGGCCCAAGGTCCTGGGCTTAGGCAAGCACAGAGCTGGGAAGTCCCCACTTTTCTTTAAGCACCTTTGCAAAATGTAATTCATATGCCGTAACATTCATCCCTTTAAACCGTACGGTTCAGTGGTTTGGGGTGTATTTGCGGAGTCATACACCACCAGTGCAGTCTCGCTTTAGAATATTCTTGTTACCCCAAACCAAACCCTGTGCCCGTCAGCCATCATTCCTCACCCCCCACCAACTCCCTCTGCTCCAGGCAACCACTAATCTGCTCTCCGTCTCTACAGATTTGCCTAATCTGCACACTTCGTGGGATGGAATGAGGCTGCGTGGTCTTTCGTGGCCAGTGTCTGTCACTTATCATGTTTTGAAGGCTCGTGTTTAGCATGAATCAAGACTTCATGCCTTCTTACAATGGACTATCCATTGTGCGGGTATTTGTCCACTGATCAGTTCAGGGACGTTTGGGTTGTATCCTCCACTCGACTGTCACAAGCAAAGCTGCCACGAACGTTCGGGGACGAGTTCTGCGAGGACCTATGTGTTCAGTTCTCTTGGGCATATACCCAGGAGTGGCCTTGCTGAGTCACTTGGCCTTACTGTACTGTTTCTCAGAATGTTTGACAGAATGGGCATTTTCCAAACTTCTTTGGCCCGGAAGCCATATTTCCACAAAGCGCCTCAGAAGAACTTGGAAGAGTCTGATTGAGCCCAACCCCCTCATTTTGGGGAACCGGAAGCTCGGCCGGGTTCAGCGACCTGTTAAGACCACACAGGAAGTGAGAGATGAGGCCGTCACAGGAAACCAGAAGAAATATGTGACTCTTTGAGTGGGAAAGAGCTTCTTAGGCATAAAGGATACTGAAGAAACCATAAAGGAAAAGAAAGGTAAACATGGCTGCAGGCGTAAACACTTGAACTTACAGGACCTGAAGAACAAAGTCAGCACGCGAGTGATGAGGCTAAAACAGACAACCGTGTCTGAACCCTGGCCACCGAGGAGGGTGGGGATGCTAACAATTCTAAGCCCCAGACCTCACTCTGGGAGTTTGAGAAGAAACTCCCAGGTGCCTCTAGTTATCTAGTGTTAAAAATTAGAAGATCCAAGGGCGCCTGGGTGGCTCAGTGGGTTAAGCAGCCGACTCTGGCTCAGGTCATGATCTCACGGTTCAGGAGGTCAAGCCTCACATCTGTGCTGACGGCTCAGAGCCTGGAGCCTGCTTCGGATTCTGTGTCTCCCTCTCTCTCTGCCCCCTCCCCTTCACACTCTGTCTCTGTCTCTCTCTCTCTCAAAAATAAATAAACAGTAAAAAAATTACAAGATCCAGTGTTAACATGATGAACAGATACAGACTTATTAAAAAAAATCAGTACGAAAAAGTCCTGTATTCCAATAGAAGAGTGGGCAAAAGGCAAACACATTATTCATTGGAGAAGAAAGACAAGAAATGCAAAAGAAAATTCAACTTTACCATTAGCCAAAGACATGGAAAAGATACATTTATTAAACACATACCGTGTTCCATGTAGCTTGCATTATTGTTTTTAATTTTTTTAACGTTTATTTATTTTTGAGACACAGAGACAGAGCATGAGCAGGAGAAGAGCAGAGAGAGAGAGGGAGACACAGAATCCGAAGCAGGCTCCAGGCTCTGAGCTGTCAGCACAGAGCCCGACGCGGGGCTCGAACTCACAGACCAGGAGATCATGACCTGAGCCGAAGTCGGCCGCTTAACCGACTGAGCCACTCAGGTGCCCCTGCATTATTGTTTTTAAGCCTTGCAACAATTCCGTGATGTAGCCCCATCCTACAGATGAAAGACTAGGCTGAAGAACAGACCCAAGCTCACAGGGCCTGTAGGGGACAGGGCTGTGGCTGTGCCCGGCAGTCTGCCCCCAGAACCTGCACTTGAACCAGCACACCATGCTTCATCACCCCAGCGAGATGCTTTTTTTTTCACCCACCAAATGGGAAGCAACGTGGAAGTGCTACCTTTCCACGTCGAAGAGGATGAAGGAAAAAGAAGGGCTGTGGCCCACGGCTGGAGGAATTTTCAGTGGGTGCCACCTCTCCAGGAAACCGACGGGCCATAGGTGGCGCCCATCTCAACAGCGCGGAGGCCGTTTGACGCAGGACTTGCACTCCTAGTAGCCTGCTCCCAGGGATAGGTACAGAAGAGGGCACAGAACATCCCAGGCCAAGCAGAGTTCGAACCGCATTTCACAAGACGAGAAACCTGGGGCTCAGGAAGATTAGTGCTTTGCCGTGGTGACCTGGGTCACAAGACAAGAGGTTGCCACTCGGGGAGGCCTAGAGGCGTGCAGGGGCGCCTCTCGCGCTGTGGTCCAGGACTCAGCAGACAGCTGAGCGTCTGGTCCAGACAGTGTGCAGCCCCGCTCCGTGGTCAGAGCCAGCCGGGGAGCCTGTGGGTACTCGGGCAGAGCTCACTGTCCACCCTGACCTCCCTTCTCTCCGGGGACCCCCGGATCCAATCTCTACCTTCTGTGCCTCTCCACCTCAACTTGACCTGTCCTCCCCTCCAAACTCAGCAAGGCAGGGTCACCCTAACCCCTCCAGGGGCCCTTTATCCGGCCCCCTTGCCCACCGGACACGGGAAACAACTTCAGTCTCTACGACGGCTTGTGACACAACATGGCTTCTCCGCAAATACCTGTCGAATGAGCGAGCGTGATCGAATTGGGATTTGCAGAAAACCCTTTTTCCTCCCAAGACTCTTTGGTTCTGCAAATGCGTAGAGATGGCTTTCACAACTTCTGTCTCTGGGAGGGGCTTTGAGAGCCTGCACAGCGGTGTTCTGTCCTTCGTGTTCCTGTTGTGACCGTCCTCATCCTCCCAGAAGGCAACGGACGGCCCTGGCCGAACGCAGAGGCTGGTGGCAGACCCAGAAGGGCTGACGAGAAAGGCCGCACGTTTCCTTCCTGTACAACAGGTGTATCATTATCTATCGTTACTATTTACCCAAGGTCACCAGCGAAGGTGCCAGCAACGCGTCACGGAACACACTCTGTAGGCACTGCCACCCAGCAGTTTTGAGTCCTGCAGGGCAGAGGCCCTGCTTTGCTGCCACCTTAATCCCCAGCAGCCGACCCGGGGCTGCTGTTTGATCACTGGAGATCGGGGACAGAAAAAAGTTAAATATTTAACAGTTATGAGCCATCGCTCTTCAGTGACCCGTGCCCAGAGCTGTGTCGGCCGTAGGATGGTGGCATCGAGGACAGGCTCGAGGAACAGATACCTCGCTGCGCAGGCCTGCAGGACAGAGAGACAAGCCCCACGCCCGGGGGTTCGTGACCTGGTTTCCAAGTGACGTGACCTCTGGAAGTCCCTTTACCTTCCTGAGTCTCAGGCTCCTCGTCTGTGAAATGGCTGCAATAATAGATTGGGGAGATAAGAGGTCTTCTGACGAAGGGGACCTGGTTTCATCCGGCGTTTCAGGGCCAGGAGCCTGTAGCTGTGTGGCACGGATAGGCCGTCCCGGTCCCCTCCGATGACACTCCTTCCGCATCAGACTCATCAGACTTTCCAGTCAAAAGACCAGATGACAGCGTATGGCCGTGAGCCAGAACGCTGGAAATCCGGGTCTCAGGCTGCGTGCCCCTCTGCCTTGTCCAGGTGCGCCGCACAAAGCCGGACAGGGTCCCCTGAGGACAGCCGAGGTCTTGCCCCGCCCCAAGGCCTGCCTGAGCGCAGCAGCGGGCGCCTCTCTGGGCTAACCAGGCAGATGTCGCTCTCCCCCCCTCCCCCTCCACCCTCCCTACCCCTCTGCCCTCTCCGCTCGGTCACCAAGGTGACGCTGGGCATTGGTCTGCAGGAGCGGAAAGCAGGTGCCTGAGCTCTCCTAGGTCCATTAGTTGCTAAGTGGGAAGTCGCCTTGCAGCCTGGAGCCTGAGGTTCAGGCGGACGCCCGTGGACCCTGGGGAGGGCAGCTCCCCCGAGAGCCGACTTGGAGGCCTTTAGGTTTGCTGGCCTTGTTTGGTTCCCATGTGTGCCGGCCCGCTCAGAAGTGCCCAGCCGGCCTGCAGGGGAAATTTGGCTAGAGAGAGACGTGCCCCATGGCTCCCACGGGAACTTCTGGAAGCCCAGAACGTGGTCTTGGGTAAGGCGGTCACCCCTATCCTGCCACCTGTCCCTAAACACCTCCCCTACTGACCGGCCACAGGCTCTAGAATTCACTTTTGCACACATACAACGTTCCAGACAGCAGCCCAGACCTTGGCGAAGCCAGGAGGGAAGATAATGACGGGACTTATGCCAAGTACTTGTCCTGGCGTGGACAGGTTCGCCTGATTCTTCCTCGGGAACGACAGACAGGGCTCCGATTCCTTTGATTATGGCAAACATTTATTGATTATTTCTTATATGTCAGGCATAACCCCAGATGATTTCCCAACAGCCTTCTGAGGTAAGAACTATTTTTATCTCTCTTTTCTAGATGAGGAAATTGAACCCCAAAGAGGTTAAATAGCTCGCCCATAACCACAGCTGGCAAATGCCAGTGTTGGAAGGAACCCCAGGGATCGCCCGTCTAAATCTGTTCTTTCACAGATGAGGAAATGGAAGCCCTGGAAGAGAGAGACATGTTTTACCCAAGGTCATTCCCAGCTGGAAGGCAGGTGGTGAGTGGAGAGGAGCCGTCCTCAGGTCCGGCCGGCCGGAGGTCCGGTAGAGCCGGACGGTGAGCGAGGCTCCCCAGGACCCACATTCCCTTTTCCCCTTGAATAATCGGCCTTGCGGAGTTGAAGCTGGGCATCGGGCTGCTGTACCGGAAACTACATTTCCCACTTGCCTTTGCGGTAGGCGTGGCCGTGTGTCAAAGTTCAAGCTGACAGATGTGAACAAAAACACCTTCTAAAGTCCAGCTTCCGACATACCGGCATCCCCTCCTCTCCCCTTCCCGCTGCCTGAGAGATGGTGACGCGTGGGGCAGTGGCCCGGGAGACCCCCAGGTGCAGGGGCCTCGTGTGCAGGGTGGCCCAGCTACCTACCTGCCTACTGGTCCCTGGTTGGCCTCAGGGCACAGAACTGCCACCTGGGGAGAGACAAGGGTCCTCGTGATGAAACAGACCCCTTGCATGTCCTTCTCGGAAGGGACCTGTGCCACCCCCGCCCGGAACTGGCTCCAGGCACAGGGCCCCGTGCTGGTGACCAGCGGAGACGGGCTCCACGGCTTTCTCCGCAGTCCTGCCTGGGACCAGTCCTGAGAAGAGCCGCCCTTGACTGCCTAGAGTCCAAAGCCGCATGGCCCGCAGACCAGGGTGCAAGCGGAGAGGCCTCTCGGGTTCCCCTGGCTACAGGCCCTGGTGCGGCGCTCCGGAAGCTCCAGGCGGAGCCTGGGACTGAGGGCTCTTCCGCAGCGCTTCCCAGCAGCCAACGGGGCCTGACCCGGAAAACAAACTCCGCTCCTCGGTGATGGAGAGGTGGCTGGGAACGGGCGAGTCCAGCAACAAAGGCCACAAGCCTCTGTCCTGAGGCGGACCTGCCTGGGACTCCGTAACCTTCCCGCCCCAGTCCAGATGCAACCGAATTTCCCTTCTCTGACTTCGTTGTGAATCTTAATGCTTCTGTTTTCACCCCACGGGCATGGTGGGATGCCAGATGCCAGGCAGTTTTGTAGGCTCTTTGGGGTGACCGGAGGGGATTGAGCACAGCTCCTGCTTTTAATGGAGCTCTGGCCTGGAAGGACTGAGTTACAAGCACCCAAGGGACGACCCACCCAAGGTGAAGCAGCCGCAGGGGGAGGAGACCAGAAGCAGTCGGAGCTTCGGGGCACGCTGGGAGAGGAGCGATGACTTCTGCCCACCGGAGGTGCAGGTGTGGGTGCGGACAGGGGTGATAAGTGAGCAAGGCATGGGCGGTGAGCAGCGTGTCCCAGAAGGGTTTGGGAAGAGAGGGACTCCAGTCCTTTGGGAAGGACTTGAGCAAAGCATTAAGACAGCCGCACGGAGGCCAGACTTTGGGTCACGGAGGCAGAGGCCGGGAGGGCAGGGACACCTGGCTGCCAGGTGACTCATTACGTCCGATTTCCAACTCCGTGAGAGCTGACCCTTCCCTTTGCCTTGAGACCAAGGAGTGGTGCAGACCTGACTGTTGTCTCGCTGTTTACCTTGGAGTCTCGTTTCTGTCTTTGGGTCTCGGGTTCCCAGCCCGTGAGTGAGGGGCACCCAGCTGTGGCAAACAGCCCATGAGCCACCCCAGGAGGAAGCCATGGCGGGGGGGGGGGGGGTGTGGGGGGACATGTCTGTTGTCTCTGGCGACTTCGGTGCCAGGCTCTGCTCTGCCCCCGGGGACACGGGCACCTGTTGGGCCGGCTGCCTGGCTCCCCGAGGTCCCACCCCTGGGCCCCCGGGCTCTCTGTTGTCCCCAAAGGTGAAGTGCTGACGTCAGCGGGCCCCTGTGGACATTTCCCACCAGCTCTTCCTCCTCTTCCCAGGCGCGGATGACAAATGTGCCTTGGCACCTGCACGGAGAAAGGGCCTTTGATTGGGGGGGGGGGGCTGGGAGGGGCTCCGTTTTATTTGTTGACTATAAAAATGTCAGCTTCTTTGGGCAGCCTCTTGAATCAATATTTGCTGTTCTGAGGCCGAGTTCAAATGCTCAGTAATCCACTCGGCCTGGCTTCTTCCTCCCTCACCTCCCTCACACCCGCGAATGCTTGGCAGGGCCCCCGCTGCCTGGGACCGGGAGCCTGCTCTGTGCCCTCCCGCGCCTCCCCTCAGAGAGGTGGCTTCTAGAGCCCTGGGGTCCAAAGGGGGCTCACGAGAGAGGAAGGCTCGGGAGAAAGGAGTCCTCTGTGTTCCAGTTTGTTCATCTGAAAAAACAAGCAGAACAATAACATCTCCTTCCTGGGGCAACATCAGTTCAAAGAAAAGGAGGGAAGCCCAAGTTTCCGTCAGGCGTCAAGCCGTGTGTGACGTAACAAGGACTCTGATAACGACAGTGATGACGGTGAAGGCCATTTGCCGAGGCCTTCCAGGTGTTGCTGTTGGGCCGGGCTCTCCCTCTAGCCCAGGCGCGTGGCAGTGATCCAACAGCAGATTCTGGAATGCTTTGCTTTGGGAATCTCCACACGGACTGCTAGTTCTCAGTCTCCAGCAGCCACCCACCTTGGGCTTCTCTCCGGTAAGGGCCCCCTAGAATGTTAGCGGAGAAACATGGGGCCTCTGAAGCTAGATGGATCCTTGATTCTCCGCTTAGGGCTGTGTGCCTTTTGGCCAGTTACCTCACCTCTCTGAACCTCAGGTCCATCTGCAAGCTGGAACCTGCAGAGGTGTCGCGGGACGTAGAGATAGCGCACATAAAGCAGCCAGCGGGGCACCTGGCACTCAGTGGGGGCCTCTCAGGTGTTGGTTCTCCTCCTCCATAGTTGGCGCCTCCCAGTCTAACACGATCGTCTACCTCACACGTGGTCCGTGCTCTAAGAACTGCCATCCTGGCTGTCAGACTGAACACCATCCTGAGAACTCACGAGGCTACTTCGCTGGCATGGAAGAAGTCCCCACTATACAGACTGCTTTCTGGTTACCCTGTCCCCTGCTTTTGTTTGGCTTCTGCTTTGGCTTGGCTGCCAGTGTAGGCAAGGAGCTTGATACCTGCAGGGGAGAGGGCAGAGTTGTCTTCCTGGGGCAGGAGGAAGCCTTGCCCCTTCCCGGGGCAGGTGAGGGGTGCAGATTGGGTCTGACTCACACAGCACCAACCCCGGGCTCATCCACGTCACCGCAGGGGGACCCAGGGCCCCGTAGCCTCTTCCTACCCACTGTCAGTCATGGAGCTCGGCCAAGGCGGCCTCTGAGGTGGCATCACGGGGGAAAGTCCCAAATGCTGCAGGCGATAAAAAGTGGCAGTTATTTCAGGACACTGGAAGTTTCTTTAAAAGCAAAAACATACATTTACCCTAATTCGATTACATGGTAAACCGCAGTAAAACCACATCGCTGCCCTTTATCATAACTAGCATCTGTGATGCATTTTCAAAGATATCTTTTAAGATTGAAGTCACAGGGGAATGGCTGAGTTGGTTAATTTGGTGAGACTTGAAAAAGAATTGTCTTCCATTTCTGATTTCCCTGTCTCCCAAGGCAATTATTCTTCAAATCCGTGAGTTTTTCTTTTAATTTTTTAAAATTTTCAGTGTTTCAGATTTTTCAGTCTAATTAACTTCTCATGATGGAAGATGAGAATTTAGGTCTCACCAGAACCACCACACATACCAATCATCTCTCCCCCCACAACCATTCTTCCAGTAAAGCTACAGATCAGTATGTGTTGAATATTTAGTATTTACAGTGTCATATTTTCTTAATTTTTTTTCACATTTATTTTTTTTGAGAGACAGAGTGAGACAGAGTGCGAGCAGGGGAGGGCAGAGACAGACAGAGACACAGAATCTGAAACAGGCTTCAGGCTCTGAGCTGTCAGCACAGAGCCTGACACAGGGCTCTAACTCATGGACCATGAGATCATGACCTGAACCGAAGTCAGATGCTTCACCAACTGAGCCACCCAGGCGTCCCATTTACAGTGTTATGATTAAACACTATTAATGGCTGAGCCATGTGCTTTACTATTACTATTTTTTTTATTTCTGACACTACTTTGAGTTTTCATATAGGCTTCTTGCTTATTTTCAGCTTAGCCCAGATCCTCTAACGAGTAGAGTCTGAAGCACAGATGAAGCCGCATAAACTTTATTTGGGAGATGCAAATCCGGGTTATCGAGGATGAGGGGAAAGGAAGGGAGGAAGGAAAAGTGCGAAACAACACAAAGTGGTGCGTTAGTGCGCTCGGTAACACAAGGAGCCACTAAGAGACAGAACAGGTTGCTGGACGGGTACGTTCCTCTGCACCTGTGATTTCTCCAGATGAGGCGACAGGTTAAACTGTGCCCCAGGGTCCTCTATGGAAGAAAAGAACAAAAGAGAATTTCTCCGCCTGGCTCCTTCTTGTCTCTGGTTTCTCATTTGGTAAAATTCACCCCATGTGAATCGATTCCCTTGCCCTTCCAGCTTGCGTTATCCAGTGTGTCCATGAGCTGCTCACTTGGGGTACCAGTTACCCCAGCCTGGGGTGCAGTAGTTCACCTGACGCTGGATGCGGTGAGAGGAGATAAGGCCTGGGAGACTGGCTGCTTGGCCCAGTTGCAGGAACAGTGAGCAGAGGCTCACAGGGCTTGTGTCTGATACAGTTTTCCACATACGTATGGCTAATGCAAAACCCCCTCTCCACTATCTAGCTAAAACTCCCCTCAATCATTTAAACACATCAGGTTTTCTATCAGTTTCAACTGCCTGGAGAGGTATCTCTGATTCCTTTTAACCAGCTCCACTCTGGACTGATGCATAGCTGTTGGCCTAAAATCTCCTTTCATTGTCATTTGGAGGTTTTCTTCCTGCCTTCCTTAAGATGGAACTCTGGTTTCATGGATCTCGCATTTCCTTCTTGCTTTACGCTTTTGTTTTGGTACCTCTTCAGAAAGGGAGAACAGTTGGCATAGGGTGCGTATTAGTTCAATTTTGGTGTTAGTATTAACCCTCAGCCTTCAGAAGGCCAGAGAGTCAAATTGCATACTCCAGCATAATGTCTGGCATCCACAAGTTTGCGATAATCAATAATCACGGGACCTTGAGAGTTACCTTCATATATAATGAGTGCAAAAATGGCAGCCATATGAGTAAGTCATGCCATTCAGATAACTGTTAATAGTAGAATATTCATCTTTGTGAGTAATCCTTCTAGATGGATTTTGGAGTGAGAATCTCTTTGTGTGCTTCATGTGTTTTAATTCTACAAATAAGTCAAATATAAATGTATATCTATTATTGTGAAGGTAAAATACTATCACAATTAACAAGTCGTTTTATGCACAACAATTATTAAAAACAAATAGCTAAATATATAGGAAATAGATGGTCAGTTGATATGAAGGGTAAGATAGAATGGGTTAGAAGGACAACTATAGGAAGAAATTTATGACCCAAAAGTGTCAATAAAAAGTTAAATACTGCAAGAAAGAATAATGGAGCATAATTCAAATCATTATAGAATAGCTCGATGTGCTGGCACTCTTAACACTAACAAAATTAACTTTAAGAACTATATTTAGCTTTTGGTTATTTAATGTCACTTAGGCCAAAGGTATTTCAAGAACACTCGTTATGGCTTGTGAGGGTGTATTTTGTCACCTCAACATTTCATAAGAAGGAAAAAACCCAAAATCATGCACAACACCTACCACAATAAATCATCTTCTATCTAAAGATAATATGTAAATAATGTATAAAAAAGAATTTTTAGGGGAAAAAAAATGAGGTAAACAGAACACTTTTTCTTTTCACTTATCAGATTTCGAAGTGATAGACATCACCTTAAAAATGCTTTAAGATAGTTTCTCATAGTTTTCAGTCCTCGGAGAAAAATGTAAACAATATACTAGCTAAAAGAACCGAATCAACTGCTATCAATTTTCAGTAATCAAAGGTGATGTATTTTTGAGATTTGTCCAATGAATTTAGACTGAAAAAAACAAACAAACCATGATACTAAAAAACTTACTTCTAATTATCTGCTATCCAGAAATGACAATATTGGTAATCCTTCTGATATTAATGTAATAAAGCCAGATTTCTTTTGATTAGTATTTCCATGGTGTACCTTAATCTATTTTATTACAGTTTTTAAAAAAATATTTTACTGCTCTTAACATTTCTTATCCTTATATTTCAATAGAATCTACTGACAGCAGCATATGGCTTATTTTTGTTTGTTTGTTTGTTTTGTTTTTTAAAACCCTGGCTGACAATCTTTGCTTTTAATTGCAGTATTTAGTTCATTTATATTTAATGTAATTGTTGACATATTTGGGTTTAAATCTCTCATCTCATTATTCATTTTTTATTCATCTCAACCGATCTATGTAGCTTTTTCTCTCCTTTTTGTCTTTTATTACATTAATAAGTATATATATTTTAGCATTTTTCCCTCCATTCCACTAACTTTTTTTGTTATTATGATCCTTACAATTTACGAGGGTCTTTGACTTATTAAAGTCTACCACCATAAGTTAGTATTTCTACTACTTCCCAGATACGGTATAACATTGTGATACAATAAGATATATATATACACACACACTCCGGTCTTCATCCCCAGCTCCTGGTCAGTGTTCCTAAAGCCTTCATAAATTCCTAAGCAATATAAGTGCTTGGAACATCTTCTATCCTAATATTTGGTACTTGATTCCAGTTCCCATACCCCTTGAAATTTCCTGGGTGATAGGAGTATCTTTTGTCCTAATAAGGTGACCCTTGGTGGGCTTCAGGATGGGGAGTGGTCACCGAGACTAACCAAAGCTCGGAACTTTCAGCCCCACCTTTATCCTCCAGGGAAGGAAGCAGGACTGGGGATTGAGTTACTAATCAATCATGCCTATGTGATGAAGCCTCAACAAAAATCCTTGAACTAGGGGATTCAGAGAGCTTGCAGGTTGGTGAACACATCTATGTGCCAGGAGGGTGGTGCACCACAACTCTCCAGACACAGAAGCTCTTGCTTCTCAGGACCCTTCTGGACCTCTTTGTGTATCTCTTCATCTGGTTATTCATCTGCATCCTTTATCCTATCCTTTATTACATCATAAACCAGTAAACATAATTGTTTTCCTGAGTTCTGTGAGCCATTATAGCAAATTATCAAACCTGAGGAGGGGTTGTAGGAACCCCTAATTGGGAGCCAAGTCAGACAGAGGACTCACACTTGCTGTTGCCGTATTAAGGGAGAACAGTCTTGTGGGCTGAGCCCTTAACCTGTGGGATCTGACTCCCGGTAGATGGTATCTGAACTGAATGGAATCATAGAACATCCAGCTGGTGTTGGAAAATTGGTTGGTGTGAGAAAAAAATCCACCCATTCGGTGGCCAGAAGTATTGGTACAAAGAGTAGTAAAAAGAAACAGTAGAGGAAACAGTTGTGCTTTTCCTTTTCATAAGGTAAGGACTTTCAGGAATTAAAATACTTGATAAAGTAAAATAAAAGTTGCTTGTCAAGGAGTAAGGCAAGGGTGGGGGAGTGGGGAAAGGCGTTCTTACCAAAAGGATGGCAAAACTGGTAGAAGACACATTTATAGAACAGACAACCTGTCCTTAGACTGACAATAGAACAATCACAGCAAAGATAGTAAGTGACTTGGGAATCAGAAGCAAAAGATTTTGCACACATCCCTAAGTTGCGTATTAAGAATGTAACTATAGGGGCACCTGGGTAGTTCAGGCATTCAACTTCAGCTCAGGTCATGATCTCGTGGTTCATTAGTTCAAGCCCCGCCTCGGGCGCTGTGCTGACAGCTCAGAACCTGGAGCCTTCTTCGGATTCTCTCTCTCTCTCTCTCTCTCTCTCTCTCTCTCTCTCTCTCTCTCCCCCTCTCCTGCTTGTGCTCTCTCTCTCTCTCTCTCTCTCTCTCAAAAATAAATAAATAAATAGATAAATAAATAAGTAAATAAATGAATATAATTAAAACTCTATATTCTAACGGAATTACAGGCTGAAACACAAAAGGTAATGGACCATTTTCATGGTTCTTCAGCTGAAGAGAAACTGCACGACTTTGGAACTGTTGTGTCATTTACTTACAGATAGGAGATGGTCAAACAGACAGATGACCTATAAAAGATGGTTCAATTTTTTAAAAAAAAAAAATGACATAATCTTGTACGTGTGAGGTAATAATACCAGCTTCGTTGATTGCAAAGAAATTAATTCATTTGCCAGACTCTGCAGGAGAAGTAACCGAAATGAAAGACCTCGAGAGAACAACGTTTCCTTAACTTATGCCTGTTTAAAAGATCGTCCTCGGGGCGCCTGGGTGGCTCAGTTGGTTAAGTGGCCAACTTCGGCTCAGGTCATGATCTTACCGTCTGTGAGTTCGAGCCCCACGTCAGGCTCTGTGCTGATGGCTCAGAGCCTGGAGCCTGTTTCAGATTCTATATCTTCCTCTCTCTCTGTTCTTCCCTTGCTCATGCTCTGTCTCTATGTCTCTCAAAAATAAAATAAAAATGCTAAAAAAAAAATTAAAAAAAAAAAAAGATCGTCCTCTTGTTCTTCTCCAGGGAAGATGCTGAAATCCCTGCACATGCAAGAAAATCTTAGATACAGGTGAAAATTTAGAGAAGACTTTGTCATTCTGAAATCCAGTTCTGTTACTGCATTTCCACACCTGTGTATCCAAAAAACTTAAAAAAAATATTCGTGTGAGAACGAAAATTTATCTTCCTCATGAAAATATTGCAACAGTACAAAACCTCCATTTGCACACCGCTTCCATGAAGTAGAGTCTTCATCAGCACCAAATCTTCAACTAGGGGTTGAAAAGGAACTAAGCATTACCTGAGTTAATTATAGAGCAGAGGAAAGATTAATCATTTGGGAGCATCTGTTTGTATGACAGATATAATGGCCACGGGAATGATCTAGCAGCTTGAAGTGCTGACGAGTTATTCTTCCTGCGTCATAACGCCAGACGTTAAAAACCGACCTCTAAAGGAAGCTTTTCATAATAAAAGGTATATTGATAGGCAAACTTTAAAACAAAAGTTTCTGAATTATCCGCGTGTCTCTCAGATGGTGGTTTTGGCTTCAGCCAAACAGCGATGCTCGCTTGGCCATTTTCGCAAGCATCTCTCGTCAGGTGGTAACATTTTTAAGACCTTGCTAGTGTAAAATGTGCTTATTTTAGCCTCATGCTTGACAGTTTGGCCAAATATAAAATTCTGGGCTGGACATCACTTTCCCACAGAACAGCGAACGCAACCATCCATATGCCCCCCTCATCCAGGGTGACTGTTGGGAAATCCGAAACCCATTCCTGATCCTTTTAACATGACTTTTATCCTCCGACTCCCTTAGAAGCCCCTCAGGCTTTATTTGTTGGCTGACAGTGTTTGGAAATGTCAGTTTCAGACAGGTCGTCTGTCACTTTCGTGATGGGTACCCCGAGCCCCCTTTCCGTGTGTGTCAGTTCGTGTTTTGTAGGCTGGGGGAATTCTCTTTCTTTGTTTGAGAACCTCCTCTTCTCTTTTCTCTTTCAGGAACCTACTCTTATTAGGGGCGCTGGCCTTTTCTCTCAGGACCTGCCTACTGCTGCCCACGCTGGAGAAATCCGTTAAAATCCAAACGCAAGATCTTATACTGATCTCGAAATTTTCCTCGTTTGTTGGAAAAAAACAAACGCTTTTACCTCAAGAAGAGGCAGAAGGAGTGGGTGGGGGCGGATGGAAATACAGGCTGAGGTCGGCCCGTTTCTCTTCCACTGACTCCCTCGTGTCACCCAGCAGAAAGAGAAAGCGGCCCACACCAGACGTCCTGGCTGCCTTTCCCACCGTGGAGGCCACGTCAGTTTCTGGGTCGCCGTCTCCCCATCGGTGAAAGAAAATGTGAAAAATAATACCTTCCCGGCCGACTGAAATAATAGGATCTCTTATTATTTTGAGGTGAGCTGTGAAGAACTTGGGAGAGCAGGGACTTGAAATCAGCCAAGCTTTGTTCACGTGGGAGGAATTTTTATTGCAACAATATTGGAGTTGGTAGTTTTAAAATATCATGTCTCTCTCTCACTCCCTAGTGTGCTGTTAGTTTCTGAGAGAGAGCAGAGACTCAAATGACGATTGCAGGAGATAGGCCTTCGACGGAAAGATCGGACAGCCCCCTCCGTCAATGGCGGAACTGGAAGGCCCGGGGCGGTGTAGGACACTCATTATGTCACTTGTGAGTAAAAGAAAGTGAGCCTGTCCCGGTTCTGGAAGCCTCTATGTGGAGCTCAGAATTCTGGCCTGGTTTTGGCACAGATGCTGACGTTTCCTGGTTTGTGAGCAGGGGCCTGAGGCTGGCATTTTGACTTCAAGAGCACAGCCACCATTGGCTTTCCGTCAGGATGACTGAGATGACTTTTTCCGTCTCCCCTGCCGGCCCCGCCTGTCCCTGGTCCTTGCCGCGGCCTCGGCTCAGGTCCTGACCTCTTCTGGGGCCCAGACTGTGGCGAAGCATGCTGTGCCCAGTGCACACTCCACGTGGGCAGCCTCATCGTCCCAAAGCTCCGGCCTGACCCACCACTCTCTTATGGTAACCCTCTCCACGGGGGCACTTAACTTGTGTCCGGCCTTATCATTTAGTCTTGCATTGCGTAAATAGCCTGGCACTGTTTTAGCTTATCCAGAACGTTCCTGCCGTTCCTCATTCTTGCCTTTTAAAAAGATCCATCATGGGGCGCCTGGGTGGCTCAGTCGGTTAAGCGTCTGACTTCAGCTCAGGTCATGATCTCACGGTTTGTGAGTTTGAGCCCTGCATCAGGCTGTGTGCTGACAGCTCGGAGCCTGCAGCCTGCTTCAGATTCTGTCTCTCTCTCTTTGTCTCTTTCTCTCTCTGTTTCTCTGCCCTTCCTGGCTCTCACTGTCTCTCTCTCTCAAAAATAAATAAACATTAAAAAAAAATCTTTTTAAACATCGATCAAGTTGTTTCCTTTATTTCATGTTTTTCTGTCTCTCCACATTTGAAATGTCCACACGTTATTTCTATCCTTCTAGTGGTTACCTTCAAAGCTGACTGTAATATTTAACTGAAAATCTTACAGCTAAGCTCTCTCTTCCTCCCCTCCACCCTTCTCCTTCTCTGAACTCACATGGTGCTGTTTAAAATTTTTAACTCAGGGGCACCTAGGTGGCTCAGCCGACTAAGCGTCCGATTTTGGCTCCGGTCATGATCTCACTGTCCATGGGTCTGAGCCCTGCATCGGGCTCTGTGCTGACGGCTCGGAGCCTGGAGCCTGCTTTGGATTCTGTGTCTCCCACTCTCTCTGCCCTTTCCCAGATTGTGCTCTGTCTCTCTTTCTCTCTCAAAAATAAATAAATATTTTAAAAAATTAGGATATTTAACTCAGGAGAAAAAGTGTTTTGAGTTCATTGACACAGTGACACTTCCATGCGTACCGTTTTTTCTCGTCTGTTGTACCATTGGGTTGGCATCATTTCCTTCCTTGACGTTTATTCTTTGGAATCATTCTCTTGGTGGTAAATGTTCTCCATTTTGCTCCCTACAGATACTTCTTCTGGAACAGTACTGTTGCTGAGCGCACAGATCTAGGACGACAGCTATATTCGCTCAACCCATTATGGCCGACTTTCTGGCATCCATCACTCTGTTGAGAAGTTCGCTTCCTTCTAACGGTCCTTCTCAAGGGACCTGTGTTTTCTCTCTGGTGGCTTTCAAGGTCTTCTCTCTGTCTGTGATGTCCTGCCATTTCAATATGCGTCTAGGCATGGTATTGGTTTCAATTTCTCCTGCTCACCATATGTTATGCTTCCTGGATCTGTGGGCCCATCTGTGTTGTTCCTCATTCCTGGGATTTCCTTAATATTGATCTCCTCTGCTCCATTTTGTCTTTATTCTCCGTCCAGAACTCCCATCAAGCATAATAGGTTTCATTCTATCTTTGATGTCTTTTAATTTCTCTTTCATTTTTTCCCCCATATTCCTCTGTTCCTTTGTTGTGCTCTGAATAAACTCTCTTTCGATATGTCTAATCTTCTATGTATTGTATCGAATGTGATTTTCATTGCGATGGTTACACTTCTTATTTCTAGAATTTCCATTTCTGTGTTCCTCGGATCTGCCTGTCATTTTTATTGCCTTTCTGCGGTAAACTCATCTTTGTAATTGCATCCTTGTTGGGGATAAGACAGGAGGAGGTCAAAGAAGAATTCCTAATGGAAATTTAGAAATACTCAAAACTAAATAGTATGTAGTGAAATCGCCACATATCTTAAAACATGTGCAACACGGCATATGTGATGTTTGGAAACTTTTATATCCTAAACACTTGCATCAGAACAGAAGGGAAACTGAAAATTAATTAGGTAAGACTCCACCCTAAGAAACGAGCAGAACAGAAAACCCGACAATAGAAGGAAGTAAATAAACATAAGGGTGGAAATTGATGAACTAGACAACAAAGAAAAAGAGAAAGAACAAAGCCAAAGCTGGTTCTTCTGAAAGAATAATCTATACTCGCTGTCTTCACACCCACGATTTGAGTTTTATCTTATTATTCTACTGATGTTGCTCC
The DNA here is from genome assembly GCA_030068075.1 of Paguma larvata. Lineage (NCBI taxonomy): Eukaryota > Metazoa > Chordata > Mammalia > Carnivora > Viverridae > Paguma > Paguma larvata. The sequence goes on along the minus strand of CM057833.1, from coordinate 96,551,630 downwards.
AGCAGAGGAAGTTCTAGTTGTTTCCTGCAGACCAAACCTGAAAGAACTCTTGGCAGTCCCCATCTACTTTGCCTTCTGCATGGCCGTGGGGGTTTTCAACTGGTCCCTGAAGCTCAGATCCAAGGGCCTGCTCCGTGTCTCCACTCGGATACACCTCTAATGGGCATTTCAGACTCGGTGTGTCCACAGCCGAGCCCCTGAGGTCCCGCCCCCGGCCTCGCTCCTCTGGCTCTTTCCCTGTATCGGAAAGGTCAACTCTATTTTTTGTTCCTCAAATTGAAAATACTCCACAGGTGCTCCTTGCTTCCCTCCTTGACCTTTTATAGCCACAATAATCTCTTCAAAACACAAGTCAGATTACCGGAGTCCCTGCCCCAATCCTCCCCTGGCCTCCCGTCACCCTGAGAACACCATCCAAACTCCGCAGGCGGGCCCTCAGTGACCCGGCCCCCGGCTCCCTCCCCACCCACCGTTCCACTCATTCACAACGCTCCTGCCAGCTGCCAGCAAGCCTGTCTCTACCCCAGGTCCTTTATGCATGCCGGTCCCCTCTGCCTGTAACACCCCTCCCCCAGCGCTCCCAGGCCCACCCAGGTCTTTGTTCAAATGTCTCCACCTCCACCTCCACCTCTCTGACGCTGTATCTGAAGTGGAACACACAGGCCTCCCCTGTGCACACTGGCTCCGTGATTTCCACGCCTTATTTTATTTTAATTTACAACACTCACCATCGCCGACCTGGACCTGGCGGGGTGTTTACCCGCCCGTTGGTTGGTGCCTTTCCCCGGTCCCCGCCTACGGGAATGCACACGGACCGTTGGGACTTGACAGGTGCTGCTCCCCACTGTGCGCTCGAATCTAGCACAGGGCCTGGGACACCTCGGAGCTTAATAGGATTTGCTGAATGTGTGCATGAATGACTCAGCGAGCGAATAAACAGACTTGGCTGGGATAGGACAGAGGGAGACGGAAGGGGGCGCGGAGTTGGGGAGGGGTGTTTTAACTCTCTCATGTTACCTCCTTCACAAAGCCTCCCTGATTCCCAGCTACATGTGATCTTACCCTCACTGTGCACAGCATGTCATGTCTTTTATGCATTTATTCCACCTTGCGGTTTGGATGTGTTTAGACTGTGGTCTTCTTGAGAACACGGGCTGATCCTACGGCCCCTCTGCCCCTCCCAGTGCCCAGCCCCACACCTGCCATCTGATAGATGCTCACTCAGGGCTTGCTGAGTTGAATTAACCCATACTGGCTACACCAGCTCTGCTTAAAAATACCTTTGGTCTACGGGCACCTGGGTGGCTCAGTCAGTTAAATGTCTGACTTCGGCTTGGGTCATGTTCTTGTAGTTCGTGAGTTCGAGCCCCACATCGGGCTCCAGGCCGACAGCTCAGAGCCTGGAGCCTGCTTCGGATTCTGTGTCTCCCGCTCACTCTGCCCCTCCCCCCTCACTCGGCCTGCCTCTGTCTCTCAAAAATAGATAAACACTCAAATAAATATCTTTGGTCTAATTGTTTGCGAAGTCACCTCTCCCCGCACAAACCAGATTCAAAATTTATTGACGAAAAGACTAGATGGGATAAAGCTCTTTCCAGGGTGATTTTGTGGACTCAGATCCTCCCGAGAGCAAAGTAAAAGTGACGCTGCAGCGACAGGTCCTTGAGTCCAGGCACTAAATAGAACCATCTCTGTCAACCCTCCACTGACTCCGCGCTAATGATTACAGAATGCGCTTGGTAAATAAACAAATGTCGCAGGAACGGATTTGACAAAGGCTCCCTCCCTCTCTCTCCCTCTTTTTTTTTTATATTCTATTTGCAAATTGCCTCCAAGGACAGTGTCCAGGACCCCGTCAAGCTAGATTAAAAAAACAAAAACTCTAGCTTCTTTTGAGTGGAGGCTCTTGGTTCTCAAGTCCAAGGTGAGAGCTAAGGGAACCTCCATGCGCCCTGTGGCTAAGGGGTGCTGGGTGGCTTTGCCCTTTGCCTTCTCTGCCTTCTTGGTGTTGCTGGGAACCAGGAGGTCTCTCCTGGCATCTTCTGGCTCCTGGAAGGGCCACAGAGGACGCAAGACTCCCTGTCTTACTCTTCCGCAGGCCGTGCCGGTGGGCCAGCACCCGCTGCCGGCTCTAGGGGGCGCTGGTGGCCAACCTCTGCGGCCAGTCTCCCTCCGGTCCCCCTCCGGGCGAAGCTGGGCTCCACCTGAACTGAGCTGGGCTGACAGGGAATGGGGGGTGGAGGAAGAAGGAAAGGACTAGAGCAAGGGAGGAGTCATCTGTGCCCTACAAATCAGGGATGTCTGCCAAGTGGAAAACTACCCAGCCCTCAGAATGTTTCATTTTGTTTCTTAGAAACATTTCATCAGAGGAGTAAAATGAAACCATCTCTGCTGGAGCCAGGTGTGACCCGCTGCCCTCTGTCCTGCGCCCACGGGGCTGCCTTTCCCCTGTCTGGTCTGAAGGGTGCCAGGCCCCGAATGCCCAGGGCGAACAGCCCACCATTGGGTCACGCTGGTGTCCTTTTCTAGAGAAGTTCCTTGGCATGCCTGGGAGGCCTCCAGCGGTCTCCTGTCCTCTGCTCATTACAGACGTCTTTGGGGACCGAAAGGCCACGTGGGCCACCTGCTCTGCTGCTGCTTCCTCGGAGCCCCGAAGGAGGAGGCAGGCCAGGGGCCTGAGCTCTCGGCTGGGTGCCCATCCCCGTGGACAGCCCAGAGCTCCAGCTGGACTCCTGTGGCCCTGGCAACACGCTTGGACCCAGGATGTAGACGAAGGGGCCACCCAGCTCTGAAGGAGATGGCTGGATCCCTGTCACTCTCCCAGCGGGCGCTGGCTCTGGGGGAGAAGGTCGGCTTCATGCTGTGACAGCGAAGGTGGCCGGGGCTGGGCCCACAGCCAGACCCCGTTAGCCATTGTCAGAGGCGGTGTTGCCTAGCGGTTAGGGGACGCTATCTAGGCTCTTCGAGGCTCGGTTTCCTCACCTGAAACGGGAGTTGCCATAGTACCTACCTCAGGCTTCGGGATGAGGATGGCACAGGATGATGTTCGTGATGTGACTGTCGGGGCGCCAGGCATCTCAGAAGGGCTTGGGGTACGAGGGTCTCATTGTCAAGCTGAATAACTAGAGCCCGAGTTTCCGAGGGACGTAGTCTGCCCAGGATGTCCGCAGCCACCGTTGCCCGTAGAAGGCGCGGAGACTGGGAGTTCATGGAGCGAGGCTGAGGCCAAATGGCGAGTCTCGGAGCGAAGACTCCTCGGCCTGGCTCCCGGCCAGCAGGGCCGCTGGTGAAGAAGCAAGGTGGTCTGAGCCTTGCAATGTGGGGGGCAGGCTCTCTGAGCTCCACAACCACCCTGTTCCAGGTGAATTATTACACCTGTTTTCAGATGGGAAGGTTGAGCCTTAGGGTTGGCAGCTCCGTGGCTCACGGTCACACGGTGAATACATACGGGCCTGAGACTCGAACCCCAAGCGTTTGACTTTATAGATCATGTGTCTTTTCTGTTGTCGCACCTAGACAGCACCTAGACAGCCTTCCAAGGCTTAGGAAAGCCCTGGGGACGCGAGTCTCAGGGGACAAAAGCTGCTAGCTCCCTGCTAGCCAGAGTGGGCGACCGGACCCCTCTCCACGGTTCACCCCGAACACAAACTTCAAACCTCGTGGCACGCGGCAAAGCAAGGGGTCCCTAAGAAGAGGCCACGGCGGTCCCGCAATGGGGACCGTGTCTGACGGCGGCCTCCTGCCCAGGGGTGTCAGTGGCCCGGCTTCCCGAATGCCTGGTTTCTACGTATTCTCCAAGCCTGTGCCTCCAGCTTTCCGTAGATGGTCTGAGTCCCATTATGTCCTTGTCCCAAGTCCCGCTCCGTGCACTGAAGGGCGCTGCCAGACACGGGCCCGAAGCCATGCCAGGCCGCTCTTCCTTGACTTCTGCCGACCTTGGCTAGGAAAAGGAGGTGGGAGCTGCTTCAGGCCCCACGTGCAGAGTGGGGGTTTGGTCGCCGGCCTCTGACCTCATTCTTTCTGGCTCAAAATGCCCTTCACTAGGGCGCCTGGGTGGCTCAGTCGCTTAGGCATCCGACTTCCGATCAGGTCATGATCTCACGGTTCATGGGTTCGAGCCCCGCGTCGGGCTCCGTGCTGATGGCTCGGGGCCTGGAACCTGCTTCGGATTCTGTGTCTCCCGCTCTCTCTGCCCCTCTGCCCCTCCCCCACTCACACGCTATCTCTGTCTCTCAAAAATAAATATTAACAATTAAGAAAAAAAAAAGAAATGCCCTTCACTAAGTGCAGGAGTCTAGGGGTTCCTGATGGCCCGCACGGGGCTGAGCTTGCTGCAGTCAAGGGCGGTGGGACTCCAGTACCGAGGGTTGGGGGCCGGCCCAGGACATCAACACCCCCCCACGAACAAGCCCTTTCCCCATGTACACCTCACACTCCTGCACACTCACCACACCGGCTTGCCTCCCTCCTCTGCCCCCCCCCCACACACACACTGCCTGTGTCCCTCTGGGCCCCGCTGGATTTCCCTCCCCTGTCTGCCATCCGAGCTGCCCGTTCTGGCGCCAGGGAAGTGAAGCGGGGAGCGCTGGCCCAGTGAGAGGCACGGGCTTGCGGCTCCGCCGAAGGCTGGCCTGCGAGCAGAGAGAAGGGCAAGGTCAGATAGGAGCCCTTGGGGTGACCCCGACTCCCTGCTCCAAGAGGTCGACAAGGCAGTGCCACCACGGGGGTTGCGGAGAGGGTGGTGGGGACACCCACACGCGGAACCCTGGGAGGCCTGGCCCCCCTCCCGCTTGTGCCACAGGGGTTTCCGCTTCCCCAGGGGGGAGGGGCGAGGGAGGGGAGTGGATCAACCAGCCTCCAGGTCACGTCCAGCTCCAGTCGCCCCTCCCCCCACACCCAGGGTTTGTGTCCTGTCTCCTCCGTGCTCAGGGGGGTGCCCCGCGGTGCCCCACAAATGCCCAGAGGACCGAGGGGGAACCCAAAGGACGGGGGATCCGGGCGGGCTCCTGAACCGGATGCCCTGCTCCGGCGCCCCCGAGGGACTCAGCGCCCCGGCCCTTTCTTCCCTATCAATGCCCCGGGGTCAAAGGTGGCCCTGCGTGTGCGCCTGGCTTCCTCGGTTCACGGCGCCTAGGACTGGGGCTGATGACTGCTAGCCGTCGGTTCTTCACCGCTTTTCAAAAGACTTTTCTTTCCTTTTGAAAATTTCATGTGGCTTTTTACGCGGCCCTTGGTGTGAGCGTTGACGGAAGATCGCTGTCCTTACCCGACAGAGGGTGAAACCGAGGCGGCTTCCGGACGCTTCCATATCCCCCCCCCTCCCCTGACGCTGTTTCTGATGCCTTTTCTCACCTCCTTTCTCCTTAAATCTCCTTAGATCTCGGCACCTCCTCCACCTTCTCCCGCGCACCAAGGACCACCCCCCCACCCCAGCGGCCCTGGTCCTTCCACCCACAAGAGCGGATTGTCCTTTCTGGATGGTTCCATCGGCCCCTTTGGCTCCTCGCTGCTGCGGCAAGACTCTTCCAAAGAGTGGTCGACACCATCTCCGCCTCTTCCCCTCCCGCTTCTTCTCAATCCCGCCCCGAGGTGGCTTGGGTCCTCACCATTCCACAGGAGGGTTTTTGTCAAGGTCACGAACGGCCCCATGGTGCCGGGCCTGGAGGTCACTTCCCAGCACGCGTGTGGTGGCGTCTCACCCCCAGCCCCTTCGGCCTCGGTCTTGGCTCTCCTCCCCTAGACCTCAGCCCCCCACCCCCTCCCCCGAAGCTTCCCTCTCTTGCTGCTGAGTGAGCGCACCCCCTGAGTGGCCTCAGCGCGACCATGCGGCCAGGTGGCCACGGCTCCACCTCCGGCCTAGACTCTCCTGAACCCCAGGCTCTCGCAGCCAACGGTTTATGCCCCCAGCAGGCGCTGCTGGTGCTCAAGAGCAAACCCCTGATCGCACCCCTCCCAGATCCTCGTCTCTCCCACTCCGTGACTGGGAACTCCATCCTGCCGTTGCTCTGGTCACACACTTGGGAGCCGACCTTGACTCCTCTCTTCTGTACACAGCAATCGCCAATCAGCGAACAGATCGCGTTGGCTTTACCTTCAGAATACAGGCCACGTCACTGTCCTCACTGCTGGTCTGAGCCGTCGTCGCGCCTCACCTGGATCTGTTTGGCAGCCTCCTACCTGCCTGTCCCCAACCATGGGTTCTCCATGCAGACCCATTAAAAACACAGGGCGACGGGTCTCCCCCGCTCGGTCACCCGGGGCTCTCTCTGGCTCCGAGTAAGAGCCTGTCTGTAGCAGACCTCCGGTGGGCTGTCAGGTGACCGGGCCGGGCACGTCTCCGGGGTGCCCCCAGCCCGCTGGACCCTGCCGCGTGCCGCACTGACCACCCTGCGGCCCTGCCTGGACGGCCCGGCGGCTGGAAAACGTGCTCGCCTCCTTGCCTCCGTGTCTTGAACTTGACGCTCGCTTTTCCTAGGACGTCGTTCCCCATGTGCTGCAGCCCGACTCCTCTCACACCCAACAGGCTCCCCATTCCTCAAGCTTCAGTCTCAAAAGTCCTCCCAGTGAGGGTGTCTTGGGTTCCTCTGTGCCCCGCCTGCTCCCAAAGGTGCCGCTCTGGCCCTCAGACTTTGTCCTTGCTTAGGAACACTCACGTCCCATGCTTCCTGGACAGGGAGGACTCACGGTCAGGGCTCATGATTGCACTGGCACGTCCTCCTGCCCCCTTCCCCGCGCCACCCCCCCGCCCCCGAAGTGCCATCTCCCAAGCTCCAGGGGCATCAGGTGGCAGAGTTGGCACCGTGTCTCCAGTGCCAGGCACAGTTCCGGGCACATGGGATGCTCAATAAATGTTTAAAGAAAAATTAATTCCAAAAGGACATAAGCAGAGTTGTATAAATACAGAAAGCAGTGGGCAATTACATATTCGTGTATGAAATGTCATCACATATATTGTTCCACAATATAGCTACCGTCCCACGTGAGCTAAAATCATTTGCAGGGTCGGAATTGGCATTTTCCTGGGTCTATCTTCTGATTGGAGATAGTTTCATCTCCTAATGACTCTTACCTATTAGTTCAAAGCCTCTAACAGAAGGAGGGTCATGTTTGGAGGGAAATGGAAAAGTCTCTTTCAGGCAACATTTGTCTTCTGTTCTGCAAACAGCCGGTCGCTGACTTGGTTTCAGTGCGGTATGAGCGCCAGGGCGGGGAGGGGTTGGGGACCACTGGAAGTCCCAGAGAAGCCTCGGTCTCAGTTTTGTCCCGCAGCAGGAGCTGTGGCTCCTTCCGTCAGCCAGCATCGGTGGGGACTGAAACACACAAGCGGTTTCACTGCAGCTCTAGCCAGGCAGGCTTCAGCCTGCTGAAGACCAAATCGGTAAAAATACAATAAATTGTGACCATCGCCCTCTAGTGGCCGGCACTTCTGGCTTCCCACCGCTGAACTGGTGGAAAATGCGAGGCCATGCTTACTCCTTCTGGAGTCATCCAAAGTTTTAATGAGTATTTTTGAAAGATATTTTCAGGAGAGTCCCTCAACCACTTCCTAAGTACATTCCTTTTCTTTTTTTTCTTTTTTTTTTTTTTTTGTCTTTCCTTGGAGGTGGCTGAACCCAGGCTTTCAGAAGGGAGAGCCAGTCCAGGACCCTTGGCAGAAGCCCCCGTGGGCCTACCGTGAGCTGTGGACAATGCAGTCTCGGGGCCTGCAGAGGGCAGCATGAGAGGATGGCTTTATGGGTCTCTGCGAAGTGGATGTCCTTTCTCAAGTTCAAGGCTAGTCTTCCCACCTTTGGAAATACCCCCTGCTTTTTCAGATATCTTTACCCTATCAAATAGCTCCTATCCCCCTTATCTTCGAACCCACTTCCTCTTACAATTTAGTTCAAATATCAGTGCCCGAGGAATCCCTCTTGAGGGTCCTCTCCCCTCCCAACCTGTCCTAAGCTTGATGCCTGCTCCTCCTGCTCTATATAAAACACAATGTATTCCACTATTAGGGCATTTGTCACAATGTTAAGCAGCCAGTCCCTGGTTGAGGGTGGAGATTTTGATTTACATATATATTGGAAGCTTTTTAGAGCTTCTGGAAACAGCGGAAGTTCAATAAATGTGTGCGGAATACGATAACCATATTATTTTATGCATTCTATTCAAATTTTCTAGTCCAGGTCCCTCATTTTTATAGAAAATGCACCGAGGTCCAGAAAAGTTGAAGGACTTGCCTAAGGCCTTACAATCAGTCAGGGGAAGACGAAAGACTACAATTTTGGAGTCCTAACTAATCAAGAGATCCCCGCTCCCCTCACTAGGCTTTCTCGATATTCTAGGTGCCAACAGCACTGCGTGTTTCCCACATTCGCATAAAAAGGATGCAATACGTACCATCCCTTTTATAACACTTAGGCTTTTCTTAGTGTCTATGGCTTTGATAAAGTTTTTGTTGCTAGAAATCTCCAAATCAAGAGAAATGGGCTCTAATCATTAGCCTTAAATGGGGCAGTCTGGTCTGGTGGGGAGTGCTGAGGTCTGAGAACTGGGGGTTCATTCGACACATATTTAGGTTGTTAAGTGGATTAAAAAGAGGACTAGTATACTGGCTACGTCCTTAAGCCGCTGACAATCTAGTTGAGGAGGTAAAGGCGTGTCCACAGTAGGGGCAAATGTTGTGAAGAACGATGGATGTAGAAACATGCAAGAAGTCTCTTGAAACTAGGGGAAGTCGAGGAAAGTTCTGTAAAATTTTCAGTACCTGGGAACACAAAAGATGGATCGGATCAAAGAATAAAGCTTTAAGAAGGCTAAAATTTGTAGAGGAATTTATAAGAATATCCACCAAAATATCCAACCATCCATCCATCTTCTATTTATTCCTGGAATGGAAAATGGCAGAGTGAGGAGCAGCAGATCCCTTCCCCCAAAAAAGTAATAAAATGGACAACATTTCTAGAAGTTGAGCAAAGGTGTACAATAATTTAAAAGTGTTTATTGAAGAAAAATCACTGACCTGGGGTGACAACAGTGTGCCTATGGTATTTTAGCCTAGGGCTGCTCCATTCCCAGGGGAAGCTCTAGCAGGACAGGACAAGCTGGGAGGGGACGACTTGATTCGGAGTGGGTGCAAGAAAACATTCCCTTGGGCATTGTTAGAAACAGAAGCAACCTCAGTGGCCGATGAATGGGAAAGATGAATGCAGCTAGCCTGCGGTTTGGGTTCTGGTGGGGACAAGCAACAGATTGGCAGACCGGCCCGAAATGTAACAGGGAGATGGATCCGTGGAACGACACAACCATACTCTAGCTGGCCACACTTCCCTGGTGGTCCGGAAGGCTGCGCACAAAAGCAAGGCAGAGCACACATCAGCAGAGACCAGAGGGAGCCCCGGACATTTCATATACAATCCCGGCTGAATGTGAGGCCTCGGATACAGGCAACACACATACACGAGGGCCTAGGGTCAAAAGCTAGGGAAGGCGTGCAAACTTCCTGAACTTTGAATGTGTTCCCCGACGTACACACAGCTTCACTGGCCGAGGGTGGAGGCCCTTACTGGCTAACGGTATTTGAGTACAACTTTTGACAAATTATTGACTGACTTCTAAGCGATGCTGACTCAGGGATGACTCGAGGAAGCCAGCTCGAAAAACAGAAATAAGATTTAAAAGTACAAAACCGAGCAGAGACCTCGCTGGCCAGGAAAGACAACATCCATACAACAAGCCCAAGGAAATCACCGAACAAAAAATGACAGTAGCAACCACCACCACCACCTCCTTGGGTGGAGGAGAACAGATCCGAATCCACAGTCACCACAAAAATGTATTACATGAAATGTCCACTTTTCAATGAAAATTGTAAGATACGCAAACAAAAGAGTAAACTATTATCAGAGGGGGGAAGAGAAGGAGTCCATGAATGCTATCTCTGTTCCTGAACTTCACCCCCTAAGCCAGCAGCACCCCCCTGCCCCCCAGTCATGACCACAAAAATGTCTTCAGGGGTGCCTGGGTGACTCAGCTGGTTGAGCGTCTGACTCTTGATTTCAGCTCAGGTCATGATCCCAGCGTTCTGGGATTGAGCCCTGTGTCCAGGTCTGTGCTGAGCATGGAACCTGCTTTAGATTCATTCTCTCTCTCTCTCAAAAAAAAAAAAAAAAAAAAGTCTTCAGACATTGTCGAAAGGGGAGGTAGGGCAAAATTACCCCTTGGTTGAGAGCCACTGCCCTCAAGCAATAGTTATCAACCTAATAAGGTGTTGGCACAAGGAAATACATAGATCAATGGAAAAACATTAAGAATTCGGCAATAAAATCTCACATTTATGATCAACTGATAGTTCACAAAGGTATCAAAGCAATTTTAATAGGGAAAGAGCAATCTTTTCAATACATAGTGCTAGGAGAGTTGGATACTCATATGCGAAAATGACTTTAGGCTGTTACCATACCTGAGAAATGAATTCAGAACAGATCATAGACCTAAAATGTAAGAGCTAAAATTATAAAACTTTCAGAAGAAAACATAGGTCTATGTTTCTGTAACCTAGGTTTCTGTAACCTTGGATGAGGCAAAAAAAAAAAAAAAGGATAATCTGTAAAACAAAATGTTGATAAACTCTCCACTATCAAAACGGAAATATTTCGTGTTTCAAAATACACCATTAAAAATGAAAAGACATGCAGTGCCTGGGTGGCTCAGAAGGTTGAGCACCTGCCTTCGGCTCAGGCCGTGATCTCGCAGTTCATTAATTCGAGTCCCTCATCGAGTTCGCTGCCGTTAGCCTGTCAGCACAGAGCCCCCCTTGGATCCTCCATCCCTGCCTCTCTCTGTATCTCCCCCACTCATGCCCTTTCTCACAAACAATAAATAAAACATTTAGGAAACAAAGAAATGAAAAGACAAACCACAATGTTAAAGGAAATAAATACCGAATATATAAAGAGCTCTTACAACTCAATAAGGCAAACAATCCTATTTTTTTAAATGGCCATAATATTTGAACAGACATTTTACAAAAGATACATGAATGGCTAGTAGCATAGAGAGTCAAGCGTTAGTCATTAGGGAAATGCAAATTAAAGCTACATTGAGATACAACTTCACACCCACTAAAACCGCTATAAAAAAGATAGAAAATAAAGATAATGTTGGTGGGGATGTGGAGAAGCTGATACTCTCACCCTTGTATACCGCTGGTGGGAATGGAAAAACAGTCGGTTTGGAAGACAGTTTGGTAGTTTCTTAAAGAGTTATCCATAACTTTACTTATCACCTAGCAATTCCACTCCTAAGTACACACCCAAGAGAAATGAAAACATGTCCACACAAAGACTTGTATGCAAATATTCCTCACAGCGTTATTCACAATAACCAAAAAGTGGAGACGATCCAAGCGTTCATCAGTTGGTGAGTGGATAAGCAAAATATGGCCCACCCATGTAACGAAATACTTCCAGAGATCAAAAGGAACAAACTCCTGATACTTGCTACACATGGACAGCGCTTGAAACGTTTTGCGAGGTGAAAGAAGCCGGATGCAAAAGACCACATGTGAGTGATGCCATTTATATGAGATGTTCAGAAACGGCCAATCTACAAGGACAAAAAGTAGATTAGTGTTTGTCGGCAGCTGGGGTCCAGGAAGGAAGGCTGACTGCAAACGGGCATGCAGGGTCTTCGTGGCGTGTGAGGGTATCGTAGGACCCCGTAAGCTTAAAATTCCCACCTAAAATGGGAAAAGCCATATGTAAATTGTACCTCAATAAAGCTGCTATTTTTTTTTAAGTTGAATACCAAAAAATCCTTACACCTTACCCCACAAGGATAAATGCCACTTTGTGTGTTTTGTTTTGTTTTTGCTGTGTATGTGTTTGAGCAAAAAGTGACTTCGATGGTTTTTAAACTGCTTAAACAAACAAATTCCTTGGTTCATACTGTGAGCATATTTACTTGCCGTTAAACATTTTTAGAACAAAACGGCAAAAGTCTTATTTTATAGAATCATGAATGATGAAACCGGAAAACCATCGTAAGGATCATCTAATGCCTTCATTTTACCCCTCTTTTGGTTTTAATTTCCTGATGTATAAAATGAGGAGGTAGACAGATTTTTCTTCTTCTCTTCCTTCCTTTTATTTTCTTTTTGAGAGCGAGTGAGCATGAGCAGGGGAGGCGCAAAGGCAGGAAGAGAGAGAACCTTAAGCGGGCTCCAGGCTCAGCATAGACCCCATGCAGGGCTCGATCCCATGACCCTGGGATCATGACCTGAGCCGAAATCAAGCGTCAGACCTCAACCGACTGAGCCACCCACGTGCCCCTTTACTGCCCTGTTCTAACTGCCCTTCCCCTCCTTATTTAAAAAAAAAAAAAAAAGCCTTTAGAAATGATTACTTGGATCTGATAATAAAAATAATTAAAAAGCAACTGAACTTGTGAACTCATTTCAGGCCAGGCACGTGGATTTTTCCCAAAGGAAAATTCTAAAAGTCCTGTATTATCTTGCTTTTATCAACAAGAAAACTTGTGATTTTTCTTGGTGTTAAGAAACTGAGATTTTTTGGAAGGGGGAAATGGGGAGTTATTTCTTAATGGTTCCAGAGATTGTTTGCAGCGAAAGGCAAGTTTTGGAGACAGTGATGACGATTACCCAACATCATTAATAAACTATTAATGCCAAGGGACTGTGTGCTTAAAACTGGTTACAATGGCAAATTTTGTGATATTTTACCACAAAATTAAAAAAAAAAATTGTTAAGTCAGCCAATGACCTGCAGTCTCATCTTATGTGGTCTGCCACTTCTATCTCGGCAAAGCTTTTTAAAAAAGCATATGGGTCCCATGCTTTTTAAAAAACAGCTTTCTTGAGGTCTAAGGGGTGCAAACTTAAGATGCACACGATTCGATATCCCATACATATTGTGCAATGATAACAATAAGGATAACATTTCCATCGTCTCACAAGCTTTTGTGTGTGGTGAGAACACTGAAACCTGCTTAGCAGGTTTGAAGTATGTGATGCGGTATTAACCATGACCCCCATCTGTACCTTACATCCCCAGAACTTACCTCGTAGAGGTCTGTACCCCTTGGCTAATTTCCCCATTTCGCCCACCCCCTTGCCACCGGCAATCACCAATCTGTGACGCTTCTATGATGAACCCACTCTCCTAACATGAATGCTGTTTGCATGTTGACAGTCTTTTGTAACTCAATAAAATGAGGGTGGAAATTTCAGGATTCTGGCGGACAGAGGCCCAGACTTTATCAAATCATAGTCATTTGGAAATTCCTCTTCTTTTATCTGGTCCTGTTTAAGCTGATCTTTTTTTTTTTTTTTAACATTTATTTTTGAGAGACATAGAGACAGAGTATGAGCGGGGGAAGGACAGAGAGAGAGGGAGACGCAGAATCCGAAGCAGGCTCCAGGCTCTGAACCGTCAGCACAGAGCCTGACATGGGGCTTGAACTCACAGACCGTGAGATCATGACCTGAGCTGAAGTCGGCCGCTTAACTGACTGAGCCCCCCAGGTGCCCCTAAGCTGATCTTGAAAAGGGAAGCCCACGACGCATTTTGGTACACTCGCAATGTAAATTTCCTGATTTAAAATTTTGATCAAGTTGACATCCACTGTGCCAGGAAGGATGAGACCTGGAGGGTGTACATTAGCTGCTGCCTCAGGTTTCGCCATTACCTAACTGGATGCCACGTGGGCTTATGGTTTTAAATATCCCGTCTTCACAGCATCAGTAGATTAAACCACTACTAGTCTAGCCGATCCTATTCCTCAAGCTCCTGGGGCCTGTTTTTGTCCAAGAATCTGGTCAGATTTTAATGTGACAGAATGAAGTCCAGTGGTGAAGGCAAGATTCAAGCTCGATGACCTCAGAGGTTGGACTAGACTAGGTACCAGGCACAGCAATACCGTCAAGATTATCACATTGGTCTATAGTTTGTTTTCTCAAAATCGAAAGGGATTAAAAAAACTACCCTTTACACAAGCTCTTCCTCTTTCTACAACATAAATGTCAAGATCAGCTGAACCAAAAGAAATCCTCTCTGAAGGTGGGAGACTGAAGACTAGCAGTTACCGTAAAAGTCAAAGTTGTCGTGTAAGCAAGACTGCACTGTGCTGCCACCAGTGGGTGCAAATGAAGGATACGCAAAACCCTTTCACTTAAGGAACATCTTTATTTGATCTTTAATATACAATATTACCTTTAACTTATAAAAATTACACACGGAGGACATGACTGGAAATCAGTTCAAGGGCGGCCAGTGGGTACCGATTCAGGAGGTTATACTTACCCCACTTACTAGCTGAGGGAAAAGTTTTATCAGTGAATTTGAGACCAGTGAGATTGAGGAATGGCATTTCAATGTCCAAATCTAGTAATTAAAACTGGGGATGCCTTATTTAGTTAATCCAACGAAAATTAATTTGTTTTCTACAAAATCATTTTTCCCAAGAGCAAGCTGAGCTTATCTCTATGGAGTGTTCTGGTTAAGCAATTTGCAGAATTCGGTAGCATTCAATAGCTGCAAGACACTTGCCAACTGTTTAAGATCTTCTGTGTACTGACGTGTACGGACGTGGGTTTGTGTGTCTGTGCGCATCCACGCACTTAAGATCCACACTGCCCCGGGGCCATCTGTGTGTGTCGGACCTAGGAAGGCAGCTCAATTACACGCTTTCCCTCCAGAATTTCCAAAACTTAGTGAAATACCTATTTGATAAACTTCTTCGTGAAAAATCTCTCTCTCGCGTTGCAACGTATGTACTAGTGACATGGTGTCATCTTGTGAGTCCCGCTGGGCCCCAGCAGAGCTCAGGAGACAGGCTGTTACGCACCGGAGATTCAAGGCTGAGGCTGAGGATGCTTTAATTTAAATATGAGGCATACTGGCATTGTGAAGTCATGGTATTGACTTGTACAGGATTTGAGTCACGATATGCAGTAAGAGAAAAGAGAACTCTCCTCTTGGATAGATCTCTTCTCTACACTCCTCAGATTTAGGCTGTTTGAGAGGGAACAGAAGTGGGACCATTCTGCGGTCTACAAAAGGAACAGTGGCTGCCAAACGGCAAAGGAGGCACGTAACTCTTTTGTTGCGTAAAAGTTTTCAACAGATTGGTTTCTGCGGCACAAAGGTCAGATTCTAGCATGTTCTCCCTGGAGGGATCTAAAAGGACAAGTGGAGGAGTCTTTCCAGCTCCGCAACCCAGAGTCCTGGTCCAAAGGTCAGCGAGCAGGCAGAACTTGGGAGAAGGGACACTACTTTGACACCACAGAGACCCTCCTTTTTACGTGGGGAGTCTGGAATTGTGGCATTCAATGACAAGGCAAGGCAAGTGGCATGCCTCCAAAACAAACAAAATTGCCTCTGTCATGAGAGTCGGATCATACTGAGGCCGGAATGGAGTCCGGAAGAACGCCTATTTTCAAGACCGCAAAACACAGAGGGTTAGGTTTACACAGCTTCATACGATCGTACATACACACGCCATTCTGCTTTAAAAGTGAATCCTGTAACCCAAACACAGAGAAAAGATGCAGATCAAAGATTACAGGGTCTTACAGAAGTTAAACTTGGGATCAAGGGTTGACAACAATGACCCGTGGGCCACACCCGGCTCTCCGTGCTTTTGTCCATCAAGTCTGACTGGAACGCAGCTCTACTCCCTTCACTTACACACTGTCTAAACCAACTCTCCTATGTTCCAATGGCAGAGCGGAGGAGTAGAGGAGAGACTGTAGCTGCAGAAAGCCTCGAATATTCATCTGGCCCTTTACAGAAAAGCTTGCTGACCCATTAGAGATCAAAGAATGTTTCCATCATGATCTGAAGGAGCTGGTAAGTAACAAAAAACCATCTTCACCTCGGTTCTTGAACCAGAATAAGTACATTAAAATATCTCCAGGTCATATCCTGCTTAGTATTTGTGTAGCCGAAACTTACTAACGACTGTTTGTCGACACAGACAATATTAAAGATCTGTGTGCATAATTGTAGTTATGTATATAATCTATGTAAAGGTGGATGAGATATGAGTTAGCCAACTTGAAGGTAAGGAGACCTAAAGAAAAATAAGAATTCAAAATACAATTACTAGAAACTATTATTTGGAACTTAGAAATATTTCAGTATATTTTTCTTTATATTTAACAGCATGGGACCATCAGTAGGACCCTTGGCAGAGCAAAAACAATTTACGACTGCAAATTTTACCCAGGACAAAGGTTACGTGAATATAAAATAACCAGCATTTCTATAAAACATTAATTTTTAATTATATAATTAAGGTGATATAGCAAAATAAGAATGTTTTAATTTACTTTGAAAAGTAAATATTTTAGTCAAAGTTGCATCAGAAATTAAGTATTTCTTTAACATTTTCCAAGAGACGTTAGTTATTAACTACAATTATCGCTATTAGTATTATATAGTAACACATCGCTTAAAATATATTATAAACCATTTCTTGCCCTCTTTAATTTAAATGACATAGAAAATTAAGGATTTTGTAACATGATTCATCCCGGAAAACATTTAAAGTGGTGTGCGTGCCGCCGGAATCACAAAATGTCTGACGCCCACCATGTCTGTCCACTCACTCTCTCATTCGCTCATGCATTCATTCACGGAAATCCACGCTTAAGGAGAAACTGCGTGACGAGAACGGCAAGCACCATCTTTCATCGACACATCTGTGGCTCTGACGAAGACTTTGGCAACGGAGTGGAGAGGAGAAGCTGACGGTCTCGATTCCAAACTGCTTGGTTAAGACCTACCAAGTGGAGCCCTGGGGTGCCTCGCACGACGTCACAGAAATTGAGGGAGAACACATTCCTCCGGCATCCGGGGCTTATACATATAAACATCTGCTCAACGACAGGAGTAAGTTGGCGTCAGACACAAAACAGAAAGAAGAGCCCTCTGACTGGGGTCTTGTGTTTCTGCACTGAGACTTCGTGGTTAGGGCCGCATTCGCTTGGTTTTATCAACTTCGCACCAGTTTTGACAAAAAAAGTGTGATTCTAAAACTCTAAGAGTGAAATGTAGAAGGGAGAGGGGTGTTCAACTTCCATTTCTCTTTTCTCTCATGTGCCAACTGATCTACGTATGCGGCACGCTTACGCCAAAGGCACCACGCGAGGTGTTGGCTTTCCAAAGAGGCACCTGGAAAGAGCACCTCTGGGCTCTTTGAGTAATGAGTGTTTTAACCTGAGGAATAAGGCCTACGAAATGCGATGGACCATAAGGGATAGAAGAAAGTGAATCCTCTTGGAAACTAAGCAGAATACAGGGTAAAGATTGATCTCAGGGGAAATAATCTTAAAAATCTGTAATAAAAACAAAACATGACACTGGCAAGTCATTTGTAGCTGACTTTAATTGCCTTTGGTATCCAGAGAAGAAAACAATGGACGCGCTGGGATAAGCTCTAGTCTAGGCGTAGGGAAGGGATCGGGTAGCGTAGATGACCCTGCCCCTGCCCCTCTCCGGTTCTTCGCTTGCACAGAACTGGCCATACTCCCGCGCCTCTCTGCCTTCTCTTAAGCCCCAGTCAGCCGTGAAATAGAAACGGAGCACTTGGGGGTGGGAGCTCCGTCTTCTCTTTCCTTGAGAAGCTCCCGGGAGACCAAGAAGCCCGTTTGCTCTCTTCTAAACGGAGCACGGGCAGGCTCGCTGCTGTCTACCTGGCGGCAGTGGGTCTTCACCACCTCAAGTTTTTCACACTCTTTAGTGACTCGTAAGTGGGCTTATGCTACTTTTAGGAGGAAGGCTAACATTTTTCTGAAAGCCAAATAGTCTCCTTTTCTCAAGTTAGCCACCTCCCCTTCTCATTTACAAATTTTAATTTTTCAAGTCGTAGACGACACTACAATTTCAAAATGTGTGCTAAAATTGAACTCTCTTAAAAACTTGGATACACACCTGGCTCCACATCCTTGTTTTCTACGTGTACTGAAGGCTCTCGGGTTTGGTTTTCACTCATGGGTCAACTGCGGAGCTGTGAAGACTATTTGTGGCAGAAGACGGTCACCCTCAGAAAATACTGAATTATATTAATTTATTACATCTTTTCTCCAAGTAAAATCTACTACATGCTAATAAGAGATTAAAAAAGAAAAACCATCAAAATAAGAAAATAAGCCTTCGGAATTCCCAGGTGGGCATCTTGCACAAACACTGTCTCATGAAATCTTCAAGTTCAGAGTAAATACTAGACTAATTATACTGCTCCCAACTTTTATTGTCAATGGAAGCTGTTTGTATTAAATGTAAAGAAGAAAAAGGGTCTTGCACTGTGACACAAACTCAAGGGACAGAAAATTTACAAGCATATTTATCTTACAATACAGTTCTTGATAAAATTTAACTTCCTCCCCCCAAATATAAAGAAATAGTAATTTCTTTAAAAATAAATATCACTGCAAAATCTATTTATGGTACGAGAAACTCCGTTAGATATATCCCAAATTTAGTTAATATGATTAATTATACCACACTGTTATCACTAAAAATTACTTTGAAGCGGTTCTGATTAATTCTTTGGATTTCTATAAATATCCTTGGAGAAAATAAAAGCTGAATTTTATTTTTGACATAAAATATTTGTGAAAAGTTCGCTCATCTGATGAGATAATAAAGGATTCCCCTGTTCCCATTCCAGATAGAATGTCTGAACAGGTTTCACTGTATTTTGTTTTCGATTTCGTAAGGTGGTAAACGTGATTTGGCTCACGAAGGTAAATTTGGAGCTGCGTAACAGTATCGTGAATTGTGCCAAGCCACACAGAGTTGTAAGTTGAGGGATTTTACTAAATTTGTAAGGTTTAAGTGGATAAAATTCACTTGGTAGATTTGCTGGTTTGGGAAAAAAATCTACCAACAAAACCAAGGCTTTCTCTCAAAACAGGTTTCAAGGCAACAAACAGCAGCGTTTCCCCCATTTTTGTCATGCTTCCGACACTAGACTGATCAACATGCACGAACTCCCAAACCCAGGCTCGTGAGTAGTGGTTACGATAAACAGCAGTTTCAATGATTCCGTATGGAGACGAAGACTTGAAGAGTATTCCTCGTGAGATCATACCCCCCGAGGAAATGAAATTTAACCAAGAAATTTCAGTGGAACAGATTGAGACTTGAAATGGTTGCCAGTCTGATCGTCCAATGGGGAACCTGAAAACTGAGATGGGGCGGGTACTTCTGTTGTCTTTTGCCAGTCTTCTTGCTCTTCATGCAATCCACTGTTCTTCTGTTGTTTGTTTTAGTTTCTTCCATTATTAAAAATGGAGAAAAAAGGGATAAACAATGAGTAAATATCTGATCTGAAACCTGCTCCACTTTGGAAGGAACAAGTATATAATCGGTTCCAAAGGCCGTCGCTCGCTTCCGCAAGGTGCTCCGCGTTCTTGGCTTCTTCTCAGGAGGGTCTGGTCTCCAGGTTCTGGGACTCTAAAAACAATATGGTAGTAACAGGCATGATTTCCCATGTGACCATCTCCTTGCGAACCAAAGCGTATCAGATCGCCGTCCTACACATACCAGAATATGTTTTGGTCAGGTAGAAAATGGAATCGTTTCAAAGTTGAGATATCTACAAGTTGAAAAGTCTTGTGGGGCACAGTCAGATGTCACCCTGCCACGCTGACTTACGAGGTCCGGGTTTCCCAAAGCCCCCTCTCCAGACTGATTTCTGTCGAGGTCCATGTAAACAAAACACAGGAGAGAATGGTCTTTCTGGAGCCGTTTTCATCGAACAGCAGGGTTTCCTGAAAGTGTGGTGTTGGCTAAATGTAACACGGGCAGAGGATGGGCCTCTGTATTGAACACCCAGTGGTCTAAAGGTAAAAGGTCATCACTGGAGAAGAGCAGATACAAATATCTGAAAATGAAAGAGAGAAAAATGAGCTTTGATTAGAATTCAACAGGAAGATCGCATGATCTGGCTACGGTGGCAGAAGAAACCAATAACCTACTTTGAGCAGCTCTGACGAAAAGCACATCACGGGATGAAACTCCGTCACCCACGTGATCTAAAACTCAGTCACAATGAGTTCTAGAAAAGCGCGGCGGGTGAGAAAATCCAGTTAAGATGCACGACTAGACTTCGGAAGTAAGACAGTTACACAAGTCCCACCTACCTGTCTGAAGCACGTCAGACAACAGTGCTGTGCAACGGAATGGACCGACCGCTTCGTAATAGCTCACGTTCTTTTAAGTGTCGCATATAACATCAGTCATATGTTTTGGCCACTTACAGAGTTCATAGGACAACCAGAAATTAATCAATTCACATTTATTAACAGACACTGAAGGCAAGAACTAGTACATCAGTAGGACACAGCAAGGACTTTTTTTTTTTTTAAAGTTTATTTATTTTGAGAGAGTGAGAGTGAGCATGAGAACGGGGAGGGGCAGAGAGGAGGAAAGAGAATCCCAAGCAGGCTCCACACTGTCTGTCCAGAGCCCAATGTGGAGCTCAAACTCACGAACTTCAAGATCATTCCCTGAGCCAAAATGAAGACTCAGACGCTTAACTGGCTGAGACATCTAGGTGCCCCCAGCAAGGATCTTTATATACTCCTAATACTTGAGTAGTTTTTGCAGTTCTTTGAGCAGGTAATGCACATGTTAAATAAAAATTTCAGAAACACCATGGATTTACAGGAGATCTAAGAATCTCATATTGCTCTCGATAGGTAAGAACCTTGTTTACAAGAAGGCAAGGATTCCTGCCCTCTCCATGGGCACTGCAAGCTGTGATGGTCACTCAGAAGTCAAAACGACAGAGCTGACACAAGCACTAACTGTTCCCCATAATGTTCGGCATATTCTGATCTGAATTCTATTAAAGGGTTGTCAAAGCGAGCACAGAAAAACCAACTGCACTGAGTCAGGAAACCTGCGTTCTAACTCTTCATTTCAGCAAAAACTAGCAGGGCCTAGCATTAGGCTTCAGTGAAGAATTCCTTTCAGTGTTTTTGCTGAGATGTCTTTATTTTAAAAACAGGCACATTAATCTCTTTTCTGATTACTAGTACAGTTCTAGATGACAGAGCAAAAACCACAGCGCCGGGATAAACAGGGACCGCACACCAACGTTACAACCGGTACGGCTGGAGGGAGAGGCGCGGGCTTCCGGCCTTACTCCCAGACCCTACGCTTGACACCAGGTCACGGGCAGAGGCGCTGGGCATGAAAACGCAGAGCTGGCTGGACGTAGCAGGCAGCGGGGGGGTGGGGGGGGGACCAGGAGCGCAGTGGGGCTCTGTGCGCCGACGGGTCCAGGAATGCTGGCTCAGGACAACCCCACATCTCTTGTTAAATGTGGGCCGATGCCTCGGGCTTGCTCTAACCTCGTCACTTCTCGAGAGAGAAAATTCAGGAGTTTCCTGCAAAATGATTCCATGGAGACGCCACAGCAGCATGGCTGATAAAAACACAGATGTTATTTAAAAATCCAGCAAATAATGAATGTGCAAGTTTTAGATGACCAAAAGTGATATTATTTTTCAACCATCATTTTTAAAAAGGATTTGAATCGAAAACTACCGTAGTGGGTCGAACAGCGCCCCCCTGCTCCCCATTCGTGCCCACCGAGAGCCTCAGAACCTGCCCTTATTTGGAAATGGGGTCTTTGGGAACGTAATCAGTCAAGGATCCCGAGATGAAATCATCCTGGATTTAGGGGGGGCCTTAAAGCTGACGACTTGTATCTGTTCAGGAGAGGAAAGGGAGATTCGGACCAACACGCGCACGGGCAAGAAGGTCGCGTGCGGCCAGAGGCAAAGGTTAGTGATGCCGCCACAAGCAAAGGAAGACCTTCGGAGGGAGCTGGTTCCAGACTCTGGGCCTCCAGAACTACGAGAGAATAAATTTCTGGTATGCCACCAAGTCCGTGGTTAATCTGTTAAGGCAGCGCTAGGAACTAACACAACTTCCACCCCCGACCTCCGGGACAACTCCGGCCCTTAAGCACTGCTGCTTGCTTGGACCAAGGGGTCTGGAGTGAGACTAGAGGGCAGGGCTGAGACGTCCAGGGACGCGCACACCTAACACATCCACACCCCACACGTACACACACCCCACACATATATACATCCACACACACATCCACACACACCACACATATATACATCCACACACACACACCACACACACTCACATACACACACACCACACGTACACACACTCCACATATACATACACACACACCAAACACACATACACACACACCACACACACCACACACTACACATACACACCCTCACATACACATGCACACCACACACACATACACACCACACACACTCACACAGACATACACACCACACACATACACCTCGCACACACTACGTACACACACTCACATACGCACCACATACACTCACAAACTTATAATAAAGAGCTTTTTTTTAAAGTTTATTTATTTTGAGAGAGACAGCACGCATTCGTGTGTGCAAGCTGGGAGGGGCAGGGAGAGAATTCCAAGCAGGTTCCACGCTATCAGCACAAAGCCTGACACGGGGCTCGAACTCACGAAACCGAGATATCATAACCTGAACCGAGATCACGAGCTGGACTCTTCACTGACTGAGCCACCCAGGCGCCCTCCAGAGCTGATTTTTAAATGTTGCTCACCTAGGTGTCTCCTAGCTCTCTCTTATCTAAAGACAAGGAGGCGGCGGTGGTGCCCGGAGCCATCTCAACACAAGTGTTGGTAGTAACCAAACAGGTAAGTTTTACAGACAGAAAAGGCAACCAAAACTGAGGAGACAAATTTAAGGTTGACAGAGAAATGGTAAGGCTACAAGAACCAACTGTCAAGTTAATGGGTTCTTACGGAGCCCGTTGTTTGTTTACTTGCCGACCACGCCTTGATGACTCATTTATCCTGCACCACCATCGACGCCAACATCCAGGGTATCGTGGGAAGATGTTATGATTCAAAAAGGCTTGCGTTTACACGCACGCGTAACTTCTAAAACAACCTTAGACTGTTCGAAAAATAACTTAAAACTTCCATTCCGTTTATACTTCTCATGTTTAAATCATGTCTTTGGGACAGACTGGTTAGAAATCAAATTAAATTGAAGATACTCAGTGGAAATTACACTCTGAAAGACAACACATTAACACATGCGATTATTACTCTCTCCGAAAGACCTGCCCCTCTCTGCTCTTCCCCACATCTTTTCTCAAATCTTAAAGTTTCTTTCTTAAGGGGAAGGGGTGGGAAAGAAAAAAAATATTAAAACCAATGTGGGCATATTACAAATTGAAATGCAAAACAAACATGCACTTGTTTTTGAAGACAAACTGAAGAAAGCAGACATTTCTGGCCACTCCGGCGGCTCAGGCTTTGTCCTGAGATCTAAGGGACCTGGGAAGGCCTCCCTTTCCTCTGCTTGTAGGGGCTGAAGAAGTCAGGACGAACGAGTTAACTGGAAGAGGTTGGGTGTTCTATAGGATAAACATAAACAATGGGGGTTAGCTCCTATAACAAAAAGCCCAGAGGCAGACGGCGACAAAGGTTGGTCAGTTCAGCAGTACAACACTATCTGGGTTGTAAAGGTTTTGTCAAGGTTTGTAACAAAATACTAAGTTGTTCCTGGTGCCAAAAGACCTTATCCTTCTTTCCCTTTTCTTAGATCACTGCCTTGAGAAACCTTTTAGCTGTCCCTCTGAAATGTACATACACCTGTTTAAAAGCTATATAAACCTCTTGCTGGCTTTACAATTTAGTTCATTCTAAAGGCCTGCCTTTGCCACGTAAGCGCCAAGGAAGGTGCACCCCAACGTCTCTATCGCTGTGGGAAGCTGACTCAGACGCCTCTTCTCCAAAGCTGTACCCACCTCCGTGTCACAGAGACAGAAGTATATCATTTTTCCTTTGGATAAAGACAATTATGGCCGCCCCGATGCCCACGGGCATTCACAACGAACTACGTATAGTCAACAGTGCTGTGGAGAGAGTACTCTTATCTAAGGATAAGTTAGAACCCACCTTCAGAACATGTATATAATGGATCGTATCTGCCTGGTTAAATGGCAAGGTGAGATTTCTTTCTGTATTTGCAATCTGCCTGTGATGCAAACTGCAATCTGGTTTAACGCTTATCAAATGATACAAATAGTTTTTTAAATGGTTTCTTTTTCTGCTATATTCGCAGAGAGGATTTTCAGGATTGGCAGAAGATCTGAGTGCCAATTTTTTCCCCCAGTAATGAGGATGGCCATGATTTCTTTGACTTTCTCCTCAGATGACGCACCATACCTTCCATCTCCAAACAAGTCTGAAGCCAGAAAATAAAGGGTGACATCTCTTCAGGTGTGTGTCTATTCTGATAGTCTATTACATGTACAGTAGTATCTCACTACAGTTTGAATTTGTACTGATCATGTTATGCATTTTTTCCATGAGCGTATTTACAATCCTTGTATCTTTTATGAAATATCTGCTCAATTCTTCTGCCGGGTTCTAACCTGGGTTGCATGCTATCTTATTTTTGAGTTTTTAGAATTGGTCAGATAGCCCAGATAGAAGTCTCTTGTGAGTTACATACTTCCCAAGTATGTGCCATATCTTCTCATTCCTTCAGTTTCTTTCAATCTCTTTCAAATGTATTTCAAAGAGTAGATATTTTTTAATTTTCAGGGGCACCTGGGTGGCTCAGTTGGTTGAGCGTCCGATCTCATACCTGGTGAGATCGAGCCCCGTGTTGGGCTCTGTGCTGACAGCTCAGAGCCTGGAGCCTGCTTTGGATTCTGTGCCTCGCCCTCTGTGCCCCTCCCCTGCTCATGCTCTGTCTCTCAAGAATAAACATTAAAAACATTTTTCAAAGAGTAGATATTTTTTAAATTTTTAGACCAACTGATCAATTCATTCTT
Organism: Paguma larvata; assembly: GCA_030068075.1. Taxonomy (NCBI): domain Eukaryota; kingdom Metazoa; phylum Chordata; class Mammalia; order Carnivora; family Viverridae; genus Paguma; species Paguma larvata. Next base: position 96,526,728 of record CM057833.1, on the reverse strand, counting down.
TTAGGTATCATGCTTTTGGTGTAGTATCTAAGAAATCTTAGTCTAGCCCAAGATCACAAAGATTTTCTTCTATGTTTTCTGCTAAAAGTTGTTAGGTTTTAAATTTAGGTCTACGATCCATTTTGAACTGATTTTTTTGAAGTTTATTTATTTGAAAGAAAACCAGAGAGACAGAGAGAGAGAGAACCTCAAGTAGGCTCCCCCACTATCAGGGCAGAGTCCGCTGTGGGGCTCGGACTCACAAGCTGTGAGATCATGATCTGAGCCGAAATCGAGTCAGATGCTTTAACAACTTAGCCACTCAGGCGCCCCTTGAACGGATTTTTTTTGTATATGCATAAAGAAATTATCCTAGCATCTTTCGTTGAAAAGCCTGTTTTTTTCTCATCACGATGCCTTTATACCTGTCAAAAATCAGGTGCCCAAATATTTCTCAGGTTTTCTTCTCTGGACTCTCTATTTTGGTCCATCGATACATTTACCTAGCATTATACCTTAATCACTGTGTTCTGATGATCATAGCTTTATAAGAAGTCTTGAAATCAGGAAGTGTTAGGTTTTCAATTGTGTTCTTTTTCAAACTTGTTTTGGTTATTCTAGGTTCTTTACATTTCCACACGGAATTTCCAACAGCTTATTAATTTCTATAAAGAAGCCTCCTGAGATTTCGAATGGGATTTCATTGACTCTATAGATAGATTGGGGAGAATTAACAATCCTGAGTTCACCAACCAAGTGAATCTCTCCATTTAATTAGGACTTTAATTTCTTTCCGCACTGAGTTTTAGTGTTCCGTATGCAGGTCTCTCATGTGTCTTGTCAGGATTCATCCCTAAATATTTTATAACGTTATGCTATTGTTAAGTGGTTTAAATTTCAATTTGATTGTTCATTCTTAGTATATATATAATTAATTTTGACATTTTAATCCTGCATCTGCAACTCTGCTAATGCTTATTAATTCTGGTAACTTTCTGATAACTCCTTAGAATTTTCTACCTTGATAATCACGTTTTTTACAAAGAAAAAAAAAGATTGTTTTCCTTCTTCCTTTCTAGTCTGGATGGCTTTTGTTTCTTTTTGTTGACTGACTATACATATAGAATCTCCAGTTCGAGACTAAATAGACGTAAAGAGAACAGGCAGACATCCTTATCTCGTTCCTGATCTTAGGAGAAACACATTCGATTTCTCAGTATGAAGTCAGCTGTAGCTTTTTCTCTTATGCCCTGTATCAGGCTTGAGGGAGTTCCTTTCTATTCCTGGTTTGCGAAGAGTCTTATCAGGAAAGGAAGTTCATTTTGTCAAATAATTTTTCTAGGTCTACTGAAGTGATCATATGGTTTTTCTCTCTCAGTTCACTGATTTTCAAATGTGAAATCAAGCCTCCATGCCTGGGATAAATGAATCTACTTGGTCATGATGTATTATCTATTTAATAGGTTGTTAGATTTGATTTGCTAAATTCCTGTTTAGCTACTTTATACACACACAAGGGATATTAGTCTTGTTTCCATTGAGAACCTGCTGTCATTCCTACATCTGCTCCTTTTTTACCTAACTTGTCTTTTCCCTCTGGTTACTTTTCAGATTTGTTTCATTATCAACTGTTTTTGAGCGATGTGATTATGAGGTGCCTTGATGAAGTAGTCTTCATGTTTCTTGTCCTTGGAGTTTATTCAACTTCTTGGCTCTGTGGGTGTAGAGTTTAAATCAAGTTTGGAAAGATTTGGGCCAGTATTTTTTTTTTTTATCCATTCTCTGTCCTCTCCTTCAGAGACTTCAATTTCACAAATCTTAAGCCATGTATAGTTGTCGTGCAGCTCACCAATACTCTGCATTTTTATATGATCCTTTTTTTTTCTCATTTCATTTTGATTTCAATTGCAATGTCTTCAAGTTCACTAATCTTTTCTTTTGCCATGTCTAATTTGCTATTAACTGTATACGGTGGATTTTTCAACTCAGACATTGCCATTGCCATTTCTAGAAGTTTGATCTGGGTTTTTATATCTTCCATGTCTCTACTTAAGTTTTTGAATACATGGAATATAATCATAACAATGGTCTTAATGTTGTCTGCTAATTCTAACAGCTATATGAATTCTTAGTTTTAGTTGATTATTTTCGTTTTTGATCATGTTTTCCTGCCTCTTTGTATACACGGTATCTTTGGCTGGATGCCAGACATTATGAGTTTTCCCTTTTGGTTGTTGGATAATTTTGTATTCCTATAAATCTGGAGTTTTGTTTGGGTATATAGTTAGGTTACTTGGAAACGGCTTGATCCCTTCAGGTCTTGTGTTTGTGATTTCTTACGCAGATCAAAGCAGCAACTTGTTCCCCACCACGGAGGCAGGACTGTCCCGAGGACTCTACTTGGGGACCTATGAGTGATGAGATTTTCCAGTCGGACTACTGGGAATAGGCACCAACTGTCCCTGAGCCTGTGTGATCACCACACACTGCCCCTTTAATCCCTCATAGGTGATTCTTTCCCCCAACTCAGGCACAGTTGCTTCTCCCTGCTGAGTACGCTTGGGGGTTCTCCTGGGTTCTCTCTCTGTGTAGCTCTCTCCTCTCCTCTCCACACCAGCCATCTTAGTTTCCTTGGACTCACAATTCCAGCTCCTTACAGAGCCTGCCGCCCTCTGCCTCAGGTCCCCCTCCCTATGCGGTGGCCCAGAAACTCCATGGAGGCAGCAAGTGGGGGCAAACCCAGGGCTGCTCGTTCGTTTCCCGCCTCTCAGAGATCCCATTCCTTCCCTGCCTCCTCTCCGGAGTTCTGAAAACCACTGCTGCCCACATTGTTTCTCTGTCTGCTTCGGGTGGAAGGGTAAATTCTGAGCCCTGTTACTTCACCGTAGAGAAGAGGCCTGCTCTTCCTTCTTGAGATACTCTGTCCAACAATCTGCTGAATGCCATGTACCTATGTTCACGGAACCACGTAGTCCTCGGGTATGAAGCCAGTCCACAAAGAAGAGTGGAGCTGGTGGAGCGAGAACTTGTTCTGCGGAAGCCTTTCTGGCTCTTCTTGAGTACTAATTCTTCTCCAAAGTCTCCCTACCATGACTTTCGAGAATTTCGTGAAAATGGACATAAATCCATCTACTTTTATTTTTCTCAATTCAACTTTTTCCCTTCTTTAAAATTAGCTATCTATTCTGTTGTTTCTCTCCATCATTCCTGAGAGAATACTGATTACAAAATTACATTTCCAATAGTACTTTGATATGTAATTTCTTAGGATACTTGCAATCATTTATAAAATAACAAGTTACTTTTCTTCCTTTGGGGCTAGAATTTTCTCTCAGCCATATTTATTTTCCTTTAATTTCAGCCCCAGCGTAAGTTACACGGGTCGGAGGAAGGGGGTGGAGTTAAAGTGTAGATGCTCTGCATTTTATCTTATGATTCCCTTTTGAGTGTGCCATTTCTTCTTTTATTTTTCTATTGTGGGAAAAAACACATAATGTAAAATTTATCACCTTATGCGATCCTGCCATTTGTGACAACATGGACGGGCCTAGAGGGTATTATGTTAAGTGAAATAAGTCAGAGAATGATAAATGCGCTCTGATTTCACTCATATATGGAATCAGAAAAACAAAAGAAAGGAATAAACAAGCAAAAAGCAGAAAGAGACCCACAAAGAGAAAAACGGATGGTGCCCAAGGGGATTTGGTGGAGGAATGGGCAAAATGGGGGAAGGGAGAGGGACGCAGGCTTCCGGGTATGAGATGAACAACTGGATGCCGCGGATACAAGGTACAGAAGAGGAACTACGGACGCCGCTACTCTAACAGCACTGTACGGGGACAGGTGGCAGCTGCCCTTGTGGGGAGCACAGCACAGAGAGAGAATTGTTCAACCTGCATGCTATAGACCTGAAACTAACGGAACACTGTGGGTCGACTTTAAGAAAGAAAGAAAGAAATTTCCCATCTTAACTATTTTTAAGTCGCCTACGTTCACACTCTCATGAACCAGACTCCTGAACCCTTTCATCTCGCCACACTGAAACTCTGTACCCTTGAAAGCAACACTTCCCCGCCCCCCTGCCTCAGTGCCTGGTAGCCGCCTTCTACGCGCTCTTCCCATCAGCTTGGTCACTGGTACTCCCTGGAAGTGGAACCGTAACAGTAGGTCTTTTTGTGACTGGCTCATTTCACTTCACGGAATATTCCCAGTGCCCTTCCATACAGTTGCCGTTCCGTACAGTTGCTGCCCGGATTTTGGTGTTAGAAGCCTGTGTCTCGTTACTTCTAGTAAATGTTCTCTAGTCGGTCTAGTTTTCTCACCGGCTTTTTAAAGAGAGGTCGCGTTTCTTTTCTCCGAGCTGGCTCCCTTTTCACGAAATGACCTTCCACTCTGCCTCCCCTATTAACGTGTGCAGTGTCATTCAGCATCATCTCACGCTTTCTTCATGACTGCTCCAGCCCAAGCCAAAGTTCCCTCCTTTGAATCGAAAACACTTATATTCTATTTAGTACTTGACTATATACTTTGTACTTTTATTGAATTTGCCCATCGCCAGAAATAAGAGATTTCTTAGTTAGACTGCAAGCTCCTCACACGGCGTTGTTTCAAACGCCTGAATCCCCAAACAGCACAATTCTGAAAGGAGAGTGGTACTTAGTAAATACTTCTGAGTTTGACTTAGTTTGCAAATCAGCTGTCAGGGCAGAGAACAGCCCAGAACGGGCGACCTAACACACTACTTGTCTCCTATCCGGCGGGAAAAACGGCCCTTCTCTCACGGCAGGAGGTTAACTTTAGGATCCGGTTACAGACAAGATAAAAGAGGAAAGATAAATGGAAAGGAACAGCGCTTTGTTTTCCCTTGAATTATCTGTTTTCTCTTGAATTAATTTTTCCTAGGCTAACGATCCTCACCCCAACGATCTCATGGATTCCTGCCTCTCTCTCAAATATATTACATAGACACTTTTACTTATAAACCTAAAAGTCATACTACTCTTGATGCTTTATTGACAAAACCATGATCAGAACTGTCTTTGAACCTACTTCAAAACCTTGTTCACCGGGGGATAGGCTTTCATAGTCTGATAGCCGGCTAACTGTGCTTTCATTTGCTTATACTGAGAATAACTTCACAGGCACAGGCAGATAACAGGAGCTATAAAAAGCAGAACCAGCACCACCAGAGGACAGGATAGCAACATTCGTAACAATATCTGTCCTGTGCACCAACTCACTAGCTTTCCCCTCCTCCCTGCCTCAGTATTTCACCATAAAACCTTCACGCCTCAGAAACTTTGAAAGAATTTTACAGCGAAGCCCGTACGTACTTACCGCCTAGATGCTACCAGGGGCATTCTGGTATATCTCTCGGTGACAAGTCTACTACTCTCCTCGTGTCTTACTACTTTCATCATACTAAAATATTCTCTCTAAAGAGAGCAGCTAATTAGCAAACCTAGCTAAAATATCAAGAAAAACTTGGTTAGGAAAACAGTTTGCAAAGAGAGAACTGGAAGTCTCACTAGAATTTTTAAAAATCAGGACAAACTCTGAACAAACTTTAGGCAACAATACTTCCTTGAGTTTTGAGAGGAAGACCGGTGCCACAACTGTAGGCTGCTACGGGTCCGTCTTTGCCATCTCTAAGAAGCACCAAGATTAAAATATCTAGAATTTTATTTAATAATAGCACATTTGGTAATACTTGCTTATTTGATAATAGCGAATTAAATACCATTACTTTCAAGGGGAGAATTAAAAAATTCCTAGAAAAAAAATTAAGAGCAAGATACATATAATCAAATGATAAACAGACGTAATTCCTCTTTCCCTGATTCCTTTCAAAAGCACATGACCAATGCTATCAAACAGAAAAGAGATCCATCCACTGACGAATGGATAAAGAAGGGCTGGTACAGAATGAAATCTTGCCATTTGCAATGAAGTGGATGGAGCTAGAGAGAAAGACAAATACCATATGATTTCACTCATATGTGAAATTTAAGAAACAAAACAGATGAATATAGGGGAAGGGGAAACCAAGAGAGGGAAGCAAAGATCTTTGCAAGTTCTTATAAAACCGTTATTTTTCAGCGGTCTCTCTTGGAATCAAATAATTCAATCCTTTATTCAACAGATATTTAATTCTGAAACAAGGATGTGTGGTCCTGCCATAGATACAGAGAGAGAACAACTAAAATATACAAAAATCTCTGCCCTCAAGGAATTTATACTCCAGGTTGAGGCATGCCTATGGAAATTACATAGTTATGTTAGAAGCTGGATGCCAGGGAGAAAAGGTAAAGTAAGGGGAAATGACGGGGAAGTGGGAGCAATCTGAGATTTTATGTAGGATGATCAGGGGATGCCTTAAAACATACAATTAGAAATGATAAAATGACACAACTAAAAACTACTATTTTAACACCTGAAACTTCAAAACTCCTAGAAGAAAACGTAGAGAAAGAGCTCCTTGACTCATGTCTTGGCAATGAGCTTTTGGTCAGGACACCAAAAGCGCAGACAACAAAGGCCAAAATAAACAAATGGAACTGCACCAAACGAACAGGTTTCTGCAGAGTAAAACCACACACGCGCGCGCGCGCACACATACACACACACGGAGGACGACCTACAGAATCAGAGAAAATACTTGAAAATCATATACAAGGGGTTAACAGAAAATATATAAAGAATTCATGTGACTCAATAACAAAAATGAAACAATTCAATTAAAAAGTGGGCCGAGGAGGGGCGCCTGGGTGGCTTAGTCGATTGAGCGTCTGACTTCGGCTCAGGTCATGATCTCACGGCTCGTGAGTTCAAGCTTCAAGTCGGGTTCTGTGCTGACGGTCAGAGCTGGAGCCTGCTTAGAATTCTGTGTCTCCCTCTTTCTCCCTGCCCCTCCCCTGCTCTCTCGCTCTCTCTCAAAAATAAATGAACATTAAAAAGTGGGCCGAGGAACTGAACAGACATCTGTCCAAAAAAGACCTACAAATGATGAACAGGTACATGCAAACACGCTCAACACCACTAATCATCAGGGAAATACAAATCAAAACCATAATGGCATCAACCTGTTAAAATGGCTGTCATCAAAAAGACCAGATGCTGCGTGCTGTCGGTGGGAATGTACGCTGGTGCAGCCATCATGGAAAACACTATGGACATTCCTCAAAAAATCAAAAATAAAAATGCCTCATGATCCAGTAATCCCACTTCTGGGTACACATCCACAGGAAATGAAAACAGTGTATCAAAGAAATATCTGCATTCCCCTGTTTATTGCACCATTAGTTAAGCTACCCAGTAGCCAAATATGGAAACAACCTACGTGTCCACCAACTAATGAATGGATAAAGAAGGTGTGGTGTGTATAAACACACACACACACACACACACACACACACACACACACACACACACTCAGAAATACTATTCAACCATAAGAAGGAAGGGAAATCCTGGCATTTGCAACATGGATGCACCTTGAGGGAATTACACTAAGTGAGGTAAGTCAGACAAGAAAAGACGAAGATTGTATGATATCCGGAAGCGGAATCTTCAAAGGCCATACTCGTGCAGAAACTTCTAGTTAGGAGGTAAGTCCTGGGGATCTAACGTAGAGCCTTAGATTACAGTTCACAACGCTGTCTTGTATCCCTGAAAGCTGCTGAGAGAGATCTTAAACACTCTCACAAGAAAGAAACGGTAAGTACGCGACACGATGGAGGCGTTAGCTAACACTACAGGTGGTAATCATATTACAATTACGATAGAGGTATTAAATACGCACTCTGTACACCTTCCATTTACACAGTATTGTATGTCGATTATATCTCAATAAGGCTGGAAAAACAAACTACGAGGTGAGAGCATCAGAGGACAGACGCAAACAGCCAGCTCTGTTCTTACGTAACACACATTTCCTGAGTGCCTCTTACACTGCACACTGGGTGCTAGGGAGGTGAGCATGGTTGAAAGGAACAGTCCCTGCGGTTATGAAGCTCACCTTCTACTTACTGGTAGAGACAGATAAAACACAAATGCATGTATCAGGTGGGAACAGTGCTGAAACAACTAAGCAGAGAAAGGTGAGCGAATCCTGGGAGGTACAGACGGTATATAGACACAGGGCCTAGTTTCACAGGCAGGCACTGAAAGCACACAGCAACTGTAAGTTAAGGGGAGTGTGAGCACAACTTGTGAGTTCCCTGATGCCGAGACTGTTCTCAATTACATTCACTGCCGCTCCCCTGGCACATAAAACAGCAAAGGTACGTATGAGGCACTCGAGTATTTGTTGGAGAAATTATTTCACATACGACAGTGTGCCATCTCTCTATTCTGATCACCCTTTACTTAGTAGATAAGCACACGGAGCTCAGACACATCGAGAGTAAAGAGGCAGGATCCCAGGAAGTAACAGTTTAAAAGGGTGAGCAATTCTGAAACCTTTATCCTTCTTAATTTCCTAAGAACTTCCTTTGACTTTTTATCTGTGTTCTTACCCTATAGAAAAAAAACTTACGAGATTTATTTTCTTGTCTGAGTTTATTTTGAATCGCTTAAAAATGCAAAGTAATTTAAGACTGACTTTTGAAAAGCCTCCTCATTCATCACAGCTTACTTTACCCATCAAGTACTATCTGAATCTTTTGCTACTTCTGAAATATTCTCAATGCTAATGTTCCTAATCAGTTCATTTTCTAAAACACTTTTCTCCCTGAACTTTCAGAGCTTTCTGCCTGTGAGAAGTTTTGTGAAGTGGTAGGTCTCTAGACGTCCTCTGTTTGACTAAAGTGATCATAACTCGAATGCACATGCCCTTTGGCCCAGTCATTCTACTGTGAGGAATATAAATGAATATTTATATTCATATGGGGAGCAGAGGTGTATATAAAAGGATGTTCACCAAAACGTTTATAACAGCCAAAAACTAGAATGAGCTTCTATGTCTAACAATCAGGGTACTGACTAAACCGATGACACGCTCCTCAGTGGATTTACGTGTCCACATGGAAACCTTTTCTAGATAAAAAGTAAGAGAAGAATTGCAAGTTTCACAGCAGCTATACATGATTGCATCTGTGGGGAGGTGAGAGGAGGGGGAGAAAGGCTATTAAAAGGATACACATTTTAAATATATATTTTTATATGTTTGCTTATACCCAGAAAATCTCTAAAAGGGCACATCGAGAACCGTTTAATAACAGTTCCCTTTGGGAAGTGAGATTGGATGTAGAATACGGGGAAAATTGTCTTTTCCATTTTTTTCTGCTTAATTCATTTTGCCATAGCCACATTTTATTTCGACAAAAAAATAAGCTATATTACAAACAACCCATTTGGCCTTGATTTTTGAGGAGCTGCACAATACAGAGGAAAAAGATGTTAACACGATTCATTTTAAATATGACAAGAGCCAAGTTGTTCACTCTGTATCGTTCAGCAAACATTCGTTGAGTGTATACTCTAACCCACACACGAAGCTAAACTCTAGGGTAGTAATATTTCCTGTAGACGATTAGACAAGGGAAGTACTGTGAGTATACTTAAGGATCGATTAATTCTGCCTTAGTGTTGAAGAGAACTCACGGACAGTGATATTTGAGCTCCGCCTCGAAGAACTAGTAAGAGTCTGTTAGGGATAAAAAAAGGAATGAGGAATTGCATGCAGAAGGGACAGCAAGGGTAAGGACACGTAAGTGACAATGCAGAGGAGGCAGGTCTAGGTCAAATGCACAGGCGAAGTGGTCTAGCAGGAGATGTGGCCGAAAAGTCACCGCAGCACTTAATCTTACTCATTCGACACAGGAGCAAAGAAAGTCAACGATGTGGAGGGAGGCGAGGGGCGTCCTTCTCATCCCTCTGGCTCCCCCGGTGGAGGATACCTGCAGGACGGTTCCAGAAGTAGGACCACTGGAGCAAAACTAATGTGCACTTAGCACTTCGGCAGGCTCTTTCCCAAGGAGCCTGCCCCCACGTCAAACAACACCCTCACCGCTCCTGCGCGTGTGACTCGGTCCTTACATCCCTGCCCGCACCAGAAGACACATTTCAAAATCTGAAGTCGTCTGACAGTAACACATAATATTTGATTAATTTTACACTTCTGAGAGGGGTGAACAGTTATTTTTCATGTGTCCACAGTATTGTCCATCTGTATTTTCAGTGAACTGCCTTTACTTACTTTAGCTTAGTATTTTTTCCTTAACTTCACATTTCAGTTACCCCGCTGACTACCAAATGTATCGCAAATATGTCTTCCCAGCGCGCCATCTTCTGCTTTAGCGTTCTTTTCTTTTCCTCGCAGATGTGTTCCATTTTCAAGTGGCTGAAGTGTTTTATCTTTTTCTTCCATGATTTCTCGGTTTTGTGTCATGCGTCTTCACCCCCAGAGTTGGGAAGAAACATTTCCAACTTCTTTCATGATTTGATTTCACTTTTTTACATTGAAAACATGTTCTATGTAAGATCGGTTTTGGTATTCGGCAGGGGCGCGGCGAACTCTCCACGATTCTTTCCTAATGAACGGGTCTCCTAGAATCCTCTGTGAACTAATCCGACTTTTCCTCGATGACCTGGACCGGCTTTCTGCAAGGATGAAATCCCACATATCATGGGGCCTCTTTCTGAACTCTATTTTGTTCCACTGCTCCAGGTACTCTTGTACCGTTACTGACCTTATCTTAGTTTTTATAGCTTAACAGGTTTTAAAAGATGTTCTATATACAAATATTGCATACTATATGCTATAAAGTAGCTTATAATTTCTTTTATTGTCCGGAAGGGCTGGTCCCCTGCAGTGACTGTGCAGCTAAGCTGGAACTACGTTTGTCAGAACCACTTTCTCTGTCCGGTTCTGGGCTAGAGTGGGCTACAGAAGAGGGACCCTGCGGGTGATCCGGAGGCTGAAGTAGAGCCGCACCCACTACGCGTCAGAGGAGCCTAGTGCCGCCAGGTGCGCTGACACTACGCACTTGCCGGTGACGGCCCGGCTCCCCTTGCAGGGTGGGGAGGCTGCCAGGCCTTCACCACCTGCAGCGCCTGCTGAGCTCCTCTGTCATTTTTCCAGTTCTTAAGCCAGGCACATACAGCCCCAGGGCCAAAGGTGCCAGCTGCTTCTGCAAGTTAGCAGCTTATCGAGGCTGGAGGCCACGAGACCCAGATAGGAGATCAGTTGTCCTTGTGAGTTCCAGTCTGTCCTTGTTCTCCTCTGCTTCATAAACATCTAGCCTCTTCCCCCGACTGTTAGCACAACCATCCCACAATGACTTTGCACCTGCTACCGTGTATTTTGTGCCAGATATAATTCTAAGTGCTTCACTATATTAATTTCCGTAACGACCCTTTCAGGTGATACTACTATTAATTTCCTTTTTACATATGATAAAACGGAGGCAAAAAATTCAGTAACCAGTCCACATAGTTACTATGGGGAAGAGTTGGGATAAGACAGGTAAGTATGTGCTGGCAGAGAATACACGGTTAGGTGTTGGTATGATCTGATTAATCTGGTATATATGGAGAAGTCATATTTATTAAATCTGTTGAGTGTCACAAAGCTAGAAAAGCTAATGCATTAAATGAAAAACTCAAGAGTTCAAAAAACTTCAACAAATCAGAATATGTTAAACCTAACAAAGTAAAATTTAATAAGGATAAAAGTAAAATGAAATAAATTTCAGAAAAATTAATTATATCAAATAGAAGAAAGTAATTATCTTAGTTCATGTTAAAAAAAAAAAAAAAACAGACTGGGGTGCCTGGGTGGCTTGGTCGGTTAAGCATCCAACTTCGGCTCAGGTCATGATCTCGGTTCATGAGTTCGAGCCCGGCGTAGGGCTCTGCGCTAACAGTGCAAGCCTGCTTCGGATTCTCTGTCTCCCTCTCTCTCTGTCCCTCCCCCACCTGCACTCTCTTTCTCAAAACTAAACATACATTAAAAAAAAAAAAGACCCATAGCAAAATTTCAAGCTATACTGACAAGGTTACCAGAAAACAGAAAATAGTATTATCTTGCATTGACGTGAGTGTAATGACCAAGGTAGGGACAGGTAACCTGAACTGGTGTAACCGCATCTTAAATGCAGTGTTCAGTCCAGAAAACCAAGGACTCCTCTCCAGAGAAGGCAAGCACACTAGGGCCACAGAAAGAAATAGTACACAGACTTGCAATCTTTAGCCTGGCAAATATAAGTATTTCTAGAGAACATTTATGCCGCAGACTATAAATTTCCAAAGGTCAAAACATGGATCACCGAATGGAACTCACAGTGAAGCAGCTTTTAACTCAATACAAGAAAGATTTTTCTAATAAAAAAAGCTTTTGAACAGTGGCATGGGTTGGTCTTTTGAGGCAGGGAGCTGCCCATCAACTGAAAAGATTAACAGAATACTTTATGACAGAATATTCTGTATGTTGTGAAGACCCTGTCAGCCCTGGGAATGTGTGTAGGAGGAAGAAATGGATCGTGGTGGTTTTTGTTGGACTGAATGACCTCTAAAGTTTCTTGTAGCTCAAAAAACTCCTTTGGACTCTAGGCACAAAAACAGCGATTAAATTTGAGGCAGGAAAATATGGTTGTAGTTTAATTTACTTAAAAGATTGTGGTTTTCTTCTGATTACAAAAGTAAAAACAGAAAGTTTTGGTGTAGAAATACACATGAAGATGTTTATCTACATGTTTTATTTACACGTGTGTGTATATATATATACATGTATATATTTGTGTGTGTGTATGTGCATATACTAGCCTCCTTGATATTACACCATGAAGAGTCTCTGTTACTGGATCCGTAATGTCCACTGTGGATGTGCCATAATTTATTTAACCATCTGACTGTTATTGAAAATATAATAACTCTTTCTTTTTACAAATGCAATAAACACCCTCTACATAAATTTTTTTCTAAAGCTTTGACTAAGATTCTTGACATATTCTTACAGTTTTCCAGAATTTTGCTATTATATTCAGAGTTTGAATTTTAAGAGACAAGAAAGGGGGAAAAGCACACAAGCAAGATTCACAGGAAGCCCACGAAACATAATTTCCACCCCCAGAGATCTTTCCATTGAAGGCAGACACACTGTGGTGGTAAACTTGGCCTTTATGGTGTTTCTCTTTCAATAACAAACTTTTAAGAGGACCATGGTTCCAATAACCTGTGATTTCTTGTAGCCATTTAATGCCTAATGTATACGAACACAGAAAAACAGACTGAAACGGACCTTTGCATACACTTTTCTCGATTTATCAGACCTTCAAATCAAGATGCAACAGAACTATGCGGAGACCCGACAAGAGCCAAATCAGACCTCAGTTAACAGATGCAGATACTGAGGTACAGATAAGTCTCTTGGAATTCTTGTAGCATCCGGGGCTTTGATCAGCTGCTACTTCACTAAAAACCAACGGAAAGGCAGTCTTCAGCGCAAACAAACCCATTATCAAAGAACTTTCTTTCAAGTGGGGAAGTACGGCACAGTGGTATTGGTATTACTTCCTATTTCTGTAAAACAATCCAGACTCCAAACAAAACGCCTCAAGTTTAGCAATTCCCCCAGAGCTGCAAGCTAGTCATGGCTGGCTTTTCCCTTCTCCCATAATCCCTCCCCTCACCTAAAAAGCAGACTGCCTTGTATTACTAATAATATACCAAAATCTTCAACAGTCTGGATCTCCTCTTACAATATGCACATATAAATATCCTATAAATTCAATCTTGAGAAAATCCCTCCAGTGCCTTCTGTCCCATTCGAACCAGACTGATAACCCTCTCTTGAGTTTCCTTTCATTTGTTCCCTAATTCCATGTCTTCTTTTTTGGTTTATACTCGGTGTTGATGGCACATATCCTCCAAGACACTGACTGAGAAAGTAGACTTTTGAGACCCCGCATGACTAAAAACTTTGAATCTAAATTGGAATTTTCTCTCCTAATTTTGAATGAACTGCTCCGCTGCTTCTAGCTTTCACTGTTGTTCTTGAGAGGTCTGAAGCCCGTCTGATGTCAGATCGTTTTTCTCAGACCTTCATTCTCGCTCTCTCCGGAAGTTGTCAGATCCTTCCTTTACCCCCAAGCGTTCTGAGTACGGCCTCGTGCCTTGGTGCGTGCGGGTCTGTTTTTCTACCCGCTGTGCTGGAATCTTGATGGCTGCTTTCAGTCCGGAAACTCACGTCCTTCAGTTCTGGAGGATTTTCCTGAATTGCCTTGTTGTATTCATACTTGGTTTTTTAAACAAACTTGAAAAACTTGAAGTATAACATACATACATAAACATGCACACACCTTCTAGATCTATTTTGATAAATATTTCTAAGCCAATAGTTGCCCATTGGCCCAAATGCTGATTACAAACCGTAGGCTTGCTGGCATTTCCTGGTGGCTGCACCCCTGGGGGACGGGGAGGACGTGGCCATTCTGTGGAGGGAACCTCGTGGAGCAGTATCTCTAGTTTTCCTTCTTGCGGGCAAATCCGTTTTCCCGGAAAGGACCACTCCAATCTCCTGTCCACTTTCAGCTGTGCCTGACATCCCTGCGGTCCCCAGCCTCCATGATTTGAGCTCTTCAGACAAGACATCTCTGGTTTCATTCATGGTAGAGATGAGATGAGGCAGGGGCGGAACTTGGGGTCTAGCTACTCCTTCTATAAACTTACTTAAAAATCCTACAGTTCTACCACGCACCCGAGAGTCCTGGGCCTTTCCAAAGTCCTGAAGCACCCGCCGGTTTGCTTCCAGTGAGTTTCTCATGATGCAGGTACTTAAGCTTTCTGTCTTCCATCTTCTAAAAAGCTGCTGTCATCTCTTGGCTGCTGTTGCTTTCTTTTCTCATTCTTTTTGTCCTGGTCCTTTGCACCTGCTTAGCCCTCTACTGTCATTTTCATGGTTTCACGGGAGAGTGGAGGAAAAAGCAAGTGTTCGCCCTGCCAAGCTAGCCTGGGCCACCGCCTTTGTTACGGGGAGGCGTCTTGCCGTAACAAGGATCCGATATGCTTTCTTTTCTCTTCATCCTCAAACTCTTCCTGCACTTGTATTTTCAGCTCCAGAGCTATATTTGCAAATGCCTCTTGGGAACATATGTCAAAAGTAACTCATTATCTCTTCTGAAAATCTATTTCTTCTTGCAACTTGGTGTCATAATCCTACAGTTACCCACACGGAGAGCTGAAATGTTATCTCTTACTCCTCCTTCTTTATGAATCTCCCTGTATCTGTGAGATACTAGCGCTTGTCAATTACACCCTCTAGAGCGTTTGTATCTCATCTTTCATATTTCACGGTCTGCCTTACAGCCATTCCTGAGTGCTAACTCATCCTACGCCTTCAAGTCTGGTTTAAATGCCACCACTTCCATGAAGTCTTCCTTTATGCTTTCTAGATAAAGTAAACTCTTCCTCCTCTGGAGGACTGCTCACTTCATTAACATTTCTCTTATACACTTCACTGTATTTAACATTTTTTGCCAATCTGCATGCGTTTTATTTCTTGTGTTAAACGTGCGAGCTTTAAGGAAAGAGGCTTTGAAGGAATCTATCTGACCTTACTCATTACGTAGTTTTTATTAGGCTATCAGTATGTATGCTGTAGAAATAGACATTGGTAACTCCTGAGAGAAATGAAAGAAACAGAGGACACAGCATCTTACCTTCCGGAGAAAAATGCCTAGCTGTAGCTCTAGTACAACCATATGTAAAAGGTGAAACAGCCCTCAACTAGGTCAGGAACACGGCTTTTTACATTTTACCCTCCCGCTGCCAAGGCCATCGGCTGCCTTCTCTGGGAGCCAGAACACACGGATTATTGCCCTTTAATGAATGGACAATAAATATGAACCACTTGACAGAATACGCAATCTTCAGTTAACTGTTAGTCAGCTTCTTACAAAAGCCTGTTTAAATTAATTGGTACTAGAGAAAAATCTATGAAGTCATACTAATCTCCATTCCTCTACAGAGTTTTAAGCTCTATTTTAATAGTAAGAAAAATACAAATCTGCAAGTACATTAGTCTTCACAGAAATGTCTTGATTCGAATGCATTCTATATCATGCCATCGGTTTTAATAAAGAATAAGTCACATTAAGAGTTTTGCGTTTTCTGTAAAACATCACTGTTTGAAGACGTCTACCATTATGCTGAACCATCTAAAACTGCCAGTGTTCCACTTTTTTTGACTTTTAAAAAGGGCATTTTTATGTGGTTCATCTAATAGTTCAGTGTTTAATAACAAGCTATCAAATTAGGTCATCTTATAATTCAGCAGTAAGAAAAAATTTGTCTCATTTGTCAAAGTCATATGTTCTCCCAACTCACAAAGATGAAAATGACGCTGAGCGAGATGCTTCCTTTTTGCTACAAGGAGGCTCAGAGCTCATGAAGTACTCAACTGTGATAATTTTGTAGCCTCGATTTTGTTTTAATTACCTGAATGACTGTTCTGGTCTCACCCTTTTCACTTTTATTGATCCAAAACTGTATATGTGTTTTTCTGAAAGTGAGTATTGGGGCAGTTATATATATAACTGGTTACCTAGAGTGCTGTGTTGAGAAGGATTCTTCCTGAATTTGGCAGTGGAAAGTACCGAGGTCAGCTGATAATATTCCACATACATACTGGAAAGAGAAAGGCAGCATGCCACATATCTGCAGCCCTGTCCCACGTCCTAATGGGGATACTGAAGAGGAATCTGAGAGTTAATTATGAAAGTCAATCTGCAAGAGGTGAGATCTTAACTCAATTTAGAAATAAGAGAGGGGCATGGACTGATAGAAATGGTAAAGGCATTCCCTCAGAGCCAATAAAATATGAAATAGACAACGAAATGCAAAGGAAGATATATATATATATATATATATATATATATATATATATATATATATACACACATATGGCTATAGATTAGGTTGATTTAAGGATAGAATCTACAGTAAAAGAAATGAGAAATGAAGCTAGAGATGAATGAATCACTGTAGCTTTTGAGGAGAGTGACATGAAGAAAATGGGTTACATATGTTGAAAATCAAGTAATTTCTTTTTAAGACTAGAAGAAGCCTCAAAATTAGCATTTTACCACTATTACAGTAATAGTTCATTAAGCAAGATGTTAATAACACTGAGCCAAAGACCGCTGATAAAAGAATATTCACCCGGTCTGAGTTATCACTCCACAGATCACTTATCACTTACAAAAAGAGAAAAGACCTTAGAATCAAATCTAACCTCATGATCAGACTTAGAATCACCAATAATGGGCTAACCTGTTACCATGTGCCTCTTTATAGGATGCGATATAGACACATCCTACATGTAATATTCATACCAAGAATGTTTAACCTAAATCTGATCACGAGGAAACAATCCTAACTATCGAAACTGAGATACACTTTCCAGAGCAACTAGCCTGAACGCTTAAGTCGGTGTCATAAAATACGGAAGTAAAATAAGAGAACTCTGCTCTAGGTTAAAGAAAACTAAAGAGACATGACAATCGAATAGAACAAATGATCCTTTATCGGATCCTGCATTAGGGTTACAAATAAACAGTTGTAGGGGTGCCCTGGTGGCTCGCTTGGTCAAGCGACCAACTCTTGATCTTGGCTCAGGTCATGATCTCACAGTTAGTGAGAGCTTGAGCTGTTAGCACAGAGTCTGCTTGGGATTCTCTCTCTCCCTCTCTCTCTCTGCCCCTCCCCCACTCACATACGTGCTCTTTCTCAAAATAAATAAATAAACTTTAATAAGCAAATAAATGGTTGCATTATCAGAACAACTGAGAAATCTGAAAACGGACCCATGTTACACAACAGTGTTGTATGAATGTTAAGGTTCACAAGTGTGGTAACTGTACTGTGATGACGCAGAATTATTCCCTTTTCCTGCAAACTCTTGTGTTAGGTAAGTATCAGAATGCTGGCGAGTAACTCTCAAGTTCCAGTGCAAATAAATTAATTTTCATAAATAAGCAAAACAATGTGTACATGGACACATATATACGTAGGGCTAGAGGAATACGGCAAAAATTAACAATATGTAAATCTAGGTAAAGGATACGCAAAGCAAATAGTCACCACGTCATCCTTACAACTTTCCAAATAAGAGATCTTACATGATCTGGGTCAGTTTGCACAGTTTATGGATATGAAAACTGAAAGCAAAGAAATTTTACTTTGACTTGCTCATCCAGCTGACAGCAGTATGCAACGAAAGCAGCCGTGGTTTCACCTTCCCGCCCCGGGCTCCACCTCACACGGTCCCTGCCTAACCACACACAGGGGATCCAACAAGCAGCAACCAGAGGCTGGGGACTCACTACCGAGCAGATGTTCTAAACCATCAGCAGCATGAGGGTTTGGGTCAGGATCAGTCACAGATATGAAAAGGAGGGCGCAAAATAAAGAAACCATGTAACAGGAATCACAAAGACTTAATGATATATTAGAGAAAAAAGAACTTTATAATGTATACGCTGAAAAGATGGAAAAATAAGAGTATGAGGGGTAATAAAGGAAAACCCAGAATAAGACGGCCATCTGAGATAAGTGGCTTAGTCTGAGACAGGTACATTTCAGTTCTAATGTCCCAACACGTAAGCCGGAAGTAGACGAGAAGGTAGACTCTAGGAGGGTAGGGATTTTCGTCCTTTTTGTCTCCTGATATATTCACAATTAACCTGAACGATGCCTGGAAATAAACATTTTTTTCTTTTGAATAAATGAAGTGGCGGTTTATGAGGCACTCAGGTACAGATAGATAGGAAACAGAAATATGAAATTTAAGCGAGGATTTCAAAAGAGATTTACTTGGAGATGCTTAGGGTGGTGGACACATTCAAGGTCTCCACGTCTCCCCGGTCAGTTTACAGAACTCCGCCCAAATAATAGTTGTCTTTCTTTTCTCTTGTTCCTTTTATGTGTATTTTTACAGGAAACCTTACAGAGAGGAGGGATGACTGTGGTCATATATGCTGTAGTACCATTAAAACTCCATGGGTAACAGATTTCATAAGCTAGAACAGGGAGGTCACGTGCGGTCCCAGGACCAGCAGGACCCGCATCAGCTGGGATGCAAATTCTTCGATTCTGTTCTCGATCTACTGTATCAGGAAGTGTGCGGGTATGGTCCCGTTACCTGTGGCTTCAGGAGTCTTCCAGGTGATTCTAACACACCTCACAGAGCCAAGGACAAAACTTATTGGACAAAATATCTACCTCATATATTAAGTCACTCTTCTTGAGATGCGGCTAAAAATTTAAGACCCAATTACATAGAAGGATATTTGTAATAAAATCTGGTGTCACGGATCACCAGTCACACCACCTCACGCGGTGATTACGCAGCAAAATCTGCCAACAATGAAAAAAAGGATTTTTTGAAGGCATTACTCACTTTAAGGTCTCGGCGAGGAAGAAGCTCTGCTGCACGTCGTCGTGCGTGGGAGTAGAGGAGTAGACGTCCTTGACCCCGGAGAACCCGCCGCTGACTCGGCAGTACTTCTCGATCGCCTGGGAAGAGAGCAGACCAGAGAACCGACTCCACGGAATTTCAAGCTGGGAGGACAAATCAAGGAACCCCAGCCGAAGGTTCACAAAGATCTACACGAGAACTTGACAGGTTACGAGTAAGACTTATTACTGAACGGAAATATCCTCACACTGGAAAAATTAATGGCGGTATCTGTTTCCTGTGGAACCTTTCCCTCTCCAAAACTCTTTAATCTTTTAAAAACATCTTCTATTTTCCTAACTGGGGAAAGTCAAATTGAGGCTATTCGCACTGAATTAGAGACGTGTCTGGCATAAAAAAAACTCATTTACTCTACAAATCGAGGGAGGTCAGTTTGAATTAAAACTTTCAAAGGAATTTTTTTCACTTCAAAGGATAAACCACCCAAAACATGCTTAAAAAAAGTATTACCTAAGAGCTCTGCTCTCCATAGTAAGAAGCAACGAGGTAATACTGATTGCAACAGACTGTGTGATAAACACTGACCCACAATCCTGGGAGTGCGGCATTGCAGGTGCCACCAGCTGGCAGGAAGTGGCCGCCCTCACACCCACTACAATAATCATTACAACTTTAAGAGCTAACCACTATGAAGTATTTGCTACATGCCAAGTTCTTCTAAGAGTTTCACGTGTATTGACACTGAAATCTCCAACGACCCAGGAGACTGTGTGAGGAGGGTCCACTTTACCGGTAACTGCTGTGCTCTACTCTCCAACTCGGAGCTAAAACTCTAAATTTATATCTCTTCTTGCATCTTTTGAACATGTCTAAATAAAATACATTCCATCAAATGGAATTCATTCAAAACCCTGTTTTTGTAAAGTTTATTCAGTTTGACAGAGTGAGCAAGAGAGCACACACAAGTGTGAGGAGGGGGGCAGAGAGAGAGAGAGGGAGAGAGAGAATCCAAGCAGGCTCTGTGCCATCACAGGGCTCTCAGTCTTACGAACGGTGAGATCATGACCTGAGCCGAAATCAAGACGCTTAACCGACTGAGCCCCCCAGGCGCCCCTCAAAACCCTGTCTTTAATTCAGGGGAACCAAATATCCTGCTTGTGCACGGGTAGATCATACTCCAAAATTAAGCCATTCATGAGAAGTTGAATTATACATGGTTCTTTTCTTTCTCTACCTGACCCTGAGACACTGTCTAATGAACGTATACTTATTTAATCATTACTGCCATGGCTTTTTGTTCCTAGTCTTGCTAATTTTCTTATTCTTCTGGTCTTCCTCCTTTTAATTAAAAGTTACTTAACACTAAAAGATTTTTATCTAATCACGCTGTTCATTTTTATATAATTCCATTTTAATTACAGTTGAGTTTTAAAAGTCTTCTTCCCAAAGAGTTTGGTGCTTTTCTTTATCTAAGTATTTTAAACGTACTTTGAATTTGTGGGTTTCTAAATGCCATGTTCTGTGCAATGATCATGTGTCTTTACCACCAGAAAACCATCAGAGCAGCTTAAGGACACTGAGAAAGTAGCAGGGAGGCATGACCAATCTTTAAGCCATTTAGAGTCATTTCTTGAAGGCAAGCTTTCGTGCGAATATATTCAAGTTTGGCAGTTTGAAGATGTGAATGGAATAGCTAAGGTTACGGAAGACCCTAACCAGATACCATTCTTTGGTCTCAGCCCGTCTTCCCTTTGCCTTCTTCACACCCAGCAGGGAGGCCCGTGACGGGGAAGAAAGCAACTTCTATTTAAGATGTGACTCCTCCTCTCTCATCCTGGCCCCCCTCTTCCTCATCATGGCATACTTCTGAAACCTGAAGTGTAATTATTCAGTTCTTGTTCTCTCTATTTGGACTTTGTGTGTCTATCTAGACTATGAAAACAAAATCCTAACTCCTATAAATCAAGACAGATTTAGGTTAAAGCCTGAGCTAGTGGAACCTTTTTAATAGAAAGAGAATAGAAACACTTTAAGAAGGTGCACAGGAAAAGACGAGCCTTAGGAAAAGGACAGATTACCCTACAGTGTTTCTCACTGAGTGGACAGGTTTCTGCCCCCCCCCCCCCACCGTGTCCCACATGATTCAGACGTATCTTTCTCATTCCTCTGAGTGAGCATCATTAAGTATTAGGAGACATTCAGGTCAGACTACTTTACCTATTTCTCATGTATAAAATATTGCTTAGTGTTCATGAGCATTAGTGAGCCGCTGCTATCAATACGAGTGTGTGGTCCTAGTCTCGAACCACTGTGGCAACAGTCTGGCTATCTTCCCAGCTGTGGCGCGACTCTGTACAGAGAACTGCACCAGCGGTTATGTTCCCAATTCTGGAATCAAGAGGCCAGAGAACAGCGGCATCGATGAATGTGGCATCTCGTCCTGTTCAGTGTAGCCACCTTGTCTCCATTAATACTCTTTTTGTTAAACTCCACAAAGACTATCCAGGTCTGAATGACAAATGACACATAAGTGCCCTCGCTCTAGTTCAAGTCGTCACCACGCTGTTCTTAGATCACCGGCAGCGGTCTCGCAAATCCAGCAATTTGCAGCTTATAATCAGAGCTTTTGTCTGGCTGCTGCCCACTAACAAGCCTTCAGCGGCTCCTCTCCCTTTGAAGAATGCTTAGCAGTCCTAGAATGGACTCCTGGACTCCGTCAGTCTTGGTGGGCAGGACACGGTGAGGAAAAAGAAGACGTGACAGGCCGTTTAGCCAGGCAAAGGACTTTTGTCTCCACCTCCTGTATGACAACCGCATACACAGTAGCTGGGAGAAGTGTCTGTGTGTGCACGTGTGTGTGTGCGTTATTCCGGAACTGCTGGGTAAACTAAAGCACACATCCCTCGGTCTGGCGTGTAAGACCATCTACATAGTGGCTCCAAACTTCACTCCCTCTGGTGGCCACAGTGAAACCTTCTTCTTACACAAACTGGTCTACATTCTGCCCTAAAACCCAGTTTGCACATTCTTACCTGAGCAACGTACTAACGCCACTTCTCTCACCTACAAGGTCATCGAGGCTGCACAGTCATCATAATTAGTGCCATTTATCATAATTAGTATATCTCAGACAATAAACGCTCCCTCACTCCCGAGAATAAGCTACACTTTCATGAGAAGACAAATACTTTTCTTCCTCCCCAAGTACTGACAGCCACAGTGTTCTCTGAAAGGCTCGTATTTTAAGAATAAGCCTCTTGCTTCCTTTACTTACTAACCATTAAAATTTTCTCATAAATACATAGGTAAATAAATGGCCTTTCAACCTGGGAAATTTTACTGATTCACTGATTCTTCACTTGGCAGTCCACTAAGCAGTCACTCGGACTGAAGTCACACGAGCAGTCACACGAGCTGAAGCGAACGGAGGGTAAGCTGCCCAGGCTGTGAGTGTGTGTGCCCACGATTTCTTTCTAGAGGTTAAGCATTAGTTGGCAAGTACGGAAACTATGTAATCATACTGAAACTATAATGCGTTTTAAATGACACTTTATAGTTATTCTAGGAGAACAATGAGCGGACGCCAGGAGGAAAATAGTTTTAGTCAAGGACTGAACCGGATTCTAAGCTTCACTTCTACTGCTTAAGAAACCCAGCTATTGAGCCACGAAGCTTTTCCATCACATAAGTGGCGGAAGCACTATGGTTCCTGAACGTGGGGGGACACAGACGGCATGATGGGAAGGCCTGACTGAACGAACGCTCGCGCACGGAAGATGAGATATTGGCTTATTTACCAGTGCTGCTTCCCAGCCCCACTGCCTGTATCTTGGATCGTGCGTGAATCGCCACAGGTACCAGTAGGTTTCAATGACTTCTGGACGGAGGATGTAATACTTTTCGGCCTGCCGGACGGCCACAGCCTCTACCGCACCATCGAACTTGAACGACTCAGGACCCAGCTTTAACGCTGTAATGTGACAAAAGAAAGAAACGAGCACAATAAGCCATCTGCGTTTGGGCGCCAGGGCTTCCTTCTCCCCTAAGAACATGGGGTATAAGGTAGAGTTATTTTCATTTTGTTTTATTTTTATTCTTGCTGTTTTGCAAAATCAGTGACTTTAAAAGATCCATACTTGGTTTTCTTATAATAGACTTACAAATACTCCTATTATCCTGACACGAAGTATTTCTCATACGTAATGTTCACCAACATACTGCTAAATCTAACTATACTGACAAGGGTCTAGTAATTCTCTGGAAACAAACGCAAAGCTAGACATAAGCACATTACATAATCTGTTTTGCTCCAAAATAAAATGAGACAGATAATCGTACTCTGCAGAACTGTTTTCTTAAAAGTCGAGACAATTTTAAAGTCTTTTTAATACAACACATGTATAAGAAAACATTGTAGAGCTCAGATTTTAAATTAGATTTAGATGTAAGTTATATACTCTTCTCTTCAAGCATACGATAGTATACAAAATGCAATATATTTTAAAACTTAAACCAGTTTCAAACATAAACTCTTTTTATCCTATAGCCTCTGTATATATAGCAAGAAAGAGATTCAAGTTGCCAATCACCAAGAATTTCATCAGTGGTGCTCATTTATCAGTTTGAATAAAATAGGGCCATTACACACATATTTCAAGAGTACGCACTATCCGCGAATGACGGGATCTCCATTCGGGCTAGAATCCAGCACTGCGTGGAAGTCTCCCTAATAAGCTCTTCTGATCACACCCAGCTCCCTAACTTCGGCCAATACAAAGCCATCTTCCTCTGGGACGCCGGAGTCACACACGATTACCACTCTCAGCTGTCATTTTCCTTCCTTTTACGGGTGGCAAACAGTTTCTAGGTCTCTCATCTCTTTCAAAACATGCTGGGCATTTTTGTATTTTCTCAGAAAAGAAAAAGTAAAAGAAGGATGACCGTGCTGGTTGACCATAAACAGAATCGTGCCATAGTTGCTGTCATGACATGTGTTGCTGTGGCCAAATTTCAGAGTTACAAGGGAGACACCATAAGCTCTAAGTAATCATACACAAATGTGAAAAAAACAAGGTCTTTCTCGCCATCTACCCCTCCCAAGAGAAAACATAAAACTGAGACACACTGTATCAATGGTAGATAATTCTACTGAAAGCAAAACACGTGATCCAGAAGAACGCGCTGCTAAGTCTTAGAGAACTGAAGCAGAACCCGAGTACAGGGCTTCAACCCGAGTCATGAATTCTCTCTCTGGCAGGCTCTGAAAGAAGACCACAGAGCTGTGTCTGAGAAGCGTCTGAAATTGTACGCAAAACTTTGCGTGCACATGAAGCTTTGACCAGCTCAATGGGATCTGAGATTAGGATTAACCAGCAAATCACCAATATTTTTTGTCAGAGAACTTCTATCCAGCTTATTGACAAGATCGGCATACAATCAAATATGATTCGGCATTTTAATAAATGCTTTCAAAATGACTAAAAAAGTCAAACATCATAAGCACTGAAATGATGCCAACCTAATAAAAAAGTACAGGAAGTCATTTTATCGGAATTTCTTCTGTCTTTCCCTTCTCAAAGACTGACTGCTAAGAACTGATCATGTGGAATTTTTAAATGTTAATCCTAAGGCTAACTTTAAGTTAGATAACTTCTGTAATGATAATATCACTTGAATTTGAGGTAGGAATTGGTAGCAGGGAACTAACATTTTTAACTTCTCACTAAAAATTATGTCTCGCTTATTGATTATTCATAACTTCATAAATAAAACACACCAGCGAGAGAACATGTCTGTTTTGTGAGTTGGTATGTAAAAATGTACAAGCCTAAATTACATACATATTACATCCATAAGGCTGATCAAATCACTGTTTTTCATGTTTCTAGGGCATCATTTCTTACGTGCTCTTTTTTTTAAGAAATGTAAAAAATAATTTCCTAACAGTCAATCTTGCATTTAATTTCTATTTTTTTTTTAACGTTTATTTATTTTTGAGAGACACAGAGACAGAGCGTGAGCAGGGGAAGGGCAAAGAGAGTGGACGACACGGAATCCAAAGCAGGCTCCAGGCTCTGAGCCGTCAGCACAGAGCCCGACGTGGGGCTCGAACTCACAGACCACAAGTTCATGACCTGAGCCGAAGTCGGCCGCTCAACCAACTGAGCCACCCAGGCGCCCCTAATTTCTATTTTCTACCTTAAATTTCCCATTTACATTTGATACTTCATTTCCAACAAGTAAAAATGGAGTTGAAACCACAAATAATTTAGTGCCAAGATATAAAAAGAACTCTAAGAGAATGCAAAAACCATCTAATATAGGCAAAGAAAAGAGACATGCACGGATAAAAAACAGAGTAAAATATCAAAATGTGACAAAGGTCAATAAGACAATAAAGTATAGTAAGATAGTAAGACAATAAAAAGTGCCTTTGAAGAAGGCACAGATTAGTCTGCAAGTCATAAGATTCCTCCAGATATGTAGAATCTGTAGAGATCTTGGGAAAAATAAGGATACTCAGGTCAATGAAAGAAATTCAACAGACGATAAAAAAGCGTGAGGAATATTCTGGGACAGGCGATTGGACTATAGTTTGCATAGGTTAATAATCAGGAAAAGAACTTAAACTATTTCCTTCCTAGTAACTTCCTTTTAAGGAAAAAAATAGTTGAAGAAACTCTTCAAGTATGTCTAAAACTCCATGACCAACGGATTTCTTTTCCATTGGATATGTTATATGTATCTACACATTAAAAATTCCCCCCAAATGTGACAGTACATAGTCTAGGGAAGACCTTACCCAACTTCCATAAGAAGTGAACTAAATAATAGTCATTTTATTGATGTTCAGTAATTTCTTCTTCTTCTTTTTTTTTAATCTAGAAATCCAGAAGAAGAAAGACTAGTACGATATTTTGGAAGTCTACTATCCTGTTTGGCACCAATTCCGCATTATACCTCAGAAGAAGCTAAACCAGTGTTACCAATCTAGCTTTCCATGAAGATACAATAATGTCCGAAACTAGGCTAAGTTACCGCTCAGTTTCATGAACACACCGAACCATGTTTCCTACGAACCCGGCTAAGTTATGAGGCGGCAGGCCACGTTCATCAATAGGGCAGAATAATGAAGATTGCCACGCTTTGAATTAACGTTAATTCTAATTCCAACACAAATGAAAGTGAAATTCCAAAGTAATTATTGTACAAATTTAGCTGAAATACCTGCTAAGAAGTGAACGGGTACTTTTAAACAAGGTGGCCAAGAATTACAGCACAGCTACACGAAACACAGAAGATCTAATAACCAAGTGGGGAAGAAGCAACACTAGGATTGGACCTTTTACCTGAAGGATCTAGACTGAGATTACAGTTAAGTAAAAACAGTGAAAGACTTGAAAATACAGGACACAAATCCGACAGTAATCTTCTTGGGCATACCACGGCAAAGAGGGTCACAGGTTCACTGACCCGCAACATGAGAACGACAATCGGAACAAGGATGACAGCAACAACCACAGACTGGATTGCTTAAAATTTCATTTAGACTCACAACAACACTCTGAGGAAGACAGGATAGGTATTATTACCCCAATTTTTTGCAGATGGAACACCTGAGACTTAGGCGGGTTAAATGATTTGCCTATGGTTCATAGATAATAAATGCTGGAACATGGGACTTCTGAATCGTGGGCCACATTTTCTTTCTATAATATCACAGCATTTCAGATCGGCATCAGCAGTGTCCTTATGAAATATGGAAGTCAGGGAACCCCCTCATAACTCTGGTATTCTGTGGACTTCTCAAAGGCCAGGGTAGGTCGCAGTCACAATTCCACCTGTGAGCACCTAGCATAATGCTCGGCACACAACAGGTGCTCCAGGTTTAATGCAGTGAATGATTAATCATAATAACTATAGCATACCACATTTTTAATATGTCTGCTGTACGAAACCTACTATTTTATATCTATTATTTGATTTGTGGTCAAAATCCGCAGAACAAGTCTTATTTTCATGGGTCCTAGTATAGACGCTGAATATCCATGGTGGTCCTCAATGTTTTGCTAATTTTAGCTGTATTTTAAATATATATTTGATACTCTGTGTCATTAACATAATATAATTTAGCTTCTACTTATAACGTAGATTACCCATTTGCTATGTACTACACAACCAACACTATTCTACTTCAACGTCCTTTTGACTTGTATTTTGTCAAGAAATGGAATCCCTGACTTAGTGAGAGAACCGAAGGGTCAATCTCATCATAAGCTCAGTTCCTCATCATATAAAAATAACCTGACAGATTTATGAATGAAAATAAACTAGGACAAATTTTAAGCCCGTCACATCTGTGTCATGGTACCCAATGAATGGCACAGTAACCCTAAAATGGAAACTCAGTTATTTAATAAAACAACAACTCAATTTCTGAAATCACAAATAGAAATTACTAGTTTTTACTTTTTCTGGGAACTCATTATCCATTATTTCATACAGAAACACATTTTTAAAACCAGAAAAAAATCTTGGCAAGTCTACTTCAG
Organism: Paguma larvata; assembly: GCA_030068075.1. Lineage (NCBI taxonomy): Eukaryota > Metazoa > Chordata > Mammalia > Carnivora > Viverridae > Paguma > Paguma larvata. Next base: position 96,498,780 of record CM057833.1, on the reverse strand, counting down.
TATTTCTCAATCCTTTTTCAGGCTTTTTAGAAAACCTAATTGTTGGGGCGCCTGGGTGGCTCAGCTGGGTAAGCGTCTGACTTCGGCTCAGGTCATGATCTCACAGTCCGTGAGCTCGAGTCCTGCATGGGCCTCTGTGCTGACAGCTCAGAGCCTGGAGCCTGCTTCAGATTCTGTGTCTCCCTCTCTCACCCCTCCCTGCTTACTCTCTGTCTCTCAAAACAAATAAACATAAAACAAATTTTTTTAAATAAAAAAATAAATAACCTAATTGTCTTCTCGCCCCATGAAATTTTAATAATATACACACTGTTTATCTATGACTGTGTATGTATATATATACGTATTCTTTACCAAAAAAAAAGATTTTTTTTCCACCCCCAAGAACCAATTTTTTTCACCACAGAGAGAATCAATTCATTTTTCAGGTAAGGACACTGAAGCCCCCAAATATTATTTTCAGGTAAGGACACTGAAGCCGCCAAATACTGCCTAAAGCAACACAGAGCCTCTTTTTTGTTAAAGGCACAATCGACTTAAAAATTATTGGTGAACTGCCTAAGAGACTACTAGTTACCCACATACCAATTATACATTCAAATAACTACTATTATCTTTTGGTTATTCTTATTTTCATGAGAGGATAGGCAAGCCAGTAATCTAAATCAGGTTTTGTGTTCTTTTAAGTAACTGGTCTGACAGAAGCTGAAATGAATGGTTAAAGTGGATCCTTACTACACTCAATAAGGTCAGCCCACACATCTCCAAATGCGCCCCCTCGTGTCATTACAATTTCTTCAGAATCTTCATTAACAAAGTCAGTAGTAGAATTCAGAATAATTTAAAAAAATGATGCAGGAATACATTTCCAGAATTAAAAATCAAGGTCTTAAGAAAACATTTACTGTGTTAGAGTTACCTATTGTAAAGTGAAAAATGCCCATATAGTTTCCTTCTGATGTCTGGACATATTTTTAACTTGGATGTGCTTGTGGTGTAAGTAGTTAGTGTTATTAATCCTCTTACCAGTTCTGTCATAGGACTCATGACATGTACGTGCGATTTCTGCCCCCAGCTCTAAATAATGGCCAGCTTTATCCATTCTGGAACCATCTGCTCCTAGTGCGAACATTCCCCCAGCAAAACAGGCCAAATGCCCCATCTTCTTTTCCAAGTGCCCATTTTTCCACTCTCCAATAAAGGTGAGACCGCCTCGGGACTTCTTAATAAGATGTTTCTCTATAGCCTACAAAAAAGAGGAGATATTTAAAATTTTAGAAGCCAAGTGTTAGTGTTCAAACTTCCTATATCCTTCTACTTATCCTAAGACCTTGATAACATGATAGTCAACGAATTGGTAACTTTCCCAAACCCGAAGCAAGTTTTGGAGAGTGAACAAGTTGCACATAAGCCTAAACAAATACCCCATCACTACTATGACGAAGACAAGGCGGAAGAGGGAAGACAGGCCTAAAGACTACCTTTCGACACACCGTCTGTATTACAGGTTTTTTCTTCTCGGGCTAAATGGAATTCATAATAATCAACTGAGATCATGAATAGAAATAAATTAAAACAGTTATGTAACAAGTTATAACCCAAAAGACTCTACCAATTTATTTTCTATTTCGTACAATAAAACTGAAGATTTAGTTTAGTTTTAGTTGCCACCGCTATGGGAAGCCAAGTGACAAACACAGTCCATCCTCCTGGAATATCAATTTACTCAAAACATGTAGGATGGCAAGAGAAATATTTTATATTAAACTTGAATGTAACACAAAGTAGAGTCCAACAATCACATTTAACTTTAAAAATGAGATTTTGGGGGCGCCTGGGTGGCTCAGTTGGTTGGGTATCTGACTTCAGCTCAGGTCGCCATCTCGTGATTCGTGGATTCAAATCCCGTGTTGGGCTCTGTGCTCACAGCTCAGAGCCTGGAGCCTGCTCTGGATTGTGTGTGTGTGTCTCTCTGCCCCTCCCTCTCTCTCTCTCAAAAATAAATAAACATTAAAAAAATGAGATTTTTAAGAGCTTTGTTCCTTTGGACTATGTTCTCAGACTTTGCTAAAAGGGGCTATAAATTCTCTACCTTTAGAGATACTTCTATGGAAAAGTGTAAGAAATTTCATTAATTCGGTTCTCTCTGGTGAAAAGGTATATGATTAGAGACTAAACTTTTCTGACAATAAAGAGGTACAAAAGAATTAACCCACATTCTGTGGATTGTTCTCTGACAAGCTCAATATCAGCTCTGGAAAAATCTATTGTGTATTCTTTATAATGATGATGTTTGGTTCAGAACTCTAAGGACGATGCCTTATTTGTCATGTTATATGCCACAAGGCCTCCAAGTGTAGCATACAGTCAATAAATGTTTGATTTGTAAGTTTTTATTGTTCTTGCAACCATGAAGCACAGACGGAAAGATCAGGTTTTCGAGGGCAAGAGCAACGTTTTTGCTCTTCCTGCACCTCGTGGCGTGAGCACGTTTCCTACGGGTAAGACGCTCGATAAACGCCCGCTCCAGAAACACTCACTGACTGACCACAGTGGAGACAGCACTCTATGCCAAGTATTACTTTAACTCCTCTGCATTAAACAACCACAGGAAATGAGTTCCCTAAAAAGTAAGCATATAAAAAGGGTAAGATTTTTGCTTTACTTTAAAAACAGCTATAACTCTGAATACTGAACACCAACTACAGTCGGAATGGTGTTATTATATATGAAATATCATACAGTCAACAAGGTCTAAATTTGTTTCTTTGAAAATCACAAACAGCTTTGATAGAAAAAAAAAATGGAGAGAAAACAAAACTGAAGAGTATCGGGAGCGAGGGGCGAGGAGGGCGGGAGGATGGGCAAAGCAGGGAAGAAGAGTCCGGTAGAGGCCTCGAGCCGGGGAATGAGGGGGTCCCAGGGCCAAGAGGCACGTACGGCGACAGGCGGTCACCACGCTTAGGGTGAGCACAGCAGCATGTACAGACTGTCATATCACTATGTTTTATACCTGAAACTAATGTGACACCGTGTGTCACTGATACTTCAATAAAAATAAATGAGTAACAAATTTAAAAAAAAAAAAAAAATATATATATATAATACATATATATAATATGTATATATATATAAAACTTTAAAAACTGATTAAAATCACTAAAGGGCTATGGGGTTAGAGTGGGTCAGAAAGCAAGTAACTTGAGTGGTTAACACGCTTCTGTGTTTCACAGTTTCTGCTCGGTCATACCGCATACCAGTGCTTCCAAGATTGAAACCTGGTCCAATTTTCAATGGCCACAACACTGTGGTAAAAGGTTATATCAGTATGAACCAGTGAAGTGGTGAAAAGCGCAGGCCCTGGAGCCACGACGTCCAGTTCCAGGCTCCATCACACACTAGACAGGGGACCGCCGGCAACCACTTAACCTCTTTGTGCCGTAAGGTCGTCCCGGTAAAACGACAGTAAAGAGTACTTGCTTCGTGCACATAAGAGGGTTTCAATAGCACCTGGCGTGTGGAAAGTAGCAGATGAGTGTTTTGCCCTTATCGTTTATCCATGAAGTTTTCCACGTGTAGGTTCAATGTCGTTTGAGAGAAGAAATGTTTATGGAAACGTCTATGTGACGTTGGAAGTTCTCCCGGTCTGGGTGGACACTAACTGACTGTAATGAAAATTTTTATGCACAAATATGTTACACCAAATTCTTCAACAATTTCTTTAATGAATCACTGGAATCTACTCCCGAAACCAAGAGCACACTGTACACACCGTATGTCAGCTAACTTGACAATAAATTACATTTAGAAGAGGAAAACTATGATAAAATAAAATGTCTCAATAAATGAAAACAATACAAGAGTTTTATATTAAAATTCTAAAACCTATAGTGAGGACAGATAATAAAATGCATGTAAGGTGTTCCCTGGTCAGTACGAAACACACCACGTACACGGAATGGTCAGCAGGTTAGTGTTCTGACGAGAATTACCTCAATAGCATCATCGTACATTTTTCTCGCCTCGTGGTCTGTTTTATCCGACATCAACCACGCTTTCAGTAAGTATTCATAGAAACTGTCTCCCAGCCCGCCGACTGACGTATGGTCTGCAGCGAGAGGAAAAGAGGCGGGCGGAGGCGGAGGGAAGAGAAGACAGAAGACAACTCAGTCATCTTTTTCAACTGTAAGGACTATTATCACTGGTCAATCATTTAAACACTATTATTGACAGCCTACTTCCGGCCTACTTCGAATTTAGCCGAGTAAAAGTATACTCTCATCACTCTCCTCTACATGGGTATCCAATTTTCCAGCAATCTCTTTCTGCTGGCTGAGGCATTTCACATATCTGGGAGTCTTTTTCTTCAACCACATAGTTTGTACGCAGCCACACAACCAAACTTTTCCAGAACTGACAACAATTCTCTTTCACCTGATAATGACTTTAACTATACAAGCTAGAAGATTAAATACAAGACACACCTGAATCTGATTATTAACCAAAAACAGCTCATTTTTCTACAGGATGGTTAACGGTGATTTCTGTGCCATAGACAATAGATTAAAATAAGTCTAAAAGGAAAAAAAAAAGCCCAAGAATTCCTTTGTAATAACACCTGGCATAATTTATATGTTTGTCCTATATATATATATATATATTCTTATTCTACCCCTTCTGTACTTTTAATCCTACCCAAGGCAACATCATAACTCCCAAGGCAACCGTACTCTTTTATCCCTGACTTTTGACAAGCCCTGCCCTACATTCTTAAGCTTTGTTAAAAAACTCATATCCTCCCTGCATGAAAAGAAAAACAGCACGCTTTTGTGAGCTGTCCATTATTCGGGAAGTACCAGCACTGGGTTTTCACCTCGGCGAGGAAAGGATGGGCCACTGGGTGGTTTGTGAAACAGCTGGCTATCTGCTTGAGGGAAAATGCATATTAATATTTGTATCCTTAGCTCACAAAAATAAATTTGTGGTGGATTAATGATTTAACAGTAAAACACAAAACTATAAGCATACCAGAAGAAAATATAAGAAAATGTCGGCTCTTCCTTAGCGAATGATCTTCTTAAGGCAAAACAGAATGAAGGAACCACAAAGAAAAAGATTTATAGCAACATATGGCACAAGCTACCATTAATGAATCTGTAAGACAAGAAATAGAATAGGAACAGATATCTGCAACATCTAGGACAGATGTAAGGGTTAATGCCCTATACAAAGAACTCTGATAATTAATTCAATTAGAAAAACTGCTACAGAGCACACACAAGTAATTTAAAAAAAGAAACGGAGATTGATAATTAACGTAAGAAAGGATGTTCAACTCCATCAATGACCAGAGAAAAGCAAATTAAAACAATGAGGTTCCATTTTGTCTATGTAATTGGCAAACATATTTTAAAGTTGTTTTTTTTTTTTTTAAGTTTATTTATTTTGAGAGAGAGTGAGAGCAGGGAAGGAGCAGAGTGAGAGGCGAAGAGACAGAATTCCAAGCAGGCTCTGGGCTGACAGCAGGGCTTGATCTCACAGTGAGATCTTGACCTGGGCCAAGATCAAGAGCTGGACACTAACCAACTGAGCCACCAGGCACCCTGGCAAACAGGTTAAAACACGGTTAACGCCCAGTGTGGATAAAGTCATGGTTCACAGCTGCTGGGAATGGAGGGCGGTTTTGTGGTAGCTATCAACATTTAAGGTTTTCTACTTCTGGAATGATCTTGTAACAAACACTTGCACAGACACACGAGTAGAGATGTAAAAGGAGAACTTCGTCAGAGCACTGTATTCATTAGTAAAAACATAAGGTACCTTCAAATGTCTAAAAAGGAGCTACAAAAAGTACAGTACAAACATACTGTAATGGGACATGCAGTCATTAAGCGGAATCAGGTGAATCTGTCACCTGATATTGGAGGATATCTGTTATATGCTGTTAAGTAAGGGGAGGACGAGTTTCAGAATAATATAGTTTGATACGGCTAAAATTTGTATTTTTAAAGAATATTATCGTACACATAGAAAAGGTATGAAAAGACAACCGTGCACGGTGATTACCTCTAAGAGAGCTGTCCTTCAGTTTTTACCTCGCATACTTCTGCATCGCTGGACTACATGTAACGTGTAATTAAATCGTCTTTTGTTACAGGAAGTAACAAATGGGGGAAGTGCCACCAGTCACTTTAAAGAACATGTCTGCTGATACGGCGGCTGGTATTGTACCTTTGACAGCCTGCGTCGCAAAGGCTCTAATTTCTCACCTGCTTCCCACTAGTCATTGTGCACGGGATGAATTTTACGTATGTACACACCCACAGATCCACCGCCAAGGTGAAAATACTGAGCATTTCCAGCGTTCCAGAAATCTCCCTCACGTGGCCCTCCCAATCAATACCCAACTTCCCAAGATAACCGTTTTTCTGACCTCCACCACGAAATGATTTGTCAAGTTCACATAAAATAGCCATTCATATAAAATGGCCAAATACTTTCAAGAATGATCTGGCGGCTTAATGATTTCCTGTGTTTTCCACTTAAATATCTAGAAGAAGGACCCCTCTGCCTTATGTAGGCTTCCTGAGTCTCCAAGATTAAGTGTTTGTGGGTTAGAGAAGAAGACGCGTAGAGGAACAGAAGACAAGGCCCAACCATCTCTTACTCCAAGCTTCGGACTGCCCGAGAAAATCACAATTGGATTTCTAACAGTTTTCGATACTCCTCACACTTACATTCAAGAACTTTATAATGATGGTAATATATGATGATGGGTTGACATTAGATGCTAAATTAATTCTAAAAGATTTAAATATTTTATGGTTACTGGAAGTCATTAAAGATAACATAAAATATTAAAACGGCATGGAACTGAGTAGACAGGGGAAGTCCCTCATAGTTAATGAACATATAGGAGACAGCAAGGTTTAGGGGTGCCTTTTAGGTACATTATTTGCTAATGAACAAGCAGGGAGTACTTTTCTATTTGGCGAGCAACTATTTTAAAACAGCTATACCCAAACAACTATGACAACATACTGCTACCTCAATTTTGCGGTGTCGAAACATCTGGGCTCACTCAGTGAATGATACTGTTACTATCTTACCAGCTGCCCAGTCTTGTCTTAGACGCCAATCGACTGCTTAAAACCGTGCTCTACTTTAGTTGTCCTCTTATTTTAACCATGACTTTCCTGTACAGCTGTTAGATTTTATCCCCCAGATTTTTAGTTGCCTTCATTTTGTCTCCCATCTTTTTCTCTTGCCATTTTTATTCTTTCCCATCCCTGCGGTCATGTCACTTACACTAAGTCACTCTTGCATTTCACCACCCCAGACACCTTCCTCCGACTTCTCCTTCCCTGCTTTCCTAAGTTAAACCCATCCTTCCCTCAATACTATGTCTTAGTTCACACCTGTTGTACTGAATCATATTCTTATATGACTTCCCAAGAAAGACTATGTGGACTGTAGCTTTATTATGATCTCCTTCTTTATTTTATATAGATGCCAAATTCAAGGTTGGAAATCATTTTCCCTCAGAGGTTCCCAAAGGTACTGCTCCAATGTCCTGTAACATCAGGTGTCATGAGAGAGAAACACTGGCGGTGCTATTTTATAGGCTCAAGGTGTTCTCTCTCAAGGCCCCCTTCCTCCCGCTCAACTCGTCTTTCCAAGCTTTACATCTTCATTTTGATACTGGTTAAATTTTTTCCTACATTCACTGTGCTGGGCACTTTTCAAACTAAAGATTAGTATCTTTCAGCTCTGAGAAAATTCTCTTGTATTATTTATTTATTTTCTCCAGTTTTTGCTTGTTTCTCTCTTCATTAGTTGAAAATTGGACCCATTGGATTGATTTTCTACTACCCTTTTCTCTCAAATTTTACTCTGTTTCTATAGTCTGGGATTTTTTAAAAAATCGATTTTATCTTTTAGTCCTTTCACTGAGGTTTTTAATGTAAGCAATTATACCTTTTACTTCTTTTCTGTCCTCTACTTCTTTCTTTTTCAAAGTACCCTATTCCTATTTTATGAATACATTATCTTCTCAGAGTTCTCCAAAATAAACAGATATGTTTATTTATAGTATTACTTCAGTTTCCTCTAGGACCCCCTTTTGACTCTAATGTTTTTCTGTGAAATTTAACACGTGCACAGAAAAGCATATAAAACACAAATGTTACGCTCATTATAGAGAACATTTAATTTCTACTCAGACGAATGTCAGTACTCCAAAAGGCTTTCATGTATCCTCAATTACAAACCCACATCCTGAAAGGTAACCAGTATCTTGCCTTTTGGGGTAGTCACTTTTTTTATGTGGCAATCATCTGATACCCTCTCCCAACCACTACTATTTATAGTTTCGTCTGCTGGCATATGTAACAAATGGTACCGTATATTCTCTTGCATCTGTCTTCTAGATCTCTGTGCTTACGACTCAACCGCGCTGCTGTACGTATGCACTGCTGTTTGCTACCCCGCTGCCCCACTCAACCGGTGTTTATTCATCTGTACTTAATACAGATAAATGCGGGAGAACGGTATTTGTCGTGGAACTGGATCTGCTCGCATTTCAGAATAAAGGGAGGCTTTATTCTGGGTTGTTGACATCCATATGGAAAATTCTGCCTTCCTCCTCAAAGAAATTCAATTTTTTAAAAAGAGGTGCTACAGGGGCATCTGGTCGGCTCAGTCAGTTAGCATCCAACTTTGGCTCAGGTCATGATCTCATGGTTTGGGAGCTGGAGCCCCGCGTTGGGCTCTGTGCTGACAGCTCAGAGCCTGGAGCCTGCTTCGGATCCTGTGTCTCCTCTCTGTCCCTCCCCCACTCACGCTCTCCCTCTCAAAACTAAATACACATTAAAAAATTAAAAAAGAAAAAAAAGTCCTACGTGGTTCTGCCCACTAGTAAGTGTCAGAAGGAGCTGGTGCACAGGAATTCAAGTGGAGCCCACATGCCCTGTAACGGCCTTGAATAAATACCTAGCTTCTAGCTCTACTTTTCAGCCCTCATTCGATTACGTGTACCTAGTTTATGAACTCTGAACCTCTCTGGAACTACATCAGTTACGGTTCTCCTAGTGTTCTTGTAGTCTTTTCTAGGTGGGCTTTTCTCACTTCTACTCCTGGCCACGATGCATTATGCTAATTTGTTGAAATATCTTGTCTATTAGCATCTCCCATTTTCATCAAATCTCTTTACCATCTTGGGTTTATTGCTTTCTACATTTTTCTACACTTTCATTTCACTGAGGATGGCTGGCCACAGTGGTGAAGTTATAGTTCAATCTTCACCACAAAGCAGAAGTCCTAATAAAGCTTTCTCAAGTTGAATTCTTTCTGGATACTTTGTTAATGCTATAGATGTTTGACTTCTCATTCTCCTGTCTCCTACTCTGCTCACCTTGTTGTCTTACCATGAATAAAAACCAAAGCGGGTGGAACTTAGGTAATCTTAGTTTACTCCACTATTCCTGGACAGTGTGGGACTTGTAAGCTTGCAACCACTGTGTAATTCAAGATGATTTTAGGTGGTTTATAGAATAACTTTTAAAAATTTTTCATAGTTATATAATGACTACTGTCAAGATGATTTTTTATCTTCATGCAAAATCCTGCCTCTTCCCTGAAACACATACCAGCCACAAAGGATGAAATAATTATTTAAAAGGCATTTCCACACTTGAAAACAAAATTCGAACTGTAGTAGATGAAAAATACAAAGAAACTCACAGTGTTAAAAGCAGAAGTTTCTATTTCTTCAAGTGAAGTAAAGATAGCTAGAAGCTGACCTCCTCCAGCACAATGGGGTTCGAAGCACTCACTCATGGTGGGGACTCCTAGACTAGCAGAAGGAAGCAGAGACAGCTATATAATTGAGACTGGGAGAAACTGCTATGTATCAGGGGAAATAGATGTATAATATCCTTGGGAGAGCTGAGATTCCAGCATGAAAAAGAAGAAGTTCTGAACTGATGAGTCAGTGGAGGCATTAATAAAACTGCCAGGAATGGAGAAGTAATGAAAGTGGAAAGAAAACATACACTTCACGAAGCTCTCACTCAAACTGGGCTTAGAGATGGAAACTCCAGTGCAGGGCGCCTGCGCGGCTCAGTCCTTAAGCATCTGACTTCAGCTCAGGTCATGGACTCTCGGTTCAAGAGTTCGGGTCCCATACTGGGTGAGCTCGAGCCCCCCATCGGGGGAGCTTCTCTCTCTCTCTCTCCCCCACCCCTTACCCCTCCTGGGATTCTCCCTCTCTCTCTGCCCCTTGCTCACTTATGCCCCCCTTTCAAAAACAAATGACAAAACTCCATTGCACATAAGGAGAACAAGCCAAGAAAGAATTCAACTATGTCAACAGGAGAACTTACTATGCCACGAAAAAACAAATAACGCAGCTACCTTCTGAAAACAATTATAAAATAAGTATATTTTAAAAGTCTACAAAACCAGGGGGGAGGGGAAGAGGGGAAGGAAAAAAGCCACAGAGAGGGAGGAAGACATGACATAAGAGACTCTCGAAGACTAAGAACAAACTGAGGGGAGAAGGGGGTGTGTGAGGGGGGAGAGTGGGTGATGGGCACAGAGGAGGGCACTTGTTGGGATGAGCACTGGGTGTTGTATGGAAACCAATTTGACAATAAATTATTAAAAAATTTTTTTTTTTAAAGTATACTAAGAGAAGGGGCTATGAGTGGCTCAGTTAAGCCTCCGACTTCAGCTCAGGTCATGATCTCACAGTTCAGGAGTTGGAGCCCTGCGTCGGGCTCTGTGCTGGCAGCTCAGAGCCTGGAGCTGCTTCAGATTCTGTTTTCCCTCTCTCCGCCCCTCCCCTGCTTGCTCATGCATGCTCTCTCTCTCAAAAATAAACATTAAAAAAAATTGTTTAAAGTATACTAAGAGAAAAAAATATGTAAAGCCCAAACGGATCACTTTGCATTGAAAAATGGGCAAATATATAAGATTTTAACACGCCTATTTGAAAATAGATAGATCAGAAAAAAAAATAGTTAAAAAGAGAAAAGTGAAAAAAGTTGGCTAATGAATCTGAATTGCCTTAAAGGAAATTAGACTCTCTGCCGAACTGTGAGCAACTTGACAAGAGACACTCACTGGTCCAGTTTCTTTGTATCTCCTACAGCACCTCCCACTTAGGGAGTACTCGATGAGCAATTATTAAATGAATGGCTGACTCTCCATTTTCAGTAGAAAAAGATTTTCACAATTATAATAACTTGTCTTTAAGGTATTTTTTTCTTTTCTCTTTTAAGGTATTTTTTCATTAAAAAATGATTCTATTTTCATAGTCTCTCACTCTTTTTCAGTTTAGGGAAATGAGTAACTATAGAGCATAACACCCAATACTTACCAAGTCAACAACAACAAAAAAAGTTTACAGAATGAATGCATTAACTACTTACTTGAAGCACTCATTCTTTCAAGTTTTACTAAAATTTACATGTATACACTTTTAAACACCTTCCTAATTTTCCCCAACACTAAGACGTCTATAATTGTAGTATTTGCTTGCATGAAATATCCACTAAAAACATAATTTAAAAAATACTTAAAACACCTCATTCACATGAATTATCAGAAATACGCACAAAAACCTTCTTATTAATAAGATTTTCCATTTGGAGTTTTTTTAACCTTCCATAAATACATCTTTGCACTGAGAGCATTTTAATTTTCTCATAGCTTGCTGTCTAGATACAATATATCGAACTACTCAGGGGACTGTAGTAAGAATGTATTTTGTAAAAATACCCAAATGCCCAAATTCCATTCCTCTCCTAAAAGAGTTTGAACTCCCTGCTGCTGCTTTCCCCTCCCCTGCTTGTTCCTTCTTCCCCTACATTCTGGCCCTGGCCTCCAGCGCAAGGCCAAAGCAAAATGGCACTCTACAAGTTAACAGCCACTTTTTTGTTTGTTTTTTTAATTTTTTTAATGTTTATTTCTTTTTGAGAGAGAGACAGAACGTGAGCAGGGGAGAGCAGAGGGAGAGAGAGATACAGAATCCGAAGCACGCTCCAGGCCAGTTATGAGCCGTCAGCACAGAGCCTGACGCGGGGCTTGAACTCAACGAACCGTGAGATCACGACCTGAGCCTAACTAAGACGCGTAACCGACTGAGCCACCCAGGTGCCCCGACAGTCACTTTTCAGTCCCAATACATCAAGTAAAATTTACATGTCGGAGAAGATGATTATATCACACCAGGCAGCAAGGGTGACACTAAATAAGGAAGAGAACGGAAGGCCCAAATTAACCAAAGGGAAGAAGAAACGAAGGAACAGAGTTTCTATGGGAGTGTAGAGTGTTAAGAAGGTAAAAACAACAGGACAGGAGTCTCGCCAGACTGTCAAGTTTCTGGCACAGGCCAGACTATGTAAAGTTTGGGTGAAATAAGGAATCACAATGAGGACTAAATTAAAAAAACATTTTTTTATTAATGTTTATTTTTTTGAGAGCGAGCGAGAGCGAGAGAGTGAGAGTGAGGGAGGGGCAGAGAGAGAGGGAGACACAGAGTCCAAAGCAGGCTCCAGGCTCTGAGCTGTCAGCGTAGGGCCCGACGCAGGACTTGAACTCACAGACTGCGAGATCACGACCTGAGCCAAAGTTAGCTGCTTAACCAACTGAGCCACCCAGGTGCCCCAATGAGGAATAAATTTTAAAGAAGAGATAATAAGCTCAATTTTGTACCTGGTGAGTTTAAGATACCCACGAACAAACAGGAATCAAATATCCTGTACATGGGAGGTTATACGTTTAAGCCCAAGAAAAATCAGTAATGAAATACTGACTTCTATCAGGAGTGGGGTGGAGGGACAATTTTTTCTGGAAAGGGCCAGATAATACAGAGTCTCTGCTGCGTGCTCCTCTGTGTTGTTGTTGTTGTTCATGATGATTGTTTAAACCCTTAAAAAATGCAGGAAAAAAAAACCCTAATTTTAACTTGTAGGCTGAACAAAGGCAGGCCAGCGGCTAGCCTGACGCAGTCTGCCAGTTGCTGATTCAGATGTCACAGATAAACAGGACACAGTTCATCCTGTGAAAAGAGAGGAGGCCTGTGAGGCAAAAGTGAAAGGATAAGAAGTAAGAATTCCTAGAAACACCAACATTTAAGAAGCTAGGTGAAGAAGAATATGAAACAAACTCCCATCCCTTTAAAGCACACTGGCCTTGTCTGAATGGGGTAAAAAGCAACATCATGCAGGCTTCAAGTCTAACCGCCAAGAGGCCTTACGTGCTCCACATCTTTCTATGGGACCTTGCTACCGTCTCGAGAGACGCACGGCACAGCCCGACAGACGGTGAGAAACCTCGGGGAGCAGGGCTGAGTCTCCCCGGGTGGGGCCGCGCTAGATCGGCCCGTCGTCTGCCACCCGCCCGCTCGCGGAGCCACGTGAGTCAGTCCAGACAAGATCGGCAGAGTCTCTCCGCCGACCTGGAGATTTTTAAGAAATAATAGTTTTAAGCCACTAAATTTCAGAGTGGTTTGTTACACAGAAATAGCTAACTAATACACTGTCCTTTCTGAACCAGTCTATAGGACAGTCACGGGGCCACAGAACTTTTAGTGGAGTGATAGAGAGCAGAGCCCAGAATACAAGGTATTAAGAAGTGAACAGAAGGCAAACAAGAAAAACCAACGAATATAAACGTTTCTTCAAAAGGCTGTTATCATGACAGGAAGAAGAGAGGTGGAGGGGCTACGATGAAGAAGAGTGAAGGAAATAGAGAAAATGACTTCCCGGCGACTAAAAAGGAGCCAGGAGGTGGGATACGTGGTAAAATTACAACGGGAACACCAAAAAAGAAAGAGTTCAAGAGTTGAAAGAAGACAGAATACAGAACACAGATCAAAAGGAAACCCTGCCCAGGACTGTCTGAGGCTGGAAAAACAAAGATACAGCCCGGTGACTTTCACTTGGACTTAGGAAGGTCACCTGGGTAGAAGGGAGGTAAAGGGTATGGAGACCAATTTTCTAAAAACTACCAGAAGAGCTATTCTGGGAATAAAAATAATTTTTAAAAACCAGAAGAATAGAGGGGCACCTGGGTGGCTCAGCCGGTTAAGTGTCTGGCTTTGGATCATGTCATAATCTCACAGTTCATGAGTTCGAGCCCCACATAGGGCTCTGTGCTGACAGCTCAGAGCCTGGAGCCTGCTTCGGATTCTGTGTCTCCCTCTCTCTCTGCCCCTCCCCAACTCACGCACGCACATGCGCCCCCTCTCTCTCTCTCTCAAAAATAAACATTAAATAAAATTTTTTAAAGACCCAGAAGAATAGAATGAGATAGATAAGGAGCAATACTGACAAAGAAATTAATACTCTGAACAAGTTTATGATGAGGTTAGGCAAAGGAACAATAAAAGTGCTAAACTTCTCATCTTGTTCAGAGGGAAGATACAGTAATGATTAATTCTAAATGTCATTAGAAAAATAAAAATTATCGGAGCCCCTGGGTGGCTCAGTCAGTTAAGCATTGGACTTCGGCTCAGGTCAGGATCTCACGGTTGGTGAGTTCCAGCCCTGCGTCGGGCTCTGTGCTGACAGCTCGGAACCTAGAGCCTGCTTCGGATCCTGTGTCTCCCTCTCTCTCTGCCCCTCCCCCGCTTGAGCCCTGTCTCTCTCTGTTTCAAAAATAAACAAACATTAAAAAAATTTTTTTAAGTAAAAGAAAAGAAAAAGAAAAATATAAATAATCAGGGTGTAAGTTAAAGTAAGTTAAAATTCAAGGGCGAGTGTTAGAAAAGATGAAAATGTATATATGTTCTTGAAACCAGTAAAGAAAAAGACAATGAAACAAAAGACATAAGGCTGCTTGGGGAAGATATTTTAAGAATGTGTAATAAATAGAAAAAAACAAATAAAGTAAGAGAAATTGACTTAGAAAATGACTTGTGTTTCAGACCAAGATGGAGTACCAGCGACTGAGTTTACTCTGCAACCTAAAACAGCCCAAACCACTGGACGATGTACGTCGTGGAAAGATGGCGTTCGAGACACTGAGCTTCAGACAACAAAGGGCGGTGATGTGTGAGAAACGGAAAACAAACGAGGCGAGTCCCACGACCGCCCCAGATGACTGCCTCGTGAATGTTTCCAGACACAAGCACAGGGAGGAGGAAAGGCGGCACGGTCCAGACGTCCAAGGCAGCTAGGGTCCCCAGACCGAGGTACCGGAGAGGAGGCCTGCACAGAGAGAGAGACCAGATATCTGCAAAGGGTTCCCTTGAGGGTCCGGCAGAGTACGGAGCCGCACACGCGTGGGGAAACTACCTGATGCCGGGAAAACCAGCACGGAAGGACTGTCTGGGGCTCACCAAGAGCCTACTGGTAATAATGCCTCTTCCCCTGAGCCAGGCTAGAGAAATTCACACTTCGTGGGGAATTAGAGTTTAGAGTAGAGAACACAGGAGGGGATAATCAGCCCTACAGAGAGCAAGCCACCAGAACCCCCTAATAAATCATAAAATCAAGACAGGAAAAGGTCCAATAGTTTCCAATAATTTAACTGTATCCTTGAACAAAACCCGGGAAGATTTCTAGAAATAGAAAACTAGCTGGCACTCAAGCAAGGTAAAACCGACAACGTCGGACACCTGGTCCAAGATTACCAGGCATGCAGAGAAGCAGGGAAGAAGCCACTCCCCATGAGAATAAGGAACCAGTCAAAACTCACCTAGAATTGACACAAATGATACAGCGACCAGAGAAGAAGCGTAGAAGTTATTAGGACCGTGTTACCTTTACTCAAATAGGTAAGCAGAGAGACAAGGAAGATATAAAAAGATCAAACTGAACTTCTAAAGATGAAAACTACTGTGTTAGAGACAAACAAATCCACTGGAAGGGTAACAGCAGATGAGATAACAAAGATCATAAGAAAGATCAGCGAACTTGAAGGTACTTGCAATAGAAATTATTAAAGATGAAACACAGAGGAAAAAAATTTTTTTAAACAGAAACAGGTATCAGTGAACTAAGTGGGTTACCACACAGATAATTAGAATCTCTGAGAGACAGGACAGAAAAACTACGTGAAGAAATAATGGGCAAAAATTTTCCAAATTTGATAATCACTATAAACTCACATGATAATGAAAACGCACCATATCAGCATTTGTGGGATGCCACTAAAGCAGTACTTACGGGGAAATTAACAGCATGAAACCCTATTAGGAAAAAAAAAAAGATTTCATATCAATGACTTTAGCTTCTACCTTAGAAGCTAGGAAAGGAAAAACAAACATAAAAGTAGGTTAAAAAAGGCAAATAATAATAAAGGTTGGGGCAAAAATCAATGAAACAAAACCTACAGATTTTAAAAGGATAAGGGAGTATTATGAACAACTTTATGCCAATAAATTAAAAAAAATAGATGAAATGGACAAATTCTGAGAGACCGAAATTACCAAAACTCACTCAAAAAGAAATAGATAATATGAACAACCTTCTATCTGTCAAAGAAATTGAAATTGTACTTAAAAACTTTCCCAAAAGAAAGCCCCAGGCTCGGTTAGCTATGTTGATAAATTCTAGCAAACATTCAAGGAAGACACAATATCAGTTCTGCGCAAAATTAAAACACTGAAGAGGAGGGAATTTTCGCAACTCATTCTGAGACCAGCTTTGTAATAATACTAAAACCAGACAAAGACAAAAAAGAAAGCTACAGAGGAGTATCTCTCATTTAACAAATCAATTACAAAAAAATACTGAAAGGCTAATACATCATAAACATCTAGAATAAATACATATGATTTATTCTAGAAATGCAGAGCATTTTTAACATTAAAATCAATCATGTGGGGCGCCTGGGTGGCTCAGTTGGTTAAGCATCCAACTTTGGCTCAGGTCGTGATCTCGTGGTTCATGGGTCCAAACCCTGCATCTGGCTCTGTACTGACAGCTCAGACCCTGGAAAGAGTCTCCTCTCTCTCTACTCCTCCCCCACCATGCTCTGTCTCTATCTCAAAAATAAACATTAAAAAATAAAATCAATCAATCAATATACTTCAGTCTATTCAGTAAACCAAAGAAGAAAATAGGTGCATCCACAAAAAAACTCGACATCCATTCCTGATAAAAACTCTCAGCAAACCAAGTAAAAGGCACTCCTTCAAAATCACAAAGGGCATCTACAAAAAAAACTACCATTAAAGACTGAATGCTTTCTCCCTAAGATCAGAAATCAGCCAAGGCTGCTCCCTTTCATCACTCTTTCCTTTGACACTTCCCTACAGGCTCTAGCAGGTGCAAAGGCCAAAAAAGAAATGAATTATATTTAAATAAATGGCATTCATATTGGAAATAAAGATGTAAGCTATCTTTACTTAGAGATAATAAGGTCGTCTATGAGGAAAATTCAATGGAATCTACAAAAAAGCTACTAGAACGAAAAAGTGAGGTTAGCAAGTTGCAGATACAAGAGAAACATACTAAATCAATTTTATTACCACACATTAGCAACAAAATATAAGAAGCTGAAATTTAAAGTATCATTTTTAACAGCATCAACAATATGAAACACAGGTAGATAAATCTGGTGAAACACGTGAAAGACCTGTACACAGAAAGCGACAGAATATTTGAGAGAAGTGACAAAGAATACCTAAATAAATGTAGAGACTGATATCACCTGTGCATGGGCTGGAAGACGCCAACTGTCAAACACTGTTAAGATGTCAATTTCCCCCAAATGATTTCCCAATCAAAATACCAGCACGGTTTTCTAGAGAAATTGACAAAGCTATGCTAAAATTAATATGGAAATGCAAAGGACTTAGATTACCAAGACAGTTTTGAGAAAGAAAAAACTTAGAAGGCTAACACTACCTGATGGCAACACCTGTAATAAAGCTACAATAATCAAAACAGCATAGCATTGGCATAATAATAAATAGGCCAACAGAACAGAAAAGAATCCAAAAACTTGTACCTATATGTACAAGCTGATTTCTGACAAAGGTGCAAAGTCAATGCAGTGGAGAAAAGATAGTCTTTTCAACAAATGGGCAAAAAAAAAAAAAAAGAAAGAAAAAGAAAGAAAGAAAAAAAGAACCTGGACATTTACATAAAAATCAAAATCAACTCAAAGCAGATAACAGATCTAAATATAAAACCTAAATCTCTGAAACTTTTAGAAGAAAACATAGGAGGAAATTCTGTGGCCTTGAGTTAGGCACAGATTTCTCAGAAAGAACACAAGAGTAATTCATTAAAAAAAAAAAAAAAAAGACTGATAAAATGGACTTCATAACTGGAGTCTTTTCTCTTTAACACTGTTAAAAGAATGAAAAGACAAGTCGAAGACTGGGAGAAAACATCCACTTTAAAAATGGGCAACGGAGAGGGGTCGGATCCGACAATTCACTGAAGAAGATACGTGGATGGCAAGTAGCACAGGAAAAGATACACATCTCACTGGTGGTTTGGGAAGTGTCAATTACCTATTACACTGGCTAACACGAAAAGGCAGACCACATTGCAAGTGCTGGTGCATGTGTGGAAGATGCTGCTCCCGGGAATGGAATATGGTACCTCACCTCAGAAAAGAGTGACAGTTTTTACAAAGTTAGGCATACACACCTACCATATGATACAACCATTCCATTCCTAGGTCTTCATTCAAGAAAAATGAGAACATATGTCAACCCGAAGGCTTGTATGTCAATGCTCAGAGCACTTTATTTGTAATAACCCTAAAGTGGAAACAGCCCAAATGATCATTAAGGTGAATGGAGAAACAAATCTTGGTGTTCTAGAAAGTGGAATTCTACTCAGAACTACTGATAAACATGGCATGGGCAAGTCTCAAAATAATTATGCTCTGTGAAAGAAGCCAGACAAAAATAAAGTATACAAAGGATTCCATTTATATAAAGTTCTAGAAAATGCGAATGTTATCTATGATGAAAGAAAGCAGATTAGTAGTTACTTGAGGAAGTGAGAAGGGGAGTGAAAGAAGAATCATAAAGGGGGATGAGGAAGCCTTTAGAGGTGATGGATATGTTCATTATTTTGATTGTAGTGAGGATTCCATGGGTATATACTCATACAGTTTATTATGTCAATTATACCTGTTTATTTAGAGTGAGCATGCAAGCGGGGGAGGGGCAGACAGAGGGAGAGAGAGAATCCCAAGCAGGCTCTGCAGGCTCGTCAGGGCAGAGCCCAACACGGGGCTTGATCTCAAGAACTGTGAGATCATGACCCGAGCTGAAATCGAGTTGGATGCTTAACTGACTGAGTCACCCAGGCTCCCCGACTATACCTTAATAAAGCTGTCATTTAAAAAGCAAGTAAATAAAACAAAAAAGATACTTGAAATTAGTCCTAACCTATCAGTAACACAACAAACTTAACTCCATTTAAAAAATACTGAGAATTACACTGGAATTCAAAAAAAAATTTTTTTAATCTCTCTATAAATACTCATAAAACTTTTAAATCAAGATATACCTAAATAAAGTTGCTCAGGAAATTGAAAGTAAGGAAATGGTCAAAAGTGAGCTGGGGATGGATAACAGACTTGTATAGAAGACTTGGGGAGAGTAAGGAACAGACGTAAACTGACCAAAGTCAAACAACTGTCTGAGGTACTGGAGATCCAGTTGGAACTGGAAATTATACATTTATGGCAACTTCAACATATACTACTGACGATTTTCATCAGCAATGCTCAGCTGAGCCCACAAATGGGAAAGATAAGGGAAAAGGAAAGATAATGGGATTTGAAGGACAGATAAAACAGAAGGTAAGTACTTGAATATTCCCCAGTTGGTTTGGTTCCTATGCGGTCTAGGCTAGACAGGAAAAGAAGCACCAGGTCATCAGTCCTCTTGCCCAAAGATTCAGGATCCTTGCTCCACTGTTTTGTTGCACCCAACCTGTAAAAACATCAGCCCAGTTGTCAGTCTGCTCTACTATTATCCCCAAATTCACAACTTTCACCATGAATGAGAACCTCAACATTGCCTGTCAGCTTTAGTACGGCTTCCTGATTCCTGGTTCTTTCCCAGGGCTTAAAGCAGGTATTTGAAATCTCTTCTTCAAAAGTCCCCTCCTGCTCTATCTTCTGCCTACTCTCAGCACATAACCATGCCTCCTAATTCACAGAAAAATACAGACCATTGATGGGGGAAGAGAGGGAACCCTAAAAACATATCTTCCAACTTTCTGCACCCCCAACTATCACTTTATCACCTTTGCTTATTAAAGAGGAAGAAACACTCCTTCTCTACATACTCCACCTAGCTCTGGACCCTAACTACTTCTGCTTCCTTCTCAGGAGTCCTCCCCTTCTTGGCTGGTTTTATCTAGAACACCCACCCTTCGGTTGAATTTAAACGTTTATTAACATCTTAAAACAATCGAACAATCTTTCTTGAAGATACTATACTCTTTAAGTTTGAAACCTATCGGATGTTTACTGGAAAAAAAAAAGCGAAAAAAGAGAAATCATGGATGATGTCTAGATTTCTGGCTGGGCAAATGGGTGAACAATAGTGCTCTTCACTGAAACTGATAATACTGAAGGAGGAAATGGCTTAACGCAGAAGGAGTTGGAATCTGGGCATGGGGAATTTGAGGTGCTAGCTGGGTACCTAAATGGATATGACAAACAGACAATCAGGTATGTGGAAATCCAGAGAGACTGGCGGCATACATTTGGGAGTTACCAATATATGAAATGGATTTGAGCCATGGGAGTTTGCATGGAGTAATTAAAGAACACAAATGGTACTTTGGAGCATGACACTCCTACAAGTAAGAGTAACTAAAATAATACACAGGGCATTTTCTATTTTGTACTGGCCGCCTACAAATATTTCTAGGTATGGTGTAATCTACAGAAAGGACACAAGCAGGAAAGAAAATAAGATTAACGGAGACATACAAGAATCAAAGGAGGTAAAAAACAGGGTAAATAGCACGGAAAGGTAAAAGTCTTTGGCCTCCTCGTTTAGGGGAAATGTTGTTTTAGGCTGTGAATTACTGCCAGGGTTTACAGGTTTAGCTGGAAGTTACCTAGGCTCTAGGACAACAGGTTCTCTCCAGCTCTTCTAGGCTGTTGCTCTAGATGAAGATTATACGCTTAATAATGGAATAAATCGCCAAAGCCTGAGATCCATGGTAACTGCAGAATTTTCACCAGCAGTCTGATTTTCTTACTTAAATCACTGAATTAGGTCTTCCCAGGCATCAAATCTGATGACCCATGTCACTCTAAGGTCCTTTGGAGATGCAGAAATTGTAACACACTATAAAGCTCTACTAAATATCAAAGATTCATACGATCTGCCTCAGCATGTTATTAAGTTAATGGCAGGTTTCTAACAGAAAGTATTTCTTGAAGTTTTCTTACAGGAAATTCTAGAATGAAAGCTAATATTTGTATCATGTCATGGATTATGAAGCATTTTCTTTTTTATTAAAAAATTTTTTTAATAACATTTATTCATTTTTGAGAGACAAAGAGAGACAGAATGCAAGCGGAAGAGGAGCAGAGAGAGAGGGAGACAGAATCCGAAGCAGGCTCCGTACTCTGAGCTGTCAGCACAGAGCCTGACGTGGGACTCGAACTCATGAACCATGAGATCGTGACCTGAGCCGAAGTCGGACGCTTAACCGACTGAGCCATCCCGGTGCCCCATGAAGCATTTGCAAACATAGTACCTCAAAAATATGACCTACATGATCATCCTATTTAAAAAAGGATAATGAGAACAGATGAAGAAACGAAAGTATGGAGAAGTGAAATAATTCATCTAAATTATTAAGCAGGAAAGCCAAGGTTAGTCTTCCAACTCATACCCACACTTGATTTTTTCCACAATTTTTAATTTAGTGGTATAAAACATATTGAATCTGTAATGAACAATTTCCTGTATTTCCTTCACTTCACTCATTAAATGGCATAGGCTAAGCACTGTGCTTGGAAAGCTAGTGGAAAAACAAAGAGGGAGAAAAGAGAAAAAATACTAATAACGTGCCTTTAAGTCTAGGTTCCTTACTAGGTTCTTTCATATCGGTTGCCAAGTACTTTTCCTGAAGGCAATTACCAGTAATTATTCTCTGTGATTGCTACGTGCATGTCACAGACACCACCATTACTCTAATTACAATACAGTCCGCCAAAGCCGGACTGTTACATTTCAGCTGGAGTCACTGTTTGTTTTGCAGACTATTTATAGAAGTGACAGATGTACAGTGCTCAAAGACAATGACGGATCTGATATACTTTCCTGAGGCTGATATACAATATACAAAAACATCAGGAGGAACGAATTGGACAATTTAGCCAAGACTACAGCTGCTAAAAAGATAGTAGGATAGCTTCCCTAGGATTTTAAAGTCTCCTTGCCAAAATAACCAATGGACAGTCCTTTCTGTAACATTCTCAACATTAATAACTGCTAAGAATGAATAATTCTGAAGAAGCGGTTTAAATTTACTGTGAGAAGAAAAACAAGAATGAAATATTTTATTGCAATTTTTTAACTGTGATGAAATGTATGTAACATGAAAGTTGCCATTTTAATCAGGCTTCACGTGTACCATTCCACATTAATTACATTCACAATGTTGTACAGCTATCACTATTTCCAAAACTTCTTCATCGCCCCAAACAGAAACTCTGTACCTATGGAGTAATAACTCTCCCCTCTCCTTTCACCCAAGTCTCAACTGCTGATCCACTTTCTGATTCTATGAACCTGACTGCTTTAGACTACTTGGTAAAGCGGAACCATACAGTACTTGGCCTTCCTGTGACTGGCTTTTTTCATTGATCACGATGGCTTCCGGGCTCATCTGTGTTGCGGAGTGTGCCAGATCTTCATTCCTGTCACAGCTCAACGATGCTCCATCGTGTGCGTGTGCCACATTGTGTGTGTCCATTCATCTGTTGGACACTTCGGGCATTTCTACTTTGGCTACTGTGAGTAACAGCTGTGTGAACATTAGCATTCAAGAACGTCAGCCCTTATTTTCAAACTCTGGGGTATATACTCGGGAGCTGAACTGCTGGGTCACAGTGGGTTATCTAGAGTTAACTTGCTGAGGAACTATCACAGCCTTTTTCACAGTAGCTGCACCATGTACATTCCCAATAGCAATGTATAAGGGTTCCGATTTCTCCACACCTTCGCTTACACATTTTTTCTGTCTTTTTGATTATAGCCATCATAGCAGGTGTGGAGTGGGGTCTCCCTGTGCTGGTGACTTGCATATCCCTGATGACTAATGATGATGAGAGTCTTTTCGAGAGTATTTATTTTCCATTCGCAGATCTTCTTTGGAGAAATGTCTATTCAAGTTCTTTGTCCATTTTCTATCCGTCTTTTTGTTGCTGAGTTGTAGATGTTCCTTATATATTCTGGATATTAAACTCTTATCAGATATGTGATTTGCGAATATTTTCTCACATTCTGTGGGTTGTCTTCCACTGGGATGAGAGTCCTTTGATGCACAAGTTTTTAACTTTAATAAAAGCCAATTTATCTTCTACTTTTTCTTCTGTTGCTTCTACTTCTGAAGAAACCACTGCCAA
Source organism: Paguma larvata (assembly GCA_030068075.1). Classification (NCBI taxonomy): domain Eukaryota; kingdom Metazoa; phylum Chordata; class Mammalia; order Carnivora; family Viverridae; genus Paguma; species Paguma larvata. The sequence goes on along the minus strand of CM057833.1, from coordinate 96,475,200 downwards.
ATCCAAGGTCGTGAAGATTCGTCCCTGTTTTCTCCTAAGAGTTTCACAATTTTATTTTTTCAGTTTAGAGTCTTTGGTGCATTCTGAGCTAAGTTTTGTACATGATATAAAGTAAGGGCCCAATTTCTTTCTTTTTCATGTCGTTATTCAATTTGCGCAGTACTATTTAATGAAGAGAAAAAGTTATATTTTTAATAATTAAGATGCCATCAATGCTACACGGTTCGTCATTTTAAAGGCTGGCAATTCTCAGACGGTGACTTATTTTTTTCAGTATTCTAAGATTTTGATGTAGAAAATGACATCCTCTTTTTGTTTAAAAATGTTTGTGCACAGGGGCGCCTGGGTGGCTGAGTTGGTTAAGCAGCCAACTCTTGATTTTGACTGAGGTCATGACCTCGCAATTCATGAGTTTGAGCCCCATGTTGGGTTCTGCGGCTGACAACGTGGAGCCTGCTTGAGATTCCTTCTCTCCCTCTGTCTCTGCCCTTTCCCCATGGCTGCTCTCTCCGTCTCTCTCAAAATAAATAAATAAACTTAAAAAAAATATTTGTGGGGCACCCAGGTGGCTCAGTCAGTTAAGTGTCCAACTTTGGTTCAGGTCAAGATCTTGCAGTTCATGGGTTCAAGTCCCGCATCGGGATCTGTACTGACAGCACAGAGCCTGGAGTCTGCTTCAGATTCTCTCTCTCTGCCTCTCCCCTGGCCCCACTCTCTCTCTCTCGCTCACAAAAAATAAATAAAACATTAAAAAAATTTTTTAAAAAATCTGTGCACAGTGAAGGAAACCATCAACAAAATGAAAAGGCAACTTACTGAATGGGAGAAAATATATGCAATTTGATATACCTGTATCCAAAATAAATAAAGAACTCTCATGACTTAACAACAACAACCACCAACAAATAACCCAATTAAAAAACATGCAGAGTACCCAAAGAGACACTTTTCCAGAGAAGACATAAGCCATCTGGCCAACAGACACATGAAAAGATGCGCAACATAACTAATCATCAAGGAAATGCAAATCAAAACCATAATGAGATACCACCTTACACCTGTCGGAATGTCTGTTATCAAAAAGACAAGAAATAGCAAGTGCTGATGAAGATGTGGAGGAAAGGGACCCCCTGTGCACTGCTGGCGGGGATGTAAGTTGCTGCAGTCACGACAGAAAACAGTATGGAGGTTTCTCAAAAAATTAAAAGTAGAACTGCCACGTAACCCAGGAATCCCTCTTTGGATATCCAAAGAAAGCAAAAACAGTAATTCAAAGAGATGTACATACCCCTATGTTCATTGTAGCATTATTTACAATAGCCAAGATATGCAAGCAAGCTAAGTGTTTATCAATAGATAATAAAGAAAGCAGACTTGGCCACAAAAAAGAATCAGATCTCGCCATTTGTGACAAGACAGACAGACCCGAGGGTATTATGCAAAGTGAAAGAAGCCATACACTGCATAATTCCACTCATATGTGGAATCTAAAACAAACAAACAAACAAACAAACAAAATGAAACAAAAAGTGACTCACAGATACAGAGAACAAACGAGTGGTTGCCAGAAGGGAGAGAGTTGGGGGAATGGGAGAAATAGGTGAAGGGAATCAAGAGCTACAAACTTCCAGTTATAAAATAAACACGTCACGGGGATATGACGTACAACATAGGGGAATACAGTCAGGAATATTGTAATAACTTTGTACAGTGACAGACATTAACTAGACCCATCAAGGTGATCATTTCATAATGTGTAAAAACATAGAATCACTATGTTGTGTACCTCAAACTAATATGATATTGTATGTCAACTACAAATCAATAAAAAAAAAAAAAAAAGGAACGACAGTGAAAAATAACCTGGTGGAAACAACCCCAAAGTCGTCAGCTGATGAATGGATGAACAGCCGTGGTAGAGCCACACCCCATAAAATGGGAGCATTATTCAGGCATTAACAACTCTAAGTACTGATACATCGTATACTATGGAAGAATCTTTAAAATATTTTGCTAAATCAAAGCAGCCAATCACAAAAGACCACACAGTATGTGATTCCATGAGAAGTCTAGAACTGGCAAATCTAGAGAGACACAGGAGAAGGCTGCGGGGGGGGGGGGGGGGCAGGCAAATGGATGGGCGACAGCTAAAGGGCACAGGATTTCTTTGGGGGTTAATGAAAATGTTCTCAAGTTGATGTTGGGGATGGTTACAAACACAAAAACCATTCAGCTGTATACTTTGAGTGGGTAAATTATATGGTCCATGTTCTGTTTCTCAATAAAGCTGCTTTTAAAAAACCTGTTTTTAATCTTACTTTAAAAGTGATAGATGTCCATTATCAAATTTAGATTAATAAAGGTAAGCAAAAAGAAGAAAATAAAAACAAGCATTAAGGAAAAAACACAGATAACATATTTATCTAAGCCAAATATTCTGCAACCTAACTTGTAATGGCTGCATAGTAGACTACATCTGAAGGTACTATAATTTTTTTAACTAAATCTCTTTCATAGGATGTTTAAAACCACTGTCCGATGCAACAGGCACCAGTCACAGGTAGCTATTTAAATTCATTAAAAGTAAACAAAATTTAAATGCAGCTCTGCAACTGTACTAACGTTTCCAGTGCTCAACACCATATGCATTTAGTAACGCCTGGACAGATAGCACAGACAGAGAACATTTTTCTCATTACAGAAAGTTCTACTGGACAAGACCGCTTTAGAATGTTTCCAAATTATTCCTATTATAAATAACTTCAAAGTTATCGTAAATAAACTTTATATATATGTATACATGTATATGTACATATATGTGTATATGTCCAAATTTCTTCGGAATAAATGCCTACGAATGAGTCACTGGTTCCAAGGTACACAAATTTTCAGTTTTTGAAGCTCTGGGTACAGGGATAAGTCCATGTCCTTTATTAATTTAACAGATAAAGAACAGTGTCTTCTGTTTAAAAGCTGCGCTGAGAATCGCTACGTTGTGTACCTGAAACCGATACAGCTGACCCTTGAACAACTGCGCGGGCCCATTTACATGCAGATTTTTCAATATAGTGCTGTAAATGTACTTTCTATTCCTTATGATTTTAATACTTTATGTAGCTTTACTTTATTGTAAGAATATACACACGAAATTTGTGTGTTGTGTTTATAACTGTTTATGTTATTGGTATGGCTTTTCAGTCATCTACTAGGCTCCAGGTAGTTAAGTTTTTGGGTGGGAGTCAAACTCCCACTTTCGACTGTGCCCCTAAAATCCACGTGGTTCAAAGGTCAACCATATGATATTGTATGTCAACTACACCTCTAAAATAAATAAAATAGGGGCCCCTGAGTGGCTCAGTCGGTTGAGCGTCCGACTTCAGCTCATGTCACCATCTCACGGTCTGTGAGTTTGAGCCCCATGTCAGGCTCTGTGCTGATGGCTCAGAGCCCGGAGCCTGCTTCAGATTCTGTGCCTCCCTCTCTCTCTTCCCTTTCCCCGCTCACACTCTGTGTCTGTGTCTCTCAAAAATAAGTAAACGTTAAAAAAATTTAAAAAAAATAAAATAAATAAAATAAAAGCTGCATTGATCTGGTTAGAGTGGTGGTGAAGTGGGAACAGAGGGACAAAGATCTCTACAAACAGGATACCGAAGACGCTAGTGTTTGCCAATTCTACCGGAGTAGCCCCTGTCTGTACAGAAAGAGGGTGCTGTCACATTACATTGTCCCCATATACCATATAGCTTCAGTAACACCACTTTTAGAGTTAAAAATGAACATGTTTATTGTCCATTTGTGTTCCATTTTTTCGTGAACCAATTTTTCTCAGTGTATTTTTCTATTAAGAATGATTATCTTTTTTCTTATGATCTTATAAGAGTTCTTGATATAGAGAGGAATGAAAACTCTGTTTTCCAAATACAATCAACTGTCTTTCCTTAACTTGTTATTTCCCTTTCCTATGAAATCTAAGAGATTAACGTTTAGACAGTAAAAACTGATACCTTTTTCTTGACAGAGAAGGTTCTTCTGATTACAAAAAAAAAAAAAAATCTGTAGTATTTTATGTTCCTGTGTTTCACAGTTCAAGTTAAGCTATAATACCTTACAGAATATACACTGGCATATGACATAAAGAAGGAACTGAACATAATTTTTTCCTGATGTTAGAATATTCCCAAATCTTAATAAAACTCTAAGAGGGAAATGTACTTCAGAATTTTAATAGCATTCACCCAAGTTACTAAGCAGACATCCAGACCAGTCACCCTTATCTGGAATAAGAGAAGCACATTTTTATATTTTAGCAATGCTGCCCTTGGGGTTTTGTTTTTTCCAAAAAGTATCATTTCCACTCAGTAGAGGCACAGATCTTGTATTTTCCTC